>CM024758.1:10387042-10785594 GCA_014218235.1 Colocasia esculenta | reverse complement strand
TAATGTATTCTTTAGTTTTTGGGACAGCTCAATTTGTATCATCTTATCAATATCTTCTTCCTTTCTCAAGGAAGGGTTAGTTTCATCAAAAATAATAGTACAGACTGTTCAATTAATAAAGGCGTTATTAAATACTTATAGCCTTTGGGTTTAGAGGTGTACCCCATGAAGATGCTTCATCTGATTTGATATCCAGCTTACCAATGTCCATTTTTCCATTGTTGTGGATGAAACAAGGACATCCAAAAGTCCTGGAGTGCTGATCTTTGGCTTCTTCCCTTTGAACAGTTCTATGCACTCTTCTTCAGGATTGGCCTGATCATTACTCGGTTGATAATGTAGCTTGCTGTGTTGACTGCTTCAGCCCAGAGTATCTTGGCAGATCATATTCTGAGAGCATAGTTCTTGCCATATCCAATAGGTTTCTATTCTTTCTCTCAGCGATACCATTTTGTGGTGTTTTGGTGCTGAGAAATTATGCTCAATTCCCTGATCATCACAGAATCTAGCAAACTTTTCATTCTGAAATTCACCACCATGATCTGATCGGATAGACACAATGCTGAACTTTGATCTTTCTGGACTTTCTTGTTGAAACTGACAAAGTTTTCGAATGTGTCATCCTTATGCTCTAGGATGACACCCATGTGAATCTTGAGTAATCATCAACTATGACAAATCCAAGTTCTTTCCTCTAAGACTGGTAGTCCTCATTGGCCCAAATAGATCCATATGAAGGAGCTCTAAGGGTTTTGAGGTGGTCACCACTGTCTTTGACTTGAAGGAGCTCTTGATGTGCTTTCCCTTAGCCAAGGTCTACAGACCACCCATTTTTGCACTGACCTTAGGTAGACCTTCCACAAGATTCTTCTTCAGTAATTTTCTCATGCCATCTATGCTGCAATGACCTAGTCGTTTGTGCCATAATTCAGTAGATTTATCCTTATTTGCTGCCAGACAGACGTTTTGTTCTTTGACTTCATCAAGATAGAGCACATACAAATTCTTTTCCCTATTAGCTTCAAAGATGACTGCTCCATCCTTCAGTATGCTGCACTTTGACTCTTGAAACTTGATCTGATGGCCTCTGTCACACAGCTGGCTGATGCTAATGAGATTATGCTTCAACCCTTTGACAAGCAAACATCTCTATAACAGTTCTTCCTTTACTATTCACAGAGCCACTGCCAATTACTGTTCCTTTCCATTATCTCCATAAGTGACTATTCCTTCTTCAGCTTGGAGATGAGTAAATAATTTCTGGTTTCCTGACATGTGCCTGAGCACCCTATCCAAATACCATTTGGATGCTCGAGGGATAACTTGAAATAAAACATCAAGTTTTAGGTACCCAAATTCTTTGGGTCCTGATGGGTTAGTATCATTGATTTTACTTTTTATTATCCATTTCTTATGTCTTGTTGGACATGTCGTTATGATATGTCCTAACTTGTTGCAGTGACTACAGCAGGATAATTTGGTTACTTTTTCTATATATTTGAAATCAGCTTTGTATGCTATTTTTTTTTTAGGTACAAATTTGGTGTGGATATGTTTTAGGATAAACTATGGTTTCTTCATTATCTGGGGGTGTATCCTAATCCATTTTTCTTCTTACCTGATCTTCTAGTACCTTTTAATATGAGGGAGTTTTTACCATTGTGAATTTTTCTAACATGCTAGATAAATTTATGTTTTCTTCTGTTAGGTCTTGATTTCAGTTCTTAGTTATCTACATTTTCCTATTTTTCAAGTTTAATTATTTGTTCATTCTTAGCTTTTAGATCCTCACATAGTAATTCATTTCTTTTTAAGTTCAGTTATTTGTTTTTCTAATTCCTCATTTTCTGTTTTCAGATCTGAGTTAGTGTTTTCTAGACAAGCATGTTTCTTACTTGCTTTTAACAGTTTAGTTACTTCTTTATATTTATTATATAATTCGTTGAATGCTTCCTCTAAATTGTCTGAATCAGAATCATGCAGGAATCAAAGAAGAGTCAGAGGTTACCTTTCTTCAGTATTAGCCATGAAGGCCAAGTTGGCTTCTTCTTCATCGCTGCAGGAGCTTGATCACTGTCTGAGTCGCTACTGTTTTCCCATGCTACTGCCATCGCCTTTTTTGTACTTTCTGAACTTCTTGGAGGTCTTTCTTCCTGAACTCCGGCTTCTTGAATTTTGGACACTCAGATTTAATGTGTCCTGGCTTCTTACATTCATAGAAGATGGTTTCTCCTTTCTTCATCTCTTTTCATCTGGCTTCTTGAAGTCCTTATTCCTTTTGAAGTGCTTCTACCAGATTGGAATCTTCTTCTTAGCCAAAATCCGCTGTAATCTTCTAGATAGCATTGCTTCCTCATTCTCGCTGTCCAATCACTTTCACTCTGCTGAACTGGCTTCTAGTGAATCTTCTTCAGCTTTTAAGGCATTGGAGTGCTTCTTTCTGCTAGAGGATTCCCCTAGCCTTTCCATGTTGATCTCATGGGCCATGAGGGACCAATGAGCTTTTCTACTGACATTCTCTCAGGTCATTAGCTTCTTCTATTGCTGTGACCTTTGGGGCCATGAGGACGGTAAGGATCTAAGTATTTTCCTCACCATGTCTCCAATCTCATAGGTTTCCCCAGACCAACTAGTCCATTTGTGATGTCAGTGAACCGACTGAACATTTGAGTTATGGATTCACCTGATTGCATCTGAAATCTTTCATACTGAGTGACAAGAATGTCGATTCTTGTTTCCTTTACCTTGTCTGTGCCTTCATATGTGATCTTGAGCTTTTCCCACATTTCCATTGAGGATTTGCAGGCTGAAACTCTGTTGAACTCCTTCTTACTTAAGCACAGCATAAGATGCTCTTGCTTTGCAATTCAAGGAGATCTTCTTTCTGTCATCATCTGTCTATTGCGCTTTCTCATTTGTGATACCAGATCACCTTCTTCTACTATGGACCAAATTGATAGTCGTGGCCTTGTAGAAAGTATTCCATTCTGGTCTTCCAGTAAGGATATCTTCACCATCGAAGAGAGGGGGTCGGTTGACAGACTGACCTTCAAAGTTACCTTGGGCTGCCATGGATCTTTACTCTTCAGATCGTTGGATCATTTTTCTTTGTCGAAGAGACGAGCACTGATACCCCTTGTTGCTCAGTTGACGAGCCCAGAGGGGGGGGGGGGTGAATGGGTCTTTTTAAAAATAATCTAGAAGATACCTGTAACTAAAAACATTCACACAAACGTTCTTCGAAGGAGGTTAGTGACTGTTAGTTAAATATCAAACACACAAAGAAAGCAATCATACGACCAAAGGATTATCCTGGTCGGACCTCCTTTCCTTAGGAGTCCTACGTCCAGTCCCTGAGCAACCACTCAGGTTTCTACTAACTAGGGTACAGTCCCCCTAAGGACACTACAACACCCAGCTCGGTTGGTCTTCCTTCACACCGAAGGGAATAACAACACCCTGGATACCCCACCAGGTCTTCCTTCACAACTGAAGGGAACAGCACCCTGGATACCACCAGGTCTTCCTTCAACACGAAGGGAACAACACAAAGAGAATGGAATGAGATCAAGCCCCTAGATCAAGCTTTAAGTAGCCAAGATCTGAAGCCATTAGCACTGAGAACAAAGAATTTATGCTAAGCACATTCTCAGAACTACACAAGCTCTCTCAATATTTTCACTATAGTGAGGAGAGCAAAGAGCGAAAGCTAGGAGGAATGAAGTTCTTGGCTCTGGACTTCTTGCCGAAGAATTTGAATGCTTGAATATGAGATCACCTTATCTCTTCTTCGTTGGTTTGAATTTATATCTTCTATTTTGAAATAGTGTTATTGAAGTAACGTTGTCTCTGGATTGATAGTCGTTAGACTGTTTGACATTTGGAAGCTTCAACTATCTTTTATCCATTTGAGCACGCAAAGAGATAGGGTCTTCTGACGTCTATAGGTCCAACGTTGTATGATAGAAAGTCTTCAGGACCCTGCACACATTAAATGCTAGAACAACAGACAACTCAAACTGTCTCTTGTTGTCAGTATATGCTTGATGTGAGTATTCATTAGAATAGCAATCCCAAATAGCTGTTTTTAAAGATGTTTGCAGAGTAAGCATAATAATGGACGATATTGTCTGCATGCATGCAGAGATATACGATCAGAACTCATAAATGCAGGA
The DNA here is from genome assembly GCA_014218235.1 of Colocasia esculenta. Classification (NCBI taxonomy): domain Eukaryota; kingdom Viridiplantae; phylum Streptophyta; class Magnoliopsida; order Alismatales; family Araceae; genus Colocasia; species Colocasia esculenta. The sequence goes on along the minus strand of CM024758.1, from coordinate 10,781,419 downwards.
GTGACAGCTAGATATATGCGTGACTTTGACTAGTCAACGCTTCAAGAGATAAGATAAATGTCAAGTCGATATAACCATAAAGTCGTTGTCTATATGACTTATGAAATGTTATGAATACTAACAAGTCAAATCGTTAAACAAATTTAAGTGTCAACAGGGAAATCGTTATGAACACTTATCAAGTCGTTATGAGCTCTAAAGAATCGTTGCGCAAAGCAAATCGTTATAAGCGCTAAAGAAATCGTTATGAACACTTAACAAATCGTTATAGAAAGCAAGTCGTTGTGTTCACTGAAGAAAATCGTTATGATAACTTATAGAATCGTTGCGGCGAACAAGTCGTTGCGAGTTCTAAAAAAATCGTTACGGTAACTTATGAAATCGTTACGGCGAGCAAGTCGTTGCGAGTTCTAAAGAAATCGTTATGATAACTTATAGAATCGTTGCGGCGAGCAAGTCGTTACGAGTTCTAAAGAAATCGTTACAGTAACTTATGAAATTGTTACGGCGAGCAAGTCGTTGCGTGTTCTAAAGAAATTGTTATGATAACTTATAGAATCGTTATGACAGGCAAGTCGTTACGCTTTCTAAAGAAATCGTTGCGATGACTTAACAAATCGTTATGACAGGCAAGTCGTTACGCTTTCAAAAGAAATCGTTGCGATGACTTATAGAATCGTTATGACAGGCAAGTCGTTACGCTTTCAATAGAAATCGTTGCGATGACTTATAGAATCGTTATGACAGGCAAGTCGTTACGCTTTCTAAAGAAATCGTTGCGATGACTTATAGAATCGTTATGACATTGACTTGTTTGAAACAACATGACTTTTCAGTCTTACAAGGAAATCGTTAAGATTTTCAACAGAAATCGATATGGACTTAGAGAAATATCATGTTAAAATATTAAAACTTCAGAGAAGTAATGCATACCTTTATTGGCTTGTTTGACCTTGGTATTTTTTCTGTACTTTAAGACTTATGAAATATTCATTAGATATTATTGATAAAAACTAGTTTAGTTTTGTTAATCACCAAAATACATATGTAATTAATTAAAATTACATGGGGACAGACTGATCATCAACCTTGATGTACTTGTGGATAACACAGCTGGGTATGAGACTTTCTTTTATGGATGGCTTTTCTGGATACAATCAGATCAAGTTGGCTGAGGAAGATCAGGACAAGACTTCTTTCACCACGCCTTGGGGAACTTATTGTTTTGTGGTCATGCCATTCGGGCTCAAGAATGCTGGTGCCACTTACCAGAGAGCTATGATGGCCATTTTTCATGACATGATCCACATCTTTGTTGAGGTATATGTTGATGATTGGTGGTGAAGTCAAGGTCAACAGCTGAGCATGCTGGGGTTTAATTAAAGTTTTGAAAAGGGCTAGAAAAACCATTTAAGAATGAACCCAAGAAGTGTGTTTGGTGTGTCAGAGGGAAACTGTTAGGGTTTATTGTGAGCAAAAGAGGCATAGAAATCGATCCAACAAAGAAAAGGCAATAAAGTGATGCTTCCTCCTAAGAATCTAAAGGAGGTTCGAGGATTAATCGAGAGGTTGCAGTTTATCCGTCGATTCATCTCCCAACATTCACAAAGGTGTAGGCCCTTTTATGACCTCACCAAACCGGGAGTTGATTTTTGTTGGGATGAGAGGTGTCAGGCAGCTTTCGATGAGCTTAAGGATTATATTAACTAATCCTCTTGTCCTGAGGCCACAACACCAGGCAAGCCACTCATTCTCTATGTTTCTGTTCTAGAAGAGTCAGTGGGAGCTGTTCTAGCACAGGTGGATGAAGAAGGTAAAGAAAAGAGCAGACGACTACTTGTCTAAACTTCTCAACCCATGCGAGCAGAAGTACAATACAATGGAAAAAACCTGTGCAGGCTCGTATGGGTAGTGCAGAAATTAAAGCACTATTTTCTTGCACATACAGTCCACCTCATTGCTCGAATGAACCCCATCAAATCCTGCTTGAAAAATCTGTCCTTACTGACAGGTTAGCACGCTGGCAAAGCTTTCTCTCCCAGTTCGAAATCATTTACATTCAGCAGAAATCCACCAAAGGCTACGCAATAGCGAACATCTTGCACACCACCCCATCCCCAAGTTGATCTGTTCGTTCAGAGTTCCCGGATGAAGAGTTAATGTCCCTCAATCAATCACATCCTGTATGGACATTATATTTTGACGGGGCTTTAAATTCTTTGGATTGGAAAAGGTATTGGGGTGGTCCTGATGTCACCAGAAGGTGTCACCATCTCGCGAGCTTGCAAATAAACTTTCCTGCTACCAACAACATCGCTGAGTATGAAGCTTTGTTAGCTGGTTTGGAGCTCGCCCACTTCTATGATGGACAACACCTGCGGATTGTAGGTGATAGCCAACTGATTCTTCGCCAGGTGCTTACCAAGTATCACACTTATGATCCTAACCTCAAGCCGTATCAAGAATTTGCCTCAGCTTATGCCAAGCTATTCTCCGAGCTAACTTTTATCCATGTTCCTCGTCATCAGAATCTCCTAGCCGATGCCCTCGCCACAGTTAGCGCAACCATGAATATGTGCTATCCTGGGGATCATGATAGCATTCAAATCGAACGCCGTCACATTCCCTTCATCTTAGATCCTATGTTCCTCTGGATTAAAGAAAAGGTATCCCATATTGCTGAAAGGAGGAGCAAAAAGGAGATCATGTTGTTAGAGCTAGAAGAAGAATTGGAAGACGAGGAGAAGCTTGGTATCATGAGATAGCCAAATACTGCAAGGATCAATCATATCCTTCAGAAGCCACATCTGAAGAGAAGAAAACTATAAGGAGGCTATCTCAGAAATACACGAGGGTTGGAAATTCCCTCTATAAAAGGGGATTCTCGGGGCTTTGCTCAGATGCCTAGATGAAGATGAAGCTCCTAAGGTTGTTAGAGAAGCCCATTCGGGTGTTTGTGGAGGTGTAAATAGCCAAAGCTTGCTAAAAAAATCTTTAGGCAAGGCTTTTACTAGCCCACTTTGGAAGAGGACTGTTCTATCTTTGTTCTCCGGTGTGTCAAGTGTCATTACACGCCGAAAAATTCATGCTCCACCCTCTTCACTCCACCCAATTACACGCCGATATCATTGGCCCCCTTGGTGATCCTAATTCCCAAAACAAAACCAAGTCATTTATTCTTACAGCAACGGAATACTTTACCAAGGGCAGAAGCTGAAGCTTATGCAGTCAAAGCATCAACCATTTGCAAGTTTGTCATGAAGAACATCATCACTAGATTCGGCATTCCATAAGCCATGGTCACAGACAATGGGCCCCAGTTCATCTCTCAAGAGCTCCGTGATCTCTGCAACAGGTATAAAATTGCATTGCATCATTCATCCCTTATATCCGCAAGGCAATGGCCAGGCAGAGGCCACAAACAAGACTTTGATTAAAATCATCAAGAAAACGTGTGAGGTTAATAAATTCTCGGATTGGCCAGAAAAACTTGTGGAAGCTCTATGGCCTATCGCACTTCAATCCGTACCCCTACTGGGCAGACATTGTTTGCTCTTACTTACGGAATGGAGGCAGTATACCATATGAGATTCTCATCCCCTCACTAAGAATCCAGCTTGACAATGAATTGTCTGTTGACGAGCGACGCAATCGCTCCTAGCACAACTGGAAACTCTAGATGAGAGGAGATTGCTTGCCGCCGAGCACACAAGAGCGTATCAAATAAACTCACACGTTTTTACCAAAGAGAGTCTTGAGAGAAATTTAAAGTCGGGTGAAATGGTCGTCAAAAGGATTTTCATAAAACACGGTGGTCCCAGATCAAAATTCCAACCAAATGGAAGGGCCATATGTTGTAAAAGAAGCATACCCAGGTAACGCATATAGGCTTGTAAATGCAGAAGGTGAAGAACTTTCTTATCCTTGGAATGGGCTTCATCTTAAAAGATACTACCCTTAGTTGTTTATTCAGACTTTACGTGGAACACAACCCTGAAATGAAAAGTGTCATTCTTAACTTATTCTTGTTCTGGTGGATTAGTCAGAGGAAATGACACCCACACACTTACACACCTACTTGTGGAAGCTAGAAGCACAGAATCTAAGGAAAGTCAATGCCAAACCTATAACCTAAGATAATATCCATTTTCTTTCCTGTTCGGTCTGTCAGTAGAAAGAAAGACCTGAGGGGTTGACATCATGAAGTTGTCCAAAACTCAAAAGGGATATGACAAGGCAAAAGGGGAAAAAAGAAAAGGATCAATGAAAATCCAAATCCAAACTCACAAGAGCCAAAACAGGCCAAATCAAGTGAAAAGCATGTCAAGAGTGGCAAAGTCCCGCGGAGATCCAAATAGACTCAGCCGTAAGCATGTTAAAACCCCAAAAATGTCAAAAGTAAAGTCAAACCTTACTGAGGATAAGAACAAAGGATTGAGTGTCTCCCGGTGCCCGGACTACTGGCAGACTTTCTAAAAATTCTTCCCTTCTCCCCGGGATATATCTTAGCATCTAGGCAAGCAATGATCAACACTAAGAAGATGTCCAAAAGCCATCTCAGTCGAGGCACCTTTTAAAGCACGTCTGATCCGTGCCTAAAACACCCAAGAACAGTCAATAAGTTCTCATGGCAACTAAGTCATCGGAGGGTCAATGCTCCACGCAAAATTCCAAAACTCAAAAAAAAATCGATATTCCAAAACTCAAAAAAAAATCGAATATTCCAAAACTCAAAAAATTCGAATATTCCAAAACTCAAAAAATTCGAATTTCCAAAACTCAAAAAAAAATCGAATATTCAAAAACTCAAAAAAAAATCGAAATTCCAAAACAAACAAAAATCGAAATTCCAAAACCCCAAAAAAAAATCGAATATTCCAACTCACAAAAAATCGAATATTGCAAAACTCAAAAAAAAATCGAATATCCAAAACTCCAAAAAATTTGAATATTCCAAAACTCCAAAAAAATCAAATATTTCAAATTTCAAAAAAATCGAATGTTCAAAATCCAAAAAAACACCGAACGTCCAAAACTCCAAAAAAAAAATATTTCTAAAAATCCAAAAAAATCATATATCCCAAATCCAAAGAAAAATATTTTTCCAAATAGAGTTTTCGAAATGCACTTTTGTATATCCTCTTCTATACATACATTTGCAAATTAACACATCGTTTCCTTTTAGCATCAGCATCATGTTAATGTAATTAAGTTATATTCTGTCTTCTGCCTTATTTTGATAAAGGCTCAGTCCTTGACAAATTCATAAAGCTAGATAGTATCTATGTGCAAGGGGCTGAGTCAGAACAGATAATTAATTTGTTTGTTCAGGTGCATTTTAGATATAGCAAGGCGAAGGACGGAATGTGTACATACATGTATATATATATATGCGGCAAAAGCGGGAGCCGATCCCGTACATCATAAACTACCTCACTGGGCACTACATCATCGAAAGGTAAATAGAAAGTACATATCATGGTGAAGCATCCTGAGTCTCGTCACCTCCCTCTGCAGGTCCCGCACGACGCTACTCTCTGCCTCGCCCTGGTCCGCAACAGTAGGCAAGGCAGGGGGCCTCATGGGTGCCCGTGAACCAGTCGAACGCTGAGCCGCAGCAGCATCCTGGACATTCCTCTCGTGCTGAGAGGACGTCGCAAGAATGCTCTTAGAATAGGCACTGGCACGCCCCTACTGCAAGGCACGATCCCGCCCACGTCGGTACCGCTCCTCGGCTGCCTTCAATAGGCGCTCTGCAACTCCCTGGCTCATGCATGCCTCTACTGACTGCTGGATCAGCAGCTCCCGGTCCAGCTCCCAGCGCTCCCGCTCCTGCTCCCAGCGAGCCTGCTGTCTCTCCAAGTCGTGCGCTCCAGAGTGAGTGTCGCCCGCAGCTCGAGAACATCGCGAGGAAGGTCTGAGTCCAACTGGGTCAACTGAGATCGCAGCTCGGACAGCTGGCGAGACTGCTCCGTCAACTCAGCGACGGTACTCGTCTCACGGGCCAAAGCACTCTGGAGCTCGTCAGTCTGCATAAAGAATGACCACATGTAAGTATAAAAGCAATTCAAGCATGTATCTAAATTAAAATACTTACTCGTGCCAGCAGGTCTCGCTCCGCGCGCTCGGCACGTGCCACTGCAGCAGACAACTGCTCCTTGACGGGGGCTACCTCCAGAGCCGGAACGCCCCTGCTAGCCGAGGGCACTTCCAGCATCCGTGTGCTCCGCAGTCGCTTGAGCAGCACGCTGCAATGAAAAGAAATACAAGTCAGCGTATGGTGAGTAAAATAAGGCAAGGTGAGTGTCCCTTAAAATTACTAGAGTCTCAAGGGCCGTCCGCGCCTCGGCCAGCCGCACCTCTGTGCTCGCCAGCTGCCCCTGCAACTAGTCGATGAGGGTATCTCGTCCATCCTACATGCACAATTTGTTAGATATTCTGCGAATCATGTTTAAAAAGCAATTCAAATTTAGAAGTGCATACCCTCGCTGACCTCATAAAGTTCGCGAGGCCGTACTCCTCTTGGAACCGTCGGAGGTATGCAGAACTGTCCGTGGCGTCGGACTGTACCAACTGGCCGCCACGCTGCCAGTCTGCATACTGCTCTGGGAAGCGCCCTCCAGTCCACCATCTTCGCCTTCCTGCGGGTCTTCTTTCCAATACCTCGAGGCTCCACCTCATCAATCCACCTCTGGTGCAGTCCCAGGGTGCGTGCTGCTAGCCGTAGACGTAGCGGCTCGATCTCATTCAGGCAATGGACCCAGATGTCCCGCCTGAACAAGCGTCGGCCACTGACCACCCAGGGCTGGTCAACATCACCCTGGTCTGCATAGGGCTCCCACACCACCTGCACAAGCATTGATTAGTCACATTCATTCATTTCTAAATGCTTGGATTAAAGAAAGAATTAAAAGAGGAAGCATACCAGGAGCGCTGGAAAATCTCGGATGTTTCGACGGAGAACATCCAGCTGGAAAAGAGTAAGTGCTGTGCTCACCACTGGTAGCCACCTTCGGGCGAGGGGTACCGCATCTAGCCGCACCTGGGTAGCCCTACCCAGGGGAATGTAATAATAACTCCAAACCTGCACACAACCGATCCAATGTCAAACACAATTTATAGTTGCAGAAAAATTTTAATTTCAAAGTTCAAAATAAAAATGGAGTTTTAATTTAATCCGTACCTGCAAGAGTGGGGCAAATCCACCACTGTAGTCTCTCTCCCTGTGTCGGTGGAGAGGTCAGCAAAGGTGTGCTCCGAAGGGCCGCACCCCAGGCAAAACGCCCGACCCTCTCTAGGTCCTCCAAGAGCTCCAAGAATCGGCATGAATGTCGTCACCCTTCGTGGTGAACAGCATCTTGCCAAAGAAGAATAAGAGGAACCGACGTAGGTCCCTGTCTGCTCTCTCTGCCTCCGCCGGGTCCTGGAAGTACGCCTGTCTCGCCAGTCTGGCTGCCCGCTCTACAAAGGCCGGCAGCATCTCGTCTGCGCGCTGTCTCACTCCCCTGAGACCCAGCGCCTCAAAATCGTGACCCGGCAACCATCCTCCGGTCACCAAGCTCATCTCCGTGGGGGTCCAAGCCCAGGAGGCTCTGCGCATGCTCCGTATAGTCGGAGTAGGTGATCCCGATCACCGCCTCCCCATCAATCCGTAGCCCGTGATCCGGACTATGTCCTCCAGACTGGGAACCATGTGCCCCCACGGGAACAAGAAGGTCCTGCTGACCTTGTCCCATCTGTCGCGCAAGTACCTGGATCAGCGGTGGATCCACAAAAAATGGCTCAATCTCCAAGATCGGGCCAAATCCCATCTCCCGGACTCTCTCTCTCTCTGGAAATCCAAGAGGCTGTTGCCCAGATAGCTAGCCCAGAGGGGGGGTGAATGGGTTATTAAATTGTATCTTAGATTGATACATGTTCCACTGAAAAGATTGCACATCAATTACCGAGAGTTAGAGTTAGAGGAAATGAAATGGCAACACACACAAACTCACACCACAAGACACTAGGTTTTTATCCTGGTTCGGAACTCCTATCCACAGGAGACCTACGTCCAGTCCCTGAGCAATATCTCAGGATTTCACTACAAGGGTACAGTCCCCCTTAAGGACACAACAACACCAGCTCAGCTGGTCTTCTTCACACCCGAAGGAACAAACCCTGGATACCACCAGGTCTCCTTCACACCGAAGGAACAACACCCTGGATACCACCAGGTCTTCCTTCACACCCGAAGGAACAACACCCTGGATACCACCAGGTCTTCCTTCACACCGAAGGGAACAACACCCTGGATACCCCAGGTCTTCCTTCACACCCGAAGGGAACAAACAAAGAAAGGATTGAAAGACAAGCCCCTAGATCAAACTGCAACAAGCAATGATCTGAAAGACCTAGCACTGAGAGCAAGGAATCTAAATCTAAGCTCACTCTCAGAACTACACAAGCTCTCTTCAAATAATCTTTCACTACTAATGGAGAGCTAAGAGCTACAGCCAATGAGAATGGAAATCTAGGCTTCTCGAATTCTCTTCGGAGACTTGAAGGCTTGAGCAAGAAGGTGTTCTTTTAAAAGGTCTGAGTTGTTCACTTGAATTTATTCATTACTTTCTTCTTAGCTTCAGACTTGTATATATATCTTCAAATTGAAATTTGAACGTTGAAGGATCCGTTGTCTCTCAGCTTTGGTGAACGTTAGACTGAAGGATTTGTGGAAGCTTCCAATCAACAGTCTTTTGTTCTTTAGAGCACGCAAAGTGATGGATCTTCTGAGGTGACTTGAAGTTCTTCTAGTCCAACGTTGTAAGATGGTACAACTTCAAGGTTCTGCAAAAGTTGAGCTTTAATGGTAGACAGCTAACACTATCTCCAGATGTCAGTCAACGTTAGAGCAAGTAAACACAGATATAGTAGTGACAGTTTGCCGTTCTAAAAAGATACATGTAGAGAATACACGATAATGGAAGATATGTTCTGCGTGCATGCAGAGATACGTTCAATCTTCATTAAATGCATAGCAGTCAAACAGGTGAGATACGACTTTGACTATTCAACGTATTTCAAATCAAGGTAAACATTTGGTGGAAACATGACTTATGAAATCGTTATGAGATCATGATAGTCTAAGAGAGTCGATATGAATCATAACAAATTGTTATAGACTCAGAAGAAGTTGTTATGATAACTTACGAAATCGTTATGACGAGCAAGTCGTTATAACTGATGAAGAAATCGTTATGATATCTTAAGAAATCGTTATGACAAGCAATCGTTATAACTTCGAAGAAATCGTTATGATAACTTACGAAATCGTTATGACAAGCAATCGTTATAACTTCTGAAGAAATCGTTATGATAACTTACGAAATTGTTATGACGAGCAAGTCGTATAACTTCTGAAGAAATCGTTATGATAACTTATGAAATCGTTACGGCAAGCAAATCGTTACGAGTTTCAAGGAAATCGTTATGAGAACTAAAGAAATCATTACGGCTAGCAAGTCGTTACGAGTTTCAAAGAAATCGTTACGAGAACTAAAGAAATCGTTATGAGAACTAAAGAAATCGTTACGGCTAGCAAATCGTTATGAGTTTCAAAGAATCGTTACGGCTAGAAAGTCGTTGTGAATTCTAAAAAATCGTTACGAGAGACTTAAGAAATCGTTACGACAGACAGTCGTTACGCTTTCTAAAAAAATCGTTGCGATGTCTTATAGAATCGTTACGACGGTCAAGTCGTTACGCTTTCTAAAGAAATCGTTGCGATGTCTTAGTAAATCGTTATGAGATCTTAAGAAATCGTTACGGTATCGATTTGTTTGAAACATCACGACTTTTTGATCAGAAAGAAAATCGATCATAATACTTATGAAATCGTTATGATGACTCTATTGAAATCGATATGAACTTATAAAGGAATCGTTCTGATTATCAATAGAAGTTGATATGAAGTATGAAGAAGTCGATGCAATACTTGGGGAAAATTATGAAATGAGAGTCTTACCTGATTGTCTTGAACTTTCTTTACTTTTATTTCCTGTCCTCAAGGCTCAGTAATTCATTAGTAAGTTTTGTTAATCATCAAAATTAACATATAATAAGTGAATTATTTTATATGGAGAAAGTTTAGTCATCAATCTCCCCCTTTGATGATGACAAAATATACTAAACAACATAATGAAAACAACATGTTTTTCAGAGTTGCATTAGTTTTCTCCCCCTTTTGTCAATAAGCAAAAAGATAGTCTATGAGACAAAGAAAGAGAAGCTTTGTATTAATTAGGAGTAAGATAATACATAGGAGACAAAAGGGAGGCATGTTGGGAAATAACAGTCCATGCCTTGATCTCCATATCTTCAAAAGTCTGGCGGAAAACACCAGAGCAACTGAGAAGGAAGAACCCATGGCTGGAGAGATCCTCTGAATGTAAAGCTGCCGCTGCTCTTCCAGGATTCTTCATACTGAGCTTTGTCCAGTATGAATCGGAAGTAGGTACTCTTTCCAAGCTGGCACGATGGAGAAATCTATCCAGAGAGATTCGATAGAAAATCTTCTGATCAAGCAGATCCTGCTTCAGAGCATAGAAGGCAGTATATCTGGCTGCCCACTGAACATAGATCTCTGAATGGGATTTATGGAGTTGAGATCCATGAAGGCTTCGGCTGATAGAATAGGCTTAGCTTGACGGACCAAGGATCTGTTGATGGCTTGCAACTGAAGATGGGGTTCCTTGTAGAGCGTTTCCCATATGGTGGAGAAAGCCTTTCACACTCAGAGATGAGTGGAGCCAAAACTTGAGAGGAAATGCGGCCAGTGGTATTCTCTGAAGATAAACCGCAAAAGGAAGGCATTCTACCCTGCTTAGCTGACATTCTGCCCATCTGCTTAGCAAACATATCAAAGGCATGGGAGCCTGCATCTGAGTCAACACTAAGGAGTGTAGCTTCGGCAGAAGAACTGGAGAGTCAACTTTGAGATCGGAAAAATCCACTGTGAGGGGAAGATTTATTGGATGTTCTGATCTCAGCATCACTATGGCTGAATGAAATTGGTAGAACTGGACTTCAGGCAGCTTGTTCAAGTAGCAGAAATCACTGTACAGCTGGAAGTTCTTGGCAATTCTGATCTCTTTCAAAATGAAAGGTCCCCAAGAGTTTTTATGCTGAAGAGTAAACCACTCAGAAGAGTGAGTGGGTGAGCTCTATGGGTAAGGGATTCTGCCCTGGCAGTCAAGTATTTGGTGTACTGAGCTTTGTTGCCCTTGACATTGGCCCACTGATCTTCAGTCTTGAACTCAGTGCCCTCAAAGATTTTGGATTTTTGAGGGTGGGACCCTGGGTAAAAGGAAGAACAGTGTTTAGATGCTCAGAGAGGTTGAGGAAGGAATACCATAGACGGTGGAAAGGATGCATTTTTGAAGGTATTCCCTATAGATAGGTCTTCTCTGAGTTCGAGGGTAAGAGAGTACCAAAGAGGAGGAAATAATGGTGAGGAGGAGATGCTGACAGAGGATGAATGTTTCCTCTCTTTTTCTTGGCAGGACTGGGAGGATCAGTCCTGTGATATGAGTGGCAGTGGAGAGAATGGTGATAAGGGTATTTCTCTCAAAATCATCCGAAATATTAGTGTCAAAGACACCAAGAAGTGGAGGTTTTTCCGAAATGAAGGTGACAGAGGAAGGAGGTAGTAGGATAGAAGAGGTGTTTGGGATTGAAGGATGTAGACGGGTGAACTGGAGTGGTTTGAGTGAGAGGTGAAGAAGGTGAGAATGATGATGGAGCTGAGGTGTGAGAAGGAGTGGGAGAGAAAGAAGGTTGATGAAATGAGAGAGAAGAAGGTTGGGTGCGAGGCATAGGGTGTTTGAGAGTTGGTGGTGCTGGAGGGGCTGTAGAAGGAGATGAAGGTGAGGAGAGGGTTGGAGTTGCAAGAGTAGAAGTGTCAGGGGCCTGGGTAGCTTCAATGGCTCTTTCTTTTCCCTTTTGCATGACCCTCTCTAACAACTGCAGACGGCCCAGATGGCCCTGATGCTGGCACTGATGGCCCTGGTGCCCTGATGCTTGAGCTGAAGGCCCTGCTGGCCGAGACTCTTGAGCTGGAGGCTCTGGTGGCCGAGGAACAGCTACTGATCTGCTCTGAGTGGCTGCAAGAGAAAAACCACTTGACCTTGAAAGAATTGCAAGCATGGACTTCATATCATTCATTTCCTTGTTGAACCACTTCATAGCATTGCGGACTGAAGATAGCTCAGAGGTGGTTGAAGCTTGACTGGTCAGAATGCCTTGCACACTGGTCTGAACTGATGATAAAATATCTCCTTGAGCCTCAACATTCCATAACTGGCTTCCGATTTACTTTTCTGTGGCTCTTTCTTGGCCTTCTTTGAACCACTCTCTTTTGTTTGCTCTGCTGAGTGACAGGCTCCTCAAGATGTACATGGCTTGCACTTGGTTCTTTACTTACAGGAGCGCTGGCAGGAGGAGGATTTTTCTGAGATGGTGCATCTGTCTCAGGAGCATTTATATCATGTTCCTCATTGCCAGTTTGCTCCCCCTGAAGGAGCAAGGAGATCAACATTTTCTAGCTCCCCCTGGGCAGGAGCTCCTCTTCAACTTCCATTTGCTCCCCCTGAGCAGGAGCTTCCTCTTCACTGGATCTACTGGAGCACTGGACTGCTCCACAAGAATTGATTCTTCAATGTGGCCTTCTGCCACAGCTTCTTCCAATTCATTTCACCAGGCTGAGAGTCGACTGGTGTGGTGAGAGCTGATTCAACCAAACTCCTAAGAATTGAGCCAATTATTGAGGTAGGCATATCACTGGCTTTATCTGCCACTTCCTCCTCAACTACAAGAGCTGTAAGAGGTTCTGGCTCAATTGCTGGTGCTACTGCCTGCTCTTCAACTGCTGGTGATACTGCTTGCTGCTCTGCTGCTGACTCTACTGCTTGCTGCTCAGTTGCTGGTGCTTCTGCTTGCTGCTGTGCTGCTGGTGCTACTGATTGCTGTTCTGCTGTTGGTGCGACTGCTGCCATTTCCTGAACATCAGGAATTTCTACTTCACCATTATGGCCTCTCCCTCGGCCACAGTGGTCTTAGACCATACACCTTCAATTACGGAGAAACCACTTTTCTTGAGATTCCTGGACCTTATACACTGGCCCATCTTCTCCACAACTGCCCCAGATAATCTACTCCAAATGTTTGAAAACCTTTGTAAGTAGATGAGCATAGGGCAATGAGACATTCAACTTACTTCTTGTATCCCATATTTGATCTCGGGCAAATTTCATCCTTTCCAACATGACTTGGGCCAAATTAATCTCCTTTTGTTGAATCGCCCAAAACATCATATCAGAATCTGCCCTAGTGCACGTTGAGAAGGTGGCACTGCGAGGAACTAAAATTTGGCAGATAATGAAATGAGAAGACGGTTGTATGCATTCATCTGATTAATATCCAATTTTCCATCTCTTAGCCTGAACCCTGGACCTATAATGCCAAGGTCTTTTGCTTCATCGTTCACTGTGTGAACCCCACTGAATCCAGACGTCTTCACTCCAATAACATGTGCAACACTCATGATCGACTTTAATTTGGATTCCTTTAACCGTGATACAAGGGACCCATCTGCCTCTGACCTTAAACACACATAAAATGCTTTCACCAGGTCGGGATAGCTTACCTCGTGAAAGTGGCAATTCCCATCCACTGCATCCTTCTCAAAGTTCTGCTATACTTCCCATGCCATTCTTCTCGAGATTTGGAACATCCACTGCCTTGTTTCCGCATCCTTTGTCTTCACGAAGGTGAATCTTTCCTGCTGCTCTGCGGACAGGTACTCAGCACTGTAGCCCCCTACACTTCCGGAGATCATCGGAGCGGCCATGGGTAGAGAGAAGAAAACGGTTCTGGAGAAGGGAGATGATGGAAGAGATGGAAGCCCTGGAGGGATTCTTCGCGGGAAGAAGAGAAAGCTTCAAATCTTGCAGAGAGTCGATGCCGGAATCGTTAGGGCATCGGCTTTGGGCGAACGGATAAAAGAGAAAGGGTAAAGGTGGAAGATGAGTCGTTCCCAGAACGATTTGAATAATTAGAATTACTTTATCGAAAACAGGAAGCGCCAAAAGGCGGTAACGGCAGAAGGCGACAAAAGGGTTTGACGAGTCAAACTGCTTTTAATCACAACAGCGGTCAAAGAAGAGTAAATAAGCTGGTTTTGCTTAAAGTCAGGGAGAGAGAGAAATTTCATTTAATCTGAAAATTTTATATGCCAATTTAAATACAGGAATCTTTTCACAAAATGCACATCCCTAATTCCCTTCTAAGAGATGTAAATCTCTCTTCAGGTAGGGCTTTTGTGAAGATATCTGCTAGTTGACCATTTGTATCTATAAAAGAAATTTCTAAGTTACCACTAGCTACATGATCTCGAATGAAGTGATATCTAACCTCAATATGTTTAGTCCTTGAGTGTTGCACTGGATTCTTGGTGAGGTTGATGGCACTTGTATTATCACACAGTAGTGGAATTGATTTGATATGAATGCCGAAATCTTCAAGTTGTTGCTTTATCCATAGGAGTTGTGTACAGCAACTTCCAGCAGCAACATATTCTGCCTCAGCTGTTGATAGAGCTACTGAATTTTGTTTCTTGGAGGACCAAGATATCAGACATCCTGTAAGAAACTGACAACAACCACTGGTGCTCTTTCTATCTACTTTGCATCCAACATAATCAGCATCAGAATATCCTACTAAATTTATTTCACAAGATTTTGGATATCAAAGACCTAAATCATGAGTTCTAGCTAAATATCTGAATATTCTTTTCACAGAAATTAAATGAGACTCTCTAGGGTCTGCTTGATATCTAGCACACATTCATACACTGAATAAAATGTCTGGTCTACTTGCTGTTAAGTAAAGTAATGACCCTATCATGCCTCTATAGTTCTTTTGATCTACCTTTTTACCATTTTGATCACTGTCCATTCTGGTTGATGTGCTCATTGGCGTTGACAGTGGCTTCGCACCTTCAAAACCAAATTTCTTAATAGCTCTTTGGTGTACTTGGCTTGACAGATGTGGGTGCCTTCCTTCCCTTGCTTGATTTGTAATCCAAGAAAGTATTTAGTTCTCCCATCATACTCATTTCAAATTCTCCCTGCATAAGCTTTTCAAAGTACTTGCAGAGAGATTCATCAGTAGATCCAAAATATATCATCTACATATATTTGCACAAGAAGTATATGTTTGACTTTAGATTTTATAAATATGTACTATCTACTTGACCTCTAGTGAAACCATGATCTAATAAGAAAGTACTGAGCCTCTCATACCAGGCTCTAGGTGCTTGCTTTAAACCATATAGAGCCTTATGGAGTTTAAATACATGATTTGGAAATTCGGTGTCATCAAAACCTGGAGGTTGCTCAACATACACTTCCTCCTTGATAAAACCATTTAAAAAGGCTGATTTGACATCCATTTGAAACAATTTTAAATCTAATGCAGATGCATAAGCAAGTAAAATCCTAATAGCCTCAAGTCTAGCCACAGGTGCATAGGTTTCATCGAAATCTATGTCCTTCCTCTTGGAATAGCCTTGAGCTACCAGTCTGGCCTTGTTCCTTAAGATTACTCCAGACTCATCCAGTTTATTTCTGAAACCCACTTGGTGCCAATAACTGAATGATTGGATGGTCTAGGAACAAGTGACCATACTTGGTTTCTCTTGAACTGATTTAGTTCATCTTGCATGGCTATTATCCAAGATTCATCAGTTAAAGCTTCATTGACTGTCTTAGGCTCTATTTGAGAAACAAAGGCTAAATAATCACAAGGGATTACATTACCTCTTGTTCTTACCCCTACGGATGGATCACCAATAATATTCTCAGGAGGGTGATCTTTCTGATGTCTCCATTCTTTTGGAAGATTTTCATGTTGAATTTCAGTTTGCTGCAGTTCTTCCAGAGATGGGTCTTTCTTGTCCTTAATTGAGGTATTCTTAAATTTTTCGGACAAGTCATCTGCATCATCAATGTCACTAATTTCTTCCTTTTTCAAGAAGGGTTAGATTCATCAAAAATAACATGCACAGATTGTTCAATTAATAATGAACGTTTAGTGAAAACTCTATAGCTTTGGGTTTATAAGAGTACCCCATAAAGATGCCTTCATCTGATTTGACATCTAACTTACCAATGTCCCTTTTTCCATTGTTGTGGATGAAACAAGGACATCCAAATATTTTGAAGTGACTGATCTTTGGTTTCTTTCCCTTGTAGAGTTCATAAGCAGTCTTCTTCAGAATTGGCCTGATCATTACCCTATTAATGATATAACTTGCAGTGTTGATGGCTTCGGCCCAAAAATATCTTGGCAAGTCATATTCTGATAACATGGTTCTTGTCGTATCCAAAAGAGTTATGTTTTTCCTCTCAGCAATTCCATTCTGTTGAGGTGTCCTTGGTGCTGAGAAGTTGTGCTCAATTCCTTGATCATTACAGAACTTTGCAAACTTTTCATTCTGAAACTCACCACCATGATCTGATCGGATAGAGATAATGGTGAACTTCTGATCTTTCTGAACTTTCTTGCTGAAGCTGACAAAATTATCAAAGGTGTCGTCTTTGTGCTCTAGAAAGGATACCCAAGTAAATCTTGAGTAATCATCAACTATGACAAATCCAAAATTCTTTCCTCCGAGACTGGTAGTCCTCATTGGCCCAAATAGATCCACATGAAGTAATTCTAATGGCTTTGAGGTGGTCACTACTGTCTTTGATTTGAAAGAGCTCTTGGTGTGCTTTCCTCTTGCACAAGGTCTGCAGATGTATCCATTTTTGAGTTGACCTTTGGCAATCCTTCCACTAGATTTCTCTTTCTGAGCTTGTTCAATCCATCCAAGCTGCAGTGGCCCAGTCTTCTGTGCCACAGCTCTGTTGATTGATCTTTGCTGGCTGCCAAACAGACATCTTGATCCTTGAGTTCCTCGAGATAGAGAACATACAAATTTCTTTCTCTATATGCTTCAAATATGACTGCTCCATCTTAATATACTGCACTTTGATTCTTGGAACTGAATCTGATGGCCTTTGTCACACAACTGGCTGATGCTGATGAGATTGTGCTTTAATCCTTTGACCAGCATTACATCTTCAATAACTGATTTTCCTTTGATGTTCACGGTCCCACTTCCTATCACTGTGCCTTTTCCATTATCTCCATAGGTGACTGTTCCTTCTTCAGCTTGGAGATTAACGAAAAACTTCTGGTTGCCTGACATGTGCCTTGAGCACCCACTATCCAGTACCATTTGGATGCTCGAGGATTAACCTGAAATAAAGACATCAAGCTTTAGGTACCCAAATTCTTTTGGGTCCTGATGGGTCAGTATCATTATTTTTTACTTTTTATTATCCACTTCTTATGTCTTGTTGGACAGGTGGATTTTAGTGACCTAGCTTATTACAGTGACTACAACATGATGTTTTTGTTACTCTTTCAATATACTTAAAATAGCTTTATAGGCTGTATTTTCCTCAGAAACAAATTTTGGAGTTGGATATACCTTAGGTGGAATTATAGTTTCTGCGTTTTCAAGTGGTGTGTAGCCTACACCATCTTTTCTCTTACCTGAGCGTCTAGCTCCTTTTAATATTAAGGGATTCTTGTCATTTGTAAATTTTTCTAATGTGCTTGCTAATTTATCATTCTCTTCATTTAGATTTTTAATCTCTTTTCTTAATTCATCTACACTTTCTTGTTTTTCTGACTTTGTTATTTGTTTATTTTTAACTTTTAAGTCTTCACACAACAATTCATTCTTCTTTTTAGTTCAATTAATTGTTTTTCTAGTTCTTCATTTTCTGTTTTTAAGTCTGAGTTAGTGTTTTCTAAGCATGTATTATTTTTCTTACTAATCTTAAGTAATTTAGATACCTCTTTATATTTATCGTAAAGTTCATTAAAAGCACTTTCTAGATTGTCAGAATCTGAATCATTACAGGAATCAAATGATGAGTCAGAAGTTACCTTGTCTTCGGTGTTGGCCATGAGAGCCAGGTTGGCCTTCTCCATCACTGCTTGAACTTGACTCACTGTCTGAGTCACTGCTCTTCTCCCAAGCAGCTGCCATTGCCTTTTTCTTGTATCTTCTGAACTTCTTGGAGCTGTCCTTCTTCTTGTGATCATTCTTCTTTAGTATTGGACAATCTGCCTTGATATGTCCAGGCTTCTTGCATTCATAACAGATGGTCTCTCCTTTCTTCATTTCTTTGCCATCTGATCTTTTGGAGTCCTTATTTTTCTTAAAGTACCTTCTGCCGGATTGAAATTTTTTCTTCTTGGCCAGGATGCGCTGCAATCTCTTAGAGAGCATTGCTTCTTCATTTTCGCTGTCTACATCACTCCCACTAGAGCTTGCTTCTGATGACTCTTCTTCTGCTTTCAAAGCATTGGAGTGCTTCTTTCTGCTAGATGATTCTCCTAGCCTTTCCATGTTGATCTCATGGGCCATGAGGGACCCGATGAGCTTTTCTACTGACATTCTCTTAAGGTCATTAGCTTCTTCTTAGCTGTGACCTTTGGTGTCCATGAAGATGGCAAGGATCTGAGAATCTTTCTTACCATATCTGCAATCTCATAGGACTTTCCTAGACTGGCTAAACCATTGGTGATGTCAGTGAATCGACTGAACATCTGGGTGATTGACTCACCTGACTGCATTTGAAATCTCTCATACTGAGTGACAAGAATGTCGATTCTTGTCTCCTTTACTTTGTCTGTACCTTCATACGTAATCCTAGCTTTTCCCACATTTCCATGGAGGATTTGCAGGCTGAGACTCTGTTGAACTCCTTCTTGCTTAGAGCACAACATAGAATGCTCTTGGCTTTACAGTTAAAGAGATTTTCTTTCTGTCTTCATCTGTCCATTGTGCTTTCTCATTTGTGATAACCAGGTCACCTTCTTCTACTATCGACCAGATTTGATAGTCGTGGCCTTGTAGAAAGTATTCCATTCTGATCTTCCAATACGTATAATCTTCACCATCGAACAAAGGACGTCTGTTGACTGACTGACCTTCGAAGTTGCCTTGGGCTGCCATTGATCTTTGCTCTTCAGATCGTTGGATCTTCTTCTTTGTCGAAGAGACTCGCTCTGATATACACTTGTTGCCCAGCTAGCTAGCCCAGAGGGGGGGTGAATGGGTTATTAAATTTGTATCTTAGATTGATACCTGTTCACTAAAAAGATTGCACATCAACTTAAACGAGAGTTAGAGTTAGAGGAAATGAAATGGCAAACACACAAACTCACAACCACAAGACACTAGGTTTTTATCCTGGTTCGGAACTCCTATCCACAGGAGACCTACGTCCAGTCCCTGAGCAATATCTCAGGATTTCACTACCAAGGGTACAGTCCCCCTTAAGGACACAACAACACCCAGCTCAGCTAGTCTTCCTTCACACTCAAAGGGAACAACACCCTGGATACCACCAGGTCTTCCTTCACACCCGAAGGGAACAACACCCTGGATACCACCAGGTCTTCCTTCACACCCGAAGGGAACAACACCCTGGATACCACCAGGTCTTCCTTCACACCCGAAGGGAACAACACCCTGGATACCACTAGGTCTTCCTTCACACCCGAAGGGAACAACACAAAGAAAGGATTGAAAGACAAGCCCCTAGATCAAACTGCAACAAGCAATGATCTGAAAGACCTAGCACTGAGAGCAAGGAATCTAAATCTAATCTCACTCTCAGAACTACACAAGCTCTCTTCAAATGATCTTTCACTACTAATGGAGAGCTAAGAGCTACAGCCAATGAGAATGGAAATCTAGGCTTCTCGAATTCTCTTCCGGAGACTTGAAGGCTTGAGCAAGAAGGTTGTTCTTTTTAAAAGGTCTGAGTTTGTTCACTTGAATTTATTCATTACTTTTCTTCTTAGCTTCAGACTTGTATATATATCTTCAAATTGAAATTTGAATGTTGAAGGATCTGTTGTCTCTCAGCTTTGGTGAACGTTAGACTGAAGGATTTGTGGAAGCTTCCAGTCAACAGTCTTTTGTTCTTTAGAGCACGCAAAGTGATGGATCTTCTGAGGTGACTTGAAGTTCTTTCTATGTCCAACGTTGTAAGATGGTACAACTTCAAGGTTCTGCAAAAGTTGAGCTTTAATGGTAGACAGCTAACACTATCTCCAGATGTCAGTCAACGTTAGAGCAAGTAAACACAGATATAGTAGTGACAGTTTGCCGTTCTAAAAAGATACATGCAGAGAATACCGATAATGGAAGATATGTTTCGCGTGCATGCAGAGATACGTTCAATCTTCATTAAATGCATAGCAGTCAAACAGTGAGATACGACTTTGACTATTCAACGTATTTCAAATCAAGGTAAACATTTGGTGGAAACATGACTTATGAAATCGTTATGAGATCATGATAGTCTAAGAGAGTCGATATGAACATAACAAATTGTTATAGACTCAGAAGAAGTTGTTATGATAACTTACGAAATCGTTATGACGAGCAAGTCGTTATAACTGATGAAGAAATCGTTATGATATCTTAAGAAATCGTTATGACAAGCAAATCGTTATAACTTCTGAAGAAATCGTTATGATAACTTACGAAATCGTTATGACAAGCAAATCGTTATAACTTCTGAAGAAATCGTTATGATAACTTACGAAATTGTTATGACGAGCAAGTCGTTATAACTTCTGAAGAAATCGTTATGATAACTTATGAATCGTTACGGCAAGCAAATCGTTACGAGTTTCAAGGAAATCGTTATGAGAACTAAAGAAATCGTTACGCTAGCAAGTCGTTACGAGTTTCAAAGAAATCGTTACGAGAACTAAAGAAATCGTTATGAGAACTAAAGAATCGTTACGGCTAGCAAATCGTACGAGTTTCAAAGAAATCGTTACGGCTAGAAAGTCGTTGTGAATTCTAAAGAAATCGTTACGAGAACTTAAGAAATCGTTACGACAGACAAGTCGTTACGCTTTCTAAAGAAATCGTTGCGATGTCTTATAGAATCGTTACGACGGTCAAGTCGTTACGCTTTCTAAAGAAATCGTTGCGATGTCTTAGCAAATCGTTATGAGATCTTTAAGAAATCATTACGGTATCGATTTGTTTGAAACATCACGACTTTTCGATCAGAAAGGAAATCGATCATAATACTTATGAAATCGTTATGATGACTCTATTGAAATCGATATGAACTTATAAAGGAATCGTTCTGATTATCAATAGAAGTCGATATAAAGTATGAAGAAGTCGATGCAATGACTTGGGAAAAATTATGAAATGAGAGTCTTACCTGATTGTCTTGAACTTTCTTTTACTTTTATTTCCTGTCCTCAAGGCTCAAGTAATTCATTAGTAATGTTTTGTTAATCATCAAAATTAATATATAAATAAGTGAATTATTTTATATGGAGAAAGTTTAGTCATCAGAGGCCTCTGTAGGCCACCACCACCAGGGGCCACATCGTGCGCGGCCTCATTACACCCTGCAAGGCATGAAAATCCCAAAAGTCATAACACAATTAAATCAGCCAGCAGAACAAAAATTCGCTCTCTGGATTGAATCGCGTCCAAAGCAGTGGACGCCATTCACCTTTTGAATCGCGTCCGTTTGAGCGGTCGCATTTCTCTTGAAATCGCGACCCCTCTCCATGCCGCGATTTACTGATAAGAACCGCGACCTCTGCATTGGTCGCGATTCTTGTCCTCTCCTTTCCGGCGCCCGGCGCTCACCTCCCCCTCTCTTCCCCTCTCCCACCATATGAAGAGGGAGGGGTCCACTTACCGTGTCCGGCCGGCCAAGAGGTCGCGTCCTTGCCGCCCTCGCCGCGACGTCTTCCTCCTCCATCGCCGGCGGCCTCCTCCTCCATTGCCGCGTCAACCCCCTCCTCCTCCATTGCCGCGTCACCCCTTCCTCCTCCGCCGCCGCGCCGGCCCTTCCGCCGCCGTACCGCTGCCCTCCTCCACCAGGACGAGCGCGAGCTCGCCGGGAGTGGCGAGCGCCTCCCCCGCCGTCATCGAGCCCACCTCCTCCATCGCCGGCGCACCTTCCGCCGCTGCGCCTCTTCCCTCCGCCATCAAACCCCGTCGCTACTTGGTCACCGACCATTTTTCCACGGAGAGAGTGGGAGAGTGTGAGAAGAGGGAGCGATGAGAAGGAGTAAGAGAGGTGGGTGAGCGAAGATAGTGGAAGCACCGGGGAAGAAGGTTCGCGCGGGTTTTCTAACCGTTGCGGCGTTTCGAAAAACTGCGTCCATTGCAGCCAACGCTCATTTTCAACCATCATTTTTATCTGCGTCACCTCTTGCACCGCAATTTAAAAGCATTTCAAACCACGTCTGCAGGCATCGACGCACATCTTGAACCGCCATTTAAAAGGGCGTCGATCCTGTGTGCCGCAAATAGAGGAGTCATCATGACGCCTGGACAAATTGTCAGGCGCGCGAAATTCAAAAATTTGAAATGCGCCTGAGCCGGACGTCGAGATTCAAAAGCAGTCTTGTCAGCGCGTGCACAGAATCTGATAAATCTTTATGCGCGTCTGTACGAGCGGTCGCGTTTTATGATAAGCGCGGCGCTCTCGACGGATGCGTTTTAAAATAATCAGCGGCGGCTGCTTTGGCCGCCTTTTTACCAGTACCCCAGGGCATTCTTTGAAGGCCGGCTCTTTGTGATATCAACCAAAATCCAAGTTGTCTAGGATTTGAACATTCAAGACCAATCAATTTCCATAAAGCCCAACTTAATCTTTATTTACTTTCACAACCTCTTACAAACTCCTCCCTAACATCGGAGTTTCTCAAGCCCCCTTACATATTTCGCTCTTTCACTATCAATTTCGTTCTCGATCGGGATCGGCCTCCTAAAAGTACACACCTTCCATAATGCCTTGATCGTATTCGCTTCTTCACCATCATTGTTGGTACCAAGATCACGGTGCTTAATTGGTGGAATGTGGGATGACTCTTCTAAAGCACGGCGTGCAAGCCCAAGTTGGGGAAGACATCAGTGTGGATTATACAGTACAAGTTCAGATGCCCCGATCAATCGAAGATCCACACCAGCTGCCAGCCTAGTCTGCAAATCCTGATTTGGAAATGGCCTCGGAATTAGTTGAATTCATCCTCATCCATGCTTAGGAATGGTACGCCAATCCACCCGTGTTTTGAGTTGAGGCGCTCGATTGGCCACCACCTTCCAAGCCAACAATGTTGTCCTGGTGCTTGAGTGGGCTTTTCAGGAAGATGCGAGACGGAGTGGAAACTTCGGTGACCAATTGAAACTTTAAGTGTAGGTCAGCCCAGCAAGTAAACAAAAGCATGGAACCATAAGGAGGCCTACCTAAGCTCGCCGCTGTCAACCCACTGTAGAGGAAGGCTAGCACTGCCGGTCCCAGTCGCTCACCTTCCTAGATTGCGCACACCGCACCCAGTTGATCAGGTTCCAAAATACTGTCTATGGAAGGGAAAAGGAGAGCCCCCGCCACGCACATGGCAAAACCTTTCACGCTCGCTCCAGTGCCTCACCATCATCAGCCTCTGTCAGCTCCCTCATTGTCCAATCGCCAGCTTTTGTAAGTGGATGCCTTTTCAACTCGAGCTTCATAAGCTTCTCTCGCATCCATGAAACTCTCAAGCACTGCTTTGCTGGTATAGCATCTCGGCATGATTGCCATCTCCTCTTCATCACCTTGCTTCATGCGCTGCAGGCCCAGCAAGACTTCAACTTCCTCCAGGAGAATGGTGGCTTCGAAACTCTTGAACAAAAAGGTTTGGGTTTGGGGATGCCACAACTCTACCAATGCCCCCATAGCCTCCCAATCAAGATGAACTTCATGATATCTCTTGGCATGTATAGTGAGGTTGTTGATCCCCCATCTTTTGAGGACATTGGTCATATCTAAGGTGATATTTGAAGTAAGTTGTTGAAGCCATGGAAGGCGCATGAAGCGCCGATTCCCCGGAAAAAAGAGATAATCTGCATGATCATAACAATTGATAGTCAAGAAAAGGGAGAGATCAAAGCACAAGAGCATCCAATCAGGCCTAAATAATTAGATCTACTTACCAAATTGGCATGAATCAACTTGCTTATGTGTCCTTCTATGTTGCTCAACCTTTGAAACTTACCTCTCCTTAATCCCGTGAAGAAGAACCACCTTGCTCCATCTCCAAGCTTCCCCCTCCTTCCTCTTGCTCTCCAAGGACCTAAAAGAACCTTTGGTTTAGAAAGAGAGTGAGGGGAGTAAGTAAAAAGGAGTGTAAGGTTAAAAGGGGGGAGAATGGGTGAATTTCTGCATGAGTCATCGCATCTAGAGCCTTCTCCCCCTTGCATTGAAGAAGGGGAAAGCAATGTCAGGTTCTGTCCTGGCGCTTTAATTCGCGTCCACATAAGTGGACGCATTTTGAAAGGCAAAAAAGCGTCCACAGTATCAGTCGCGATTCAAAAAAAAAATGATGATAGGCAAAATGGCGACGTCCAGACTGACGCTTTTTTTAAGGGACGCCAAAAGTGAGTCGGCACCCTCAACGTCAAAAGGCATTCCTCCTCCTCAATCGGTAAGAAGGACTTCTAGGTCTTCACCGTCCCAAAAGACAAGAAAATCAAAGAGAAGTCTCTATTACCCAAAATGACCCTTTCATGCCACATAAGTTGCTTCATCAAGCAGTGTGTTCCCTTTCCAGATAATTTTCATTTTATACGAAAGGTCATTTCATCCTCTTCATAACGAGTCAGAAGCAGGAGGTTGCACTTTGCAGAAGGTTGGAGAGATTTGGCAGCCGCCCGCAATTTAAGCTCTGAGACTTGTTGGTATTCAAGAGCGTAGGCAGCCTGGCTTTTTACGAACCTCTACCTTCTGCAAAGTACATATCATACCATAAGGGGTCTCCGGCAGTTAGACCACTTTTTAATCTCTTTTAAAAGGTGTCCAACCGTCTGGACGCAATTTGTAAAAAGCGTCTACAACCCCTGCCGCGATATTTCAGCAACATGATTTTCATCTGTTATTTGCTCTATCTATATGTTGCTTGTCAGTGCTAACCAGTCTTTGAGTGCAGGATGACAGATGCATCCTTTTGCTATGTACAAAAACACGAATATCCTCGACAGCCGCCATTCTCGTACAGTATATTGCATCTAACTATTGTATACTTTACTAGAGCACATCAAGGACCTTGAAGCTCTGATGAATCTGGAGTTTGTAGTTCCCCTCCACCAGCAAAAACAGTGATAATTCCAGAGAATCTTGCTCTTGAGGATAGACCGTTGCAGCGGGCGGGGGGACAACGTTTCCTTACGGTATCCTGACCCCACACCAACGCAACAATATTATCCTTGATTATCCTATATTTTATTTTTGTTTTAAATTTCCCTTTAAGCCCAGCATGCATCGCATATAGAATTTTTGCATCAAAATCCTAAAAGATAGGAGGAAGATAAAATCACCCAAAAGTTAATTAAAGAAAGTCACTTGATTCTTAAAAATGCTAGCAACCTGAAAAAGAAATTCCTCCGATTTCAGTACTCAGTTCATTGTATATTGTTTGAAGATCTCCTTTTTGGAGCCAAACTCATCACTTGAACCTTTGTCTTTCATTTCCTCCCAGATCCACCTGAGGCAGTGGCGCAAACGCCCCCAATGGTGAAACCTAACGATTGTGTCCTTAGGTACTTCCCCGACGCTGGAAGTTGATCTTTCTTCTCTTTTTTTATTTTCTGATGTTGAGTTTTCATTCCAAGAGATTTCTGGAAAGCAACTTTGTTTTGAGCCACGAACAACTCCTCTTTATGTCACAAAGGGCGTGTCCCATCACACCTTGGCGCTCACTTTTCAGTTGTTCCGCTTCATTTCGCTTCATTCACGCCGCTTCGCTCCTTTCATTTCGCACCATTTTTCGCTTCACTCCCTTACAAAGCAAACGCCAAGGCGAGGCAGCTGTAGACACGCCAATTTTCCCTTAAAAGGACAGATTTCGGGTTGCACCGCAACGCCTCAGAAGTGATTTTTTTAAATTAACTTTTTAGGTAATTTTCATGCTTTTTAGGATTTTTAGAAAATTTGTGTGAGAAGGGTTTGTTGCGCTGGCTTAATCGCGTCCAAAGAAGGACGCCTTTAAAGGGCTCAAACGCGGTTGCTTAGTGCTCGCTTATTTCAACCGCCTCATTAAGCGCACTGAGTAACCGACGTTTAACCGCGTCCAGCCTGTATGCCGCGATTTATAAGTCAACATTTGCAGCTACGCCAGGCCACGCACGTCTGACACTTGACAGAGGCACGCAAGCAAATAGATACGCGTCGCCTTCGTACGACGCGATTCATAGGCGTCAGTGTCAAAACGTGTCAGAAAGATAATCGCGCCCGAGCAGTACGCCGCATTTTTTTTAAACCGCCATCTAAATGCCCTCCATCTACCAGAAGAAAAAAGGCGGTTGATAAATGCGGCGTTACAATGGACGCGTTTTGGAGCGTAGATGCGGTCATATGTCAAATCAATTCGATCGTTTAAATCGCGGTGGTTATAATGGACGCGATTATTAATATGATCGTGCACCATAGTAATCATGATTTCGTCGGGTTGATGGGACATTAGGCCGACTTATGAATTGCGGCAACCAGAGCCAACGCGATTAGGTCTTTAAAAACGTCCGCTTCAATGGACGCGATTTTAGCCAGAGAAGTCTATAAATACAGACCTGCGATTTCAAAGGGAGAGAGAGAAAAATCCCCAGAGTGGCGAAGCCCTGCCGAATCGACGCCTCGACTTCCGACTTTCAGATCTCAATTCCTGGGAGCCTCTACAGTGCCAGCGCGAGTTCTTGAGCTGAGAAGGATCCTCCACCGGAGCCACGCGAAGTATCGCTACCGTCGTGCCAATCCAGGAGCAAACGGCCACCGCCGCCACCCCCCTCTTTTCTCTCTCCCTTTCACTCCGTCTTTTATTTAGTGCATGCATCGTACTGTACCACACACGCACATCATTTTTTATTCTACCTATCTTTAGGGGTTTAACGTCACCCCCAAAAGGTGTGTTAGCGCCCTTTTAATGTCCTTTCGTAGTCCTTTGTGTTTACATTTACCACACTGCTGGTCTAATCCATCTTTCGTCAGTTTGACTGTTGTCTTTTATTTTGCAAGGTAACCGTACGAGCCAATCTCCTTTACCGCCGGACGGTGGAAGGAAGGAGGACCCACGCACCACATTGTATCCCGCACTTTTCTACAGGCAAAAGGTTAGGATTCCTTTTCTCGCCCGTCATCCTTCGGTACCCTCGTGTACCTGGTGATCACGGTCTTTTATTTTTATTGTCCTTTTAATTCTTTCCACTCCATATCACACACACGCCCACATATCCACGTATTCATTCCACCCTCTTTGTGGCCTGTTCTTCGTCCCCCCTAAAAAAGGGAGCAGAAAACGGTATCTACAGACGGCGGTCAACATTCTAACAAGGTGTGCTCGAAAGCCCCCGTTCGTGGCGTCCTCACTGAAAACCCCCGGTGAGCCTTTCCACCTACTTTCCAGAATGCAGAAATACGTACGGCTGGAGTCGACACTCGCGCCACGGGGAGGCTCGGTCGGCCATCCGAACATGGTGCGGCGAGCACGGAACCAAGCACGAAGAAGCCCAAGAAAGAGGATTCGCGCGGCGAGAAGCGACGGGAGGTGCGACCGACGAGAATCGGATCGTCGCCCAGATCCAGATCGTCGCCTCGACGAGTACCAGTGCGTTAGGGACCTGCCCCACTTCGGGAGGTTCCCTCCGAGATTCTCCCCATTATCAAGAAGCTGTCAGAGTTCAGGCGACCCGAGCCCTTGATGAGCTTCCGTCTGGCCGGCCTGAGGAGCCGACCTCTACTGTGAATATCACAAGGGGTATGGCCACCTCACCGACCAATGCAGAAGCCTCAAGATGGAGATTGCTGAAATGCTGAAGAGAGGACTTATCGGCAAAGACATCGTCGACGGCCGCGCGAAGGAGCGTACACCCGAGGACGACCGGGAGACGCATAGAGGAAAAGGGGCCATCCTGTCCTGGCAGGAGGCTCGGCAGGCGGCGGAGACAGCGGGAGAACGCGGAAGGCTTACGCAGCGGCCGCAAATAACAATGTGAGCAGGCCGTGTCCCAAGGACGGAGCGGTCATCACCTTCTCCGACATAGATGTGTCGGAGTGAGTCTCCCCCATGACGACGCGCTGGTTATTGATGTCGACGTCGATGGGTATGATGTACATCGTATCCTTATCGATAATGGAGCCGCGCCCGATGTCTTGTTTTATGACTACTTCGTAAAAATGACCGACTTAAGCACCGACCCAAACCGTCGCAACTCCTCTGTTCGATTTTAACGGGGCGCTGTCAACGTTGAGGGATCGATAATAGTGAAGGTAACCTTAGGCACCCGACCTCAGCATGTAACCGTTGAAGCCGACTCCTTGTGGTAAAAGTGAAGTCGGCGTACAACGCGATCTCGTCGGGGCCTCTTAGGGAATTGGGAGGGGTCCCTTCAACCTATCCTCAGAAGTTGAAGTTCCCGACCCCCAGTGGGATTGGCGAGGTCGTGGGAAACCAGTCGAGGTCAGGAATGCTATGTAAATTCAATAAAAGCAAAAGAAACCGGCAATTGCTGAGTATGTGCCCGTCTCTGACGAAAATGTTGCAAGACACGAACCCGCCGAGCAAACCAGGCAGATAGAGGTCGCCAGCGGAAGCTTGGTGGTCGGCTGCGAGCTTGGGTTTCTGGACGAGGCAATCTCCGATTTCCTCAAGAGAAACGTCGACGTCTTCGCCTGTTCGGACGACGACCATACCGATATCGACCCCAGAATCATTCAGCACCACCTGAACGTGAGCACCGAGGCGAGACCGGTTCGGCAGAAGAAAAGACCATTGTCGGCAGACCGACAAAAGGCGGTCGATGACAACCTGGCGAAGTACTTACGGGCAGGGACCGTCTGGGACACGTTCTATCCGAATGGGTCGCGAACGTCGTCCTGGTGCGCAAAGCAAGTGGGAATGGAGAATGTGCGTGGACTTCACCGACCTGAACAAGGCATGCCCCAAAGATAGCTATACACTACCTCGCACCGACCAGCTCGTCGACTCCAAACGGCAGGGCACGAGCTCCTTAGCTTCCTTGCGCATACTCGGGGTACACCAAATCAGAATGGCGCCTGACAACGAAGAAAAGACATCGTTCATCACGGAAAAAAGTCTATACTGCTTCACTCGAATGCCATTTGGGTTAAAGAATTCAGGTGCGACATACCAGCGGCTCGTCAACACGATGTTCGAGGAGCAGATCGGGAAGACGTTGGAGATCTACATCGACGACATGCGGGTGGAAAGTCGACGAGCCGAGGACCACGTCCGCGACTTGGCCGAGACGTTCGAGGTGCTCCGCCGATTCGGGATGAAGCTCAACCCCGAGAAGTGTGTTTCGGCGTACAAGCTGGGAAATTCCTCGCTACCTCATCTCAAACCGAGGAATCGACGTCAACCCCGACAAAATACAAGCCATCATGGACATGACGCCCCGAGAACGGTAAAGGAGGTACAACGCTCAATGGTAGGGTAACTGCTTTGAGCAGGTTTATGTCCAGGTCGGCAGAGAGATGCAGACCCTTCTTCGAGGTGCTGAGAAGAGGGCGTTTCGAATGGACCGAGGAGTGTCAGGAGGCATTCAACGACCTCAAAGCACACTTAGCGCACGTGCCAACATGAGCAAGCCACTAGTCGGGGAGGACCTACTATTGTACCTGTCAGCAACGACATATTCAATCAGCTCAGTGCTCATGCGGGAGGAGAATCGCAACCATCTTCCGGTGTACTACACAAGCAAGCGCTGCGAGGAGCCGAACAGTGTTACACCGACCTTGAGAAGGTTGCGTACGCGCTCGTTATGGCTGCGAGGAGCTACGACCCTATTTCAAGTGCACAAGATCGTCATCCTCACCGACGTCCCCATCAAGCAGTCCTTGCCCGACCTAAGGTCTCAGGGAGGTTGGCAAAGTGGGCCATAGAGCTCGGGGAGTTCGACGTCACGTTCAAACCTCGGGTCGCAATCAAGGCTCAAGCCCTGGCTGACTTCATTTCCGAGGGACGGTGAGAAAGCCAGAAGAGGAGGAAGCGGATGACGAGCGCTGGAAGGTGTTCGTCGATGGATCATCAAACTCACAAGGAAGCGGGGCAGGTGTATCCTCCATTCACCCGACGGGTTTTGTCCTAAGGTATGCAGTTCGTTTCGGCTTTGAGGCTTCTAATAATGTGGCCGAATACGAAGATGTTATCTTAGGGCTAAAAAGGGCGAAATCCCTCGGAGCAAAAGGGTCTCCATTTTCAGCTATTCACAACTAGTCGTCAGCCAGGTGATGCGCGAGTTCGAGGCTAAGAGGAGAAGCTTGCGTCATACATGGCCGAGGTCCATCGGCTGCTCGCGGAGTTTGATTCGGCCGAGCTGTTGAAGATTCCGTGAGCAAAGAACTCACAGGCTGACGCATTGTCCAAATTCGCATCGTCATCGGCAGAAGTGCGATCGTCTGTACTGATAGAGGAGCTCAGCGAACAGTCCGTGACGGCCAAGGAAGTAATGGCGCCATGCCCTGACAACCTGGATGACACCCCTGATCGAGTTTATCAAAAGTGGACTGCTTCCCAACGACCGGGTTGAGGCCGACAAGATGAAGAGGCGAGTTGTGAGGTTCTTCCTCATCGACGAAGATTTGTATAGAGGGATTCAGCTATCCACACCTCCGCTGCATCAGCCCAAGTCAAGCCGAGGAAATCATCGGCGAAGTTCATGAAGGAACGTGCAGAAGCCATGCAGTGCCCAGTCTCTCGTCAGAAGGATTACCCGACAAGGTTATTGGTGCCGACCATGTTAAAAGACGCCGAGAGATATGTTCAAAATGCCATCAGTGCCAACTCTTCGGCAAGATCGACCGACGACCGCCAGCTGAGCTCCCCCCATTGACTTCGTCGTGGCCATTCGCGCAGTGGGGTATGGACATCCTCGGGCCTTTCCCACCGCCCAGGCCAGAGGAGGTTCATTATTGTCGGTGTGGACTATTTCACCAAGTGGTTGGAGGCCGAGCCATTAGCACGAATCACGGACGCTAATGCCTGGGGTTTCGTTTGGAAGAATATTGTATGCAGGTTCGGCGTCCCCAAAAAATCATCACCGACAATGGCAAGCAGTTCGACAACCCATTTTCGGCAAAACTGCTCAGCCCTAGGGATCGATCACCGCTTCTCCTCGGTCTCCCAGTCCAATGGGTTGGCCGAGGTGACGAATCGGACGATCTTGGACGAGCTAAAGAGAAGGCTGGAGGACCACAAGGGACGATGGACAGACGAGCTCCTCCATGTTCTGTGGGCAACCGCATGATGCCACGAGAAGCAACCCAAGAATCACCTTACGCCCTAGCCTTTGGGGTAGAAGCCGTTACACCTGTGGAGATGCTCGCGCCCCTCTGGGAGAATCCTCGGCTCAACCAGGAGATGAACGAATCCTCTCTTCTCCGCGCCGAGCGGACCTGATCGAAAAAAGCGAGGGAAGCGTCGGCAAGAATGGAAGCATACTAGCGAGGGTAAAGAGAAGCTTCGACAGGAACGTCAAATAGAGAAGCTTCGGATCGGAAGCCTAGTCTTAAGAAAGCTCTCCGTTTCGGACCCTAGGTCGGCTAGTGGGAATTTTCGGCCACCTGGGAGGGATCCTACCGGGTCTCAGAGGACCTCGGCCATGGCGCCTATCGGCTTGAAGACCTCAGCGGAACATCCCTCCCGAGGACATGGAACGCCGAGAACCTACGAAACTATTACGCTTGAATTAAAGAAACAAGGTCGCTTCGGTACCCTTTCTGTGTACGGGTTCGCTTCGGCACCCTAAGAAACGAGGTCGCTTCGGCACTCTATCATTGTACGAGGTCGCTCCGGCACTCTAAAAAATGAGGTCGCTTCGGCACTCTATCATTGTTAGAGGTTGCTTCAACACTCTCTATTTACGAGGTCGCTTCGGCACTCTTTCTAATAAACGAGGTCGCTTCGGCACTCTATCAATATACGAGGTCGCTTCGGCACTCATCTAATGACGAGGTCGCTTCGGCACCCTACCCATGCACTCTGCCTACTACGAGATCATTTTTTAGCATCTATGGAATCGAACACATCGGTACATTGCTTGTCAGCATGCGGCAAACCAAATGGCCACAAAACACATTCCGTTTACAACTCCCCTCGGACCAACTAATCCTCGGCCACAACTTTATCGGCCGCCTCGACATATATCTCTCGCTGCTTTGGACATCGCCTCGTCGACAACTGCGGCGCCGCCTCTTCATTGGCATCTTCCTCAGCTGTGCGAGCCTCTGAGAGGTCGAGATTGGGAAACAGCTCGGCAACACGACCGAGACAATCATTGTAGCCTTCCTGGTAAAGGCCGCCAATCTCTTCCATGAGCTCCTCGAACGTGTGATACTCTTGTATCGTGTTCTCACACTCGTCTGCCACGAGCTGGGCCGTCCGCTCTCGAGACACTTTGTGCGACGCTATCTCGTCGCAAGAGCCACTTTCGTGCTTGAAGAGCTACCTTCTCGGCTTGAAGAGCAGCGCTCGCGACTCCAGCGCCGCCCGGAGCTCGCCCTCGGTCTTCTTCGCCTCCTCCGCATCCTTCTGTCGGAGGGCCTTCTCAGAAGCAGCAAATGCTTTAGCCTCGGCTATTCGCTTATCCGAGGACACTCTCTTTACTTCGGCCCGATGCACGAAGGCGTCAAAGGTCGACATCTACGCAACTCGCTGACCAGCCGTCCGGGGGACTTTCCGAGAGCCTCCGCCTTCAGCTCTGCAGGGACCGAGGTCTGACCCCAACTGACCGGATCAAGGGGTCCCTTGATCCGAGCTGGCTTAGGGACTACCGCCGACGGGGGCGTCGTCGAGTGTTGAGGGTGCTTCGTCGGCCTCTCCTCAACTGCTAGCTGCGAGACAGCGGCCTTCGAGCCGTCCTCGATTTCCTTCCCCGTTCGGTCAACAGGTGCCTCAGATCTCTCCAGAGGGCGTTTCTCAGGGCGTTTCTTATCTCGCCGAGCCCGAGCGAGGTCGGCTAGTGAAGACCCCGCCATTACCTTGCGCGCAGGAGAGGTCACGTCAGCCATCACTACAGAAGAACCAATCAACATGTCAGTAGGCATCAAGGAAACTGAAAGAAAATACAGAGACGAGGTGGACGACGACTTCTGAGCCTTCGGCAATAAGCTCGAGCAGTGCGTCGGTTGGTTCGACCAGGTCAGGTTTCTCTGCTTCCCGTAGGTAGGAGAAATCTAGAAGCTTAGATTTGCTAAGCTTGGGCGGCCCGAACGCCTTACTTCGGACGTCAACCTCTGGACCGGTCGGGAAAGGCCAGCCGGAGGGAGAGTACATGTAGCACCCTGATTTTTAAAACCCGAATAAAAATAAAATTTCTATTTGTATAAATGAGAAAAATAGATTAATTGAAATAAAAGGGAATAAATAGAAATAGAATGATTTAAATCAAAGCCATCAAGCTAAATTAGCAATGGGTTGTACTAATGGTCCTAACATGGGTTGTTGGGCCTAAATGAGGAGGGCCCATTATGGGTAAGAGGTAATTAGGTGAAATTCGTACCTAATTAATTAAATAAATAAAAGGGGTTAAGATAAATATTAAATAACCCATAAATATTCAAAATAAGATCATTACCCAAACCTAAACCTTGGCCACGAAATTGGCTCTCTTCCCAACCCTAATTAGAAGATAAATGAAGAAAAGTGGAAGATAAGATAGAAATTCGGAGTTAAATGGGAAAGGAAGGAGTTTTAGTAAGTTTGGACTCTCTAACAATCAAAACACCCAAAACCTCATCCCTAGCAACCATAAACCGCAGTAGAGGCTTTGGAGGACGAGGGAAGAGGCTGGAGATCGTGGGAGCTTGGAGAAGGGAGCTTGGACAAAGGAGTTTCATCCGTTTTCGTCTCTTAGGGTTCTTCTTGGATTCGACAAAAGGTAGGCAATCTCTCAAGCTAAAATCGTGTAAAAATTATCCTAGGTAGCCTTCATGTACCTCTTCAAAAGCCCTATGGTTTCGTTGTATTCCGCTCATCCATTTGGGCGAATTTAATTCATGAAGCCCTGCTGTTACCATGAACCCGAAATCTCATGTTCTCTCTAATCCCTTGCATGTACTTGTTACCATGCTAAGATAAAATTCTCATTGATACTACCATGCAATAGCTTTCAAACGCCCCTGGTTTCGTTCTATTTAGATCTCCCATGAGGGAGAATTAATATTTGAATCCCTGTCATATACATGCACCCGACCCTTCATGTTGATTGTGAACCCCATTTATACTTGACTTCAGACCATGATAAAATTATCATAAAACTACATTCTGTTAGATTTTGAACTCCCTTGGTTTCGGAATTTTTCATCATGTATCATCTCTAATTAATTCGTTGAACCTTGACTGCGCCTAGTTAGGTCAACGAAATGTAACTTGATCACAGCATGTTTAGCTTGTCTATTTTCAAATAATCATGCATGTTGATAGACCTAAGGTCTACTTTCGTTTAAAACTAGTTTCATACTTTTTGGACTTCTATACGATTTAATATCGATTTTGAATAGCTATGTGTCAGGCAGGCCCACTGGAAAAAGGGGTAAAACCCTCTTTTCTGGGCTCGGGCCACCTCTGAGTCGCGACGGCGCGATACGCCGCGATCTCAGAGGGTCGCGTCACAGAACCGTCACGATATGATCGAGACAGGTCGACTGACCGCGACCTGCCCGGTTCACCCTAGCGCCCGGTTCAGCAGAACGCGGCAGGACACCGCACCGCGACACGATACGACGCGAAAGCATGTCGCGACCTGCCTTATCGCGACCCTCTGCTGTGTCGCGACCTGCCTTATCGCGGACCCTACGCTTGTGTCGCGACCTGCCTTATCGCGACCTCCGCTGTGTCGCGACTGACTGATTCGACCTGCCGCTGTGGCGCGACATGACCTTATCGCCACCCGCCTCCATGTCGCGGACCTGGACGCGACCTACCTGAGTCGCGACTTAACAGAACAGCCCAAACCCTGATTTGCTTATATAAACTGCTAATTGCTCCATTTATCCCTGCTAAACCCAGATCATGCACTGTAAGAACAGTAACGACCTGTTAATGAATATTGAGTAATATTCACATATCTTAATCAAATAAAAGAGGTGTGCACAACCCATCTTGTTCTCGTGATTATCTACACATGTAACACACTATACATGAATGATTGCCATGAAACCCTATTAAACTGCTCAATAATATATCTGGTCATGAGTTAACTATTTACTTAATATCCTAATTGTTTTAATGGACTTGTCTTCGTTTTAATCGCGGTGATTCGTACACCGTTACCGCTTCCCCGGCTTCGAGCACTCGAGGCACGACGGACCCGTTCTCTACACACTTTCTCTTGACTTGGACCACCTCTCCACGAGAATACTCTCGACTGGACCAGGGACTCTGTCAAGACCTCGTAAGTCTTCTGGTTTTGGCGCACGTCCTTAGTCAACGAGCTGGTTGTACCCCAAAACTCGTTATACTTAGGGATCAGTACGATCCATGGCCTTAGTGTGTTCTCTCCTTATCTTGTGATCATGCCCAACCATCTAGCCTGTGTATACAGCACGGCTAGTGGGCGGTGGTGACTCTACCAGATTGTCGGCCCGCAGTGGTGTGCCGTGCAACCATATTATCGATGTAACTTGATTTTACGATAATACCCATGTTCTCATTACTCTCTATATTCTCTCATATGTTCACGTTCTCTCTACACTCTCATCTATCTCGTCTAGTACTCTCTTATCTCTTCTTGGTACTCTATTGGCCATTCGTGTGTGATTGTCTAAGATAAAAGAAATGACTAATGCCAGCGCAATAGGGCCGATAAGGTCCTGGGGGGAGCATCACGAAAAGTGCCAGTGCCCATGGGAGTTAAAATGATCAAGGATGTGTTACGGCATGCATCCAGCGCCAGTTTACTATCTAGATTAATCTATGACAATCAAAGTGCTATCTCTACAAGTGCAAGCGTGATCGTTACTAGTGCACCGTTGTGCAATTTACATGTTATACGTTACATGGCCATTCTATTATCGTTCTCGTTGTACTATTTTCCCTGTGCCAGTTGCAATTGTTTCTCGTTATCATGACATGCTCTACATGACTTTACTCTCTAGTTAACCTGTTTAAAACATGAACTATTAAAGCATGCTTGTGTTCATGAGATATTAAGTCCTACTGGGCGTTATTCGCTCATCCTGCGTATTTATTTAATGTGTTTCAGGTGAGTCGGATCATGACCACACTCACGAGGATGGGACCGATGAGGAGGACTCAAGAGTGACCATTCAGCAACCAGTGCTATCTAGTAGTAGTCTGTTAGTATAGTTATGAGTTAGTGAGTCAGTTAGTCATTATGTAATAGTTTGATTTGAATAAAGTACTCTGGGCCCTAGTTTTGGCTCTGATACGTTGATGTAATGTTGACTGGGAGAATTACAATGAAATTGGAGTTTATTTGGTATTATTTCATTGTGCAATGGTTTGATTATTTCCGCTCTGTACTATTTAATAACTGTAATCCCGCTCCGATATTCCGCGTCGGGGCGTTACAGTTTTGTGGTATCAGAGCCTAGGTTATTCTTAAGTATAGGATGATCTAAGTTTGACCTAACTTGACTTAGAGTCTAATTCATACCTATGTGAGATGGGTAGAACCGTGGGTAATAAGATAAAATGGATACACACACGCACAAACTTAGTGCAAACTCAACGACTTACATTTAAATTCTCTTTTGAAGGAACTTAATCAATGGCAGCGGAGCGTGCTCCAACTCCGTGACATGCAGCAGACTATCCAGCAACTCACTCATGCCTACTTCAGGCTGCTGGAGCCAACAACAATAACAACAACAACCGAAGCAGCTGGTGATTTACAGAAAATTTGCAACTTGAATCCGCCTCGATTCAGTGGTACCACAGACCCTGATGAGGCCGGAGAACTGGCTCAAGGAGATTGAGCGTATCTTCCGCGTCATGCAATGCGCGGATGGGGACAAGATACTGTAGCTACGTTCCAATTGAAACGGGACGCCCGTGCGTGGTGGGAGTCCGTCGAGGCTACCCGAGCAGATGCACAATTCACATGGGAGGAGTTTAAGGAGAACTTTCACTCCAAGTACTTCTCAGAAAGGGTCCAAGAAAGGAAAGCATCTGAATTGCCGCTCTGAAGCAAAGGAACCTGACTGTTGCTGAGTATGAGGCTCAGTTCTCTCGATTGGCACGCTATGCAATCATCTGGTGAGCACAGAGAAGATGAAGGCGAAAAGGTTCTTAATGGGCTCAGGCCTGCATACATCACCCCATTGGCACTATGGACATTCAGACCTACCCAGAAATGGTCAGGAAAGCACAACTACTCGAGGATGCAACGATCTCACTGATCGCATCAAGGGTAGATGGTAAAGAAGGAACTGACTTCTGGAGCACCAAGCAAGCCTGATACAGCAAGAAAAGACCATCAGTATCACTGATGGGCCAAGCCAAGAGCGAAGGCCCAAAGTCCCTACCCTACTGTTCCAACCAACAAGCCAAGATGCAAGCATTGTGAACAAGCTAGGTCACACGACGGAGAAGAGTGCTACAGGAAGGCAGGTGCATGCCTTCGTTGTGACGTCGTGATCACCGCATTCAAGATGTCCTCTACTGAAAGAGAATGAGAAGCGTCCTGCGGGACCAGGAAGCCAGGCAGACTGCAGCTTTACAAGAGTGGAGACCACCGAGGAAGGTGGGTCGTCGAAGGTAACTTACCAGTATTTTCTCAATCAGCATTGTTTTTGTTTGATACTGGTGCAACACATCATTTATATCACAAGCATTTGCTGATACATTAATGAACAACCTGCATCTATCGGATTTGAATTGCATGTTACTACACCATTGGGAGAAAGGCCAATTGAATAAATATTGCCCATTGGCTAATGTTAAGATTGGTGAACTCAACCTTAGAGCGATCTAATCTGTATGCCCATGGAGGGTTACGATGTCATTTTGGGAGCCGAGTTGGCTATCCAGTATGGGGTGTGTTGATTGTCGAAGAGGGAAGATGACTTTTAGTGAATTCCCTAAAGCTGATCTTCACAGGACGTAGACACAAGAGGCACTTGTATCTTGTTTCTGCCATAAAGGCACAAACATGATAAGAAAGGGCTGTGTGTGGCATTTCTTGCCGCAATTGTAATTGAGAAAAGAAAGCAACCAAGATATCAGACATCATATAGCGCAAGAATACCCGATGTGTTCCTGATGAGCTTCCAGGCATTCCATCTGAGAGAGATGTGAATTTCTCAATTGATCTCGTACCTGGAGCTGCACCGGTTTCACGCCAACCTACAGGATGTCCCCTGCTGAATTGAAAGAGTTGAAAGAGCAACTGATGGAACTTATAGAAAAGGGTTTATTAGGCGAGTACTTCTCCTTGGGAGCACAGTGTGTTCGTCAAGAAAAGGACGGCTTATGAGGTTATGGCATCGATTACAGGCAGTTGAACAGTCTACTATCAAGAAGAACAAGTACCCCCTGCCGCGTGTGGCGATGAATTATTGATCAGATATCAGGAGCTAAATATTTTTCTAAGATTGACCTTAGATCGGGATATCATCAGATGAGGATTCAAGATGTAGATATTTACAACACAGCTTTCAGGAGCAGGTACGGTCATTATGAATTTGTAGTCATATCTTTTGGACTAACCAATGCTCCTGCAGCTTTTATGCAATTAATGAACAGCATCTATCGACCATACCTCGACAAGTTCGTCGTGGTTTCATGATGATATCTCAT
This sequence comes from Colocasia esculenta, assembly GCA_014218235.1. Lineage (NCBI taxonomy): Eukaryota > Viridiplantae > Streptophyta > Magnoliopsida > Alismatales > Araceae > Colocasia > Colocasia esculenta. Next base: position 10,742,455 of record CM024758.1, on the reverse strand, counting down.
ATACTCCAAGACCAAAGAAGAGCATGAGGGCATCTGAGGATCGCTCTGTGAATCTTGCGGGACAACCAACTCTACGCCAAATTGAGCAAGTGTGAATCTGGCGAGGAGGTGTCGTTCCTAGGCCATGTCATTTCCAAGGACAGTATTGCTGTCGACCTTCCAAGGTAGAGCTGTGCTGAACTGGGAAAGGCCGACCAATGTCACCGAGATTCAGAAGCTTTCTTGGACTGGCTGGTTATTACAGACGGTTCATAAAAGATTCTCCAAAATCGCTGTACCGCTTACGCGTCTTACGCGAAAAGAGAATCCCTATGTCTGGAGAAGGAGTGCGAGAAGAGCTTCAGACACTGAAGCAGTTGTTGACGTCTGCACATGTCCTCGCATTACCAGTCGAAGGAGCAGGATTCTCAGTCTACACCGATGCATATGGGTCGGTTTAGGCTGTGTGTTAATGCAGAATGAGAAAGTGATAGCTATTCATCAAGGCAATTGAAGCAACACGAGGTTAACTACCTGTCCATGACTTAGAACTGGCTGCTGTGGTATTGCACTCAAAATCTGGAGGTATTACCTATATGGAGAGCAATTCATTGTCTACTCCGACACAAGAGTTTGAAGTATTTATTTCTCTCAGAAGGAGCTTAACATGAGACAACGAAGATGGCTGGAGTACTTGAAGGATTTTGATTTCAACATTCAATATACCCAGGCAAAGGTAACGCAGTAGCTGAGGCACAGTAGAATCCAGTAGCTTCGTTATCCTGTCTAGTCATGGGCGAGATGCAATTGTTAGAGCAATTCGCCAGTCTAGATCTGACTATTGAAAGAGGAGGTGATAAGATGTAGTGGATAATCTTAAGCTCAACCCAACATCTTGTCGAGATAATAGAGCAACAGGCTATGATCCATCTGATAAGAGTAAGGGAGACCATAGCTGGCAAGCCAGACTTCTCCATCGCTGAAGATGGAAGAAGAATATTATCCAGCTAGGACATGTGTGCCTGACAATGAAGAGCTGAAAGGAAACTGGGGATGAAGCCCACAAGACCAAGTACACAATACATCCAGGTGCAACCAAGATGTACCAAGACATGAAGAGGTCATTTTGGTGGCCAAACATGAAGCGTGAGGTAGCTGAGCATGCCGCGCACTGCTCACTTGTCAGCAGGTAAAAGTAGAACACCATCGTCCTGCGGGTGTACTTAGGCCCCTGGACATACCTGAATGGAAGTGGGAAAGCATCGGAAGGATTTCATCATGGGTTTTACCCGAACTCGTGGTGGACTGATGCTATATAGGTATTGTGGACCGTTTAACCAAGTCGCACACTTCCTTGCCATTAAGAGCACTGGAGTGTGGATGTGTTAGCAGCATTGTAGTGAAAGAGATAGTCAGACTACATGGAGTTCCAGTATCCATTGTTTCATATCGTGACCCTAGGTTCACTTCTAGATTCTGGAAGGGACTCCAGATGCTTTAGGCACGAAACTCAACTTTAGCAAGCTTTCCACCCACAGACGGAATGGACAGACTGAAAGAACAAATCAGATAGTGGAAGACATGCTATGAGCTTGTGCTATAGACTTTGAGGGTATTGGAATGAACAATTGTCATGATAGAATTCGCCTATAATAACAGTTATCAGGCCAGCATCAAGATGGCACCATTTGAAGCATATACGGCAGAAGTTGCAGATCGCCAATATGCTGGAATGAAGTAGGTGAGCAGCAATGGCTAGGACCAGACATGGTGCAGACACTAGCAGAGACATACAGATTATCAGAGACAGAATTAAGATAGCTCAATCCAGGAAGAAGAGCTATGCAGACAAAAAAAGAAGGGACTTAGAATTTCAGACTGGAGATCATGTAAGCTGAAGGTATCCTCGACCAGAGGATTTCAAAGGTTTGGGATGAAAGGCAAGCTGAGACCGAGATTCATAAGTCCATTCGAGGTATTGGACAGAGTTGGTGAGGTAGCATACCGTCTAGCAACTACCTCCCCAGTTCTCGATAGTACACAATGTTTTCCATGTATCCATACTGAGGAAATACGTGTATGATCCGTCACACGTAATCAGTTATGACGGATCAGTCTAAACAGAGATACGACTTATGAAGAAAAGCCGGTAGGATTTTGGACAAGAAGATTCAACAGCTTCGGAAAACGACCCATATCTGTGGTCAAGATACTCTGGAGAAACCATGAAGTTGAAGAGGCCACGTGGGAGCCCGAAGCGACAAGAGACGAAACTATCGGAATTATTCGGTAAGTCATTCTTCCTCTTACGATTTAGGAATTTGGGGACCAAACTCTATTAAGAGGGGGAGGTGTAGCACCCTTGATTTTTAAAACCCGAATAAAAATAAAATTTCTATTTTATAAATGAGAAAATAGAATTAATGAAATAAAGGGAATAAATAGAAATAGAATGATTTAAATCAAAGCCATCAAATAAATTAGTAATGGGTTGTACTAATGGTCCTAACATGGGTTGTTGGGCCTAAATGAGGGAGCCCATTATGGGATAAGAGGTAATTAGGTGAAATTCGTACCTATTAATTAAATAAAGAAAAAGGGGTTAAGATAAATATTAAATAACCCATAAATATTCAAAATAAGAGTCCTTACCCAAACCTAAACCCTTGGCCACGAAATTGGCTCTCTTCCAAACCTAATTAGATAGATAAAGGAAGGAAGTGGAAGATAAGATAGAAATCGAGTTAAATGGGAAAGGAAAGGAGTTTTAGTAAGTTGGGACTCTCTAAACAATCAAACACTCAAAAACTCGTCCCTAGCAACCCTAAATCGCAGTGAGGCTTTGGAGGACGAGGGAAGAGGCTGGAGATCGTGGGAGCTTGGAGAAGGGAGCTTGGACAAAGAGTTTTCATCCCATTTTCGTCTCCAACTTAGGGTCTTCTTGGATTCGAAAAGGTAGGCAATCTATCAAGCTAAAAATCGTGTAAAATTATCCTAGGTAGCCTTATGTACCTCTTCAAAAGCCCTATGGTTTCGTTGTATTCTGATCATCCATTTGGGTAAATTTAATTCATGAAGCCTGCTGTTACCATGAACCGAAATCTCATGTTCTTCTCTAATCCATGCATGTACTTGTTCCATGATAGAGAAAATTCTCATTGATACTACCATGCAATAGCTTTCAAACGCCCCTAGTTTCGTTCTATTCGATCTCCCATGAGGGAGAATTAATTCTTTGAATCCCTGTTAGATCATGCACCCGCCCCTTCAGTTTGCTTGTGAACCCCATTATACTTGACTTCAAACCGTGATAAAATTATCATAAATACTACATCTGTTAGCTTTTGAACGCCTTGGTTTTGGAATTTTTCATCATATATCCATCTATAATTAATTTGTTGAACTTGACTGTGCCTAGTTAGGTCATCGAAATGTAACTTGATCACAGCATGTTTAAAGCTTGTCTATTTCAAATTAATCTTGCATGTTGATAGACCTATAGTGTCTACTTTCGTTTAAATGGTTTCATGCTTTTTGAACTTCTATATGATTTAATATCGAATTTGAATAGCTATGTGTCAGGTAGGCCCACCTGGAAAAAGGTAAAACCCTCTTTTCTGGGCTCGGGCCACCTCCTGAGGTCGCGACGGCGCGATACGCCGCGATCTCAGAGGGTCGCGTCACCAGGACCCGTCGCGATCTGATCGCGATAGGTCGACTGACCGCGACCTGCCCCCGGTTCACCCCAGCGCCCGGTTCAGCAGAACGCGGCCGGACACCGCACTGCGACACGATACGACGCGAAAGCATGTCGCGACTGCCTTATCGCGACCCTCCACTGTGTCGCGACTGCCTTATCACGACCCTCGTTGTGTCGCGACTGACCTGATCGCGACCCGCCGCTGTGGCGCGACTGACCTTATCGCGGGACCCGCCTCCATGTCGCGACCTGAACGCAACCTTACCCTGCGTCGCGACCTAACAGAACAGCCCAAACCTGATTTGCTTATAAAACTTGCAATTGCTCCTTTAATCCTGCTAAACCCAGATCATGCACTGTAAGAACAGTAACGACCTGTTAATGAATATGGAGTAATATTCACATGTTCTTAATCAAATAAAAGAGGTGTGCACAACCCATCTGTTCTCGTGATTATCTTACACATGCACACACTATACATGAATGATTGCCATGAAACCCTATAAACTGCTCAATAATATATCTGGTAATTGAGTTAACTAATTTACTAATATCCTATATTTTAATGGACTTGTCTCGTTTTTAATCGCGTGATTCGTACACCGTTACCGCTTCCCTCGGCCTTCGAGCACTCGAGGCACGACGGACCCGTTTTTACACACTTTCTCTTGACTTGGACCACCTCTCCACCGGAATACTCTCGACTGGACCAGGGACTCCTTGTCAAGACCTCCGTAAGTCTTCTTGGCTTTGGCGCACGTCCTTAGTCAACGAGCTGGTTGTACCCCAAACCCATTATACCTTAGGGATCAGTACGATCCATGACCTTAGGTGTTCTCTCTTATCTTGTGATCACGCCCAAACATCTAGCCTGTGTACACAGCACGGCTAGTGGGCGGGTGGTGACTTCTACCATATTGCCGGCCCGCAGTGGTGTGCCGTGCAACCATATTATCGATGTTAACGTGATTTTACGATAATACCAATGTCTCATCTACTCTCTATATTCTCTCATATGTTCACGTTCTCTCTACACTCTCATCTATCTCGTCTAGTACTCTCTTATCTCTTCTTGGTACTCTATTGGCCATTCGTGTGATTGTATAAGATAAAAGAAATGACTAAGGCAACGAATAGGGCCCGATCAGGTCCTGGGGGGAGCATCCCGAAAAGTGCCAGTGCCCATGGGAGTTAAAATGATCAAGGATGTGTTACGGCATGCATCCAGCGCAGTTTACTATCTAGATTAATCTAGACAATCAAAGTGCTATCTCTACAAGTGCAAGCGTGATCGTTACTAGTGCACGTTGTGCAAATTACATGTTATATCGTTACATGGCCATTCTATTATCGTTCTCGTTGTACTATTTTCCCTGTGCCAGTTGCAATTGTTTTTCGTATCATGACATGCTCTACATGACTTTACTCTCTAGTTAACCTGCCTTTAAGACATTAACTATTTAAAGCATGCTTGTGTTCATGAGATATTAAGTCCTACTGGCGTTATTCGCTCATCCTGCGTATTATTTAATGTGTTCAGGTGAGTCGGATCATAACCACACTAACGAGGATGGGACCGATGAGGAGACTCAAGAGTGACCATTCAGAAACCAGTGCTATTAGTAGTAGTCTGTTAGTATAGTTATGAGTTAGTGAGTCAGTAGTCGTTATGTAATAGTTTGATTTTCAATAAAGTACTCTGAGCCCTAGTTTTGCTCTGATACGTTGATGTAATGATGACTGGTGAATTATCAATGAAATTGGGTATTTGGTATTATTCCATTGTGCAATGGTTTGCATTTATTTCTCGCTCTGTACTATTTAATAACTGTAATCATGTTCCGATATTCCGCGTCGGGGCGTTACAGTACAAGAAGACGAAATTCCTCTTCCATCCATGAACGGATGACGGGAGGTGATTAAGAATTTGTCGTCCCGCCCGAGCCGAGAAGTAAATCAGTCGCCAAATGGCTTTACGGAGAAGCAATAAAAGAAAAGGCGAAGAGTCGGGGACACACCAGCCGATACACATACGGCCAGGAAACAACGACTGTCCGCCACGCGTTTGGTGCCAGTTGTGAGGGGGGCTGGGCAGCGCCGAGCTCAAAGAGCAAAGCTATGACGAAGGGGTGGAAAGGGAAGCCCAAACCAGCGCGAATCGCCTCAGAGTATATGCAAACCCCCCTTCCAGAACGTAATGGGCTCGAAAGTTTTTGTTGGCGGAGAAACACGACGTCAGTCGAGAGGGAGAGCTCAAACGTTTCCTAACCCAATGGAAAGTTTCGGAGTTCGTTTCGCACCACGCGTCGGCGACGTTGTTGGCCAAACGGCGGTCCCCGAGGTATGAGCGGAAGGAGCGTGAGAACATAGTCCCAGGTGGGCCTTCAAAACGAAACCCTTCTCTATTGGACCGTAAATGAAGGTACCAATTTTCTGATCATAGGAGGAAGGGACCTCGCTTTCCGTTCTAGAGGAAGACCCCAAGAGAAAACTGTGACTGCGAGAGGCTCATTGCTTACTTCGAAGGGAGCAAGCAGGGTTGAGCCGACGGCACAAGCCAGAGCAACGAGGGAAGGGCACAACGTCGGCAGAGCTTCGCAGTGATGAGATCACCCTCAGGAAGGGAACAGGAAACCCCATCTTCACGACGGTCCGCCTATTTATAGGCTCAAAAACTTGAGCCCGATCGAACGATCAAAGGCATGCCGAAAGCTCTGGACGAACGAGACGTCGCCACGCGTCAGAAGCCCATCAGGTGGAGGGCGATCACCCGGATTTGCAACATTCGCCGCCGTTAGGAGGTGTCATCATTAGCAAGGGATCGAGGCGATCACGCGGCGATTGACCTCTCAAATCCTCCATAAATGCACACGAGCGTGATCCCCCACGCAACCTCCAAAATCATTATGTCAGAAACGTATCCGAAGTCGGCACAAACGAATGGCAGAACCGGCATCGGAATGCGCGAACAGCTGGCATCGCAGGTAGAGATAAGCCGAGGGGTTTTGTCCTGCTTGGCTTTCTCGGATCGTGTACTCGCTCCGACGAGAACCCAGGGGGCGATGATACTGGTCATCAGTTGCCGAGACGGTCGCCGACGATGTCTCCTAGAATTTTGCCATCTGACGATCCTGTGCAAGGGTCCTCGGTGGATCCGACCCCTCCACGACGTGAGGTAGGAAAAGATCATTCATTCACTATGCATGGCATGTCCAGCTGGCCTTACGCTTGTTAGTCTGGCACGCTTGATATGGAAGGATTCGAGAATCTCGGGTCGTGACATCGCGCCCCACTATAGCCCCCAATCGCTAGCTGTGGTCCAGAGGGACTCCCGATGATCGTGCCCCCTGCCTTGAAACCTTTCCTTGGCATTACAAGGAAACCGTGGACGCAAATAGGGGCAACTTACAGTGTCCAACCCCGCGAGGCCCCTCTATAAAAGAAAAAGGAACACGGCAGAAAGGAGGTACGCTATTCGTAGCATCAGAACTTTCCCTTCCAATCTTCTACTTTTCTAATTAAGCGTCGGAGTGTCTACCCACCGGGTGACTCGGTGGTTTCTGCAGGCCGGAGTTCCGTCAGCCCGCGCCGACAACGACACGCCATTGCCTCGAGGCCGTCTAGATTGACTCTAGTCAATCCCATTTGCTATTGCAGCAACAGATGCCTTATAAGTAAGTCTATAAAATCTTGCTAAGTCCTAATAACGCCACAAATCTCCTTGAGTTCAAAACAAATCTTTCAAATTAGTTGACATCTTTAAAAAATATCATTCTACACAATATTTTGTCCAAACAGTTAAAGCTTTTAGGACAAATAATACATTCAACCATCTGGTTGTTCCAAGGATGGAGAAAGAGGTGGGGGTTGGGGGGGCCTGGAAGAAGGTGGTTGCTTTCGAGGAGTTTAGCTGCTGCAACAGGCAACAGACTATGGGGAGTCCGGTGACGACGGGGACGAGGGGGTCGATGGGTTTCCTTTAAAAACTGTTACTGCTAGAGTAACAGGGTCGGCTCAGGTCGAGAAGATCAGGGAGAAGCTGGCGCGGTGAAGGTGTCGAAGATGTCGAGCTCCCGACCTGTAAGACCACCGAGCTCCCTCGGTGGGTGGACACTCCGACAATCTAATTAGCTTGGGTGTAACGAGTCAGGAGTTTGGGTTTAAGAGATTGCGTACCTTTTCCTGAAGGGAATCTGGCCTTTTATAGACGTAGTCTGATGGAGACTTGCACGGGATGAACCCAGAGTCTCCGCCTAAAGATCCCCTTGATTACCGTGGATCAGGGCCATAAATAGCAATGCCAGTTCAGCTAAACCACGGCTATATCTGGCAGACCAACTCATGCAGAACGAGGCCTGGATGGCCGCGTGATCCCCGGAGCTTGCCCTGTTTGTCAGGTTCTTCCCGATGTTATGCCGGAGGTTGGATCATAGACCTTCTCGTCTTGGAGACCTCGAGTTGAGTCTGACCCGAGGTCCTTGGGAAGACGTCCTCTACTCTTAGTCCTCGGTCACGCCTCGATCGGCCGATCGATGTTGCCGACCTCCCGAAGACCTATCTGTATCAAAAATAACACAATTTAAAATTTTAATTAGCTAACTAACATCCTAAATGTTTTAATTCGCAAAATTTAAATATTTAAAATATCAGTTAGCTAATTAAAATTTTAAATTTTTTTTAAGAAAAATGCGGGGGCGCGCAAGGGAGTGGCTGAGAGAGAGAGAGAGAGAGAGAGTACCCCGCATACATATATGATCACACTGAAACATCACAATGTGCAGGAATCAGAAAATAACTTTTTTTGCTTAGTGCATTGATGGTGCCAAAGAGAGAAGATTATTCATGATCACCAAGAGCAACAGTGATCGGAGCAGTGCTGCTTGGCTGCGAGCAGGTGTCCTGCCCCCCCTACGACCCCCACATATGCTTATTCCCAAGAAATTAACAAATTCGTAAATTAACGTGGATATATATATATATATATATATATAGAGAAATGCTGTAATACGGCATCCTCTTTAGGTGCGGCTTAGACGTACCTTCACTTTTCACCATCCGATTAACATCCAACGCTCTGTGAAAAATTCATGTTCCAATAGACAATCCCGAGAAGGTGGTGTGAAAGGACGGTATTCTTTTATGCCCACTGTACCCCTCACACGTAAAACAAGGCAATCCCAGTTGCAGAAAAAAAAACATTCTCTTTCTTCATTTATGGCCTCCTCTTCTCTCTCCACCCACTACCACCCCCATACACAACCTCCCACCTTCACACACATAAACACCATGATCCATCCAACACCGATTCCCTCCACCATTAAATCTCATGCACACCCACAAATCTATATACACATATTCCTATTGGTTTCCTCCCATCCAATAAATTAATAAAACAAACAAAAACAATTAAAAGTGGGTTCAAAATAAACCCAAAGTTAAGAAAAAAAAATCAAATAAAAATAATCTTAAAAAAAAAAAATCAAACAAATAATTCTCAATCTTTTATTGGTCTTTTGATTTAATTCAACTTGGATCATTTGATTTGATGTGGACCTTTATTTGATTTTAGATTTCTTCTATTTCAAATTTATTTCTCTTGAACTCATTTGAGTTTTAAAATTTATTTAAATTTTTGTTCCAATTAGAAACTTAACTCAGAATTATTTTGTTTGATTTCTTTTATTTAAGATTATTTGATTTGATTTCTCTTAACTTTAGGTTTGTTTTGAGGTTAATTTTTTTGTTGCATTTGTTCTATGTTGTTAGATTTGATTTAGAATCATTCACTTCATGAACCTATCACATTGCATTTTTTTCCTTTTTTACTTTGATTTGAAGTTATGACAGTTGAATTTATTTTAAATGATTTGATTTATTCATTTATATTATTATTATTATTTAGCTTCATTAACCATTATCTTATGAGTTTTGTCACAGTTTTTTTTTGTTTTAGTTATTTAAATGAGGGGGACTTGGTGAGGAGTGCACAATTAACTTCCTGGGAATTGATGTGGGGGTTTGGAGGGTGGAATTTATATAGGAGTTGATGTGGGGTTTTGAATGGGAATCGATGTGGAGGCTTTGTATTTTTTTTTATTGGTGGGTAGTGGGTGGAGAGAGTGTTGGGAATGGTGTGTGTGTACATACGTGTATGGGTTTTGCATGGCTTTTTGGAGCTTTGTGTATGAGGTTGTAATGATGAGGGGAATCGGTGGCAATGTGGGTGCATTAAATGAGAAGAGAGAGTGTGTGAAATATGGTTGTGGGTGGAGAGAGAGAGAGACGGTAATCTATGGTCTCTCCAAAGGAGAGGTAATCGTTGCAGGTTTTAAATGAGGGAATTATAAAATGAAATCGATGTGGGGTATGGATTATGACTTTGAGTCGGAGAGGTAATCGTTGCAGGCTTTAAATGAGGGAATTAGAAGAGGAAATCGATGTGAAGTATTACAGCATGATCCATCCACTACCACCCCATGCACAACCTCCCACCTTCACACACACACACCACATCGATTACCCTCTCTTTTCTAAACACCATGATCCATCCAACACTGATTCCCTCCACCATTAAATCTCATGCACACCCACAAACCTATATACACATGCATACGCACACACATATTCCTATTGGTTTCCTCCCATCCAATAAATTAATATAAATGTCGTCTGTGCTTAGAAATATAAATGTCGAATCATCTAAGCACAGACGACATGGACAAATCAACACAGAAAGAAAAATGGAAATATAAATGTCCTTGGTCTCTCAGAAACTTATTTGAGAATTATTTTGTTTGATTTCTTTTTTTAAGATTATTTTTATTTGATTTTTTTTTCTTAACTTTGGGTTTATTTTGAACCCACTTTTAATTACTTTTGTTGTTTTATTAATTTATTAGATGGGAGGAAACCAATAGGAATATGTGTGTGCGTATGCATGTGTATATAGGTTTGTGGGTGTGCATGAGATTTAATGGTGGAGGGAATCAGTGTTGGATAGATCATGTTGTTTAGAAAAGAGAGGGTAATCGATGTGTGTGTGTGTGTGTGTGAAGGGGGAGATTGTGCATGAGGTGGTAGTGGATGGATCATGCTGTAATACTTCACATCGATTTCCTCTTCTAATTCCCTCATTTAAAGCCTGCAACGATTACCTCTCCGACTCAAAGTCATAATCCATACCCCACATCGATTTCCTTTTCTAATTCCCTCATTTAAAACCTGCAACGATTACCTCTCCTTTGGAGAGACCATCGATTACCGTCTCTCTCTCTCTCCACCCACAACACATATTTCACACACACTCTCTTCTTCATTTAATGCACCCACATGTGCCACCGATCCCCTCATCATTACAACCTCATACACAAAGCTCCAAAAAGCCATGCAAAACCCATACACGTATGTACACACACCATTCCCAACACTCTCTCCACCCACTACCCACCAAAAAAAAAAATACATAAGCCTCCACATCGATTCCCATTCAAAACCCCACATCAACTCCCATATAAATTCCACCCTCCAAACCCCCACATCATTCCCAGGAAGTTAATTGTGCACTCCTCACCAAGTCCCCCTCATTTAAATAACTAAAACAAAAAAAAACTGTGACAAAACTCATAAGATAATGGTTAATGAAGCTAAAATAATAATAATATATAAATGAATAAATCAAATCATTTAAAATAAATTCAACTGTCATAACTTCAAATCAAAGTAAAAAAGAAAAAAAAATGCAGTGTGATAGGTTCATGAAGTGAATGATTCTAAATCAAATCTAACAACATAGAACGAATGCAACAAAAAAATTAACCTCAAAACAAACCTAAAGTTAAGAGAAATCAAATCAAATAATCTTAAATAAAAGAAATCAAACAAAATAATTCTGAGTTAAGTTTCTAATTTGGAACAAAAATTTAAATAAATTTTAAAACTCAAATGAGTTCAAGAGAAATAAATTCGAAATAGAAGAAATCTAAAATCAAATAAAGGCCCACATCAAATCAAATGATCCAAGTTGAATTAAATCAAAAGACCAATAAAAGATTGAGAATTATTTTGTTTGATTTCTTTTTTTTTAAGATTATTTTTATTTGATTTTTTTCTCAACTTTGGGTTTATTTTGAACCCACTTTTAATTGTTTTTGTTTGTTTTATTAATTTATTGGATGGGAGGAAACCAATAGGAATATGTGTGTGCGTATGCATGTGTATATAGATTTGTGGGTGTGCATGAGATTTAATGGTGGAGGGAATCGGTGTTGGATGGATCATGGTGTTTATGTGTGTGAAGGTGGGAGGTTGTGTATGGGGGTGGTAGTGGATGGAGAGAGAAGAGGAGGCCATAAATGAAGAAAGAGAATATTTTTTTTCTACAACTGGGATTGCCTTGTTTTACGTGTGAGGGGTACAGTGGACATAAAAGAATACCGTCATTTCACACACACCTTCTCGGATTGTCTATTGGAACATGAGTTTTCACAGAGCGTTAGATGTTAATCGGACGGTGAAAAATGAAGGTACACCCAAGTCGCACCTAAAGAGGATGCCGTATTACAGCATTTCTATATATATATATATATATATGTGTGTGTGTGTGTGTGTGTGTGTGTAGTAAGGTCGTCTGATCAGGCGATCGATGATCTCTTGGTTGATCTCTTGGTTGGACGAAGGTGATCGGAAGTACTAAGAGGATCAGCTCAAAGATCATACATCTCGCCCTCTGTTCTTCCAGTCGTCCAAATACTGGGTTCTGCTGGGAAAACGAGAGGCCACCTGATCAGGTATTTCGAGGATTTGCAGGATGCCCTCGGCCTCCCCAAGCGTAAGCGCTGCGTCCCTGACGCACTTCTCTCTCTCCTCGACCTTGTGGCTGAAGGATTCCATGTAGAGGGTTCGAGACAGGTTGGTGAGGCAGGCACCCAGGATGTCAGAGATGGTCGTCCGCAACCAGTCGAACAGATGCGCATCCGTCGGGTGCCTGCCCTCCTCATAGTCTTGGATGATGGTGGCGCAGACCCTGTACATGCAGTTCGCCGCCATCGTCCTCTCCGGCCACGAGAGGACGTGCTTGCTGATCCCGAGCTTCTTCACGGAGTCCACGACTTCTTGCTTGGCGATGCTCTGTGCTGCCTCAGCGACCTTCTTCCCGCGCCTGTCTCCTTCTGTTCTCGGGGCAAGGTTGCGTAGGTCCACGTCGAGCCACTTCTTGTAGAGCTCCAAGCCCAGCCAGACGCTCTCCGCTGCTCCCCTCATGTTCACCAGCCCCATCTCGTCCAGGTTCTCCTCCACCAGCTTCACAAATTTGAGGCCTTCCTTGACGTCGCGAAGGAGCAGATCGACCTCGTTTTGCTGGACGCCCGGGAGCGCGGCGGCGACGGTGGCGAGGGTCACCAGTGGCAGAGACCAGCAGTTCGGGGGCTCTTCTGGAAGCAAGGGTTCCTTCCCGGAGCTATCGAAGGCGCCAGCGTGTTTAAAACCGTGGGAGAGGGTAGAGTGGTTCTGTATGAGCTGAAGCAGGGTTTCCGGTTGCTTCTTCCTGCCTTTCTGCATCCACCTCTCCGTGTCCTTGCGCTCCGATTTGGTGATCAGCCTCACCAGGTCCTCTTCTCCTTCCAGGCGCAGCACGTAACCCTTCAGATCGTTGTCCTCCTGCAGTGAGGGTGAGGATCCCGTCCCGCCCTCTTGTAACCAGTGGACGGGCACCACGCAGAGGAGCCGGACGAACTTGCTCGCCAGCACGATTCCCTCCTGCAGCCTTATCAGTATGGCCATAAAGTAGCTGTTGAGATCATGGGCGGCCCTCTTCAGCCAGCTCCTGCCGATCTCAATCGGGAGAGGGGCCCCCTTCAGGCCCTTCAGCCTCTCCACCCAGTACTCCTCCACCGTGAACTCGTCGGCCAAGGTCCAGTCTTCTCTGTCCATTCTTCTGAAGTTGACGGCGTAGAACCATCTGTAGGCAGGGGCCACCGTGCCGACGATGACTGCCGCCACCTGGGTGGCCAGGACCAGCGTGGTCGACCACCTGTAATCGGATGCACCGTTGCAGAAGCGCATGCCCGGGCCGCTGCCAAGGAGGGCTCGCAGCAGGGCCTGCGACAGGACCAGGGCACCGACGAGGCAGAAGGCCCCTGAAGCGGTGCAGGTTGCCGAGCGCCCCAGAACGTACTGGGGGCTGCAGGTATGGGCCATCAGCCAGCACCGCTTCACATGGACCTTCAGCTTGTCTAAAGGGATGGGCTTCTGCTCGGACTCTTCGTTGTCGCCGCCTGGGCCGCCGCCGTCGGCTGATTCGGCCTCGCGATGCTTGGCAAGGTACTGCTCTTCCAGCAGATACTTGGTGGTGGCGATGGGCAGGGCGGAGGACACCATGAGGACCAGCACCACCATCATGAGGATCGTGACGATGACGTGCTCCGGCTGGAAGGCGAAGATGACGCCGGTCCCCATCTGGATGCCGATGTTGACGACGACGGTGATGACGAGGATCCCCAGGGCGACAACGTTGGAGACTATCTCGGAGTCCTCCATGTCGCCGAGGGAGGGCATGAAGTTGGCGGTGACGGTGCAGATGAGGACGGTGCCGCTGAGCTTGGTCAGCTGGTCCACGGCCTGCGGCATGGAGGTGTTGAGGTCCACGGGGAACTTGGTGGCGATGGCGATCATGGTGAGGGTGGTGGCGTTGAGAGAGAAGAACCTGGTGGGGAACCAGAACTTGCGCCGGCGGAACCCGGAGTAGGCGTCCAAGGCCATCGCACCGGCGCAGAACAGTGTCCCCGCGGCGATGTATACGCCAATCCACGGCAGCGGCTCCGTGTAGCGGCTAGCGTCGAGCTCCCCATCTGCACCGCAGCCCCGCATGGCGACTACGTTTAAAAGACCTCTTTATATGTTTGTGGAAGGCAAGGGAGGGAGATCAGAGAGCAGTCTCCAGCCCAAGCTCCTCCTCGTCTCTCTGTAGCTGTACTTGGAAATGTCTTATATATCTACGGCTCATATGTTCCTCTCTCTTCCTGCAACAAGTAAGGATCGAGGTGATCCTACAGTAGTGGAATCTCCCAGAGCAAGATGCTTTGTGACAGAGACAAGCAAAGAAGCAGGAAGCCGAGCAGCCCAAGGCAGCTAAAGAAAAGGGAGATGCTAGCCTGCGTCTCACAAATGCAGGAGTACTGTACACTGGAAGTGATCAAATGGTTCCCTCTCTACACACTGGAGAGGCACCATGAAGTATATATTCTTTCAAAGTAATGTTACGCTCTAACATGATGTGGAGTTGTTGTGTCTCTCTACAATGTGTCATGTGGAGAGATGTGATCCCATATATATTTATATATTTTTTATTTTTTAACCCTCAAATAATATATATAAATATTTATTTAATACACACAAATATTTATTTTAGTACACACAAATATCACAATAATATATACAAACAATATAAGAATACACACAAATAGTTCTATTTTGTGTGTATTCTTATACTGTTTATATATATATATATTATTATGTTATTTGTGTGCGTTAAATTATTATTAATTTTTTACACTAAAATAGATATTTATATGTACTAAATAGATATTTATATATATTATTTAAGAGTTAAAATAAAAAATATATTAAATGCATCTGAACCGTGACCCTCCACATGACGCGTTATGGACATAATATACTCTCAACTAATCGAGAGCATAATATTTTCTTATTTATATTACATATATAATTCATAGGAGTGGATTGTGCTCTGTTATAAGTTTCACTCCCGGGGAAGGTAACAAACTAGCTAGCCAGCTCATGTTAATTCTGGCCAGATATGGTTTATCTTGTCCTCCGAAGATCTCGCAAAGTTAATTTGGGGGTCTCACTTTGTCATGGGTGAGGAATAAAATATATTTTAAACTTGATTATATCCATATGATTGGTGGATATATATAAGAGACAGAGGGATCCCACCTTATGATAATTTTAATTATCATCCTATTTTTTATAAAATTTCTTTATCCCACTTATATGATTATTTATCTCACTTAATAGTAAGTGGGATAAATAATGACAATTTTTTGTTCCATTTATTGTCTCACTTATTATAAAAATAATAATAATAATAATAAACTGCGCACTATGGAATGGACCCCCCCCCCCCGGGCATCATCCATCAATCATCTCCTGATCAAAAAATAGTGGGTATTTTTCTCATATTTTAATAGTGGAAGGAGAAGTTGAATAAGAACCCATGAAATGAAAAGCGAATTAACTGTAGCAGAACGTTATACGTATGTTATTTTTGTTATGATTATTATCAAATAAAATTCTACAGATTTTATACCCCACCAAGGAATCATATTGTTCAATAAACTAAGACACCACGAAATTAAGCAAAGATGTTTGATTAGATCACCGTGGGTGATACATATAGCTCTCAATATTAATGTTTAGAAACCTGTTAGATTCAGTAGTTTTTTAGGCATAGTCGTTTGGTTGATTTTTGTTATCTGAAGTCTCAATAAATATAATAAAAATAATGTCAAGATATGTGATGTACGTAATATAGCATAACTTTGCCGCAAGATCTTTTGACTTTATTATATATCAGCGTTTATTAATTCATGGTTGTCAGAATAAATAAATAAAGCATCTTTGAGGGCATCTTAAAAGCAGCACAAATGAGATATGCTGTAGTAAACATCCATAAGATATAGGTCTTATAAGTAACTTTAACTGTATTTAAATGTACTCTCGCAGCAAAAAAGAATTTTTTTTACTTGTATTATTCTATATATAATTTTGGAATCCAGTACTATCAATGCCTTGGCGAAGCTAATTAAAAGTGTTTGGGCAAGATGCATATTAATTTAACAATAGCTAGCAAGCAAGAGAACAGCTGTCCTAAGGCAAGTGCGAAAAAGGAGATTCCAATTAAGGTCCTTTAGATGTCTATACTTCCTTCTTATGTTGTCCTTTGCATAAAGACATAAAGATCCTTGTGAGCTAATCCACCTGGATGTCTGATGGCAATTCCAGGGCTAATTGAGGTATCATGGCAATTTATGAGAAAACATAAACATCTTTGATGTACTGGCTCCAACCAGTTAGTAGTCTAATTAGTGGGGCATTCAGACCTATATTAGGAGGTTATGAGTTCCATTCCCATCAAGAGTAGATTTTAAAAAAATAATAAAAGACTTATTTTTAAGAATTTTTTTTAATTTGGAACATGAATTGGTGGGAGGGACTTTGAGTATTGAACTTGAGACTTCTTAGTGGTGACTTTGTACAAGATTAGTGGCTTAGCCACTAAGTTGAACCAAAAAAAAAAACTCCAACCAATTTGTTACTGTGCCTCAAAGTTGAGAAATATTTAATGTTCAATCGAAATGTACTGCCAAATATGATTTACTCTCACAAGTAAATGTGAATCACACTACTGACATGGCAGTAGGGCTCTTTACTTGTGAAAGCGAATAACTTAGTCAAACACTTATTCGGCTAAATATTAATATTTCTCCTCAAACCTTGGTACTTCACTCTGCCATGCATGGGTGAATTACAACATCGTGGTAAAGGTTGCAACCGTTCAGAAAGAAATTGAATGAGGATTATTGATCAAACTGGAAAGTGATTAGGAGTTCATTAATCCAATTCATTATAGTGTTAATTTTGAAACATAGCAATCTTTATTGATGATGCATATATATAATTTCACATAGAGATAAGTCTAAGAATACCCCTACGTACCATTAATATATATAGGCACTGATATCAAACT
The DNA here is from genome assembly GCA_014218235.1 of Colocasia esculenta. Taxonomy (NCBI): domain Eukaryota; kingdom Viridiplantae; phylum Streptophyta; class Magnoliopsida; order Alismatales; family Araceae; genus Colocasia; species Colocasia esculenta. The sequence goes on along the minus strand of CM024758.1, from coordinate 10,725,011 downwards.
CGCTTGAGTTAAGGTCTAGTCGACATATATGCATAGGTAAATAAATGTACATGTTTCTAATATCTCCACTTACTAGTGCAAAAATAACTCTTGAAATATCAATATAAAATACAGCAATTGCGTATAAGTGTAGAAACATCCTTCATTGATAAGCCTTCATGTTTATGTAAGAATGAAGGCTACAAATACACCTATAACTCAATTTTTTTTTTGCAATTATATCTCTTGATTTTACATTGTCTTTAGATTATATATGTACTGACCATTGTAAAATAGGATACTATTTTCTGACTAGACTAATATTTTTGTGTGACTCTAACAAACATGTTTACATGTTTAACCAAATAAGGGAGCAGCAGAGGAAAATTTATTATCTCATCATTAGGTACCTTCACTAAATTTTCCACGGATGAAGTATATGTTCTCTTCATATATACTACTGTGGCAAAGTTAAGGGAATTAATTACATGTGCCATTGGTGGACTGAACACACCATCTTCTTGGCATTTGGTGATATGATGTTAGCCCTTGCTGGATTTCATGATACGTGAAATGTATATAAGATGTTAAGTAGCCTTTTTTGTGTGTGTTAAGTCGATTTAGTCTTTGATATATATAGAGAGATATCCTGCGTTTAATACTTAAGATCAACACTTAAATTTTGAATATATATAAATTTTAAGAAAATCTCTTTAAATCTTATCAAACTTAGATATTGAATTTTCTACCTCCTACTATACCACAGAGCATCCAATCAACCCGGACCACTCCTAATGTACAGAATGTTAAAAAAATGTTTTAGACACGTATGTAAGCAGAAACATGGGTTCCAACCACAACCATCTGCTCCTTGTGAAGGCCACACCAACCTTCGGAAATATTTTTTGTAATAAGAGTCTCGTAATAAAATTGAGGTACTGGACGGTGAGAAAATAATTATGATATTGGATGAAAGCCCCTAACAAATATATATTGTCCTTTTTAAGTTTGTCAGATAATAAGATTATTTCTTAATTTTATAATCTACATCAATTATATTGTAAAATCTTTCTTGCAATTGAGTATTTCTCTTCTTATAACCACAAGAAACCTTGTCTTCACGTTGATACTTGAACGTCGCTGCAGTGCTTAATTAAGCCCCCTCTGTCAGCTTTATAACGATGTCTTTTCTTGGGGATGAGATAGATCACCTAATTAGCTGAGGCAAAGCATCGTACTTTTCGACCCAAGGCCAACAACGTTCCATAAAATGGTGCACTGAGAGTGGTGTCTTATGTTGTTCTTGTTTCTCGACGGTGTGTGTTTACATTTTTTTTTTTTTAAAGTATTACCTTTCAATTGAAGTTCTATCATGAAATATGCACCATATATGGTTAGTCATATTGTTAGATTGCATCGAATTACGAACCGTGTACCGTTCCATATTAGTTCGGTCAGGCTCAAACAAGACTGTCCGGGCAAACACCAAATGGAAATTTTAAAGTCATGTTTGATATCGCAAATAAAATGAGGATATCTTTAATTTATTTTCAATCTATCCCGAGGAGGTGGTTTTTAATCTATTAGGCCGGCCCAATACAACTTATTCTGACCTCTTGTTCGCTTGCACGTCCTCCACGTGTCCTCAGATATTTTGAAGATCTCCGAGCAGACACTTGCAGGAGCACATGTGTGTGAGCCTTGCCAGCTATCCCCAGGTCTCTGAGGTCCTCTCACCGAGCATCCGTCGATCACGTTCGCGAGTACCGTGACGGCTCTCATCATCCCAGTCTCTGCACCCTATGGAGGTACATAATTCCTCATAACGAAAGTTCAGTGAGGACACTCTCCGCAATCTAAACAGTTCTCACGCCACGATCTCTCTAACACCTCTCTCTATTAGAGTCTTAACTGCGCCCATAATAGATCGTTATAGTCTGTTGATAGATGAATTATCCGAGCACCAACCATATAATGAGATCTGAATCTTCAACATGAGGTACACGAACTCCGCTACTCAAAATCCCTTAAGGCGCCATTTCTATCTTATAGATATTAATTACTTAGATATCAGAGAGTTCTCTCCCAATTAATTCTCCAAATTGGGGCATGCACTTTGACTTCCTCATTTCATTCTTCCGATTCCTTCACGTCCATCAGCCAAATTTCTTTCCGTTTCTCAAATTATAAATAGAAATAGTCGCTCTACGCCTCTTTCTATCCGCTACATATCCTGATACCGAACGGCCCTTGATGTTCTCGCTCTACTTGAATCGTTTCATATATCCATCCTACGGCTCTTAATATACCAAATATCGTTTCATATATTCCCCTAGGATTCCGGTCAGAGAGAGAGAGAGAGAGGTGGGCGGGGGCTAGTCGGCCACATGGGGGCACAAACAATAGATTCACTGCCCGAACGAACAACCCTAACCCGGTAAACCGTGAAATTTTTTAACTTTGCGCAACACCGTTCAATAAATGTGGGAAACCTTCGGCCCAATAAATGAAACGCAGATCTCACCATTGAGGAGGTGAAGGCCCAGAAAGCGGAAAAGGACAGTAGGCCTAGCCACACAGCCCAGAGCCAGCCCGGATAGGACCAAGACATCACATGAGTTGGGCAGGGGGACGGTCGAAACCTACAGCAGGAGATGAGGCCATCCGTGGCTGGGGTGTTGGGATGCGGAGAAGGAACATTTTCTCTAATTGCAAGAGTCTTTTATTAAAGTCTCATCTCTTAGGCTCGTTAAATTGAGAGTGGAGTCCTAATTAGTCTGACCTCTAGTTCACTGTAGCAAAATATGGAACGTTGGTAGATAAAGGAGTACTGGTCCGGTAACTTAAAACTCTTTTATGTACATGCATCTTAATGATCGACCTATATAGGTTCAAATCTTCGCTCCCACATGATTTTTAACAATCACGGGATTGGTTTACCGGGTTAATTTGGGATCTTTAGCAAATATTTTAGAGGATAAGTATATATGGAGTATATATATGAGACGGGGTGGACAAGAAGACCAGCATAGAGAGGTATATGTCTGACAGCGTTTATTAACATATAAGATGGAAAACTAGACCCATGCCAAAAGTTTTGTCTTCTCGCTGCAAACTTGAGGGACAAAAAGGAGGAAACTTGACCATTGCAGCATAGAAACCATACCCATGTTTGTATCGCAGGTATTTGCAAACCATACTTTGTATGGACTGATCGATCAGCAACTTGAATACCTGGATTCAATGCTGAGAAGAAAACCTTCCTGCTACGCCAACTTGCTCTGTTGATTGCCTTTGATCCATTACAAACATAGCACCAACAATCCATTAATGCCCATAACAAGAACAGTGTCTGGTAGTGGTACCAGCTAGCAGTACCATGCTCAAAGATGAGTGAGTGTTTGGGCAGCCATCCCCTTCGGCCTCGCCAGCCTCTGCGTGATGTTTGCACTGTTCTTCTCTGTTCGTCGTTCACTTCCCTACGAGGGCCAGTTCCTGTACCACCCGGCCCATGCAGAGACCAGCCCGCTGATGCCCAGCGTCACCGCGTGGTTGCAGAAGGGGTTGGGCTCGATGTCCGCCACGCCGATGACCAGGTCCGCCAGGTTCGCCGCCACCGCCATCAGCCGCATCACCCTGTCGGCCCTGATCCTCCGCAGCTTCTCCTCCGCCGCCTTGATCTCCCCGGCGGCGACCGCCCGGCGCAGCCTCCTCTCCTCCGCCATCCCCTGCCTGATGAGGACGAAGTCGGCCATGATGAAGAACACGTACCCCACCGACTCCCCGAAGGCGGAGATGTAGCTCATCCGCCTGGCCAGCCCCGGGTCGACCACCCCCACCCGCGCCAGCCACAGGATGTGGTCGAAGAAGAAGTATACCATCTCGCCGCCGTTGGCGAAGACGGCGAGGAGGCGGAACAGCGGGGTGGCGCCCGGGCCGCGGCGGAGGGCGTTGAAGCCGGTGAGGAAGCGGCCCGTGCGGAAGGCCTTGCGGCTGAGCCCCGAGGCCACCTCCCACTGCTTGGCGCGGCGGGCGACGTCCGGGTGGGCGGCCTCGGCGTGCCAGTGCACGAGCTTGGACACGTACTGGAAGGTCTTGACGAGCTTGTCGATGCCGTCCCTCTTGGCGAGGAAGACGACCAGCTTGTCGACCGTGTCGCCCATGGCCCTCGGCGGCACGCCCTGGGACGGGGGGCCGGCGACCTCGGCCTCAGCTGCTGACGGTGGGTGTCTTCTGTGAAGCAAGGACAGGTCTAGCTTGGGTTGTTGTGCTGGGCTTCCTCCATGGAACTGGAACTGGAACTGGTGGCTGTCGTGGTGTTCGGATAACGCGAGAGGACTGGTAACGACGATGAGAAGAGTTTAAATTTTTCATGGTTCAGAAATTTCCGTCGGTCACAGAAGCCCGCATCTCGTGCCGGGGAAGGAAGGAGAGTAGGGAGGGTGGAGGTGGAGGAGCACAGCTTAATCCGTAAGAATGGTGTGGCCACCATCAATCCATGGGCTCGGGTTTTTGTGGCTTGCTTTGTCGTCTTTGGTTGTACAGGCAAATGCGGGGTTCCACCAGCGACGCTCCACAGTAGTCCTTCCCTTGGGCTTCTTTCATCGTTGAAAAATATTTATAATAAAATAATTTAGTAACACCATTTGATAATACACTAAACTAATAAATTAATTAAAATATATTACAACATCATTATTTATGAGGTATTTTTAATTTTTTTATTTCAATTATTATTGTGGTATAATTTTAATGGTGATGTTATTTTAATGTGTTACTAAATCGTGTTACAAAATTGTTTCTCATATTTATAAGTTTACACTTGCACTTGAATTTTGTATAGACTAATAAAATTTGATATTAGACTTATAAATATTTAGATTGGACTCATAAAAATTGATATTAGACTCATAACTAACGTGTCAAGATCTATTGGTCCATCTTAAGTGGATCAATGAGAGCTCTCTCTTCCGACTCAAATGTAAGTGTATATTTATAATTTAAAATTTTTACATATATATCCCTACAATCATCGCTATTTATGTATATACTTCTGATCTATATCAATTATTTGAAATACTCTTAATATGTCATAATGGTTGCAACTATTATTTTATAAGGGCATATGTGGAATATTGTTTTTGAATTTTTGTGCACATATACACCTATAAAAAGTATAACTACAACTATTACAACATATTAAAGATATTTCAGATAATGATATAGACCAGAGATATACATATAAATAACGATGTTTATAGATATATATGTAAAAAACCCTTTATAACTTTACACTAAATATTTCTATTCATAATTACATCTACAACTTATCGTATTTACATATATACATTTTTATAAATATAACAAATATTTGTATTTCGTCTTTTAAATTCCCCATGTCGAGTGGCTTGAGATCTGGAATAGATCAGTGATGATATCCTCAAATTTTGGGTAATAAAGGGTTTAATAGCTAACTACAATGGCACCATAGAGTATATAAATGTACTCATTTCATAAGAAAAAGGCATTTTGTTTGCTTGTGAAAGGAAACAAATTAAAAATTTTAATGGTCGAAAGGCATGAAAGCTCATTGTAGTACGACCTTTGCCCATATATTTGGGTAGTAAGATATTTAAAATAAGAAATATTTTGGTGTGCACTACGTTAAGTGCATTCATTAGGAGTGTCTTTGAAAAATTATAATATTAATATCTCTCTCACACCTATTTTTTAAATCTCCAAGTCAAGTGATACATTTTAATGTGCATTAAATATTTCTCATTTAAAACATGGTTGGTTGGATGTGGACACCTAAAAAAAAATGTTAACGGGCCTATCTCCTCTTGGCCGGCCCACTTCATCAAAGCATAAGGCCATCCATTTGAATAGCCCATTCACAAGACCTACCTAAGTGGCCCACCTACTAAAGCCCAAGGCCTTCCATTGGCCCAAGCCCATCTCACCCCATGCAAGGGGGTGAGATTAAGCAAATGCAACACCTCCCAAAAGGTGTTGCCTAAAATGGAAAAAGTAAAAAGCATTTGTAAGAGGTGGAAGAGCCTACTTTTGGTGGGTTTTCTAGAAGCTTGGAAGAGGCCAAAAAGAAAAGAGGCTCCAAAGGGGCCTTGCGTGAACAGAGAAAGAGAGGGGGGCTTTTGGCTTGGAGAAGAAGCAAGAAAGAAGAGAAGGGAGGGGTCTTCTCCTCTCCAAGGGGGGCTGCTGCGGCTGCACCTTTTCTTCCTCCCGTGAGCACCTGCAAGAGAAGGAGAAGAGAAGCCAAGAGAAGAAAAAGGTGAAGAAGAAGAAAAGAGAGAGGAGTGTCCATGAGTTGTCCCATCATGTGAAGAGAGAAAGAGAGAAGGGAGAGAGATGTGAGGCTTGCGTGGGATTCCCTTTCCCCTTCTTCTTGGGTTCTTTCCTTTGTCCCTTGTACTCCCTTTCTTCTTCTTATCAATAGAACAAGAGGCATTCCTTTGTCCTTTGTGTTTTATGATGCACCATTCCTCCTTTCTTGCATTTAATGCTTGCATGAGTTTTAAATTCTTTCTTTGGTTTTGGTGCTACCTAAAAGCTACGGGATGGAGAGGGGCCATCTTTTACATGGTGGACCTCCTCTCATCTTAAAGAGCATACATGAGACCTCCATATCCCTCCATGCCCCAACAAATGAGGCCTTGGAAGGATGGGGCTTATTGGGCCTTGTTTGGGCCCCTTAAAGAACAAGTCTCCCATGGTTTTCCTTAAAGGAATGGGAGGTTTGCTCACTGTTCTATGAGAGGTTTTGACTGTTCTAAGGCCCCCAAACAGTCCCCTTAGAATGCTTGGGCCGCCCCCTCTCTTGGAGCCTACATGGGCCCATTGTATGCCTTCAAGAGAGGGGTCTTTCTCACTGTTTGGGCCTTCTTAAATGGGGTCTTCTTCACTGTTTTCCCCTCAAAAGAGTTCAGATTTTCTGATGTTTAAAAGATCCATCTTATATGCTTTCCACCCTTGGAACATACTCCCCTTGCTAGCCAAGAGGTTGAGCAATCCATGCTCATGCCTTCTTGCTTAGCACCTTATGTAAGAGGCCCATTAACTTGCTGTTTTGACCCTTAAAAGTGCAGGTTTTCTACAGTCTAAAACAGTCCCAATGTGCATGTTTTTCACCTTGGGAGCATGCCCCTTTGCTAGCAAATGAGTTGGGCAACTAATGCCCATGCTCAAAGCTTTGCTTTGCATGTAAAAGAGACCCCTAAACCTCCTGTTTTCCCCTCCAAAATGCAGGTTTTCACTGTCCATAATAGCCTATCTAAGTGCATTTCATCTTGGGGACATGCCCCCTTTGCAAGCAAATGAGTTGGGCAATTAATGCCTATGCTCCAAGCTTGATATTGCATGTAAAAGAGCCCATTAAACCCTCTGTTTTGCCCCCTCAAAGTTCAGATTTGCACTGTTAAAACCGCCCCCAAAATGGGCCCATTTGCCTAAAAAATGCTTCCATTGTGCTAGCTAAGAGGTTGGGCAACCAATGCCCATGCCTTCTTGCTTAGCATCCCTTGCAAGAGACCCATTAGATCACTATTTTGGGCCTCTCTAAGGTTCAGATTTCTGTGGCTCTAGATGGCCCATTAAGGGATTTCATGCTTAAAGAGATGTCCACTTGCAAGCCAAGGGTTGAGCACCTAATGCTCATGCCCCCACACTTAGCATCTATAGTGGACAGCCCAATAGGCCTGCCCTTGGGCCCAAGACTGCCCCTTATATGGGTAAAGACCAACTTCAAATGTTGACTCTTGGCCCACAAAAGAAGGGTTTCAGCTGACCAGCCCTGTGGGTGGCCTTCTGATTCGGCAGCCTTGAACAGGCCTGCCGAATCGGCAGCCAACCCCCACCCTTGGCCGGGCCATGGAAGTTAAACCATGCTTCACGTGGTTCGGGCCAAAGAAATGGACAATGGACCGATGAGAAGCCCATTCAAACCCGGGTTGGACAACGTGATGTCTATGTCCGGGTATATGGGCCCACATACGCTTCATCTACCGATCGGTATTTGTATGGTCATGGTGATACCCACCCCCGCCAAGGGCTTACCTTGGGGGTCGGTGCCATGTGCCATTAGGGTCATGTCGTTATTTGACATGTACCCTCTCTTTTGGTACTGCCTCCATTTCGGTGGGCATGTACCGTGCTCTCCCCCTATCAACCAAGATAAGGGGAGATGCTGCCGGATTTTCGCCGTGAAGGTCGAATCGGCAAGGGTCCTTTTCCTCTCTTAAAAGAAACCCCCAAAGTCTAATGGAGTGGCGCCGAATCGCGAATAGAACCACGTTGCACCCTTTTAAAAGAATAAAAGAGCCGATTAAAAGAATGCTTTATCATTAGGAGCGGCAAATGGGCAAATCAAAGAGTTTTACGTTGCACATGTTTTAAAAGAGCAAGAGATCAAATCAAAGTCTTTTCGTGATAAAAGTAAAAAAAAGAAGCAAATAGGCCAACCCTTACTCTCACAAGTCTCAAATGAAATAAGAGAATAAGTGAAAACCTTTGTTGACTCAAAAGAACAAATGGGCTTTCTCATGCTTTCAAAAGGTCTAATTAAGGTTTCCTTTTCTTAGAAGGACAAAAGACCCAAATGAAACTTCTTTTGTAACAAGAAGAGCAAATAGATCGTTACAATTCTTCAAAAGAGCAAATGTGCCACCTTATGTTTTCAAAAGATCAAAATGAAACTCTTTTTGTGATAAAAGAAAGTAAATAGAACATCTCACATTTTCAAAAGAACAAAAGACCCGAATGAGAACCTGTTTTGCAATAAAAGAGCAAATGTGTTTTCAAAAGAGCAAGAGACTAATTTGAGAATGTTTTCATGCCAATGAAAAGAATCAATAGGCAAATGGGTGAAAAGACTCAATCACATCTAATTGAAAGACCCGACAACCTCGAATAGGCGTCGTGTCTGTTTATCATTCCGGCCTAGTTTTGAGTTGCATCTTGCACCTTTCATCGGATGTCTCCGTATCAAGGCCACAAGGCTTTCTAATTTCTGGCGATTAATCAAGGGTTTTCCCTCTCCGAGGGATGTAATTAACGTCGTTGCGTCTAGGCAACGGCGGGATTTTGGTCCAGGACCCGACACTCCACTTTCGTTTGACGAAGTCAAACGGCGCGCACAACAGACTCTAAGCCCTCCGACTCTCGGAGGCAAACCAATTGGTTGTCACTTCGGTGACTGGCACGCCCGCGCTGCGCGAATTGTCGATTCATCTCACGTCACTTTTGCTCAAGTGGCATTCGACGGGATTTGGATTGGCAATACGTGTGCATCCATGAGAAACATGAGACAACATGATAAATAGATTTTAGATATTTTAAAAGTTTTAAAATTTTCCATTTCCACAGCGTGGCACGCCCGGTGGGACTAAGCTTCCCTTCATCTCTTCGCCAGAATAGAAAACCATGTGGCCTTACATAATTGATACTGACTACCGCTTTGAATTGACTAACAGGTACTAATAGCATAATGGCGGGAGTACGCTTCGGACCCCTCGTCGTCCAAGATCATGCCCGGTACGGCTACCTGGCCGTGCCGACTCGCTTCGGGAGTTTCCCTCCGGTCGTGGAGTTCCCCAACTTTTTGGGGGTTGCCTTCGTCGACATCTTGCACCCAGAAGCCAGAAAGGAAACTGGAGCTAAAGCTGGACACGAGATCGAAATCAATGAGACCACTGAAAAGCTGAGCTGCCACGTTCATCACGTGGAGCATGACAATTGCTACAAGAACAAAAGGGAAAAGGCCAATAGATGTCCTCAACAAGTAACAGAAGCTGAGAACATTGTCACTCGCCAAGCACGAGTCTCCGCCTCAGGAAAAAGCGTGCGAATCGGGGATCTAAGGATTCACCTGCAGGCTAAGAAAACTGAAGCCATACCAGAGCGGGTCACGGTTGCAGTACCCGTGAAGAACTCGTTTCAAGCTTTGGCAGGGAAGAGAGAAATGGCTAACACTTTCAAAGGCAAAATGGCCCCCGAACCAATCAAGTTTAAACAGGTTTGGAGGCCTAAAAGGACCCAAAAGAACAAAATGAAAGAGGCTGAACCAAAGAGAGAAGAAGCGCTAAGAGAGGCGTTTGCTGCGGAAACCCCAACCCGCCAGAGGCCACCCAGAGGCTTCAAAACAAGAGTCCAGCAAGGGGGGGCATGTGCCTATGTCCACTTTCATGACAAGAGAAGGGAGCTGCAACGATCTGCTCACATCCCAACTGTGCGGAGGGGTCGACCGACGCCTGCTGTTCTGGCCGCACGCCAGTGCCGCCGGGGAGAGATCCAAGGGTCACATGACCACATGCCCGGTCTCACCACCTCTCCCCTGCAGAGGTCGAGACCACCAAGAGCCAGAAAAGATCCACAAGCTGAAGCTGAAAGCAGTTCGGGCGAAAATGACGTCCCTTGCGAGCCCGGCCATGAGCAGCCTGGGGGTCCCAAACCCCGAGTATCAGTTTTCAAGAGATTGACCTTCTCTGCCCGGAGGGTTGAAAGAGGTCGGCATGGGAACCTCACAATCTTCTCCTGCCATATGGCTGGTGTGGGGGGCAGATACGGTGCCCTACCTACTGAAGATGAAGAACTGATGGAACTGGCAGAGAGGCCTGGTGTCATCACCAGGAGAAGAGCAGCGGCGGCAGCCTTGGCGGCCGCACATGGGCTTGAAGATGTGCCAACAACACAAACAACGGCGGTCAGTGCCAACGTGGTCACCGCCCAGGGCAGTGGGGGCAATGATGATATCCCTCCACCACCGCCACCGCCAGATGCGACTTCCGGGGGCACTTTGCAACAGACCCCTCTTGCTGCACCTATAGATCCAGCCATCATGGAGTTGTTGCAGCAATATCAGGCTGAGATCGCAGATCTCAAACGCCAGATCAAAGGTAAAGAGACCGAGGGATATGTACCCCGAGCGGTGGAAGGCTCAGGAGAGACCCCCCAAGGGACCGTAGGGTCAATCGAAGCTTCAGCCCGGCGTGCTGCTGTGCGGATGGCAAATGAACAGCCACAACAATCCCCTGTGGCTACGACTCAACAGCCGCACTCACAGGCTCAATACCAACTCTTGCAGCCGCAATTCTTGCAGCAACAACAACAGTCTTTGCCTGCTCACATGCCCGAGCAGCAATTTGAAAATCAAGAGTTGCCCCCGGTTCCCCCGGTGGCTATCATCAATACACCAAACAACCAGCCGGCCCACTTCTACCCCCAGCAAGTGGACCCTACCACCATTAGTAAATTGATGTTGGAACAGATGATTGATATGAGACTCGCCGAGCGGGGCGATGCAGAACAGATGGCCTTTGATGCATATAGGGTACCCTACCCTGCGCAGCATGCCGCGAAGAGGCTGCCCCCGGGCATTACTAAACCTCCCAAGTTTGATAAATTTAATGGGTGAGGGTCTCCAAAAGAGCACATCGCATACTATATTAATGTGATGGGTGATCTGGCAACCGATGAATCTTATCTGTTGAAGTTCTTCGGCTCCTCTCTAACAGGCCTGGCATTCGAGTGGTATTCTAGTCTGCCAGCAGGGTCCATCTCTGATTGGACCGATATGCAAAAGAAATTCAGAGAAAGGTTCTACATTGCCGAGAGGGAGGTGACAGTCGCCGAGCTCTATGCAACCAGGCAAAGAAGTGATGAGTCCGCGCTGGACTACATCCAAAGGTGGAGGAACCTCAGCATGAGGTGCAAACGCCCTCCTCATCAAGAGGATGCAGTTCAGATTTGCAAGCAAAATCTGAAAAGAGAACTGCTTGAAAGAATGATCGGGGTGGAGATCCGGTCATTTGATAGGCTGAACAACATGGTGGCGGAAATAGAGGCCTTCTTGGTCAAGTATCCCACTAACTCATTCACCAGTCAAAAGACCAAGCCGGCCGACAAGAAGCCTGCAGGGAAGGAGGTCCATGCGGTGGACCTCAAAACATTTGAAAAGCAAAGAGATGAAGGCGAGGCGGTAGCCGGAACCTCCAGCAACAAAACTGAAGCAAAGAGAAAGGTCATCCCTTTCCAAGATAAAATGAGGAAGCCATACTCCTTCCCTAAGGAAAAGACCAAAACGTTGTTTGATTGGGGAATCAGATACAACAAGATCACCCTTCCAACACCAAAGAGACCAGATCAAGCAGCCAAGAAAGATGATCCTCGGTACTGTCTGTACCACCAGATCCTGGGGCACCCTCTAGAGGACTGCTATGTATTCAAAGACATCGCAGAGTCTCTGATCAAGAAGGGAGAACTGCAGATGGGGGATTACAGGGTTGATCCGCCGCAGCCACATGAGTTGCCTGCCCGGCAAGCTGGAGCCAACATGATCTCTATATATCAACGGCTACCAGAAGAGATCTCCGAGGCCAGCACGGAGAACACCTACAAAAGTCTCATCCTCACTCCAATCAGGGAACAGGAGGAATGGAAAAAGATCCCCGCTAAAGCGAAAAAGAAGCCCGAAAAGAAGCCGGCTCCAAAGATGCACATTCGGGGTGTGACCCCTCAGCCGCCGGCACCAGTGGTCACCCCAGTCTGGCATCCAATAGAGCCCAGGGTCGTCATTCAGAGGAACTCTGGCAATAGAAGGCGTCGGACACCTCTCCCTCTGTACGGGGGAGGTAGCCCTTCACTCGAGCGTCTGCAGGCGCTAATTGATGAGTTAGACGAATATGAGCAACCGAACAGATACCCTGTTCAGTTGCAAGAGTTTGTCCCGTGGGAAGAACTTGAGAAGTTGACCCTGGAGGCACCTGCCGAGCAAAGGACATCTCAACCTCGGGAAGATCTATTCTGGGGGCAAGAGCCAATAAAGAAAAAGAAGAAGAGGAGGTCCAAGAAAAAGAAGGTGGTGACGACCCTCTCATGCAACACTATCTCCTCCCTGCTAGGCTTGGGGGAGCATTATGAAGAAGAGGAGCTCTACCCTTCCCCAAGTGATGTCAATCAAGTTGGGGCTTCGGGTCAAGAGTTTATTACGAGGTCCGGAAAGAAATGGGGACGAGCCCCTCCGGCTAATCAAAATATCATCTTCCGAGGTGAACCCTCTTATAAGATCCCGGAGCCCGAAGTCCGGAGGGCAGAAATTCCACCTCCTTCGGGGTTCTATCCCAATGAACAGACTGGGGGCATGGTCCCGTCCCTTGCTGAGTTTCTGGCGGCAGAAGAAAAGACCAGGGCTCTCTCCAAGCCCCCAATATTGCAAAAGAAGGCCGATGATCTGGAAAACAGCCCGGTCACCAAACCTCAGGCCAAAAATAGTGAAAACGACAAAGGAAAGTCAAAGCTAGATGATGTCGGGGCGGAAGACCGAATCATCAAGCTGCTAAAGAAGATTCCCACACGGTTTAGTGTTTGGGAAATCCTGTCATTAAGTGAAGAGACTAGAAGAGCGTTGATCGCAGCCTTGCAGGCCCCAGCGCGATATGAGACTTGTTTGGCTGAAGTACAGGTGGAGGCTGCCGTCATCAATGCGGAGTCAATCACATTCACCCCGGAGGATATGCTCCTCCCTACGGCCACTCACAACAGACCCCTGTACATGAGGGGGCAGTTGAATGGCCAACCCCTAAACAGAATCCTGGTAGATCCTGGAGCAGCGGTCAACATCCTACCGTACAAAATCTACCAGAAATATCACTTTGATGTGCATCTAACCTCGGTGCACGATGTGAGAATAGCCGGGTTCAATCAAAAGTTCGAGATACCTCTGGGAGTCGTAGAACTCGACTTGATCCTGGGGGACTTCGCAACAAAGGTGCAATTCCACGTGATCAATGCGGGAACATCCTACAAGGCTCTGCTGGGTCGGCCCTGGCTCCATCAAAATGGGGTGCTCCCTTCAACGTTGCACCAGTGCATCAAATATGTAAATGAAGGAGAAGAGAAAAGGGTCTTCGCCGATGCGCACCCCTTCGAAGTGCACGAGTGTCATCTCCTTGACGCCAGTCTATACATAGAGCACTCAAAAGGTCAAACTCTTCAGAAGGGCAAAGAGGAAGAGATTGTCATTGCTGACGAGTGGTTTCCGCCCCCACCGCCAGGGGTTGACATTGAAGAGCCTGCGTCAATAGAAACAGTGGAGGTCCAATCATGTGACACCTCAAACTGTAAGCATGACCCAACTCCGCGAATAGAAGATGGGGAAACAGAACTTATTCTGGTCCCAAACGGCCTCACAAAGCCGGCCGTTGAAATAGATTGCCAGATTGTAAGGGCTTTGAAGACCTTGGTGATATCCCACCCAGATGGACACTTCACGGACCTTTATGCGGCTGAGGAGCACCCAATGAAAAGGGATGATGATTGTAAAATTCCCGAAGAGACTAGGGACCCCTTGGTGCCGATAATGGGGCTCCAGTATTTGGCTGGCACAGTCACTCGACTGGTCGGAAAACATTACATCCCCTCTCATCAATGCCTTAGCAAAAGGGAGATGTTCAGAAAACTATGGTACCCTCCAAACCTGGATAGGGAACTGCTGAAAATAACAGAACACCCAGGGCTCGGTTGGTCACCGGGAGGGAGTTATGCGGTCGACATGATTAGCCTGGCTTCCCAAACAGAAAAGAATCCGTCAGGGGTGGTTTATGATGATTACCCTGAGGAAAGAAGCACAATTGAATCGGCCGCAAGCACAAGCAACGGCCTTCCCCAGAGGGCAATGGTGTCTCCCTCACGCACCCCTGTGGAGTTCTCTGCCCCTCAAGTGCTCCCAGCGGTTGGGGAAAACAGATATGTGGAAATGGCCTTGCCAACCTCTGCAAGCGCAGGAGAGGCAAAAGAGCAAGGAGCAACAACAGACACTGCACGGGATTCCAGTCAAAGGGGCCGGCAAGCAAGAGAAATAGAAGAGATCGAAATGAATATGCCAACTGAAGACCTGCAAAGAGAATATGTGGAGGTGCTAGAGGCAGAAGCTGATGAAGAAGGCTTTGTAGACCTCCAGCCAGCACCAGAAGAGCTTGAAGATGGCAGCCAAGCCACAGTGGATGAGCTAGTAGAAGTGAATCTCGGCACGGAAGACGATTACAGGCCAACCTTCCTAAGTGCCCTCATCCCAGAAGAAGAGAAGCAGCAATATATCATGCTGTTAAAAGAGTTCCGGGATTGCTTTGCCTGGACTTACAAAGAGATGCCGGGACTCAGCCCCAATGTGGCACAGCATATCCTGGCGATTGACCCGAAGATGGAACCGGTCAAGCAAGCTCCCAGGAGAATGAGGCCAGAATTGATTAACAAAGTATGCGTCGAAGTGGACAAGCTAATAGATGTGGACTTTGTTGAAGAGAACCAGTATACTACCTGGTTGGCAAACATTGTTCCTGTCAAGAAGAAGAGTGGTCAGATCCGGATCTGTGTGGACTTCCGGGACCTGAACAAGGCCTGTCCAAAAGACGATTTTCCGGTGCCAATCACTGAAGTGATGATAGATGCCACCACCGGACATGAAGCCTTGTCATTCATGGACGGCTCATCCGGCTACAACCAAATCTGGATAGCCGAACAAGACCGGGTGCACACTGCTTTTAGGTCACCCAAAGGGATCTTCCACTACAAGAGAATGCCCTTCGGCCTCAGAAATGCCGGGGCAACCTATCAAAGAGCAATGACAAAAATCTTTGATGAGCTGCTCTATAAAAAGGTGGAGTGCTACATTGACGACCTGGTCGTCAAAACCAGAAAAAGACAGGACCATTTGGCCGACCTCAGAGTCGTCTTTGAAAGGCTGAGGCGGTATGAGCTGAAAATGAACCCGATGAAGTGTGCCTTCGGGGTATCCAGTGGCAAATTTTTGGGCTTCATTGTCCGATACAGGGGAATAGAAATAGACCCTGTCAAGATCAAGGCTATCCAAGAGTTGCCGCCACCAAAGAATCTGACCGAGCTCAGGTCGTTACAGGGACGACTGGCCTACATTCGTAGGTTTGTCTCAAATCTGTCTGGGCGGTGTCACCCCTTTCACAAATTGATGGGAAAAGATGTTCCTTTCCAATGGAACCAGGAGTGTCAGCACGCCCTGGATCAACTGAAAATGTACTTGAACACTCCACCAGTGTTGGGTGCTCCAGTAAAAGGCCGTCCTCTCATCCTGTATATAGCAACTACAGAACACTCTTTGGGAGCCATGTTGGCGCAAGAGAATGAAGAGGGAAAAGAGCAAGCCCTCTACTACCTTAGCCGAAGGTTAGTGGGGGCAGAAGAGAGGTACTCTCCGATTGAGAGAGTATGTTTAGCCTTGGTGTTTGCAGCCAAGAAGATGAGACACTACATGTTATCACACGAGGTTAGGTTGATCTCCAGGGCTGACCCCGTCAAATACATACTCTCCCAACCAGCGTTGAAGGGGAGAATAGGCAAATGGGCTGTCATCTTGATGGAATTTGACATCAAATACATCCCCCAAAAGGCGATCAAAGGACAGGCGGTAGCCGACTTCTTTGCAGCTCATCCCGTGCCGGAAAATTCTCCGCTCATCACGGAACTGCCAGAAGATGAGACCCTTGAAGTGAATCAATTGCAAATGGCGACCTGGCAATTACATTTTGACGGGGCGTCAAGAATAGAACCAACTGCTTACGGCAGAGCAAGAGTTCGAGCAGGGGCGGGCATCGTCCTGAGGTCGCCCGAGGGAGAAGTCACGCACACCTCCTGCTCAATTAGCAAGCCATGCACAAACAATGAGGCCGAATATGAGGCCTTGATTATTGGCTTGCAAGTGGCCCTCTTCATGAACATAAAGGTGCTTCAAGTCTTTGGCGACTCGATGCTAATCGTCAAACAAGTACAAGAAGAGTTTGACGTTAAAAAGCCAGAATTGCTGCCTTATTATCGAAAAGCCAAGAGATTGATGTCGAAGTTCTACCAAATAGAAATAGAGCATATCAGCAGGAGCAGAAACGCACAAGCAGATGCTCTTGCAAAATTGGCTAGCTCTTTAGCAGTGCCACCAAATGAGAAGCTGGAAATCGTTGTCATGAATCGACGACAGGTTCCCAGTGCGATAGAAGAGGAATCTGAAAATGAAGAGAACGGCCAAGAAGAAGTGACCGTGGCTGAAGAGCTCAGACAAAAGGACTGGAGAGAACCCTTGCTACAGTGGTTCGAGCACCAGCAACTGCCGAAACAAAGAGAAGAAAATGTTAGATTGATCAGAACAAAAGACTCGTATGAGTTACGAGGAGGAACTCTGTTCAGAGTCATGGCGGACTCCAAAAAGAAGATCCTGCTAAGGTGCCTATCACCTGAAGAGGCCTGGAAGGTCATGAAAGAGGTGCACGCCGGAGTTGCTGGCGCCCACCAGGCCGGGCCGAAGATGAAAATAGAAATCAAAAAGCTCGGCTACTATTGGCCAACCATGTTTGAAGACTGTGGCAATGTTGCCAAGTCATGTCAAAAGTGTCAAGAGCATGCGGTCATCCCTAGGAGGCCTCCTATACACCTGCATCCGACCATCCCGAGTTGGCCGTTTGCACAATGGGGCACAGATGTTGTAGGCCCCCTGCCACCTGCCTCGTCAGGATGCAAATATATCTTGGCGATCACGGACTATTTTTCAAGATGGGCTGAGGCTGTGGCACTAAGAGAAGTAACAGGGGAGTTGGTGGCACGCTTTGTTCAGCGTAATATCATCTTCAGATTCGGGACTCCGGACCGGATCATATCAGACAATGGAACACACTTCAAAAATCAGAAGGTGTTAGAATGGCTGCAAAATACAGAATAGACTGGAGGACTTCCACTCCGTACAATCCGCAAGCCAATGGTCTCGCGGAAGCTTTTAATAAGACGTTGTGCACTCTGTTAGCCAAAACAGTTAGTGCCAACAAAAGAGATTGGGAGGACCGGATGTATGAAGCCTTATGGGCCTACCGAACCGTCCATAAGACACCAACAGGCTGCTCACCCTTCTCACTGGTGTACGGTTCAGAAGCCGTGGTCCCGGTGGAATTAGAGGTACCGTCCCTGAGGGTGGCCATTCAACACGGGCTAGCTCCCGAAGAACAGACCAACATTGAAAGGAGGCTCGAAGAACTATCTGATTTGGAAGGGAAAAGGCTTCGGGCTCAACAGAACATCCAAGTGTACCAGGCCCGTATAGCGCGTGCCTTTGACAAGCTCGTCAGGGGTCGTGAATTCAAAAAGGGAGACCTCGTCATGGTCAAGAAAAGAGAGGTCATGGCCGGCAACCGGAAAGGAAAGCTGAATGTGAATTGGACTGGGCCATATGTGGTGCAAAGAGTCTATGAAGGCGGCGCCTACGTCCTGGTCAATCATCGGGGTGACATACAATTTCCGCCCCTCAATGGAAGGCACCTGAAGCTGTACCATGCATGTCGTCCAGATTTCGGTGACCAGCATCATGAGCAGCAAGAGGCCGAGCAAGAAATAGACCTGATCGACTTGTTCGATGAATGAAGAGCTTGGCCGCAAAAGAACCGTTGCATTTGCAACAGCAGGGAGTTTCTACCCTCAATTCTCCCATGTACAAAAAAAAACAACAAAAAAAACAACAAAACAACAAAAAATACTAAGCTCTCAACCCCTGGGACACTAGTCACCAATGACGAAGAGCCAAAAAATTGCAAAAAAAGGATGGCATGCAATGCATGGCAAAAATAGAAAAGAGGCAGCCATACCGCTAGCCGGACTATGGCTCTGAGGCGACGAATGTCCCAACAAATTTATGAGACCTTTGTGATTTCCGCTGATTTCCGAAAGGAGGGCAATGAAAGGAGCCCTCCATCTCAGTTAGCATATCACCCCTCCATGAGCCGTGTGAAGGTTGTTCGGGTTTGCCGTATCTCCCCTCGCATAAAAAAAAGGATCTCTTAAGAAAAATAGAGACAAAAAAATTCGTGTTTCTTAAACACACACAAAAAAGAAACAAATAAAGTTAAAAGACTTAAACAAGAATTACATGCTTTAGCATGCATGAATAGATGTTATTTAATTGACCTGACTCTTGCTATCTTTTGCAGGTAGAGACCTTTGAAGCCGGCGTCAACGAGCCCAGGTGGCCGATGTCATCACCAGACATGTCAAAGTCACGATGAAAGCTGACAACGGCAACAAGTCTTAAGAGATTGACGTCATTCAGGCAATAAAGTCCCGCCGGCGGTCACGCCAAAGCAGCACGAAGCTACACCAGTAACCGGGCGCAAGCAGCCGACGTTGGCCAAGACAATGGCAAACTACGCCGCCGTCCCCGCACTCTGCAAAAAAAAAAGAAGAAAAAAAATGGAGGCTAAAAATAGAGATGCCTCGTCGGACTTGTCTACTGGGCAAGGGTAAAAAGGACCAAAACCCGGCCATGGTGAAAACCCGCAAAGGGCGCCATGGGCAAAATCGGGTACCCCGCTACGTGAAAACCCGAAAGGGCGCGTAGGCAAAAGCAAGAGGGGGTCGAATTGGGTGAAAACCCGAGAGGGCACCCAACTCGATAATGAGAAAGCAAAAAATAATAAAAGGATGAAGACAAACATCAGATTCCAGCAAGCATAAAAGTCAAGCCAATAAAAGGCCGTCACCCCGACGGTAAACATCAAATAGAAGGCCGTTAGTTTGACAGCAAAGGTCCCTGTCATATCAACGGTAAAAGGAGAATAGAAGGCCGTCACCCTGACGGTGAAATAGAAGGCCGTTAGTTTGACAGCAAAGGCTCCTGTCATACCAACGGTAAAAGGAGAATAGAAGACCGTCACCCGGACGGTGAAATAGAAGGCCGTTAGTTTGACAGCAAAGGTTCCTGTCATACCAACGGTAAAAGGAGAATAGAAGGCCGTCACCCGGACGGTTAAATAGAAGGCCGTTAGTTTGACAGCAAAGGTCCCTGTCATATCAACGGTAAAAGGAGAATAGAAGGCCGTCACCCGGACGGTTAAATAGAAGGCCGTTAGTTTGACAGCAAAGGTCCCTGTCATATCAACGGTAAAAGGAGAATAGAAGACCGTCACCCGGACGGTGAAATAGAAGGCCGTTAGTTTGACAGCAAAGGTTCCTGTCATACCAACGGTAAAAGGAGAATAGAAGACCGTCACCCGGACGGTGAAATAGAAGGCCGTTAGTTTGACAGCAAAGGTCCCTGTCATATCAACGGTAAAAGGAGAATAGAAGACCGTCATCTGGACGGTGAAATAGAAGGCCGTTAGTTTGACAGCAAAGGTCCCTGTCATATCAACGGTAAAAGGAGAATAGAAGACCGTCACCCGGACGGTGAAATAGAAGGCCGTTAGTTTGACAGCAAAGGTTCCTGTCATATCAACGGTAAAAGCAAATAGAAGACCGTCATCTGGACGGTGAAATAGAAGGCCGTTAGTCTGACAGCAAAGGTCCCTGTCATATCAACGGTAAAAGCAAATAGAAGACCGTCATCTGGACGGTGAAATAGAAGGCCGTTAGTTTGACAGCAAAGGTCCCTGTCATATCAACGGTAAAAGGAGAATAGAAGACCGTCATCTGGACGGTGAAATAGAAGGCCGTTAGTTTGACAGCAAAGGTCCCTGTCATATCAACGGTAAAAAGAGAATAGAAGGCCGTCACCCTGACGGTGAAATAGAAGGCCGTTAGTTTGACAGCAAAGGTCCCTGTCATATCGACGGCAAAAGGAGAATAGAAGACCGTCACCCTGACGGTGAAATAGAAGGCCGTTAGTTTGACAGCAAAGGTCCCTGTCATATCAACGGTAAAAGGAGAATAGAAGGCCGTCACCCTGACGGTGAAATAGAAGGCCGTTAGTTTGACAGCAAAGGTCCCTGTCATATCGACGGCAAAAGGAGAATAGAAGACCGTCACCCTGACGGTGAAATAGAAGGCCGTTAGTTTGACAGCAAAGGTTCCTGTCATACCAACGGTAAGAGGAGAATAGAAGGCCGTCACCCGGACGGTGAAATAGAAGGCCGTTAGTTTGACAGCAAAGGTTCCTGTCATACCAACGGTGAAAAGCAAATAGAAGGCCGTCACTCCGACGGTAAATGGGCAGCAAAAGGCTGTTAGCTTGACAGCAAAAGTCCCTGTCACGCCAACGGTTACCCGACGGCAAAGGATCCCGTCATCTCAAAAGAAGCCTCGTCGTTTGTACGGTCGGCATGCAGTATAGCATTGTTATTTAAAAAAAAAAAAGAGGCTAAAAATAGAGATGCCTCGTCGGACTTACTTGGGCCACCCCGCCAAGTGAGGGTAAAAAGGACTAAAACCCGGCCATGGTGAAAACCCGAGAGGGCGCCATGGGCAAAATTGGGTACCCCGCTACACGAAAACCTGAAAAGGCGTGTAGGCAAAAGCAAGAGGGGGTCGGGTTGGGTGAAAACCCGAAAGGGCGCTCAATTCGATAATGTGAACAAAAAAAGAAAAAAAGAAAAAAAGGAACCATGAATAAGGATGTATACACAACGATGAAGTGCTCAATGGAGACATTCGTGCCCAAATGAAGTTTTGTCATTAATGGCAAAAGGAAGCTACATAATCATTGGGGTAATGCCCCGGAAGTGACAAAAAGGAGCAACAAAAGCAAAAGCTCGGGGTCCCTCAGGGCAAGTCCCTGAACAGCTCCTCCATCGATAGAATGCCCACATGAGGGGAAGACAGTCTCTCCCTTAGTCTTTCCTTTTGGGCCCGAACTTCCATTAATGTTCTCTCGGCCAAAGCAGCCCTGCCATCGTCGAGGGAAATGGCCTGCTCTTGCTCTGCACGAGAATCGGCGAGGGCGCTTTGTTGGGCCTTTGCAGTTGCTAGCTCAGCTTCAAGGTCGGATATTCGGGATTTCAGAATTGCCAATTCTCCATCATATCCTTCGACAAGAGACCGACGGTGCTCTCGATCGTCGTGAATAGGCTTCAGCACAGCTTCGCAGTCAGACTGCTGCACCTCCAGAGCAGCAAGCATGTGGGGCAATTCTTGCTGAATGTAAGCGCGCCGCTTCAAAAGCTTGAGCAGCAAAGTAACTCTGCTCGCCCAAGCGGTCAATGGGCACCCCATGAGGACAAGAACCCCCGTCATCTGGTGCAATAGATTTCACAGTTCCATAAGGCACGTTCGGGTTCTTCTGCACCATTGAACGTAACCCAGACAGTTGTTGCTGGACCATGAAGTCGGATGGAAAATGTCCCCTGAAGGCGCGGCAGCTGGTACTTGGAACTCCACGTCAGCATCTATCTCCGCCCACAAGCTGTCATCCACCTCTCTGGAAGAGGAGGGCAGTTCGGCTGAGAGAACGCTGGCATTTGTCAAAGAGAGGCTGTTCGTGATCATAGCTGAAACAGGAGTACCCCCGGCAATGGCCGTCGGTATGTCAATGGAAGCAGGCACAGCTAAGACAGTGGGCGCCTGAAGAGGAGATCCGGAGAGATCATTAGAAGAGACCCGGGGAGAACTTTCCCCTCCTCCAGGCAGGGTCTCTTCGGCCACGCCAGGCATGACAGAAGTTGACAGCAAGTCGGGTCCTGTTCCTTCATTGTCCACGAAATCAACGCCAACTGTCGGCGAAGTTTCGGATGAGGGGATATCTGGATCTTGCTCGAAATCCTGCACGAGACCAGAAGAGATCTTGTGAGTCGCCCGCATACAAAAAGGCCTAGACCGCAAAAGTAAAAGACTGGCGCTCACAAAAGCGAGCTCGGGGGAAGCAGCGACGTCCGAGTCGGCACTAGCAGCAGGGGATTGCTCTGCACTGCTGGCAGAGTCCTCCCCTATATCGTCAAGCGCGGAGATTCGTTCTTTCCTTGCCCCCTTCAACGGGCTCTTCTCAACAGAAAGGCTTGTACTCGAAGAGGAGGGGGTGCCATCTTCGTCCTCGTTCGAGGAACTATCGGAGGAGATAGTGACAGGACTCTGCGACTCCTCCGGGGAAATAGCACGGCTGCCCTGCCGAATTTTTGCAAGGGCCAATCTGCCGGCCGCACGAGTACTCACTCTAAAAGTTCCAGACGGCCTCTTGGCTCTCCGAGCCGCACTCTTCTTGACTGGGCGCTTACCCGCGGTTTTGGCCTGGGAAGATGTAACGGCTTCAGCTGGCAACAAAAGGATGTGGCATTAATGGAAGATAAAAGACGACCCCACAAGTAGTCTGTAATGACAGTCCTGCTGTGACCCTAACCTGCCACTGGCCCGGAAGGTACGGTGGAAGGTACGGCAGGTGGCATGTCCGAGTCTTGCTCTTCAATAGGGTGCTCGGTCACCAAAGGAGCGTCACCTGACGTCAACGGAGAAAATAAGCAAAATGAGAACGCAAATACCAAAGAAAAAAAAAGCGGAATGAATTAGCGACTACCTGACGGAATGTCACGTTCTCGTTGCAGGGAAAATTCCTCGAAGGAGGGTATCGAGGGACCCTCTACGGAGCTAGTCTTGGGGGGAGATTCTTCCCGCTTCTTCTTCTGGGCCCGCTTGGCTTTGGCGATGCTGCTCGCCATTCCCGGCTTTCGCTTCGTCGGCCTCTCCATAGGAGGGCGAAAGAGGAGCTTCTCCTCAGCAAAGTAGACCGGCCTTTGGACTCTCGTCATGAGCTCATGGTACCTCCGCCGTCGGCCACTCGCTGAGGGATCTGAGGAAGAAAAAGAAGCGTAAAAGATCAAGGAGGCGTGGTAAGAGAACAAAGGACAGTCAAGTCCGAGAAGAGAAAAGGATACCTGCTATGCCGTTGTAAAAGCGGCTCAAGGGCCAATAGGTGTGCACGCTTTGCTGCGCCCGAGAAGCCGCCGCGAGGATTAGCCAACACACATCATTGATTCGGCAGCAATCTTCCGCAAAAACGGCTAGGTCGCCTCGGCCGACTGAAGACAGGAAATAATAGAGGCTGAGGGAATCCATACCCCAGCCGTCTGCATAGTGAAAGGCAACGTGCAACTCCTGCTCCAGAATCACTCCATAGTCGGCCTCGACTGTCAAATTGTGAGAGTGAAGCAGCACAAACAACCAGGAAGTGTGCTCATAGCGAGTGCGGTCAAATTCGGGCCGCGCCCGGAATGTTCTATAGGGGAAGCTGACATCAATCTCCCCACTCTGAGACACTGTGGTTGGCCGGGCTTCTTCAATAGGCCACGGCTGTGCTACGGCCAGCCGTCCCGACTTAATACCCCCCAGGCGTTGTAAAGTCGATGAGAACTTGTCCTTTGCGACTTTGGCCAGAGTCAGTGAAGGAGGGGTATCCTCTTGCTTGGCTAAAAGCCTGGCTTTCAAATAGCGGTCGACGGCCCTGGCGTCGTTCGACTTCAGCCGCATCAGGTGGTCCCTATCCATATCAATAGCCGGCTGAGGCTGCGACTTCAAGAGCCGGCGTTCTGCGGCATCCCAGCATTCAGTCTTGCAAGCCCGATAAAAACTTGTGCGGGCGTTCCACCATTTGATATAATCTGATGTGACACGAGGAATGCGACCTGGCACTGGCATCCGAAAGCTCGATGTATCAAAACGATGGAAAAAGTCCCACCATTTGCGGGCCTGCTCTACAATCTGGGCCCCTGCTACAGCCCTGACGGGCACATCAAATCTGGCCGCCGAGCAAGGGATGTGCTGATCATATCCGAAATTCCGACTGAACCGGAACGGATAGTAAGGCTCCAGATAAACAATGCTCCCCCGGCGGAATGTCAGCACGCTGGGCCGAATAGATAATGCCCAATCTCTAAGCTCCGGCTCCAACAACGATCTGGTCACTCTCCGGCCGCTGGAGGGGTGCACATAACTCTCCACTGTGCTATCTGTGCATTCCCGATAGCGATTAGCCAAGGGACTGGTGTGGCTGGCTAAATGCCAAAAATGGATCGTGCCCGGGGAATCAGTGGGGATGCTCGTCAGCTTCCCCCGGATCTCAAAGAGCTGAGTATAAGTAGACGGAGGCTCTGCGCTTGCAAACTCCAGCATCCTCGGGAACAACCTCGGGGACTGAAGAGATCTCGGAGCAAACTCCGGAAACAGACTGCATGCCCACGCACTGATGAAGTGCCAAGGGCCAATCACACGGTGGCGCCCCGGAAATGAATGGCGATGCAGCTCGCCGAGAGCCCGGTACACCAGGCAGAGAGCCGCTGGGCATAAGGATAACTTTATCCCCCAAGCCATCTGACAAGCGGGATATATAACCTCCGGGCGGAGAACTGTCTCGTCGCCCACTGGCAGAGCGAAAGAACAGAGCCAGTATGCTAAATAGGCCGCACAGTGAGTGTACGGATCAGCATTTGTTGGGTTTGGCCCTGAGAGGCGACCTTTGAGAATGGACTCTGGGAGGGTCACCTTCTGCCGACCAGAATTCCTCCTAGCAACAGCTACACCAGCACAAGCAAAATCTTCATAGCGCTGCTGGGTCGAAAAGAAATAAGTTAGCCACACGTGGAGGCTGATCTTCTTCCGCTCTCCCTTCTTCTTGGCCCGCCCAACGCGGCAATTGAGGCTGAGGTGGCGATATGCTTTCATCAAATATCTGTACGAGTACCCCAAGCAGTACTCGTCTTCGCCATTGGTCCTGTCCTTTAAGAGATCCGGCAGGCACACCTCTTCATAGGGCTCTCCATCAAGAGGCAGCCCTGTCAACTGATGCAGGCTCCACAAATCCAGCGAGGTCTCTCCCTCCGCTGTATAGAAGGTGTTGAACTCAGGGACAAATACCTCCGCCAACCCGCAACAGAGCCCCTTTGATAGGGGATACCGATATCTGGCTGCAAATATACTATGGTAAACACCTGCAGTCACCAGGATCGGTGCATAGTGATGGAGCACAAATTCAGCGGCCTCCACGACAAAAGACCGGAAATGATGGGCGTCCGCCGCTCGCAGATCTCCGAACCACCCAGCTGCCAGCTGATCCTTGAAACGAACGGCCAAGCAGTCTAACAGAAAGGGCTCATCTCTGTAGCCCCATTTCAACGGACATAAGAACAGCCCAAAGATCGACTTCTCCCTGTTTATGCGCCCCGCCGAGTTGTCCCACCTCGCGGGGTAAAGGTGGGTGCGCGGGTGAGCTTGTTGTCCGCCGGGATCAAGTCCCCTAGCCCTAGGATGGGGGCTCGTCGCCGGGGTTCACCAATCTGATAAATAGGTTCGGACCGGGGGGCGCAATTAGCCAAGCTGTCTCTGGCCTCTAAAATAGCTGCTTCCACGTCCTGAGTCACAAAGGATTCCTTCTTCCCATCCGGGGCATAAGAGTGGAGGAACAACATCAAATGCTTATCCTTCGGATAATCGACTCTATAATCCTCGTCGCGGGCAAAGGAGACTGATGTTGAACAGATGTCGAGCCTTGATTCATCCATCGTGTCTGCCTCATCGTCAGAAGAGTCAGCCAGCATGGCAATTCTGTCATAACCTCGGCTCAGCCTGGGAAAGTCCTCCCATGATAACAACGGAACACCTTCCAGATGGTCTGCATCGCCAGCAGGAGATTGGGCAGCCATGGTGTCTACAATACAAAAAAAATCATGTCAATAAGCTGAACAGACGCACAAATCAGACGAAATTTCGGCAGCACCTCCCCTTGTCAAGTGTGCAAGAGGGGTGTCAGCGGGTACTCATCCACGCACTAAGGCGAGATGGCCCCAAACAAAGACATGCAAGCATGTCAAACGGCTCTCCGGGAACCACAGCCATCCCAAAGGACCAGCCTACAGGGAGGAGTAGCCCAGTGCCTGGCAGCAGTCAAGAGACCCGCCATTCAAAGTCTGAGCGCGGGAAAAAGAACCGTACCGATGGAAGCCTCGCCGATTCGAGTCGGGCCCCCACCAAGGAAAAGGAAGCAGCGGACCCTGGGACCTAGAGCGTCCTCTCCGACCCCCTAGAGGCTCTGGGCCTCGCTAAAGCGGTGCTAAGTCATCGCTACCCTCATGAGGCCCCACCATTCGAGGTGGTGATATGTGAACGAAAAGGCACAAGAGGGGCGCCCCGCCGACTCTAAATGGGCCCCCGTCAGTAAAAGACATCCGGGCCTAGAAAAGCTCTCTCGCGGCCCTACAAGAGGCTCCGGGCCCCACTGAAGCTATCCTAAGGCGTCGTTGCTTTTGGGCTAAAGGGACTCACTGGGGACCCGCCCACTCTAAATGGGCCCCCATTAACAACTAAAATTCGAAGAGACCCTGTGGCGGTCCTACAAGGGCATTGGGCCCCATCCTATCGCCCGAGCAGAAAAGGACGAGCAAAGAACCTCGGACTGGAGGAGTCTCCTCAACAGCCCCCTAGCGGTCCTGGGACCTACCGGGCCCTTCCCCTTCGTGTTTGGATCGGGGAAGACCCCACCGAACCCTTGCGCACACATGGACGTATCATGTACAGAGAGGCCCCATGGCCTCGGAGAGCGCTCAGCCCACGGTCTCCTCTCAGACCCTGTACCCTCCCCATGCAAGAGATCGAATGGAAAGGGGGAGATGGGCATGCAAGCCCTACAGTGGCCGTTCTGCGGCATCCCCCTCACAAGCTCTACCCGGCCCATCGCCGGAGCTCCACCCACCGCCCAAGGCTCACAGCCGGCGCCACAATAGAAACCCCTAAAAAGGGGGAAAATATAAAAAAACACACACAAAAAAGGGGCCGCCGCCGGTGTCCTACCGCGGTCTCCCTCGTCGCCGGCACTGGTCGCCTGCACCCGCCGCCCTTGGGAACCCTTCACGGGTCGCTCACTGTCCGAGCTCCCCGCTGTCCGCGCTCCTCCTCGCCGATGGAGCTCGCCCGGCGCTGTCGACGCCTGCTGCGCGCCGCCCTCGTCGCCGGCACTGGTCGCCTCCCCGACGCCTGCCGCACGCCGCCCTCGCCGCGCCTCTGCGTCGATGGAGTTCGCCGCCACCGCCGATGAAGCTCGCCGCCGCTGCGTCTTCCACAGCCGCCCTCGCCGCACCGTCGACGCCTGCTGCGCGCCGCCCTCGTCGCCGCCGGATGGGAGGAAGACGAAGGGGGGGAGGAGGAGAGGTTGCCGCCCTCGGAGAAGAGAAGAAAGAGACGAGAAGAGAGAAGAGGCGAGGAAGAAGAAGAGGCGCGGCGCGCCTTTTGAGGAAGAGAAAAGGGGGGGAAAAGGGGCGTGGACCGGACCCGCCCGGTCCATGCGAGCCGCGCCGGCCCGCGTCCCGGCCGGTTCACCGTCGGCCGCCCCTGGGCCCTTCCAAGCCGCGAGCCCGCCGAATCGAACAGAGGGCTCGCCGAATCGACACCCCCCAGGTCGGCTGACGCACCCCGCCGAATCGCTTTGGCCCTGCACGAAAAAGAAATTTCAAAAAAGAAGAAATAGAGCCCCGGTTGCTCACTAAGAGGAACGCGCGTCCGTCATCCGCGGACAACATCATCAAAGAGAAGCAAAAGATCCCGAATAGGCTATCAGACCACTGACACAGCAACAAGTCCAAAGACCTGCTTGTATCAGTGTAAATAGTTAAACGAGCTACAACGCACCCGCGGATGTCGCTTCGCGTGCCCTCTCGCACCACCCTCGGGTGGGGGGCATTTGTGGACACCTAAAAAAAAAAATGTTAACGGGCCCATCTCCTCTTGGCCGGCCCACTTCATCAAAGCATAAGGCCATCCATTTGAATAGCCCATTCACAAGACCTACCTAAGTGGCCCACCTACTAAAGCCCAAGGCCTTCCATTGGCCCAAGCCCATCTCACCCCATGCAAGGGGGTGAGATTAAACAAATGCAACACCTCCCAAAAGGTGTTGCCTAAAATGGAAAAAGTAAAAAGCATTTGTAAGAGGTGGAAGAGCCTACTTTTGGTGGGTTTTCTAGAAGCTTGGAAGAGGCCAAAAAGAAAAGAGGCTCCAAAGGGGCCTTGCGTGAACAGAGAAGGAGAGGGGGGCTTTTGGCTTGGAGAAGAAGCAAGAAAGAAGAGAAGGAAGGGGTCTTCTCCTCTCCAAGGGGGGCTGCTGCGGCTGCACCTTTTCTTCCTCCCGTGAGCACCTGCAAGAGAAGGAGAAGAGAAGCCAAGAGAAGAAAAAGGTGAAGAAGAAGAAAAGAGAGAGGAGTGTCCATGAGTTGTCCCATCATGTGAAGAGAGAAAGAGAGAAGGGAGAGAGATGTGAGGCTTGCGTGGGATTCCCTTTCCCCCTTCTTCTTGGGTTCTTTCCTTTGTCCCTTGTACTCCCTTTCTTCTTCTTATCAATAGAACAAGAGGCATTCCTTTTGTCCTTTGTGTTTTATGATGCACCATTCCTCCTTTCTTGCATTTAATGCTTGCATGAGTTTTAAATTCTTTCTTTGGTTTTGGTGCTACCTAAAAGCTACGGGATGGAGAGGGGCCATCTTTTACATGGTGGACCTCCTCTCATCTTAAAGAGCATACATGAGACCTCCATATCCCTCCATGCCCCAACAAATGAGGCCTTGGAAGGATGGAGCTTATTGGGCCTTGTTTGGGCCCCTTAAAGAACAAATCTCCCATGGTTTTCCTTAAAGGAATGGGAGGTTTGCTCACTGTTCTATGAGAGGTTTTGACTGTTCTAAGGCCCCCAAACAGTCCCCTTGGAATGCTTGGGCCGCCCCCTCTCTTGGAGCCTACATGGGCCCATTGTATGCCTTCAAGAGAGGGGTCTTTCTCACTGTTTGGGCCTTCTTAAATGGGGTCTTCTTCACTGTTTTCCCCTCAAAAGAGTTCAGATTTTTTGATGTTTAAAAGATCCATCTTATATGCTTTCCACCCTTGGAACATACTCCCCTTGCTAGCCAAGAGGTTGAGCAATCCATGCTCATGCCTTCTTGCTTAGCACCTTATGTAAGAGGCCCATTAACTTGCTGTTTTGACCCTTAAAAGTGCAGGTTTTCTACAGTCTAAAACAGTCCCAATGTGCATGTTTTTCACCTTGGGAGCATGCCCCTTTGCTAGCAAATGAGTTGGGCAACTAATGCCCATGCTCAAAGCTTTGCTTTGCATGTAAAAGAGACCCCTAAACCTCCTGTTTTCCCCTCCAAAATGCAGGTTTTCACTGTCCATAATAGCCCATCTAAGTGCATTTCATCTTGGGGACATGCCCCCTTTGCAAGCAAATGAGTTGGGCAATTAATGCCTATGCTCCAAGCTTGATATTGCATGCAAAAGAGCCCATTAAACCCTCTGTTTTGCCCCCTCAAAGTTCAGATTTGCACTGTCAAAACCGCCCCCAAAATGGGCCCATTTGCCTAAAAAAATGCTTCCATTGTGCTAGCTAAGAGGTTGGGCAACCAATGCCCATGCCTTCTTGCTTAGCATCCCTTGCAAGAGACCCATTAGATCACTGTTTTGGGCCTCTCTAAGGTTCAGATTTCTGTGGCTCTAGATGGCCCATTAAGGGATTTCATGCTTAAAGAGATGTCCACTTGCAAGCCAAGGGTTGAGCACCTAATGCTCATGCCCCCACACTTAGCATCTATAGTGGACAGCCCAATAGGCCTGCCCTTGGGCCCAAGACTGCCCCTTATATGGGTAAAGACCAACTTCAAATGTTGACTCTTGGCCCACAAAAGAAGGGTTTCAGCTGACCAGCCCTGTGGGTGGCCTTCTGATTCGGCAGCCTTGAACAGGCCTGCCGAATCGGCAGCCAGCCCCCACCCTTGGCCGGGCCATGGAAGTTAAACCATGCTTCACGTGGTTCGGGCCAAAGAAATGGACAATGGACCGATGAGAAGCCCATTCAAACCCGGGTTGGACAACGTGATGTCTATGTCCGGGTATATGGGCCCACATACGCTTCATCTACCGATCGGTATTTGTATGGTCATGGTGATACCCACCCCCGCCAAGGGCTTACCTTGGGGGTCGGTGCCATGTGCCATTAGGGTCATGTCGTTATTTGACATGTACCCTCTCTTTTGGTACTGCCTCCATTTCGGTGGGCATGTACCGTGCTCTCCCCCTATCAACCAAGATAAGGGGAGATGCTGCCGGATTTTCGCCGTGAAGGTCGAATCGGCAAGGGTCCTCTTCCTCTCTTAAAAGAAACCCCCAAAGTCTAATGGAGTGGCGCCGAATCGCGAATAGAACCACGTTGCACCCTTTTAAAAGAATAAAAAAGCCGATTAAAAGAATGCTTTATCATTAGGAGCGGCAAATGGGCAAATCAAAGAGTTTTACGTTGCACATGTTTTAAAAGAGCAAGAGATCAAATCAAAGTCTTTTCGTGATAAAAGTAAAAAAAAAGAAGCAAATAGGCCAACCCTTACTCTCACAAGTCTCAAATGAAATAAGAGAATAAGTGAAAACCTTTGTTGACTCAAAGAACAAATGGGCTTTCTCATGCTTTCAAAAGGTCTAATTAAGGCTTCCTTTTCTTAGAAGGACAAAAGACCCAAATGAAACTTCTTTTGTAACAAGAAGAGCAAATAGATCGTTACAATTCTTCAAAAGAGCAAATGTGCCACCTTATGTTTCAAAAGATCAAAATGAAACTCTTTTTGTGATAAAAGAAAGTAAATAGAACATCTCACATTTTCAAAAGAATAAAAGACCCGAATGAGAACCTGTTTTGCAATAAAAGAGCAAATGTGTTTTCAAAAGAGCAAGAGACTAATTTGAGAATGTTTTCATGCCAATGAAAAGAATCAATAGGCAAATGGGTGAAAAGACTCAATCACATCTAATTAAAAGACCCGACAACCTCGAATAGACGTCGTGTCTGTTTATCATTCCGGCCTAGTTTTGAGTTGCATCTTGCACCTTTCATCGGATGTCTCCGTATCAAGGCCACAAGGCTTTCTAATTTCTGGCGATTAATCAAGGGTTTTCCCTCTCCGAGGGATGTAATTAACGTCGTTGCGTCTAGGCAACGGCGGGATTTTGGTCCAGGACCCGACACTCCACTTTCGTTTGACGAAGTCAAACGGCGCGCACAACAGACTCTAAGCCCTCCGACTCTCGGAGGCAAACCAATTGGTTGTCACTTCGGTGACTGGCACGCCCGCGCTGCGCGAATTGTCGATTCATCTCACGTCACTTTTGCTCAAGTGGCATTCGACGGGATTTGGATTGGCAATACGTGTGCATCCATGAGAAACATGAGACAACATGATAAATAGATTTTAGATATTTTAAAAGTTTTAAAATTTTCCATTTCCACATTGGACTAATGAATTAGATCAGATTGGTCAACTTATAATACGATATGAATTGATTTGGTACACTTCAATTTGGTCCGATTCATATTAAATTATAATAATAAATAAAAAAACTCTAAATAGACCCGATAGGCACAACCATTGTTTAAAACTTTAGGACAATACCTTGATGTTAAAAACTTTAAGACAATACCCTGATGTTTATACCGAAATGAGGACGCTGGAGAAGAGCTTTTGGCAGGAGTTCCCAAAAGAAGACCACCACAACATGGTAAAGCAAAGAAAGAAGAGAAATGCTATATATGCTCCCGGCAAGCCGGGAGCATAGGGAAGCACGAAGTAACCGTGCTCCTCCACAGCGCGTCATGTGGAGGAGCACGGGTCCCGGTGCATTTAATGTATTTTTTATTTTTTTTCTTTTTTTTCACCTTCAAACATGCACACAAATATTTTTATAGTGCACACAAATACTTATATTGTGCACACAAACACATATATGTAGTGCACACAAATACCTATATAGTGCACACAAATACTTATGTAATGTACATAAATATAAATAGTGCACACAAATACTTATATTATGCACACAAATACCTATGTAGTGCACACAAATAGTATAAGAATGCACACAAATATATTTATTTGTGTGCATTCTTATACTATTTGTATGCACTACATAGGTATTTGTGTGCACTACATAGGTATTTGTGTGCACAAGATAAGTATTTGTGTGCACTATAAGAATATTTGTGTGCATATTTAAAGGTGAAAAAAAAAAGTAAAAGATGCATTAAATGCACCGGGACCCGTGCTCCTCCACATGGCGCGCTGTGGAGGAGCACGGTTACTTCGTGCTTCCCTATGCTCCCGACTTAGCGGGAGCATAACATTTCTCAAAAAAGAATAGGTTTCTGACAGTATTAGGAGTTGCATAGTAATAAAAGAGTTATCAGTGATATCTTCTCTTTTTGGACGGTCCCATCCAGTGGTAAAAGCAAGAGATTTTTGATACATTTTCATATGACTACATGAGATAAAATTTAATTGTATTTAAAGAGTAGGTATAGTTTATTATTATGTCTTACCTTATGTTCTAAGATTTTGATATATGACCCCTGAGACTTTATCAATATTTGAAATTGTGTGTATAGTTAATTTTGACCTTGGTTAAGTTCATTATTTCTAACCGGAAAATACGGCAAGGGTTATCTATGAATTTATGTAGATTTAGAGGGGTTTTAAGAATTAATAAGATTTTAAGATGACATTTAAAATATTGATAAATTTCACTATTTCAAGAGGCAATATGTAAAATTTATTATTTTTTATTACCTTCGTATAGATCAATCACATAAAGTTGTATCTTTCATGTCATCATTTATAATAGCTAGATGTGTAATAAGTATTACTCTTTGAGAAAGGTTTAGTACACTTTCATATTGCACGTAAGTGTATTATGACTAGGCATTAAATTAATGTGGCACTTAACAATTAAGTTGTCACTTTATCACTCTCCATGTGAGAGGTGCCACATAGATTTAGTACCTAATCATATTACACTTAAGTGCAATATGAAAGTAAGTGCAATATGATAGCGCACTAAGCCTTTCTCTTAACTGCAATATGAAAGTGCACCATTTCCTTTTCCTGCCAATGAACACACCTTTCTCCATGTCTCTTTTCAATTAATGCAGCATCACGAAGATGATGATATCACTTAAGTTCAAGAGATTTCATCTTCACTTCCACTGTGTCATCCATGTTTAGCCGTCGCCGCTGTGTCAACTCAAAGGGGAGGGGGTTCTCTACCTCCCAACTGAGCCCCCTCCCCTCCGCCTCATCACTTGGTCGCCGTTGTCTATGAGTTGTGTTTCCCTCGGTAGAGATAATTTTGGTTCTCCTATTTTGGTGGGAGAGTTTTGTTTCTTTCGGGAAGAATTTTCGCTTCTCGATGGGGGTTTCTTCTCCGGCACCAGTGATCGCTCCATCGGCCTCGTCGCCGTCCGCAGGTGGTGATGTGCTCTCCTTTTTGGGATGGTTTCTTTTGACACGTCTTTTTTCCAACTAGTTCTCCTACATTGTAGGAGGTTTTGTTCTCCAACATGCTTGGAGTTTATCTCACCAGCTTCACTGGTGCTTTGTACTCTGACCGCCTCAGAGATCGGCTTGCAGTTTAGGTTGCAATTTGTTCCGTAAGATGTCTTTGTTGTTGGTCCCCTTTCCTTCTCATGTCTAGGATGTGGACTGTAAGTATTTTGTTTTCGATGGGGATATATCTAGCCATCTACATCTATTTCTCCTTCTACAAACGCCCTACTTTGTCTGGAACACTCTCGTGCTACTAATTTGGTGTCATTGCAACTGCCGCTATTGCCTCTGTCTTCTCCGACGCCTTGATCTCCAACAAAGGCAGCCCAAACTTGCAAAGAAGCAGTGCCTTCTTCTCAACCCTCAAGGCCTTCTATGTCTACCTTCATCGAGCCCTTCCCCAGTGTTAATGAAGTTTGTGGGCAAGCTAATCCCCATCGATTTGATGCCATCAATATGCGGTGTCTTGTTTTGGCATATCTATTGTTAGAAAACCACCCACACACACAGCCACACACACGAACAGGAGGATTGGTGCTGCAAAAAGACCGTGCAGCTTTTTTGATATTTTCTTCTGCTATTTAAAATGGAAAGGAAACAAAAAACGAAACATGGCCTCACTGGCCAAAACGCATGACGCGTTTAAGTCTTCCAAAACGGAAGCTTTAAACGCCTCCCCCACGTTCTCCTTTAACCCTCCCATGCGCTCAAAAACGGAACAGATTAATTACAGGATTAAACATAGAATTAATCACAGAATTAAACTTAACAAACTCCCCCTAATTCTGATGTATTCTACTTGATCTCGACGACGCCAATCTTCGAGCGAAGTTCTTGGAACTTGACCCGACCAAGTGGCTTCGTGAGGATGTCTGCCAACTGCTCGTCAGAGCTGACATATTCAACATTGATCTTGCCTCCTTCGATGCATTCTCGAATATGGTGATACCGAGTATCAATGTGCTTGCTCCGATCATGGAACACCGGATTCTTGCAGAGAGAGATGGCTGACTTGTTGTCCACCTTGAGCACAACCGCTTTAGGCTTGCTACCGCTGATCTCACTTAGCAGTCGTGTGAGCCAAACACCTTGGCACGCCGCAGTGGAGACGGCGATGTACTCGGCCTCACAAGAAGAGAGAGCCACCACCTTTTGCTTCATGGACTTCCAGCTGATCGGACTTCGGCCGAGGAAGAAGAGAACTCCCGTAGTGCTCTTGCGATCGTCGACGTCGCCAGCCATGTCGCTGTCGCTGTAACCGAGCAGGTGCAGCTGTTCCTCTTCCTTCCTGGCGAAGAAGCAACCTTTGTGGAGAGTGCCGGCTATGTAGCGCAGAATGTGCTTCACCGCCGCGAGATGGTCTTCTCGAGGGGACTCCATGAACCGGCTCACATATCCCACGGCGTAGGCAATGTCGGGCCGTGTGTTAACCAAGTATCGAAGGCTTCCAACGATGCTCCGATATTTGGTTGCGTCCACGGGCGGGCTTGCACTTTGCTTGCTCAACTTCAGCCGTGCCTCCATGGGCACTTGACAAGGGTTGCAGTCGCCCATACCGTTGTTCTCCAAGATCTTGCGCGCGTATGCCGCCTGGTTGATTGTGATGCCGTCCGCGCGTTGATGGACCTCGATTCCTAAGTAGTAGCTCAGGAGTCCGAGATCGCTCATCTTGAACATGCTATGCATCTCCTCCTTGAACCTGCAAATCTCACGCTCATTTGATCCGGTGATGACCAGATCATCCACGTACACGCCGACAAGGAGCCGGGAGACACCTTCTCCGCGCCCGTACACGGCATGCTCCGTGGTGCTTCGCAGGAACCCGAGCTTGACGAGACTGCTGTCCAGTTTGGAGTTCCACGCCCTCGGCGCTTGGCGCAACCCATACAGAGCCTTCCGCAATTTGAGCACCTTGTGCTCGTGTCCCTTACAAATGAAGCCTGGGGGTTGGGCCACGTAAACCTCTTCTGTCAGGTCGCCGTTGAGGAACGCCGACTTCACGTCCATGTGATGGACTTGCCAACCTTCATGTGCTGCCAAAGCCAGCAGCAGCCGCACGGACTCCATCCGTGCCACGGGGGCAAACACTTCCTCGAAGTCGATCCCCGGACGTTGCACATAGCCCTTCGCGACGAGCCGCGCCTTGTGCTTGATGACAGCACCTTGTTCATCACGCTTCACCTTGAAGACCCACTTGAGCCCAATGGGTCGGTGGCCGGAGGGGAGGTCGACGAGCTCCCAGGTGGCGTTGTCCTCAATGGACTTCATCTCCTCAAGCATCGCCTTGCGCCAGCTTTGGTGCTGCTCGGCCTCGTCGAAAGAGGTCGGCTCGTCAGCCGTGGTGAAGTGTAGCTCGTCGCCGTCGTCGAGTTCACGTGACGCATGGCCTGGAGCTGGAGCAGCAGCTGACCCGATGATGTTGGTGAAGGTGCGGAACCGCAGCGGGGCATCATCGTGCTCGGCGTCAAGTGACGCCGCCGCATCGGATGGTGGTGAGGCGAACTCAACTTCGCCTGTGGCCATGGGCGACCTGGCGTGCGTGCCTGCGGCAGCAGGCGTCGATGCGCTCGTGGTCGCGTGCGTGCTTGTAGCAGGGGTCCCCACCACGTCGCCAGGAGTCGATGGCGACACCTCTGCGTTGACTGGCGCTGCTGCGGGCGAACATCCAACTGTGGGCGAGCTGGAACGGGGCGGTGTCCGGCTTTTCCCTGGTTCAGACACAGTAGAGTACTCGACATTGAATGGTTCATTAAATATCACCGCACCTTCCGCGTCATGGGTCTCCCAGTCCCATTTAGCCGACTCGTCGAAGACAACGCTATGTTTCACGTACACACGTTCGTCGGTGGGGTCGAACACACGGTATGCCTTGGATCCCGGCTCGTACCCAACGAAGATCATTGGCGTGCTCCGATCGTCCAGCTTCTTCAGGTGCGGCTTCACATTTTTGACATGCGCTATGCAGCCGAACGTGCGGAGGAAGTGCACCGCTGGTCGCTTGCCATACCAGGCCTCATATGGCGTCATGCCATCGACGCTTCGTGTCGGCGCACGATTGAGGAGGAAGACAGCGGTGGAGACGGCTTCTCCCCAAAAAGTCGCAGGTAGACCCTTTGCTTTCAGCATGCTCCGAGCCATGGCGACGACGGTCTGATTTCGGCGCTCGACGACTCCGTTCTGTTGTGGAGAGTAGGGGGCCGTGAGCTGCCGCTGCACACCGCGCTCGGCGCAGTACTCTGCAAACTCTGCCGAGGTGAACTCGCCGCCGCGGTCAGTGCGGAGCACCTTGAGCTTGCGCCCCGTTGCCACCTCCGCCAAGGCTTGGAAGCGCTTGATCGCTGCCAGGGCTTGATCCTTGCTCGCGAGAAGGGTGAGCCACATGTACATGCTCTTGTCATCTACCAGGAGCAGAAAGTAGCGGTTGCCGCTCGGCGTCGTCGGCGAGATTGGCCCGCATATGTCGCCGTGGACGAGGTCGAGGACGTGCTCAGCTCGGTACTTCCCTTGCGCCGGAAAGGATGCTCGTCTTTGCTTCCCAGCGAGGCAGCTGTCGCAGATCTGCTCCACCTGAGCGATCTGTGGCAGCCCTCGCACCATGGCGTGCTGAGCGAGCTTGCGCAGTGCCTGAAAATTCAGATGACCGTACCTCGCGTGCCAACGCCATGCGTCCTCGGAGCTTCTAGCCGACAGACACACCGGTTGCGTGATGTCGAGCTTGAGCATGTACAGCCGGTTTGGGGAGCGCTTGACTCGAGCTAGCAGCCGCCTCTCTTGGTCGCGGATCCTCAAGATGTTGCCGTCGATTAGCACCTGGCACCCGTTCTCGTCGAGCTGCCCAATGCTAATGATGTTGGAGGTGAGCCGCGGGATGTAGTACACCTCCGTGAGAGCGCGGTGTTCGCCCGTCTTGCACGCGAACAGTACCGTTCCGCGTCCCTTTATGTCGACGACAGATCCATCCCCGAACTTGACGGTGCCGTGGATGTTGGAGTCGAGCTCGGAGAAGGCAGCACGGGACCCGGTCATGTGGTTTGTTGCACCGGTGTCGAGGTACCACATGTCGGTGTCGCACTCCTCCACCCGGTCCAGCTGAGCGAAGACCTTTTCCTCTACAAGCTGTAGTGGATATGTCTTCAGCGACGGTGGAGAGTCGGAGTTGACATGGACGCTTGCCATCAAGAGCGTGGGCTCGTCATCCTCGCCTTTCGTGAGGTGAGCTTGTTCCGCCCGCTTCGGCTTGCTGCGGCACTCTCTGGCCCAATGGCCAATCTTGCCGCAGTTGTGACACTTGTCCTTTGAGACGTCACGACCCGCGCCAGGCTTGCCATCGCCCGTGCCATCGGCATCAGGCTTCCTCTGCATTGGTTTGCGGCGTCGGTTCCCATACTTGGAGCCGCCAGAGGGTCCCTCCCCTGCTTCTTCTCCTTCATGCGCTTGATCCACTCCTCCTCCGTGAGCAAGAGCTTCCCGTCATCTCCCTTGGTAGTCGATGCGGGGAAGCGATCTTCAACCGCCTTGAGTCTCCCGGTCACCTCCTCAATCGAGAGTGTTGAGAGGTCGAGCAGGGTCTCAATGGAGAGGGCGATTTGGGAGTACATGGATGGTACCACACGAAGGAATTTCTCGACCACCTTTTGAGACGGCTCCGGGTCGCCGAGGATACTCAGTTGGTTGACGATCCCAGTGAGCCGCATCGCGAAGTCGTCCACTGTCTCGCCGTCGCGGAAGCCGATGCCTTCGTACTCCTTTCGGAGCTGCTGCGCCTTGGCCTTGCGCACTCGATCGATGCCGACGTGCATGGTCTTCACAGCGTCCCATGCCTCCTTCGCGCTTTCCTTGACAGCAAGTGTGGAGATCATCTCCGGGGGAACGGCTCGTAGGATGGCCTCCAGTGCCATCCTATCCTCCTGCAGCTCAGCGCCGCCGGTCTCGACGGCGTCCCAGAGACCGCGCGCTTGCAGCATCACCTTCATCATGAGAGACCAGTCGCTGTAGTTGGTCCGCGTCAGCGTTGGGTAGGCCGCTGATCCTCCGACTTCCTTCACGACGCGCTGAACGACGATCTCGCGGCCACCAACGTCACGGTGCCGCTGTCGGCGCGGAGGAGGAGACGGAGATCCACGTCGGTCTTCCCTTATCGGCGTCAGAGAGTGATCACCGTGTGGGGCTGACATCTTGCCTCAGATCACCAACGAAGCTTTGATACCAAATGTTAGAAAACCACCCACACACACGAACAGGAGGATTGGTGCTGCAAAAAGACCGTGCAGCTTTTCTGATATTTTCTTCTGCTATTTAAAATGGAAAGGAAACAAAAAACGGAACATGGCCTCGCTGGCCAAAACGCATGACGCGTTTAAGTCTTCCAAAACGGAAGCTTTAAACGCCTCCCCCACGTTCTCCTTTAAC
Organism: Colocasia esculenta; assembly: GCA_014218235.1. Lineage (NCBI taxonomy): Eukaryota > Viridiplantae > Streptophyta > Magnoliopsida > Alismatales > Araceae > Colocasia > Colocasia esculenta. The sequence continues at coordinate 10,685,514 of CM024758.1, read as the reverse complement.
CCTCCCATGCGCTCAAAAACGGAACAGATTAATTACAGGATTAAACATAGAATTAATCACAGAATTAAACTTAACATCTATGCGATGATCGGCAATGCTGGCGTTCTCCGACAGCACCCACTTCGCATGCCTCCATCGAGCTCCTCCCTGACGATTCGGTTGTCTGTGGGCACTCTAATCCCAGTTGATTTGCCATCGACAACATTCGGCGTCTTTTTCCGACGAATATGTGCGACGAATGACTGACAGTACTGCATTCTTTTCTTCATTTTCTTTGTGAGTTGTTGGATGTTTACCTAGGATGTAAGGACCAAGGGTCCAAGTGTGGCCTCCCTCTGTGCACTTTGTTTCGTCTCAATTTGTACTACACATTTATTGTGCGATGGGTTGCGATTATTTGTTAAAGGAGGGCTTTGGGGTCGGCCTACGCATCCCTCGCCCATTTTTATACTGTCTACTTTACTGAATGACACCACCGTCTTTACTTGTCAAAAAAAGACATCAAATATTTGATGAACCCACATGCATCGTAGTTCCTGGACAAAGGATTTAATAAGAAAAATAAACTCAAAACCCAATGGTTAGAACCAAACTACTTGTATCCGGGCACTGCACAAAGGCTGTTCTAGACTTCTAGTCATGGGCTTGGGTGTCATCGTGTTTCCCAGATCGTACTGCAGGTTTGTAACCCTACCTCCTCCTGCAACAACACACAACAGGAAAGAGAATATATAGTGTCTTCCTGACACAGATTCTTAAAAGATGCAAACAGAAACTCTATTGCTGGCCATTCAAAGTAATTAGTGCAAATTCTCTCGGGAACAAGGGACAAGCACTTCAGATTGGTAATGCCGAAAACAGCATCGTGTTGTGAGCAACTTTCTGCATCTGTGTCTCTTAGTCCTTTTATGAACCTCATATACACAAAAAAATATCACTCGTAAGCATGACATATCATACGGCGCCATGCAATTTTGACGGCAAAAGAACTCAGATTCCAAATGAACAAATTCAAATTCGAAAAGGATCTTTCTTATTCTCAAAATAATGATATTAATTTCTATTTATTCATTATCTATGTTATGCCAGATGTTCTATGAAAGGATTGAATAGAGGAACTCCCGAACATTTGTTGATCTCTGATGTGTCCATATCAATGAAACGATTTCTTATTTTAGAAATTTACCAACACAAATGAGTTAATCTTTGCTTATTGTATTTCTATTCATTGAACAAACCCGAGATTTTAACCATTCTAGGGCAAATTTCATTTGCATTTAACATGTTGTGGTTGGGACAGTGAGTTGGACAGAGTGACAACTAAAAAGGTGCAACTCTCCTGCATCAATTCAATTGGAGTCAAGCACCAAAATTCTCAGGGCATCTCCTTAAAACTGAATGGAGACAGGGTGTGCTCAAGAACAACTACCACCCTAGTTTGTGTCTCTGACTCCACTACAGAAGGGTCTTCAACGAAGAATACACATCCCTTTCAGAAGCTTGACAGACATCAGATACAACAAAGAAACATCCTTCTAGCCTCTGCTACCATGAATCCCCCATTAGCCAGCTAAACTACTTGCCTCTGGAACCTATGCAGCAAAAGGTAATAGGCGATTGAGGTGACCAAGGGCTAACTGCAGCCTCAAACGCCTATGCCACTACAAGAAAGATGGAACATAGAAGGCACTTCTTCCCAATTTAATCAAGATAAATGGAGACATTGTCACATGCTAAATATCCTTTAATCGTCTTTAAAAAAAAGGGCACTTATTCGACCAAACCCCTTATATTTTGTTCATATTTTCCTCCCTGTAATCCTTACAATCACTACGCTGCACAGCGTAATAAGCATTTTGATGCGAGTCTGATGTCTGGATCAAACCTTATTCAACATTATACACAAACCATGCTCCACAATCAACAATTAATAAGTCATGTTTGATTTCTTTGCATGTGCATACAATCGACATAGAAAACTAATAGAAAAGAATAGTCAAAGCTAATCGATATAAGCTCAACAGCTAGACAGTACAGCATGCAACAAAACAGATGCAAGACAAGCACACAAAAGAACACAACGATTTTATTCTGGTTCGGAGTTGAACTCTTTCAGCCTCCTACGCCCAGTCCCTTGCGCAAACTATCTTGAAATTTCATTAACTAGACCGCAGGCCAACCACCTGGTGCATAGCCCGCCCACAAATTTTCCTCAACCCTAGAAAACCATCCAGATACAACCGGTATTCCTCACCATGGAGGGAATACACCTGGACTCTACCGGTCTTCCTTACAAATGGAGAGAAACAACCACATGGTGCTGCAACACCTAAATCTTTCTCAAACACTGAAGGAACACCACCGGGCCACGCCAAGCTTCCTCACAACGAAGGGAACAAACAGGCACACAAGCCCATGCTTTAAAACCAACAAATGACAAGAAAACGTCTTCTTAATAAGGCAGAGTTCACAAACTAAGCACAGACCTATCCAACATAGAAATCAAAGCAAGGTGATGCTCAATGTCAAAGGCTGAAACACGATGAAGATGATCATTGAAGCATGTCATCAAGTAGGCTCTCTCCCCTCAAAAAGATGTCAAGAATGTTGGTAGGAGAGACTGTTTGAGAAGACTTGAATGAAGGAGTGGTCGTTCAATCTTCTAACGAAGTTTTCTCACATAGGCTTGTATGCTCTCTTCTTACAGGCTTTTATTCACACTTGTTATTCTCTTCAGTCTTCCAGTCATATATATAGACTTCTTGAAAGCTTGATGATTGTTGAAACTTTTGTGCCTTGTAGCATCTTCATGACCATGAGGCTTTGTGTAGTATAAAACCTTCATAACCATTCTGCCTTGGAAATTTCATTGAAGCATTTGGCCTCGAAGAATGTGTGCCTTGGACCTTGGTAACCGTTGAACCTCTTGAAAGTTGTTCTTCATAGCTTGCTTGTTCAGGTTCACTTTCCATTTTATCTATAAGAACAATCAAAGGGTTCAAATCATTTGCAAATCATTAGTAAAAGTTCCTAGATAAAACGTTTGTTTGAGGAGACACAAATCTTTCGTACTATGAAGCCTAAGAAGAATATCTGTGCAAGTTAGGTAGAACGTGACCAGCATGGGAACTTTCTTCTCGTACTGACCAAGGTTTCTTCTCTCTAAGGATTTGTCTTTGTCTGACTTAATGCAGTGTCATTATAAATATGTCCACTGACAAACTGTGCTCAACAAAAGATTAGTTCCAAAGTTAACATACAGAGCATTTTTAAGATCAATATGAATGTTCTGAATCATGATTGATAAACATGTTATATAATATTCAAATTTCAAACAATATTTCAAAAAAATATTATTATATGCATTTTGCCAGTCAAACAGTCAGATGCATAATCAATTTCAGAAACTAAGTTCATTTACGCACAATAAATTGATTATAGCAATGTTAAGTTTATTGGCAAACCATATAGATGAAAGCATAATCAATAAGAGGACAATCGGTGTAAGTTTGATCGACAAATGAACCTAAAGAGGAAATTGATTTGATTAATAAACGAAGTCAACGTCGTATCGATTATTGAAATCATAAATCACAACATAATTGAACTGTCTTGCTGTGGACTTAGTCATCACTACTGAAGACATTATCGATTAGCTCAGTTAGTGTGAATGGACTATCATATTATGAAGCATAATTGAATATACGGTATAATACAGTCACATGTATTAATTAATCAATGAAATCAAAATGAACTTAATTGATATCTATCTGACTGAATCTTAATCGATAGTCGAAACAGTTCATCGATACACAGTGTGAAACATAATCAATACTATACACTGTATGCTCGTGTGCTTCGAAAAATTTCGACATGAATCTTAGGAGGCATCATAATGGATTAACGGGACATAATCGATACTCAGTGTAGTGTGTGGACTTTAAATATTTTCAATGGTATACACACCCTAGTACACTTAATCGATTATTGAAGCCATATAATCAATACTAATACTACACATACTTGGAAACCTTTCAATCACATGGTAAGGTATATAATCGATCGTCGAGTGAAACATAATCGGTACCTAATACCGAAGACTTAAGAAAAATTTTAGGACTTCACACAGTAATATACATAATCGATTATTGAGGGTCACTTAATCGATACCTAGTATTATGTGTACTTGAAAAATTTTCATAGCCTTTGTACGATACATAATCGATTGTCGGAGTGGAACTTCATCGATAGTAAAAAACACATGTGATACTCAGTAGGATATATAATCGATACATTATAGGATATAACTGATACTCGATAGGATATAATTGATGTTGCAATACATTTGGAAACTTTTATCGATTATAACCTCAAAATTTAATCGATACTCGAGTACTCTCTGGGACTTAGAAATTGCTCGTTGCCATAGACTTAATCGATAGTCGTGTTGTCTTCTGGACTTAGAGAAAACAAAAGTTTCATTAAGATACAATCGATACTTGATAAAAACAATTAATTAAGAAACCATACTTGATCGATTAAAATCGTTCTAAGCATGATTAAAATACTTTCAGTTAATGATGTTCACTGCTTGCTTTGGGAGCAGGACAGGCCTTGGCCCTTCAAGCCGGATAGGATGGTGTGAGGGCTTATCCTTTATGCCACTTTATGGACACTATGGGATGAGCAAGATCACCATATCTTCATAAGGGAGTCGCATGCCGAAGAAGCTCTTGTTAATTTTGTATGGGCTAGAGTTAAGAAATGGGCAATCACTCTTTTCTAATGTGAATTCCATTGTATCTCCTCTTTTTGGTTGTTTGGGGGTTGATTGATTCATACTCTCTTAGTGTGTGCTTGTTTGTATAGGTGTTCTACGGGGTTGCACTTTTTTGGGTTTTGACCCACCTATACATGTACATTCTCCCTTTCTTTTAATATATTTGTGGTACTATTCACTTTTCAAAAAAAAACTTAACATTTTGTTAATCACTCAAAATCACACTGAAGAAAGCATACAACCTGCAACACCTTCTACGTCATAGGCAATATCATATAACGAATTTTCTAACAATATTGATCCCTACTGAGTGCATAACAATTGTCACTGAGCTCAAAAGTGGTCTATGGGATTCTTGGACTTTAAGCAAAGGTTAGCAAGGGGTTCCAAGCCTAAGAAAATAACAATAACAAAACTGATAGTAATAGTGTAAGTGAACAACATATTTCAATAGGAACCACAACAAGAAATGCATATCCTCACCTATTTGTACCTTAATCATGGAGGTTTGCAGGTCAGAAATTGGGTTGAAGTAACTTTCTACTTCCACCGCATCAGCTGCAGAGTTAAACAGAGTGATCAGTCAAGAAAGAAAGAAATATTTTAAAAGGGAGTATGTTAGCAGTATGTTAGATAGAAATAACCAAAACTGGTTTACCAGATAGGAAGAAAGGTGTTTTCTGAACATTCTGCCAAGCCATAACCATGTGTGTGTGATATTCACATGATTTTTGTAGAACATTCTTTTCATGAACGGTAGGCAAGATTCTGAATTGTATTGCCACATATCTTTCGTAAAACGGTAATGATTAATCAAGTGGGTTATCCCAGGAAAAAGCCTGCTAAACTTTCTCCACCATTTTTATACTTGTGGGAATGATGGATTGAGGCGTGCAAATCACACATATGTAGGAGCAATTAGGAACTGTGGTATGCTTTCTATGCTTGCGCGACATTACACATTTTTCTTTTCATAAGGGTTTATGTGAGCTTGACACTTGAGACGATAGTCAATAACAATACAAACTTACTGGGCAGATAGCTTTCTGGCTTTCAAAAAATGAAACCAGGAATATAATACATGGTTATGGAATGCAGTCAAAGAATGAGTTCACGACTTGATCCAAACAGCATAAAAAGGAAAGCTCCTTTCATAAGCTCATATGACAACTTGCCTAACAAGTACTCAAGGAGTGGCCCAATTGGTAGGGCGCTTCGCTGTACACTAGGTGGGAAAGGGTTCGACTCTCAGGTCTGTCAGGTTTATAAGGGATTTTTCTCAAGAATTGTAAATAGACAGGAAATAGGCACATGTCCTGGGTCTTGAACCTGGGGCATGTCTTTACTTTGGTTCAAGTTAGGCCAACCGGCCTAGCACACCCAAAAAAAAAAAAATTTTTGCCTAACAAGAAAACTATTACTAAACACCAGATAAAAAAGGTGAATGAAATGATTATAGAAGATATTTCTTCTTCTACCAAATAACATAAGCATCAAAGAAGCACCGCACAAGCAAGCTACCAAACAAAATGAAATCACACCTGCAGAAGGCTTCGAAGCACTACTCCTGAAACCAGAACATCTCAACCTTCAGATCCAAGAGCAACTCACACTGCTCTCAAAAGAATGGTGCAAAACTTTGAAACTTAAAAAATAACACCATTCAAATTGTATGCAAGTGAGAGTAAGGGAGACTAAGAAAGAAGTATGGAACACTATTTACGGCAGTCATGACTCATAAGTGCTATCTGGAACTAGAGGTTCTAGAATGTCAGAAAACTTACGTTCATAATATTGGCGCAGAGGAACCTTCGTGCCACTACTTTATGTCCATAATTTAAAGTAAAATGCTCCTCAGAAGGAATGAAAAATCACATTACATGTTTAGCATGAGAAAACAAGGCTGTAAAGACTCCTAAAGAACTAAACTCCATGGAAGACAAGTTTCTTGTTGTAACCTTTTTGACAACCTCTCGTGACCAAAAATTACATTGGTTGTTCAAATCAGTACCACTAACATGAGGTTGGTGCTACAGAGGAAAAAATAAATAAAAGTTTTGTCATCAGTATTCCAATCTAGAAAATCAAGATAAAGGGGCCTGGTATAAGATAATGAAAATGAGAGTTTATAGAAGAGAAGAACATACAAAAGTAAGCCAAAATCCATATTAGTTGCTAGAAGATAAACAGAGAAATGGTAGACTGGATACTGAAATGCGGCATGCTATTGATCAACATAATAAAAATTAGGAGGGAGAGAAATGCATACAGAAACCATACATCAGCATGCACATTTATGCATACCTTTATGGCATCCATTTACTGTTGTTGTTTGCTCTTTCTTTTTCTCTCAATTTCTCTCCTAGGCCCTTTATTCCAACCACCACACAGAAGCATGTGACGGCCCAAATCTTTAACTCTATTTCCTATTCTTTCAACCACCACGTAGAAAAATACCAAACACAAGATCCATCCGAAGAACAGCAGCAGCAACCAAATGAGCACAATCAGACGTCACAGAGGGGAGAAAAACGCATGAGAGATCCTAGTGGTGGTGCACATAGGAGAGAACTGACCATGCTTAGAAGGTTGGCAGTCACGATGCTGGAGGTGGTGGGGTTGGGGGATGGAAGAGCTTGCCTGCCCAGCCGCACCACCACATAAGAGATGCTGACGGATGGAGTGTGAGGTTGAGGAGGTAGATGCCGATCCCGTGGGAGACAATTGTCACTCCATTTGGCTAGTGCCACCATCAGAGCTATGGTGTCCCCAGTGACCGATGAGGTGCCCTTCATTCCCACGTGAGCACTCTGGTGGCGCAGATCGGAGGGGATGGCAACCTGATCTGGGGAAGGTTGAGAGGATGACTGCCACCATTGTTGCCACTGCCAAGCACCAGCAGTAGAAGAGGAGAGATAATATAGAGAGAGAATGGGAGAATTTGGGGGGAGAACCTCAGATTTTCCCTGTGTTTGTGGCGAGTGTCTGTGCAGTGTTGGGCTGGCTGTGAGGGAGATAGGGTTTGTTTTATGAGAGGGATTTGTTTCATGGAATGATTTGGTGGGAGATGAGCGCCAAAATTTACTTTCCCGTCAATCGGGTACTTTTTAATTTTTGAGGGGCATTTATTATTCAAAAACTCCATGTATAATATTTTAAGGCACTTTTATTAAAGATAATTACCTTTATTTATAGTTATTTATAGTATTTTAGGGGCACTTGTATTAAATGCCTCGGAGAAAACTCTATATATTAAATGCCTCTGAGAAAAACTCTATATATTAATTTTTTTGTAGTGTGCATTCAAGGCAACATACTTTCTTTAATGAATCACCATAATGGAAGAAAATGGTAGTAGGAGGAAGAAAACATCCAAGATAATGAAAGAAAACATCCAAGATAATGATAGTAAGGTCACAGAAAACACTGATCATATCCAATATCTAAAACCCACCTGAATAAACAACTAATATAAGTAAAGAATGGACTTAAGAACCATCAAGAATAAGAAAATTTTGGCAGCATGTCAAGTGAAAATAGGCACCAGAGATTCTTAAAGAAACAGCAATCACTATGTGATGAAGAAGGAAAAACAGTGCCACATAATTAAAAAAAAAATACAAGCATTTAGTAGACAGGATACGCCAGTGCAAGGCAACCAAGGTGAACAAGAGGTAAGGCAAGGCATATTTGCTTGTTTTACCTTCCCTCATCTCAGGGAGGCAATCTACCTTTCACAACAACACAGTGAAGATGGCAGTAGCCATAAAACGCTTTACACCATCTTCTGCCTTCCCACTAGAACAAAGCCTCCCATGTTTCCAAGACAATCACCCACACCAAGCCATGGATTGCGGAATCAGCCAATCCGGAACCAGATCGACCAATTCCATATTGGACACATGGTAAGCAATCTCGCAAGATCTCGCGAGAATCTCGGTCTCGGCCCCTTCGTTTCTCTTTCCGAGAAACGAGAAGGCCGAGATGAGTAGTCAGGGTTAAGATCCTCTCCAGGCAGGGTTGTCAGGATCCCCTTATTTACCTGAATATCATTTAAGTAAATGTTACATTTACTTAAGATATTACATGTAAATAAGGAAGTACCCCCACATTTGAATCCACTAAAAATATCAAAAAAATCATATCTCTTACCAATAAAAAGTCAACTCTCTCGTCCAAGAAGAAAATCACGATTTTGATGATTCCATCAAAATAGCGTCTTTATAATCCCTCATAATTTGACCTATCTAAAAATTTTATAATTCAAATAAACCTAATAAAACACTAGAAATCAAAAGTCCGATGAAAAAAATCAAACGTGTATATGACTTCTCCAAGACGCCACTCTCCTACTGACAGCAACTAAGTCTTAGTCATGGTCCACTGTGATATTCAGATAAATAAGATATTTTGCCATGGGTAATGTTTTTATGCTTTAAGTAAAATCCTACGAAGAGAAAATTGAAAAATGCACATCCCGAATCTCAATTCCCACACTTTTGTTGTATGATATATGTGAACCTATGTCATCCATGGTTGAGACTTAAGAATGTATGCAATTATCTATGTTCCTTAATGAATTATCTATGTGAACCTATGTGATCCACACTTTTATGTTATCCTAATCTCTCAAGATCTCTTCTCTTTGACCCTCCCGAAACGAAGCCAAGATCCGATATGACAAACCTTGATTGGACCAGCCTAGGCCAATCCGATTCCAGGAGGATAGCCTCCTGGATTGTAGAAATTCTGGCCAAATCAGCTGGAATTAGACTGAATAGGTCCGGATCGGCCGATGCCACACCAATACTTTTTCTTGTATACATTAATTAATATATGCATTAAACCATCATTTAACATATATAAACGAATACATATGTATATATATATACATAAATTAATATGTATAATATGATTGTGTACATTAATTTACATATTTATGTATATCAATACACAAGCATATATAGAAAATATATGTATGTATGACACATAATGTATGTATTATATATAATATTTGACATTTTGACATACATATACATATATATATATATACACATATTCAAGTATGCACATATATATATATATATATATACATATTCAAGTATGCATATGTATATATGTATTATGTTTATGTATACATTCATTGTCATATGTGTGTATATATTGATATAAATTAGTTGTATATATGTACATATTATTATTATATTTACATTAATATATGATTATATGTACGTTAACACACATACATATGTATAAACTATTTTTTTAATGTGGATAGTACCATAGATATTATAAAAGGAAAAAATAGATATATATATATATGAATAAGGAAGATCTCCCAAAAAAAAACCCCAAAACAAAAGATGGCAAACCATAGTCTACCAAGGGAGCAAAGAAAAGAAACCCGAACACACTTATAGTCCCAGCTTAATAGTTAACACACCCAGCAGCCCCAAAACAGATCCTCACGCCTATTAAAAGTTCCCCCCGGTACAAGTGTATCCAAAAAGCAAACATCTCACAACAGAAAGGGTTGCTCTTAATTACACGTGTGATCTATGTTTCAAAATGCTCTAAAACTCCTTTCTTGACAGTCACATCAGATTTCACCTTCCTCGCAATGTCTGCCATCCACGCTTGATCAAAAGTAGGGAGGACTTTAAGCCTTTGTCAACGCCTTTCTCGGAGACTCCAATCAATCTAGCGGTTTCACTCACATGTGTCTCCATGAAATTTTCAACCTTGTTCAATATATCCAAACCCTCACCTTTTGAGAGCTTCCCATTGTCCACGTGAACACTCGCATCCCGTTGAAAGGCTTCCTCAACCAGCTCTACTGCTACACATATCTCTTCAGACATAGGTGAGGCAAGGAGGGCTAAGGTCAGGGAGTTAGAAGTGGTAGCTTCCTCCTCGGACCCTGCAACACCTACAGTCACGGGGGCATTTAAGCTTGGGACCTCCTAGAAGAGGTCATCAGCTAAGAAGGAGAAGGGAGGAACGTCACCCTCCTCCTCCCTATTGCAGCTCCCACTGCCTCCACCGTCTTCCACACGGTCATCGGAACCGTCGCCATTGATCTCGCGCCAAGCCTCCATTGGTGGGTCCACCAAGAGATCTGGGTAGACCGCCAGATTTACCGAAGAGGAAACTGGCGTCGAAGCCTCGCCACATCTCATTATTTTCCATGACCAAGATCTCCACCTACATGCCAGGCACTTCCCACATGTACGAGATGTTGGAGGATGGTAGAGCTGCTAAAGAAGGAGGGAGGAACTCATGGCAGCAACGTCGCCCATAGGCTCCTTCACCTAGGGCATCTGGAAGTCACCTTCCAGAATGCCTTTACAAGGCAGCTCCACTTGCGGCAAGGAGGGTTCCGACGCCAGGGAAGCTTACGTCTGGGCAATAGGAGCAATAAACAGCATCGTTGGGGCTGGCCTCCCAACCGACTGGCAGACGCTAGAGCTACGTTGTGCAAAGGTCGAAGACGGACGGAGAAGACGAGCCCTATTAGGTCCTGACTTATCGATACGTGGGAGGAGGCAGATATCGGGTAAGCTAGTGGGTCCCTTAACGGACCCAATTTGGGGTGAGCGCCCACCCGATCTGCACCGGCCAGCCGATGCGAGTATGCAACGACCGGAGGATTCGACACTTAGAAGGCCCTCCAAGTGCCCAACCCTTAGACCACCACTCACGGGTCCGAAAACCCAGAAGGGTTAGAAGAATAGTCTAGTAAAATAAACAATGAATTCAAATAACTATAACAATATGTTTGTACATTAAACAATGGAATTATGTACAGCATGTCCCAAATAAAAGTACAGGTACATGAAAAAAAGCGCAGTTCTCAAGGGGAATACCCTAAGGACTTGCAAAAACATAGCTCTCAACTCACACTAGTACAAGAGCACTCACCCTCACACACTCACACTACTGGCAGCACTCGGCGCAACTAACCGCCACCTCAACCGTCCAACACCGAACTCCTACGACAACGAGTCCCTACCTGAAGGAAGTAGGAGGGTGAGCCTCGCGCACAAGGCCCAGTAGGGATAACCAATCCCTTACCGACCAGAGCAGCAGGAACTCAAGAAAGAAGTAAACAACTACGACTAGAAAGCAGTAACTAGGAAAATGACAACATTAGTTACTACAAAACAACAGAAACAGAACAACGCCACGACCACCAACTAGGGTCGGGCCACACACAACTCCCACAGGACCAGCAAAGTTGGGTACTACGTGGAAGCAACCCTCGATACGCACGCCGAGATAGGGAGCTCACGGAAATCACAGAGCAACCACGTGAGAACAGAGTTTCACCACAAGTACGGCCAACTCGAACCTCCACGAGGTCGAGAAGCCACACTCACAAACAATCCAGAACTCGAGCACTCCACGAGATCGGGAAAACACACATAAGTACAACCACGAACAGGCACCACAGAACGGGATACGGAACCGAGGTGGGGGGCCACACAAGGCACACCAAGAAAACACTCGAGTCAGAAACCACCAGAGGCACACCCGAGTCAGGAAAACACTCCACACCATTTCTTGGTACAGCAACCAAAGATGGGAGCACACTCACTCCAACCCTCATAATAGCAACGAGGCTGGAGGCCCAACTCAGCACAAGGGCCAAAAGCATAGGCCCACAAGCACGGCCCAACGGAAAGCGTAGGGCACCTGGATTAAGTGCCAAACCAACAATGCCCGCGGAAGCGCAACACGGCTCAGTTACAACCATTGTGCAAGCTAGGGCGACAGACCAACACACGGGGCACACCTGAGAGAGAAAACGTCATCACAACAACCACACCACGACCGACCACTTGCAGTCGAGAGCACCCATAGGCTACTCACCGCTCGCCAGCAGGCTCCTGCCTACAACCTCCCCGAAAGAGTGAGGCCAGTAAGCCACCTCAAGAACACACCACAAGAACAACAACAACCGCAGTCTGGCCAAGCTATGACCCCACGCCTCGCAACCACTACAGAGCTCCGTAACCAACACAAAGCGAGGCAGTAAGAAACTAGACTGACTGGGCCGCGCTGGAAAGAACCACACCAAAACAACCTTGGTGTCCCGTCCTAGCCAAGAGAGCTCTACAAACAACTCACGTCGCTGTCCAACCGTCATTTTCCCCTCAGCTCCGTGATCGAGCACACTCGTAGCCTGGAGAACTCCCTCAACAGGCTCACAAGGACAGGGGTCCCAGGAAACGGCAACAATCCAACACACAGGACAAGCTCTAGTGTTGGGCGAACAGAGAATAGGCGGGGCAACCATCAACAAGCATACAGCACAGCTGGCTTGCAACCTACGACAAGCCCAACAGGCACAAGCCACGCACAGGCACACGTCCAGAGCTCCCGGAAGGGCCGACAGCTAATACAGGCACACACGACACACTCAAAAACAGGTCGAAAAGAAGAGTCTGCAGCTCAGGCAGACAGAACGTGACACACCAACCCGTCGCAATCAAATCGCAACCACGGGTGCATCGCCTTCAGAGAGATGAACGCAACGGACACTCAGTCGTAACCTGAACGCAACACAAAGGCCATCGCCACCCTGAAATAGAAGGCGACGACAAGGGTGTCGCCTTCAGAGAAACAAAAGGCGACGACAAGGGTGTCGCCTTCAGATGATGAACGCGACGGATCCTCATCTGAAGGCGGAGCCTTCTGGAAAAACAACCCCAAAGCTCGCACCCACACCCTAAGCCAAAACCGAAGAAGCCACCGCAAGAACCAGCTCAAGACTAAGCGGGGAAACGGGACTAACTAGGACCAACACGGTCACCCATGCCTTGGAGCCAAACAAAGGAAAACGGCACCGGTAATGGGTCGCAACACAGACCTCGTTGCTACCAGGTAGCGACGGTTTGACCCGTCGCAATCGCACTCATAATGCAACAATGAGCTTGTCGCATTACCAGTCCAAGGACCAAACCCTGGGGTGGAGCCACCCCAAGGGGCTCCCACGCTAGAACCAAGCCACAAATCAACGGAAAGAGGACAAGGACCGTGGGGAACACCTCAACCCGCACATGCACACCCCTCCTCACGCTCAAAGCACAAGAAACCAATCTACACAAAGAGGGGAGCACCACCGGTAAGCATCTATTCGTGCAAAACGCCGAGGAACCACACAAGTGCGGGAAAGACAACCCAAAACCAAGCCCTATCTCCTCAAAACAAGAAAGGGAGGAGGAAATCTCTACTTTCAAACGAAGAGCCACCCTGTTGGGGTCTTCACGTGAGCATGACTGCCTCCTTGCTCCACGCCGCTCCAACGCCGCCAAGACCTACATTTCTCCTCAGGATCACACCCATCACACTGAAGTATAGTTTGTCAGATCGTCGAATCGGACCAAATCGAGTTTGCTCTGATTCGATCTGGTTCGGGTGAATCGGACCGATTCGCATGTATACATATAATATATATATGTTTAATATAATATATATTAAATGTATATAATGAATATATATTACATATATATATGTATATGTAAGATATATATGCATGCATATATGTAACATATGTATGTCAGATACATATATATGCCAGATATGAGAATGGGCTCAGGGATTCACATGGTAGGATTAAATGGAACTCATATCTTATTTACATTACATATCATTTAAATAAATGTCATAATTTGTATAACATTTACTTAAAATATTACATGTAAATAAGGAAGTACCCAACATTTGAATCCAATAAACATATCAAAAAAATCATATATCTTACCAATAAAAAGTCAACTCTCTCATCTAAGAAGAAAATAGTGATTTTAGTGATTCCATCAAATAGTGATTTTTTAATCCCTCATAATTTGATCTATTTAAATTTTTCATAATTCAAATGAACTCAATAGAACACTAAAAATCCAAAATCTAGTGGAAAAAAGTCAAACGTGCATATGACTTATCTAAGGGGATGACTCTCCTATGACCGCAACTAAGTCTCGATCAGTAGGAGAGTGACTCCCTTGGAGAAGTCATATGCATATTGACTTTTTTTACCGGACATTAATTTTTTAGTGTTCTATTAAATTATTTGAATTATAAAATTTTTAAATAGACCAAATTATGAGGGATTAGAAAGTCGTTATTTTGATAGAATCACTAAAATCACGATTTCTTCTTGGATGGGAGAGTTGACTTTTTATTAGTAGAGATATGATCTTTTGATATCTTTATTGAATTCAAATGGGGGTACTTCTTTATTACAGTAATATCTTAAGTAAATAAAACAACAATTATAACATTTACTTAAATGATATAAAATGTAAATAAGGTATGAGTTTCGCATGATTTCTGTCGACACTTAAATGTGTCAGCCGAATCAGACACGCATCGGGTCCGCAGCGGGAGAATCGGAGCAAATCGAGAGCAAATTGGCCCGATTCACCCAATGGTTCGATTCGGCCGGTTCGCATGTGAACCGGCCGAATCAAGCGAATCACAGATCGGCTTTTCCGTGATTCACACTGATTCGGCCGAATCGGGCCGATTCGCCCGATTCGGCAAACCATGCACTAGAGAAGGGAAGGAGGAGCTCTCCCACCGCGGAGGGAAGGAAGAAAGAGAAAAGAGAAAGAAGAAAGGTGTTGACCAGCTTTAAGCCCTCGGATCTGAGAATGCGATATGTCAGGCTTCGTGTTCTCAACAGAACCACGACAACCACATTATCGCCTTCTCAAAAGTATAACAAGACTTTCTGACAGGCCATCAACCTCCAGAACATATTCACCCTGCATGCGATCCCAAAAGACGCAACACCTGCCATGTCGTCGCCTCATACATGCAGTCGGACACGTTGCACACAATCCACAGACATAACCAGAACGCAACACAAGGACCGTGTCTTCTCAACCATAAGACGACACGGATCTCGTCACGTTCAGAATGCGACTCCTCGATCCGTCACAATCCCAAAACCAATACGAGGGCGGACAACTGCCCAAGAAACCTGGGTTGTTACAAGTAGCCCTCGGTCCACCTCGGTCAGGGGAGTGGCCCCCTCGTCCGGCCTAACCGCCAGCTGAGCCCCCTGGTTCACGCACGCCTGGTGGGGACAAAAACTCGGGCGATTCGAATTTGAATCACCAGACCTACCTTCGTCTTCAACCTCTAGAAACAGTGCTTGATGCCCTAAGGGCAACGGCGGCGCAGGTCACTCCTCCTGAAGCACCAAACAACGAACTACGAGCATCTCCCCATCGAAACTCACTAAGATGGCCCTCGGCACCTCTCCTGGGCTAATCACCCATACATAAGCATGCAGCTTTAACCTGGTTTCAGCCATAACGAACTATAGCGAGCCTTGAACAAGCCTCCCAAACCTACGAACCAAGAAATCCACGCCTTCCTCATCACATAGGTTGATGGACATTCCCTTTAGCACCACCCGAAACTGCCTCTCTAATAGAGGAGGGAAAGTGCCAACCTTCGAGGACCACCTATGAATACCGAGAAATGCCCCCTCCACCGCAAGTAAGAAGCATTCACTACCTTCTCCACTCCCCCCCCACACAAGATCCCACACTTAGGAACAACTTCGAGGCCACCCTAACTACTCCCCACCCTTCTCCAATAATCTCCTCTAGCCTCCGCTTGATCACGTCTTCGTCGGTGTCCCCAACCAGAAGAGAGATGGCGATGAACTATTTCCCCCAAGACCTGCGTCGAGAGACAAACTCCTCCAGAAGCTCACCAACCTCCAATACCTTATTGTTGCACCATGTTGCGCCGCATCCCTACTGACCCCCCCCCCCCCCCCCGAGAACGTCGGCAAATCTCCTTGAGCTAGGCCGTGTTCGGCTCCCAGTAGCTTGCGTGGGGGCCTGGGTTTCAAACCGCAACTCCCCTCCTGACTACCACCACCTGCCAAGGACCGACCAGGACACCATCTCCTGTGTGCCCACTCCTCCCACATCCGAAGCATGTCCGCATGAGAGGAGTCCTCCTCCCACAGTCACCCCCGAGCATGGCGCTTGCCAGGAATGAACCCCTAAGGGCTCAACCACCTCCTAGCCCGCGTGAGGGGATGCTGCTCAGCCAAGGCGGCCGAGCAAATCCCAGAGCATCTCTCTCTAGAAAAACTAGAGAGAGAGGCGGCAGGCAAGTAAAATGCATTGTTAAATGCTATATAAATTGTTCACTAATATGATATATATACTATAAAGATATAATACTAATTGTGTGTACATTTAAAAGACATGTATGTGATTACATATATATAGTATACATATATGAATATATAAATTTATTTGTATGATTACATATATCATAACCATATATGTATAAACAAATGAGGTCTGTCCCTTTGCTTTGAAAATTATATTTTTTCCTGGGGATCTGCCCCTTGAAACCCCCCAAATGAGGTCTGTCCCTTTGCTTTGAAAATTATTTTTTTTTCTGGGGGATCTGCCCCTTGAACCCCCCCCCCCCCCCCCCGCAAGGGGCTCTGCCCCCTTGACCTCTGCGACCTGACCGCTCAGGTCGATCCGCATGTGTGAACTCACACATTGGAGAATTCAGGACCTCAAGCTCTATATTCCAACATTGTTCACAATCTAATGATTGTGATATATATAATGTATACATTCATAAGAAAATACATATTAATTATGTTTGTACGTTAATATGATATATATATGTATATAATTACAAATATATTGTATATATATATGAATGTGCAATTTTATGTATGATTACATACATCATAATATATATATATGTAATATTAAAAACATTTTTCTGATTTTTCTGATATTTCCTATTTTTCAAAGAAAACACTTTTTAATCTGGCCGACAGCGGATCGGCCAATCTAGCCAATCCAATCGGATCCGGATCAGGATCAGTCCAAGGCGATGCCTGGGCCAATCCGATTAACCTTACTTCTTCTCCACAAGCAGAGATGTCTCTTTGTGGTTGCCAGCCTCCCATTTGAAGTCACCCCTGCAATGATGCTCCTCTCAGCTCTCTCACTCTCAGATCAGCAACTGCTTTGACGTATGCGGTCCCACTGGATATGATTACAGTCATATCTACAGTGAGGAGAGGTTGTAGAGTCCCAGGAAGGTGGTTTATGCAGGTCTTGCTACAATGCAGGCACCCCAGTCACCCCTCTCAAGAAAGGGCATGGGGAAAGTTATGTGGCTCTTTATGGAAACTGTCTATATTTATGCAAATAGGAACGCCTTCTCTTTGCCAAGTGTTCTTCATATTTGTGTCAATTCTCCTTTTGTATGTGAGATATGATAGACTTGTATTTCGTTGTCGACCGCTAACATAATATAGTGTACTTAAACATGACAATGCTGTTTTTTTCCTCAAGGAAATATGCATTTCAGTTTAAGAGTGATCGTCCTGATTTTATGTTTCCACAAGCAAGTTGTATAATCTTTGTTTTTTCTGTTAAGGATATGGGAATCAAATAAATTGTAGTACTTTCATATCTCCATGCCATTAGTAATCTGTAGGTTATTTTTGTTCGTGGGAATGGGGTGTTTTTGTGTGTTTGTGCATATTTGGCGGGTGAGGTTTGAAAGATGGCCTGTTCATCAGAACTACAGGAATAAGGAAGGTTACAAACAATGGCACAGAATCTTGGCAATGGCATGCAAATAAGGTTATAAATTACTGAAAAAAAATTGATAGGAAAATGTTTGTCATGTTATTGTTGTTGAACATATAATTACAGAAAGATACAAGAGTGACGCTTTCTTAAAAAGATCAGAAGGTATCTAAAACAACATTGGAAACATGAATTTCATCATTAAATACCCCACCAACAACTCTTGAGTCCAAGGGCATATGATAGTTCTGTCTCTCTGTATTCATCTCTTGTCAACAAGGATCTGATGGGACTTTTCATATTGTTGGCACCTTTGTAGCAAAGCTTTTCTAAATCCTTGATTCCCGTCTTGCAACCCCCAAAGAATGAATTTGATGATTAGGAATGTGACCAAAGATGGGTATACAAAGGAAACATGCAACTGCTGCAAAAGGAAGAAGAAACCTCGATCAGCAAACACATCCAGATCAGTAACATGTATCATCCATGCTAGATTTGGAAATCTCCCAACAGTGCTAACATCTCGAGACAGGGGATCTTAAGAAAAAATGGACTGCCACCCTGTCATGAATAGGGAACAGATGAAATATACTTTAGTCTTAACAAAGATATCTATCAAGGAGGATGAGAACGATCATACCTTCCTAATGCAAAATTCATTAAGAGGTGCAGGTCGGATTCCCCAACATTCAACAGCCACGACCCAGCATCTTGAATGATTCTTTTGAGACGTGAACCAATAACAAGTTCTCAACAGTAAACCCACGAATCTGGGAACCTCCCATAACCAATGATGATAGGCAGGCAAGCTATCTTGTGGCCTATCGCCAATCAACTGGCCCTAAGCACATAGTTCATTGTTAAGTCTCACAAAGCAACAGAATCTTCTCATGACAACGCATGAAGCTTGCAATCTGCCATCACAGACAAAGGTAGGGATTAGGTACAGAGGCTATTTTGAGATCCATCAACAAAAAAGTGACAAACTGGTTCTGCGCATGTAATTCATCATTAGATACCGTTGCCTCTCAAATCTATGATTGTTCCAGTTTGGCATCGTTGACAGTTGTGGCAGAAACTAAGCCCCCGATCTTCATCTCGTCTTTCAGCTTAAGCACTTCGTCCATATTTTCCAACTCAGAGTACTTGCTTATAAGACAATCATAAACAATGCCATCAGGAAAACACCATTTTCAATCATCTCACTCAGTACATCCCTTGCTCGCTGCATTTGGCCACTGTTACACAGGCCCCATATCAGTGAAGTATAAGCATGCAGATCCAGCTTTATTCCATTTTCTTCCATTCGGTTCCTCAAAGCAAAAGCTTCCTGAAGATTTCCCACCTTCAGATTTCCATCCATGAGGGATGTATATGCCACTCTGTCTGGAACTAAACCATTCTCCACCATTTCTTCAAAAAGTTTTGTGGCCTCACCCAAGCAACCAGTCTTACAGAGACCATCAATGAGGGCTGTGTAGGCCAACACATTAGGGTGCAGACCCAGTTCTCTCATCTTATTAAAATGGTAAGTCGCTTCACTAACTGATCCTTCTTTGCATAATCCATCAACTAAGGCACAGTAAGTAACCACAGATGCCAAGGAGCTCGAGTCTAACATCTTGTAAAGTAAGCTGAGTGCCTCAGAGGCTTTCCTTGCCTTAAAATAGGCATCCATTAGAGTTGTATAAATAACATGATTAGGCTTTAGGTCATGAATCTCCATCTCCCTAAATATATTCTCAGCTTCAGAAAGCTTTCCAGCATCACAAAGACCCCAAATAACAGCTCCATACATTGACAAGTCAGGCTTAGTGCCTTTTTCTTTTATCTCGTTGAAAAGAAGCATTGCCTTCTCTGTATTTTTGCTCGTAAAGTAACCATGAATCATCGCTGTGTATAGTTTCTGGTTAGCATCAATATCAGAATTCTTGATCACCCTCAAAACCTCTTCCGCTTCCTCCACCTTGCCCTCTTTACATAGGCCATCTACCAAAGCTGTGTATGTAACAACATTCAACTCTATTTCCTCATCCACCATTTCACCAACTAGCAGCAAGGCTTGGTCAAGGTTCCCAACTTTGCAGCTCCCATCAACAAGAGCAGTATATGTGAACACATTTGGTCTGAGGCCCCTCAACTTCATGTCCATAAAGAACTTGATCGCTTCTTTCACCATTCCCTCTTTACAAAAGCTGTCAATCAGAATCGTATATGTTACAACATTGGGTTTCACATCAACTCTCTTCATCTCTCTGAGAAAACCAAAAACTTTCTGAAATTGTCGGGATCTATAAAAGCAATTGATAATGGCATTGAAGGTTATCACATCAGGATGACAGCCAACTCCCTTCATTTCCTCAAACAACCGTTCAACCTCATCCAGTTCACCAAATTTCCCATGGCCGTCAATAAGTGAATTGTACGTGACAACATCTGGTGAGCAGCCTGCCTCCTTCATCTGCAAAAATAATTCCACGGCCGTCTTCAAATCCCCGTCCTTGCACATGAGATCAATCATTATATTATAGGTAAACACCGTCGGCACCATATTTGATTTGCGCATATAATCAAACAGTTTCCTTGACAATTTCCCCTTCCCAGATTTAGCCAATCTCTGAAGGAGATTGTTGCAAGATCTCAACTTTGGCAAGATCCTAAAGGCCCTCATAATATAAAAACACTCGTTGGCCTCTTCAAGGCGCCCCAAATCTGTCAAAACTCCAAAGAGAGAATCAAACACTCCATTCCCATGGCTGCCGCAGAGACCACAGGTCGCTCTAAGCATGGCGACCACGTTTTCCGTATCCGGGAGCACCTGCTTAGACGACACCAACTCCATGAGAACCTCTCTTGCCTGAAAGTACATCCTAGCACTAAAGAGGATGTGGGCGGCAATGCAGTAGGACTCCGTTGTGTGATGAAATCCCCTCTGCTTCCCCGCCCACCCGAAGAACTTGAAAGCCGATAGGGGGTCCGCCTTCAGCTTAACCAATACCCTCGAGACTCTAATCGGCGCCAAGGACGAAGCAAACAGCGACGCGATTCTCGGGTCATCCCACCGATCCTGCACGACGAGCTTGCGTATAGCCTCGACGTCGGAGTCCTCAGGGCCGGTTCCAGCCGTAGACTGCGTGCACAGGGGGCGCTGGTTAGGGCAGACGAAGCGTGAGAGCCGAACGAGAAGCGCGCAGGCGGGTTTCCCTCCAAATAACAAGGGTACTGCGGGGTTGACTCCGGTGCGAAGGCCGCCGGCGCGAGCCAGCATCTTCCTACCAGAGGAAGAGGGCGGAGGTCGGGGCCATGCTTCGAAGCTTCACGTCGGCGGGAGAGCTTGCCCTGCGTCCGCCATGGCAGAAAGCTTCTCCGCAGTGGGTTTTCCTAGGGTTTAGCCGTTCTGAGGCGTCGGCGAGCGGCCCCGGTCCGGCGGCTCGAGCGGCTATGGCTCGGGGCCGGTCCAGTGAATCGTTAAAGCAAATGCACGGTGGCCCATGGTTTACACAGTGTGTGGATCCTCCGTGGCCCGGGCCCTCGCTTCGTGAGCCGGCCCAATGATAAAACTAAGATGATTTTTTGCAATAAAAAAAGAAATAAGAAAAAAAGAGCAAAGAATATATAGACTATAGTGATGTAAAGATGAGAGTTAAAGAATAGAAGAAATGTTTACTGCTTGAGTTGTGAGTGTTGGTATTGCTCGATCCATTATTTTGACATAATAATAAATATTGTCAAAAAATGGATGGAGAGTGACTGCTATCCATGGAGTATTGTATCCACCTTTATGGGAGGTGGGATCTATCTCGTCACCCATACGGGGGGTCCCTATGGGTCGGCCGGAGCTTCGGCTAGGCCGACCTCTCAAAATACCAGAGCCAATGTCCCGATGTGGCATGAACTCGAGCTCTTGGCGTCGTCTTAGCCAACGACTCATGTTGGCTAGAACAACCTCTTGACCCCCCTTGGGCCGACAACCTCAGCTCAGCTAAGGACGAGGATTACCCAACTCAGCCTTTATTAACACGGAGCACAACGTGTCCGCAGAGTTTCTAGAGCGTGGCTCACATAACGGCCGATGCATCAGCCGACGAGGTAATGGTCGAAAATCGTGTGCCCAGTGATCGCAGCCATTAAGACCACGATCTTGATGATCTGGCATGGCGGTTATGACCATGATCGGTGACAATCATAGAGATCCGTCGTAGGATTCACAGGGTCATCCAACTGTTCCATATGTTAACCCCTATAAAAGAAGCAGACACTTCACAGACATAGGTACGCTATTCTGCTCCTCTGGCTATACCATTTTATTCGACTAGCTACTGACTTGAGTGTCGGAGTGTCTTCCCGTCGAGGCCTCTCGATAGGCTTTACAGGTCAGGTCGGAGCTCGGAGCATGCGTATCAGGTCGACTAAGTGGACCTCGGTTCGGTCACCTCAGCTTAGTCATCTCGGCTCTAATGCCTCACAATGGTCGCCTCGGCGATCACCACGGCTTGAACCAACCTTGGTATCACATATCATAACATTTGGCGTCGTATGTGGGAAACGCTACTAAAAGTTAGTATGGTTTCCCTTACTCTCTCTTTGAATTGATATCAAGCCTCATGAAACTAGGCATGGGAGGCCAAGTCTTGAAGGTCATCCATGGCCTACAAAGAGAATCGTCATGGACACAGATGTCGTAGAACTCGGGCGACAACACGAGGAGGTCACATTGGCAATCTCGGGTGCCCCGACCCAGTGAGCAGATGGAGAAAAGATCGTCTCGTCCCACGGGTCGAAGTGTTGGCGGAGACAGTGCGAGGAGGTTGCATTAGCGATCTTGGCATCCTTGACCTAATGAGCGAATGGAGAACAAATCATCCCGTCCTACTGGTGAAGTGTCGACGAAGGCAATGCGAGGAGGTCGCATTGGCAATCGCAGCTACCCCGACCCCGTGAGCAAACGAAGAATGACTCTTCTCATCCCACAGTGAAAGCTTCCTATGGTCATAGAGGTTGGATCCGACCTCGAGAATTGACCTACTTTCGGTGGTCATAGAGATCATATTCAACCTCGAGAATTGATCTGCTTTCGGTGGTTATAGAGGTCAGATCCGATCTCAATAATTGACCTACTTGCGGTGGTCATAGAGGTCAAATCCAACCTCGAGAATTGACTTGCTTTCGGTGGTCATAGAGATCAGATCCGACCTCAAATTGACCTGCTTTCGGTGGTCATAGAGGTCAGATCCGACCTCGAGAATTGAACTACTTGCGGTGGTCATGGAGGTTAGATTCGACCTCGAAAATTGACCTACTTTCGATGGTCATAGAGGTGATCCGACTTCGAGAATTGATCTGCTTGGAGGTCAGATCTGACCTCAAGAATTGACCTAGTTTCGGTGGTCATAGAGGTCAGATCCGACCTCGATAATTGACATGCTTGTGGTGGTCATAGAGGTCAGATCCAACCTCGACAATTAGCCTACTTTCGGTGGTCATAGAGGTCAAATCCGACATCGAGAATTGATCTATTTTCGGTGGTCATAGAGGTTAGATCCAACCTCAAGAATTGACCTGCTTGCGGCAATCATAGAGATTAGATCCGACCTCGAGAATTGGCCTACTTTCGGTGGTCATAGAGGTCATATCTGACCTCGAGAATTGTCCTACTTTTGGTGGTCATAGAGGTTAGATTCAACCTCGAGAATTGACTTGTTGTGGTCATAGAGGTCAGATCCGACCTCGAGAATTGTTCTGCTTATGGTGGTCATACAGGTCAAATCCGATCTCGAGAATTAATCTGCTTTCGATGGTCATAGAGGTTAGATCTGACCTCGAGAATTGACCTTCTTGCGGTGGTCATAGAGGTCAGATCCGACCTCGATAATTGACATGCTTTTGGTGGTCATAGAGGTTAGATCTGACCTCGAGAATTGACCTACTTTCGATGGTCAGAGAGGTCAGATCCAGCCTCAAGAATTGACATGCTTGGGTGCCACCTCGAGGAGGTCACCTCGAAGAATACAAGGTCACTTTGGCACTCGTAAAAAATGGTTGTTGGTCAGCGTCGGGCCTAAACGCCGACTTGTGGGTCAACTAGGTGAGGCTCAATGGCCAACAACTGAGTGCAACGAGTCGCTTTATAGCATCGTCTCCCGTTGAATGGTGATTCCCTGAAGGATCACCCCCAACACGGTTAACGTCATAAAGTCGTCGGCTCAATCAACTGTGAGGCTTGACAGATTCCGACAATACGAGTTAACGCATGAGTGGTTAGATTATGACTCATCCCGACTGCCTTGGTCGATGAAGAATAACCAGGGTAACTTCTCGAGAAAACTTCAGCCACCAATGTCAAAAGAGGTCTCTACGGCACTCTCGACCTAGGGAGTTTGCTTATTTCTCGTCGGCTGTCTTGGATGTCGGGTCGGGCAGTGTACAGCTTTGACCACGTCAGAACGAGTTAGCGACGACGAAAGTTATGTTATGGTCTTGATATGTTGAGGAACTAAATTTTTGTAAGGTTAAGTTCTCAGATGATGTTGACGACCCGAACGCATGAAAATTGTTGCAATTGTAAGAAAGCTGCAGTCGACAAAAAAGTTGCAATTGGCGAGAAAAAAATGTATTGACGAATAGGAAAATACAAAAGGCCTTGGCAGAGTTCCAAGGAATGATGAAGGGTACATTTGTTGACCTATTGGCTCGGGCACCTAAGCCACAACAACATCCTCTGTCCCGACTTGAGTCTCCTCGGTGTCGGGTGCAACAAGTTTGTTAGCGATGATGACTTTAATGGTGGCCTCGAGTCCCTCCTTGATGGCGGTAGCCAGCCACCGTCGATGGCCTCCGCCAGCCTTCATCCTTGGCATCGGCCTCCTCGATGTCCTCATCCTCGACGTCGTCCCCCAATCTCGATAGGTCATAATCAAGATGAAGGTCTCGGAGGCGCCCGAGGCAGAAGTCGTAACCCGCCTGGAAGAGTTTTCAGGTCTCTTCCTTGAGTGCCTCGGACTTGCAGTACTCGGCGATGTCCTTGGCGTGCTCCTCTTCAGCCAGCGTCGTGATCTGGACCTTCGTCGTCACATGGGCTTCTCTCTCGGCACGGAAAGACTCATTGCTGTCAGCCGAGCGACATTCTCCTTGGCATTCTTTGCCTGTTGTTGCTCCTCAACAAAGAGCTTTTCGGTCTCCTCGGCCTTCTACTCAGCTTCCATGGCCTTCTTATCAACCTCGGCTACTCGTCTAGCAGTGTTGGTTCGGATCGTCTCAACTTTGAGGAGTAGATTCTCGACCAGCGCCAACTGGTCCTGCATTGTTTTGTAGAGGTCTTCGATGACCTCATTCGTCTTTAGGCCCAAGGTGTGGCCTTGGCTCTATCTGGGATTGACCTACGATCCCATTATGTGGCAGAGAGCTTCTCCACTGGAAGCGTTGATCGAAGCGAGTGGGAGGAGCCCGAGATCGGTACATCAAGGATGTCGGTAGACTGCGTCATGATAAGTTGTTTCCGCGGTCACTCGGGACTCCTCATCAGCCAGGTCTCCAACACTCATTGGTGTTTAGGTGTGGCGGCTGGAGGAGCGATGTCATCATCAGCCTGCTCCTTCCTTGGTCGCTTCGGGGGCCATGGTGGCACTTTTCTTGCCCCCGGGGGACAAGAACCTCTGTGTGGCCATCTCGACGATGGATGTGTTCTTTCCCTGAGCAGTCTTCTGGGTGTGGACAACTTGCTCTTGTCGGCCATTGCTGCAAGCGAGTAAAGAACGAGTTAATCCTTAGAAGGCACCGACAACAACGAAAGGGAGGCATTGACAATGTTTTTAGACCTCTACGAGCGTCGTCAATGAGCTTGAAAAGCTCCTCATATGTGACGGAACGCCTCGCTCAAGCCCGTTAAATCAATAACGAACTTGATCTGAGCCCGCCTCCCGCGAACGGCCGTGGCCTCGCAAGGGATACCATACTCGAGTCCATGTAAATAGAAAGGAACACACATGCTCACATATAAAATTCACCATTTTATATATATTACATCAGATTTACATATTTCAACAAAAGTACAAGAAAGTACAAGAGCCTAGGGCATACCCCGAGGTAAACTGGTACAACTGAGGAAAGAAACTACACTGCTAACGGAAGCTACACTGCTGGAGGCGCTGGTCCAACTCCGCTGCGGCGTGGCCCTGAACTGGAAGACGGTAACGAAACCCCTCCTCGCCCTCGCTTGTGGGGAGTAGGGGTGAGCCTCACTAGTCACTGGCTCAGTAGGGAACTCCCCCAACTCGAGCAAACCATAGACAAGTACGAAAGCAGTAAACTATACTAGCAATTTATAGCACACCACGCAGGATATCAAAGCAGTAAATATACTTACCATTTGCCAACTTTATTAAACAGAGTAAATAAATAAACATCAAAACTCAATCACGTGTACGAGCTAAAGTAGAGACCGCCACACTCGAGCCACGTAGACTGGTTCGCGACACCAGTAACAGACTCGGACAAACAAACACAGGTCTACCTCTCAGTCTCGCAGCCATGGACGAAAGGTCCAGCTGCCGCTCCACGTGGAAAAGTCAAACAACTGTGGAGACCAACTAAACACCACCCCTGCGGGTACACAACCGCAGGCCCATGCCTGGCACCTTTAGGGTCTCTGGCCGGAGCACTCTAGAGTGAGGCACTGGAAGGACTAGTCGGGGACCATGTCGACTACTGGTGTTCGTACCCCCAACTAAGAGCGCGCTACAAGTGACTAAAAACAAACACAAGAGTCAATGTCCCACTGTCGTCTTTCCCTCATCCGGACGTACAACTCAAACAAGGGAGTGAGGGTGTCCAGGATAAACGACACAGACCTCAACGGTACAACACAAGTACCGGGACAAACCCCGAGCTAACAGCTTGGCTCACAAAGAACCTGGGGCACCCAACTAGACAGGTAACCACGGTAGCGTCGTACTACCTGCCATGCACACAAAACCACGTGCGCACCGCACAAACCACATGAAATCTGTCGTTATTCACGAATACCAACTATCCACAACACGTGAACACAGTGTGTATCGCGTGCATACCACGCTGACACATAAACCACTAGCTAGCTACGTAACCGGCATGCTAGCCTCAAAAACATACGCTCCCAGAGCGCCACGGATGCCAATGCACCACACAGTATTACTAGATACATCGAATAATAATAATCGGATAATCATATCACATAATTCATGCCCGCTCAGACCACTCGGCTGAAGTCGCGACATGGGCCCAAGTCGCCTTCAGAATGCGACGGCCCGATATGGCGCGTTCATCACATGAACGCGACGCACCACCACGTCGTGTTCCCCACCTGAACTCGATGGGTCGACCTATCGCGTTCAGATCATGACAGGGGGTTCCGTCGCCTTCGCAGGCGGAAACCTAATCCGGGATCCCCTCCACAGATTCCACCCTACACATGTAAACCACCCTTAATTCATGTCTTTCATGCTTTTGTGTGTCCCTAGATATGGTATCTATTGTTAGAAACACGAATAACAAGTTAAACGATCATCACCCGCGATCTACATCCCAAAAACGGGAGGAATTACCCTACCTCCGCTAAGAACACACAACCCGACGATTCCTCGACGTTTCCCCCGCTTCACACGAACTCCCCGCAGCGAGAACACGCCGAACCGCAAGCTTCCACGCCGAAACACCCCAGGAAACCCACGCAACAGCTCCCCCTGGCCAAACAGAGCATGTTGTGCTCTGTTCTGGCCAGCAGGGTTTAAGCTGCGTTTGCGGTTGAGAACGCGACGGCTCGTTCCGTCGCGACCTGATCGCGACGGTCCTGGGCGTTGCCTTCACAAAGCTGACGTCCGCAGGTCGCCAGGCGCGCGACACGCGGCGCACATGCAGACGTCCACAATTTCCAAGCGGCAATAAGAACGCGACGGGCACGGTTGTCGCGTTCAGAACGCGACGACCCCCGCTGCCGCGTTCACAGGCAGAGAATCCAGGGTGCTACGGGCCCAAGCTGCCGGCCCAATAAGTTCTAGAAACACAAGCACACACCACACACATGCCACATTGGCCACACATTGGCCTCACAAGCGCTAAACACAAGATCCGCAAGGATCCGAAAAATGCGCGACGTTACATTACTATCATCTAAAAAGAATTTCGACCTCGAAATCTATAATACATTCTAAACATTCAACTTTAAAACATAATTACAAATACTATCATCTAAAAAGATTTAAAACCTTACTCAAACAAGTAAGGATATCCTTTAGCCATTTCCTCGGCTAATTCCCAGGTATCCTCACCTCCCAGCCTATTTTCCCACCTAACTTTAACCAACTCAATTTCTTATTTCTTAACTTCCTTGTCTTATGGCCTGTAATTTGCACTGGGTATTCAGGCATAGACATATCTGGTCTCAAATCTCCACCTTGATAACTGATTATTTGAGCTGGGTCTTCAATGCACTTCCTTAACATGGAGACATGGAAAATATCATGAACATCTACAAAATCATCTGGCAAATCAAGTCTATAGGCTATCTCTCCATTCTTTCTAACACTTGGAAAGGTCCCACATATTTTGGACTTATTTTCCTTTCTTGCCAAACCGCACAATACCTTTCGTAGGAGAGACTCTCAGAAAGACAAAGTCTCCAATTTCAAATTGAAGTGGTCTCCTTCGATTATCGGCATAACTTTTCTGCCTGCTCTGAGCTGTCTGTAACTTTTCTTTAATAAACTTATCATTTCAGTGGTTTGCTGTATCAACTCAGGACCTACCATTTGCCTTTCTCCCACTTCATGCCAATTCAATGGTGTTCTACATGGCCTTCCATATGAAGCTTATATGGTGCCATCCCGAGATTGGTATGATCTATTATTATAAATAAATTCACCATACCCAGATGCTGCTCCCAACTACCACCCCAAACTAAACAACATGCTCGCAACATGTCTTCAATTGTCTGTATAGTCCTCTCTGTCTGACCATTTGTCTGGGGGTGGTAAGCTGAGCTATATCTCAGCTCGGTGCCAACTACTCTCTGCAAGCTCCTCCAAAAACCAGAAGTAAACCTGGGATCCCTATCAGAAACAATAGACTTCGGGATACCATGCAATGGAATGATTCTATCAACATAAACCTTTGCTAATCTGTCCACTGACCAGGACATACTTACTGCTACTAACCTGCATACCTTGGTTAGTCTATCAATAAATACCCATATCCCATATGTCCTGCTGCTGACCTCGGTAAACCTACTACAAAATCCATAGCAATATCATCCCATTTCCATTGCGGAATGGGTAATGGTTGCAGTAAACCTCCAGGCTTTTGATGTTCTGCTTTGATTTGTTGACAAACTGCACATTTTGAAACAAATTTTGCTATCCCTTTTTCATATGAGGCCACCAAAAATGCTTCTTCATGTCCTGGTACATCTTGGTACTACCGGGGTGAATAGTGTACCGAGATTTATGGGCTTCTTCTAATACTCTTGCTTTACTTCTCTTTCTGTTGGCACAAATAACCTGCCTCTGAGCCTGACCACGCAGCTATCATCTATAGTAACTCCTTCCATTTTCACAATTTCAACTAAATTTACATCTGCTTTCTGGGCCTCAACAATTTGCTAATACAGTGACGGCTCCACAGCACTACTAGCTAATATTGCCCGTCGCTGACTGCTTGGCACATACAAGGAGTTTTCCATTATTCCTCGTACAACTTCCATTCCTTGATCATCATTTGACTTAGATATGCCTTTCTTCTTAAGGCATCAGCAACCACATTGGCTTTTCCGGATGGTAAGCCAAACTGAAATTATAATCTTTTAAATATTCTATCCATCTACGCTGACGGAGATTCAAATCTTTCTGGGAAAAGATATACTTTAAGCTTTTATGATCTGTAAAAATCTCAAATCTCTCGCCATAAAGATAATGCCTCCATATTTTCAAGGCAAACACGACTGGCCAGCTCTAAATCATGAGTGGGGTATTTCTCTTCAGCTGGTTTCAATTGCCTGGATGCATAAGCTATTACTTACCACGCTGCATTAGTACTGCGCCAAGCCCTCTTCTAGATGCATCTGTATATACAACAAAACCACCATTACCTGTCGGTAATGTCAACACAGGTGCCGATGTAAGTCTCTTCTTTAATTCCATGAAACTTCTTTGACATTCACTAGACCATACAAATGGTACACCCTTCCTAGTCAACCTAGTCATGGGTGCCACAATCTTGGAGAAATCCTGAATGAAGCGCCTATAATAACCTGCTAACCCCAAAAAACTTCTAATCTCAGTAATTGTCTTAGGCACCTCCCATTTCATTATTGCCTCCACTTTACTTGGGTCAACTGCCACTCCTTCAGCTAAAATGACATGGCCCAAGAACTGAATCTCTTTCAGCCAAAATTCACACTTACTAATTTGGCGAACAACTGATTATCTCTTAATAACTGCAAAGCTAGCCTCAAATGTGCTACATGCTCCTCTTCAAATACTGAGTAAATCAGAATATCATCTATAAATTAAGACCACAATAAATTGGTCCAAATATAGATGAAAAATCATGTTCATCAGATCCATAAAAACTGCAGGAGCATTGGTTAGCCCAAATGGCATAACCACAAACTCATAGTGACTATATCGGGTTCTGATGCTGTTTTATCAACATCACCCTCTCTAATCCTTAATTGATGGTACCCTGACCTTAAATCAATTTTAGAAAATACCTTAGCTGATTGCAATTGATCAAACAGATCATCAATTCTAGGTAACGGGTACTTATTCTTTATGGTCACCTCATTCATTTTCTGTATCAATACACATTTTAAAGCTTCCATCTTTCTTTCTTACGAACAACCCGGCGCCCCCCATGGGGAACGACTCGGTCTAATAAACCCTTTTTCCAGTAATTCTTCTAACTGCTTTTTCAACTATTTAAGTTCTGCCGGTGCCATCCGTATGGAGCTTTAGAAATCGGCATGGTGCCTGGCAATAACTCAATGGTGAAGTCCACCTCTCTGTGTGGAGCTAACCCGGCAAATCATCTGGAAAAACATCGCAAATTCCCTAACCACGGGAACTGCTTCTACTGACTTACCAGCTTCAACCAGACTCACAGAAGCTAAATAAGCTACACATCCCTCATTAACTAATTTTCTATCTTTAATTGCAGAAATTATAAACTTAGAATACGAGAGGGCATACCTTGATATTCAAACACTGTACCATCGGGGTGACAAAACCTGATTCTTTTCTTTCTGTAATCTAACATAGCTCCATAAGCTTCTAACCAATCCATACCCAAGATAATATCATAATCAGACAACTGAAGAGCATACAACCGCCCGGCATCTGGTTCCCTTGAACCACAACATGAGCTTCATCTTGTAACACGAGGTGAGCATAACCTCACCTGAGGGAACTTCCACTACTAATTCACATGACTTCTCTTCTAGAGGATGAGCCATACAATCCAAAAATTCTTCGAAATAAAAGAATGAGAAGCACCTGAATCAAATAGAACTCTGGCTGAAAAATCATAAATAGGTATTGTACCTTCTATCATGTTCGATGCCTCAGCCTGGGCACAGGTGATAGCCATAACCCGCCCCTACCCCGCTGCTGCGGTGCGCCTCCACCACGCCCTGCTAATGATTGTTGGGGCTGCTGCTACTGAACACCTCTACCATATCCATATTCTCTTGGATAAGAAAATTGCGAATCAAATGCCCCGGCTGATTGCAATTATAACATATGTAGCCTGGTGGATAGTGGGCTTCCTGCAGTACTCTGCTGCGATTCTTCTATCTTTGGCGTATAACCCGCCCCCTGCTGAAATTGCTGACGACCCCCTCTTCCTCTTCCTTTACCCTTGATACTTGCTTTAATTTCTGACCCCACTTACCAAAACCTGAAGAAGAAGGTCCTGCTGGTGCTTTTCCCTTACTGACTCATGTTGTCTGTTGGGGTAGCCAGAAACTACCCGAACCTGACCCGCTCGCCTGCCAAGCCCGAATAGACCTTTCAAGTGTAGCTGCTCTCTAGGCTGCCTCCTCAACTGTTCTACACATTAACGGTATCACCGCATTCTGCAACTCTTCTCTCAAACCCCGAATAAAATACTCAACCATCATAGCATTATCTGATATTACATAAGGAGCATACCGGCTAAGTGCCATAAATCACATCTGATATTCTAAAACTGAGGTATTACCTGCTGAAGTGTCCGGAATTGATCTCTTTTCGCCTGCTGCACTTGAAGTGGAAAGAATGTATCATTGAATGCCTCAAGAAATTTCGGCCAGTAATAACCTCCTATGTTCTGTCTGCAAAGGTGGTCTGCATCTTCATCACCACCACTGCTGTGCAAATCCTCTCAACTGGTATGTGTCTAGCACAACTTTATATCCCTGCTGGACACCTCATGGTAGTAAAGACCCTTTCAATCTCATGAATCCAGTGCTCTGCGTATCTGGATTCGGCCCTCCTGTATAAGTGGGCGGCTGCAACCTCAGAAACTTTTCAATTTGCATCACCGGCTCTTCTGCTGCCATTGCTGGTGGTGGTGGTATAGGTGCCACATAAGGTACCTCCACTCTTGACGGTGGTGCAACTGGGGCCACGGGTACTCCAGCAACTGGTGGTACTGTTGCTGGAGGTACCGGTGCCTGCTGATCCATCCTCATCCGAATATCGGTGAGCTTTCCCAAATCCTCTCAATCATACGCTGAGTGGACTCCTCAGGTCCTCTCCTCCACCACCCCAGTCTCTTCTATCAGCCATCTCAACTTCCTACACGAATACATACATAATATCACAAACAAAACCGGTCATTACAAAAACCAGATCAGCTACCAGCAGTGTACAAATGTAGAAATAAGGCTATGTAATTTCCCAGTTCCTTTATATTTACACAGACCTCGCTCTGATACCAACTGTGATGGAACACCTCGCTCAAGCCCGTTAAATCAATAACGAACTTGATTCGAGCACGCCTCCCGCGAACGGATCGTGGCCTCGCAAGGGATACCATACTCGAGTCCATGTAAACAGAAAGGAACACACATGCTCACATATAAAATTCATCATTTTATATATTTACATCAGATTTACATAGCCAAATTTCAACAAAAGTACAAAAAGTACAAGAGCCTGGGGCATACCCTGAGGTAAACTGGTACAACTGAGGAAAGAAACTACACTGCTACAGAAGCTACACTGCTGAGGCGCTGGTCCAACACCGCTGCGGCGTGGCCCTGAACTGGAGGCGCTGGTCCAACACCACTGCGGCGTGGTCCAACACCGCTGCGACGTGGTCCAACACCGCTGCGGTGAGCCTCACTAGTCCTGGCTCAGTAGGGAACTCCCCCAACTCGAGGAAACCATACACAAGTACGGAAGCAGTAAACTATACTAGCAATTTATAGCACAACCACGCAGATATCAAAGCAGTAAATATACTTACCATTTGCCGAATTTATTAAACAGAGTAAATAATAACAGCAAAACTCAATCACGTGTACGAGCTAAAGTAGAGACCGCCCACTCGAGCCACGTAGACTGGTTCGCGACACCAGTAACAGACTCGAACAAACAAACACAGGTCTACCTCTCAGTCTCCCAGCCACGAACGAAAGGTCCAGCTGCCGCTCCACGTGAAAAAGTCAAACAACTGTGGAGACCAACTAAACACCACCCCTGCGGGTACACAATCGCAGGCCCATGCCTGGCACCTCTAGGGTCTCTGGCCGGAGCACTCTAGAGTGAGGCACTGGAAAGGACTAGTCGGGGACCAGTGTCGACTACTGGTGTCCGTACCCCCAACTAAGAGCGCGCTACAAGTGACTAAAAACAAACACAAGAGTCAATGTCCCACTGTCGTCTTTCCCTCAGCCGAATGTACAACTCAAACAAGGGAGTGAGGGTGTCCAGGATAGACGACACAGACCTCAACGGTACAATACAAGTACCGGGACAAACCCCGAGCTAACAACCTGGCTCACAAAGAACCTGGGGCACCCAACTAGACAGATAACCACGGTAGGCGTCGTACTACCTGCCATGCACACAAAACCACATGCGCACCGCACAAACCACGTGAAATCTGACGTTATTCATGAGTACCAACTGTCCACAACACGTGAACACAGTGTGTCTCGCGTGCATACCACACCGACACATAACCACTAGCTAGCTACGTAACCGGCATGCTAGCCTCAAAAACTATGCTCCCAGAGCGCCACGGGTGCCAATGCACCACACGGTATTACCAAACATCGAATAATAACAATCGGATAATCATATCACATAAGTCATGCCCGCTCAGACCACTCGGCTGAAGTCGCGACATGGGCCCAAGTCGTCTTCAGAACGCGACGGCCCGATATGGAGCGTTCATCACATGAACGCGACGCACCACCACGTCGCGTTCCCCACTTGAACGCGACGGGTCGACCTGTCGCGTTCAGATCGCGACAGGGGGTTCTGTCGTCTTCGCAGGTGGAAACCCTAATCCGGGATCCCCTCTACGAATTACCACCCTACACCATGCAAACCACCCTAATTCATGTTTTTCATGCTTTTGTGTGTTCCTATATGGTATCTATTGTTAGAAACGAATAACAAGTTAAACGACCATCACCCGCGATCTACAGCCCAAAAACGGAGGAATTACCCTACCTCTGCGAAGAACACACAACCCGACGATTCCTCGGCGTTTCCCCTGCTTCACACGAACTCCCCGCAGCGAGAACACGCCAAACCGCAAGCTTCCATGCCGAAACACCCCAGGAAACCCGCGCAACAGCTCCCCCTGGCTAAACAAGCATGCTGTGCTCTGTTCTGGCCAGCAGGGTTTAAGCTGCGTTTGCGGTTGAGAATGCGACGACTCGTTCCGTCGCGACCTAATCGCGACGGTCCTGGGCGTCGCCTTAACAAAGCTGACGTCCGCAGGTCGTCAGGCGCGCGACACGTGGCGCACATGCAGACGTCCGTAATTTCCAAGCGGCAATAAGAACGCGACGGGCACGGTTGTCGCATTCAGAATGCGACGACCCCCGCTGCCGCGTTCACAGGCAGAGAATCCAGGGTGCTACGGGCCCAAGCTGTCGGCTCAATAAGCCCTAGAAACACAAGCACACACCACACACATGCCACATTGGCCACACATTGGCCTCACAAGCGCTAAACACAAGATCCGCAAGGATCCGAAAAATGCGCGACATTACATCATATGGTGTACAGATCGGGAGACTCCACTGCCTGTAATGATTCGAAGTCCAGAGCTCGGCCTCGGTGAAGTGGGAAGGCTTTGTCGCAGACGTTCACTACTACCGCCCATGTGGTCGGGAAGGGCCAACCGGAGGGGCAGTGAATGAAGAAGAAACTCCTCTTCCAATTGTGAACAGAGGAGGGACTTCAGCCAGGATCTTCCGACCGGTCCAAACTGCAAAATGCAGTCTATCTCTGAAGACTTTCACATAGAAGCAGAAGAAGAAGAGGTGAGTGGTCGGCAAGACCTTGGCAAGGGCACTGACTGCAAGTAAGCTGACAACTGACCTTCACGAGTTGGGGCTCAGCTGCGAAGTGACTCCTAGCTTGAGAAGAAGAAGAATGATGAAAGGGTGCAAAGGATACCGAAAGCTAGCTCAGACAGCTTTGGTATATACACAAAAGTCGAGCTCCATCGAGTGATGGGATCAAATGCATCTGGGACCAACAACAAGGTCGTCCCTTCAAGAAAATTGAGACCTAGGTGTGTTCATCAAGTGATTGGGGTTCATCGTCTTCAACAAAGGTCCAAATCATACCACATGGCAGACCTGGATTGGCTGCCAAGTGTGGCCTCGAATTCTGATCGGCACGGATGGCGAGGAGCGCCATGATGGCGCACGGGAGTCGAAGTGGCGACACGATCGTTGGTATCTTGCATAGTAGTCAAGGCGACCTGGAGGTACGGCGTGGTGCAAGATGAAGCTGATAACATGTTGATGCGACTCGATACAGGCCGACGCTGACAGCTTGGTGATGCGATGTGGTATAGGGCACATGGGCTGGCAGAGCCACATGACAAAAGCCACGTGTCGTCGATTAAGTTATTCCAGACAACAACTTCATCTCGGCTCACTGGAGTGGTCCGACATGAACCTGGGGGGCCAATGATACGGAGGGTCCCCACGGGTCGACCGGAGCCTCGGCTAGGCTGACCTCCCAAAGTACCAGACCCGACGTCCTGATGTGGCCTGGACTAAAGCTCTTGGCATCGTCTAGGCCGATGACTCAAGTTAGCTAGAACAATCTCTTGACACCCCTTGGACTAACAACCTCAACTCCGCCAAGGACGAGGATTACTCGGCTCGGCCTTGATTGAGACGGAGCACGATGTGTCCGTGGAGTTCCCAAAGCGTGCCTAGCATAACGATCGATGCATCAGTTGACGAGGTAATGGCCGAAGATCGTGCGCCCGGTGATCGCAGCTATTAAGACCACTATCTTGACGATCTAACATGGCAGTTACGACCATGATCTGGTGACAACCACGGAGATCTATCGCAGGATTCATAGGGTCGTCCAACTGTTCCACAGCTTAACCCCTATAAAAGAGGTAGACACTCCACAGACACAGGTACGGTGTTCCACTCCTCTGGCTAGTTATTCTGTTCGGCTAGCTACTAACTTGAGAGTCGGAGTGTCTCCTCGCCGAGGCCTCTCAATGGACTTTGCAGATCAGGTCAGAGCTCGAAGCATGCGTATTAGTTCGGCTAAGTGGACCTCGGTTCGACCGTCTCAGCTTGGATGCCTTACATTGGTTGTCTCGGCGATCACCTCGGCTTGAGCCGACTTCGATGTTACATGCCATAACAGTCACGTTATCTCAAAAATATAATATACAATCAATTTTTAATGAATGGTAAGTTGATGTTTAATATGGATTCTGCATCATGCAAGACAAAGATATAGACATTATAATGAAATTTCTCTTAAAGAAAAAGACATGTGAAATCCATTTGGATAGACAGACGACAAGGGCTTCTTTTAGAACTGTTGTACAATTATACTTGTACCCGTTCAACTCAGAAGAGCTTAAGTTGCTAAATAGGTTAGTAGCTCTCCCCACGTTATATTACCCAGCCATTCAAAACTGACTAAACTCACCCCTGACGTACATTATGTTTACAAAATCAAGTCAGAAACATCTAAACTATGTTTGATATTTTGATAGACATAATCACACTATTTTGAGGATAACTCCACTCTATCTCAAATTTATCCAAATATCAAACATAGTCTTAAAAATTTAAAAAAACGTCCACAACAAATCCGGATAACAACCCCTAATCTTTTGAGATTAAACTAACTCTGAAACCACCAACTAAGATCCGAAAAGTCAA
Source organism: Colocasia esculenta (assembly GCA_014218235.1). Lineage (NCBI taxonomy): Eukaryota > Viridiplantae > Streptophyta > Magnoliopsida > Alismatales > Araceae > Colocasia > Colocasia esculenta. The sequence goes on along the minus strand of CM024758.1, from coordinate 10,647,731 downwards.
TTGTTACAAGCTAATACTGTAATGTTTAGGGCATTTTGGCCAATTGAAAGTTTCAATTGAATGAGGAAGAAACGCCAATAAGAAACGATGAGGTACATTTATAAAACGTGTCAACCATATATACTACTATATGATATTGAAATAAATAGAATACTCCAAATATATTTCACCTGCACACCAGAAATATAGGCCGATTAGATTAATCTTTGTAATCTTCACCATCCATTTTCATGTAGCTTATTGACTTATTCATATCATGATGTGTTAAACCAGCATTAATGGTGTTTGAACTTTGAACACTTAGATATATCCTCTTTTGCTTCTCCAGTTGTATCTAATGGCTCCCTTTTTCCCCTCTCATGAATCATTAAACTATTTTCAATGGCATATATGTATGTATGTATTTATTTAAAACTTAAAAGTGAATAATCCCCCCCCCCTCTCTCTTTCTCTCTGAGAGTATGAATCTCACAGCATATGTTTTTAGTGGAAGAGGTTGCCTGTTCTAGGTATTTATGATCATTTATCACTATTTAAAAGGTGCATGTATACTCTTAGGAATACTATTTTAACTTGGTAGTAATATTTTTCCTTCATAATTAGTCAATAAGATTTTGTTTCAAAATAACATTTTAACTATTCAAAAAAAACCTGTCTTGCGATTTGTAATTACAGTAACCACAACATACACAACCAATTATTTGTTTGCTGCCGACGATGGATCTCAATTTATGAGGATGTCATTCCCATCCATCCTGATAACTTTATTATTTAAAATAATAGAAAAGTTAATCCCATCTGAAATTATATATATATATACACATTTTTACATATACTTATTTTTTGTTATTTATTGTTGGAAATAAAACCCTTCCCCTCGCCCAAGCCGTTGGGATTTTTTCTGCCGTTGCGATTCTTATCATGAACATGGTGCTGGAAGCGGCCACGTGGCAGGGTCGGCTGCGAGGCGGCAGCCAGTGGTCGCAAGTAGAGATCGTCTCCCCCTCCTCCCCCACTCGAAGTCTCCTCCCTCCCTCCTTTTTAAACAGGGCCTCCACCACAGGCCGGCCTCGGCTTGGGATCCTTCCGCTTGGTGGCGGCGAAGCAGAGGGGAGAAGGGAAAGAGAGCGGGAACTCGGATAGCGCGCCGGTGCAGGCTTATCCCCGGGTTGAGGTGTGCTGTCCGCCGATTCGAGTCTTCTCCCTTCCCGTGATCTTCTTGCTCTTGCGGCTTGTCAATTCGTATGCGGTGTTTGGGATTATAGTCTTGTTTGCTGCCGAGGGTTTGGAAGTGGATGCGGGCGTGTGCGGAATCTCCGCCTGCTCGGGTTTCTGTTTTGTTGTTTGTTTGTTTGTGCGTGTTGATGAGTGTTGTGTGTTTGTGTGCGTGTTTTTTTTTTAGGACTGGATCTGTGTGGATGTGATGTTCACTTTAAGTTGCTTTGCTAGTATTTGGATTTATTAAGGTAAGCTGATTTCAAAAAGGATCTACTTTACGGTAGTACCGGGATAGATATGAGGATTAGCCGTATCAAGTGCAATTACATTAGTGAAAGGGGCCTATTCCGTAAGCTTTGGGTGTGAGGACAGTGTTCGTAAAGGATGGTACGCATTGAATGATTTTTGGGTTGTTTACCAAACTCTGGCTGTTTAAGGTCCAGTAAAGGATGGAACACTGTCATATGCCGCAAATATCAATTACCTATATTTTTTTCTTGAGAAAAGTCTGGAAGGATGCAGTCACCCAGCGCCCTTGAGTGTGTGCTGCGCTTTTATAATTCATGTCCATCTCATCACCTGGGGTCCAGCCTTTTTTCTCTTGTTTGTGTTCCTTCTTAATGTGGATGCCAAGGTCAACCTTTGATCCTCGGAAGAATTAGGAAGAAGGATCCTTAGCCTGACATCACTCTCGATCCTTCCAAAAAAAGTCTCTGGATTGCCTTTGTAGTCAGGGTGTTGAGGGGAGCACTACATGAACAGGCTTACCAGGTCAGATCATCCTACTTCTACTAATTTACAGAGGATATAGTTGACATTTTCACGTTAAACAAGGCAATATTTCTTTCCTTTTTACGTTTCAAAATATATTTCTTTCCTTTTTTAATAACTATCCATGGTTATCCTTTTTTGCATCAAGAACTGGGTTCTGTAAAAGGGTAATCTTAGCCTTAGGAAGTGTACCTCTAGATTTGCAGTAGGCATTTCCAAACATAACTGGAAAGGTGGCACCTGAACCACTGTTGATGATAGGTTTATATTCTCAATTATAAATGGTTTACCTCTGGAATTTCTAGTGCTAGAAACATAGATATTTAGAAGTAGATATCCAAAACACATGTGCAACTCCTAGAATCTCGTGTTCATGCAATTTGTCCTCTTTTCTCTCATCCCACCTCACAGAAATTGCTAGATCATGCTAAAACTGCTTTTCCATGATAGTTTCCATCTTATCATTTACAACACAGCCTCTGCAAAAAAAACACTTACTGCAGATATAAGCTTAAGCTTGCGACTGAGCAAACACAAGTCTCTTTACATTTTACTCCCTGGATAAGCATTCTCCAGTATGCTGTTCATTTCAATTAACGTGTTCTCCAATCAAGGTTTTCCCCTTGTAGCGAACACCTTTCATGTGTAAACATAGTGGCCTCTCTTCTATGTTTGAGAACTTCACTAATCATTTATAGCATTTTGAATCATCAAGTGTACATGAAAATTTTGGATTTATCAATTCTAGCCTTTCAATGGAGTTCTACATGTTTCAATACGCGCATGTAACTCTTTAGTTTGGTTGATTTCAGAAAAGGGCAAATCTTAAATGGATAAAGTCAAAAGTTTAAGGAAGGTTAAATCCACTTTTTTGTGTTGCTTAATAATGCTTGACTATTAGCAGTTTTCTTTTTCAAAGTATGCAGAATAATGGAAGGCAGGATCCGCGTGCATCGGATTGGATTGGCTGATCTATCAGTTTTCGGCCGAACCGATCCGATCTTGCGCCCCGATCCACCGGCCCCAGGTGCTGTTGCAGGCACCTGGGGGAGGGGGTGGCAGGTGCGGAGCGGGGGGTCGTCGGGGGAGGGGCCACTGCAACCACAAGAGAGGGGGGGGGGGAGGGGGGGGGCTTACCTCTGGGGTGCGGCAGCGGCCGACTGCGGTGGCAGGATGCATCCACGGCAGTAGGGTGCGGGCCGTGCGGTGTCTGTCAGCAGTGGCAGTGCAACGCGGCGATGCGCGACGACATGGCGATGGGAGAGAGAAGGAGAATGCGGGGGAGGGGGAGAGAGCGCAGGGAAGAAGGGAGGGAGAGAAGGGGTGGGAGAAACGGGAAAAAAGTAAAAATATAGGAGGATTAGCCATTTTAATGATTTTTCTCTTTTTTGAATTTTTAAAACATTTTCTTATTAAAAAAATGGGGGACCTGTCCAGACCGGTCCGGCCCGATCGGTCTGGGACGGACTGATCTGTGTCCAATCCCCGAGTTTCCCTTCCTTGCAGGGTATATCTACTTGCTATGATACTTTAAAGGGAAAATGGAACCACATTTTTACACTCGTTGGCTTTTGGACAGAGTAATCAATATTGAGTTATGAAACATTCTTTTTCCATGTACCACGTGAAGTTTTTCTATTTCAAGAAAATAGTAGGAGCCGGTTATCCTCATGCTGAATTGCTAGAGCATGATATTTCTCACACTTTTGTCAAAGATCATGTGAGCCATGTCATTAGACTGCCTCATGAGTAACATGGTATTTCTTTTTCCTTTATTTCTAGTCCATTCCTTGTGGGAACATACATTACTCGATACATTGTTGACTTTTATTGGCTCTGTTTCTTCAATGACTGATGCTTGATCATTTTGCTTCAATTGTGCTATTGTTAAAAGTTCTTTACTTGGGTATGAAGTTATGAACAAATTTTGCCTCTTTCACATAGAATGCAAATGAGTAGTACTTCCCTCATTGTAATGCTCATATGACTATTCCGGATATTTGTTTTCTTCCTTGATATCAGAATTAATTGCAATCAGTTAAGAATCATGTAGTGCAGCCTTTTTCAGTCATTGAAATTTTCTTCATTCTTATCATTTGCAGAGATGGCAACTTTATCTACATGCCTTGTTGCAAATGCTTTGCCTACATGCAAGAACAAACGGCACCTGAAAAAGGAAATATATGGTAGACAAGTGACCTCGTCTGGCCTTTGTTCCCCTAAGGTTCTGGCAAAAGCTTTCTCTGTAACTGCATCTTTGGACCGGAAGCTGCATGAAGGAAGGAGAGGGTTTCTGAAATTTCTTATTGGAAATGCTGGGTTAAGTTTACCTGCTCTAGTGGGTGCGCAGAGTGCTTCTGCTGATGATCAAGGTGTATCTTCTTCAAGAATGTCATATTCTAGGTTTCTTGAATATTTAGACAAGGACAGAGTGCAGAAAGTTGATCTATTTGAAAATGGAACCATAGCAATTGTAGAAGCTGTTTCTCCAGAACTAGGTAACCGTGTGCAACGAGTAAGGGTGCAACTTCCAGGTCTAAGCCAGGAGCTCCTGCAGAAGCTCAGAGAGAAAAACATTGATTTTGCAGCACATAATGCCCAAGAAGACTCAGGTTCCCTTCTGTTTAATTTGATTGGAAACTTAGCTTTCCCTTTAATCCTCATCGGCGGCTTGTTCCTTTTGTCAAGAAGGTCATCTGGTGGACTTGGTGGTCCTGGAGGCCCTGGCTTCCCATTGACTTTTGGTCAATCAAGGGCAAAGTTCCAAATGGAACCTAATACGGGTGTTACATTTGATGATGTTGCTGGTGTGGATGAAGCTAAGCAAGATTTTATGGAAGTAGTGGAGTTCCTGAAGAAGCCTGAAAGGTTCACTGCAGTTGGTGCTCGCATTCCTAAAGGTGTCCTTCTTATTGGCCCCCCTGGAACTGGAAAGACATTGCTTGCTAAGGCAATTGCTGGTGAAGCTGGTGTACCATTTTTCTCAATCTCAGGCTCTGAATTTGTAGAGATGTTTGTTGGAGTTGGTGCTTCCCGTGTTCGTGATCTCTTCAAGAAGGCTAAGGAGAATGCTCCCTGCATTGTTTTTGTTGATGAGATTGATGCTGTTGGCAGGCAAAGAGGAACTGGAATTGGAGGTGGAAATGATGAGAGGGAACAAACTCTTAATCAACTTTTGACAGAGATGGATGGTTTTGAAGGAAACACTGGAATTATTGTGATTGCTGCTACTAACCGTGCAGACATTCTGGACTCTGCTTTGTTGAGACCTGGACGATTTGACAGACAGGTTAGTTTGCCTCTGATAGCGTATTGGGCCATTGGCATGGAGCCATTTGTAATCATTTACTTATCTTTGTTAATACCTTATTATCTCTCTGAACTCTGTGCAGGTAACTGTTGATGTCCCAGATGTGCGTGGACGTACTGAGATATTGAAGGTGCACGCCAGCAATAAAAAGTTTGATGGTGATGTTTCTCTTGATGTTATAGCCATGAGAACACCAGGGTTCAGTGGGGCAGACCTTGCGAATCTTTTAAATGAAGCCGCAATATTAGCCGGTCGCCGTGGAAAATCTGCTATCTCCTCAAAAGAGATTGATGATTCAATTGACAGAATAGTGGCAGGAATGGAGGAACAGTTATGACAGATGGAAAAAGCAAAAGCCTTGTGGCATATCATGAAGTTGGCCATGCATTTGTGGGTAGGATATCTATATCCCATGTTTAACCTCTTTCACTTCAGCAATAAGTTTCCTTATCCGTATGGTTATCAAACTGAGTTGAGTGTTGAGTTGATTGTAGGTTTTTCTTCATATCTGAACCAATGTCTGTTTTTGTTTCATGGAAATATTATATTCCGAGGGGTCATGGTAATTTGTCAACCTTGAAAATCTAGCTATGCTTCCCCTTCCATATTTTGGATATATAATATATCTATATATGATGACTAAAATTGGAGAGACAAAGATGTCCTCATATTTTTTGTAAAAAACCAAGATGAAAAATCCCTTTTTCTATAAAGAAAAAGATGAACTTTCTTAGCATTGGACATAATTTTGTCATATCATGCTACAAGATGCTTGTTTTTCACTTTATTGTAAGTCAGGAAGATGGGTACAGCACTTGCAGTTTGTTGTTGGTGTATCTTTTATTCGTAGTGAGTTTGGTGAATTTCCAAGTCTTCCATTCTAGACCATCTTCATATCCTAATAGTTCACTTGCTTTTCTTTTCCTTATTCCCTAAGAGGTGTTATGAGCACCTGAATTTTATTAGCATATTGTGTGGGGAAAAAAATGAGGCAACTGATTTAGAACATTGGTGAATGTGTCTCTGCTATCTTGGGTTAACAACTGAATGAGTTACTCATTTCTTGATATCCATGAAAATATTGAAAGGTTGAACTGACATTTTTTTAGTTTGCTTTTCTTCCACCCTGACTGGTATTATTGTTCAATTTAGACCAACATTTTAGCCAATGGCGTTACTTGACGCAACTGACTTATATCTGCTTTGTTACAGCACCTTGACACCAGGACATGATGCCGTCCAGAAGGTCACTCTCGTCCCACGTGGTCAGGCACGTGGACTGACTTGGTTCATTCCTTCGGATGATCCAACATTGATCTCTAAGCAACAATTGTTTGCCAGAATTGTTGGTGGCCTTGGTGGCAGGGCTGCTGAGGAAATCATCTTCGGGGAATCTGAGGTGACTACAGGTGCAGCTGGTGACTTGCAACAGATCACTAGCCTGGCAAAACAGGTGATTAAATTTCATTCCACCTTTCACTAGTTTTATTTTTTTAATCAGATGAAAAAACTTGTTTCTTTTCTTGCCGGTGGGGCGCGTATCATCCCCGACCAAATAGGATGGTTTTGCATCTTATTACTTTTAACTTTTTTATGGGTAAAACTTGTTCCACTTGCGACAGTGGGCACCTTGTGTCTGGTGCGGGTGGGTCCTGCAGTGCAATAAATATTACGAGGCCACGCCTTGTGCCTGCGGCGGACATAAGACGGGCCTTGCCGCAAGTGCAGCAAGTCCTCTTTTTTGATACATCTATTGTGTTTGCCTCCATCTGAACCTTTTATGCTACACCAAACAACCCTCAAGTGCACATCGCGGAAAACTAGCGTGACATGGAGGAAGATGGACACTAGTATATGTATCCATGCATCATTGTTTTACTCTAGCAAAATAACAACGGCTTCCATGTTACGATGGTTCTTTCTGGATTTTTTTCTTCTGTTCTTTTCTCATGGACTGTGAATTACTAACGTTCTGCCTTCTGTAATTTTGGATTAATCGCAGATGGTGACAACCTTTGGGATGTCGGATATTGGTCCGTGGTCCCTCATGGAAGCCTCAGCACAGAGTGGAGATGTCATCATGAGAATGATGGCTCGGAACTCGATGTCCGAGAAACTAGCCGAGGACATCGATGCCGCCGTGAGGCAGATCACGGACAGTGCTTACGAGATTGCATTGAGCCACATAAAGAACAACCGTGAGGCCATTGATAAGATAGTGGAGGTACTTATTGAGAAAGAAACCTTGGCAGGGGAGGAGTTCCGGGCCATTCTTTCTGAATTTGTGGAGATCCCCGCTGAGAACAGGGTTCCTCCGGCCACAAAAGCAGCTGTCCCTGTGTAAAAAAAATGCAACATCGTTGTGAGAGTAGCCACAAGGTTAGATTTTTCTGTATATTCACACATTTCCTGTGCTCGTTGTGAATCATGTGCACGAGGTTAGATTTTTCTATTATCACACTTGCTGTGCCCCTCTACGAAACACTCGTGAAAATCTTAATGTACAATATCCCTCATCTTGTCGTCATCTTTCTCACTGTTTCGCTGTTTTTCCACACGCCTTCACTGTCGGAATTGAGGACAGCGAGTCGCATATTTAGCACCATCCAGGTCGGAAGCGTGATTGTGTGGATACAAAGAGAAAGACTTAGTGTATTTTTATATTGCACTTTAAGTGTAATATGACTAGGCAATAGTTCATGTGGCACCTTTCACATAAGAAGTGATAAAATGACAATCCAATTGTTAGATGTCACATGAATTATTACCTAATCATATTGTACTTAAAGTGTAATACAAAAGTACACTAAATCTTTCTCAGATACAAGTCAGAAGTTGCAACCTTTTCAGCTAGATTTTTCTTTCAGAGGAAGGCTACTAAATCACACTAATTACTTTTTCCGTCGTATTCATTGCGCAGCATCCTGTAACTTGGTCGGAAACACAAAATACGTTACTTGAAACCAAAAGACAAAATGATAAGAAAGCATCCGCTAACAAACGCCCCAGTAGTCTTTTTTTGTGAAACGGAGGGAAGGATATAATAGCACTTGTCCTTTCTATGGCATCAAAGTAGGAATGATGTCCTGAATTTTCTTACAAAACGTTTGTAGATATGCATATGGGAGGAAAAGGAATGTAAAACTGCAATGTCATTGAGAAAAGAAAATGACGAAGTCTATCCCGAACTTGCAAAGATTGTTGCGGACAGACTTTAGATAGATCGCGACTTCGAATCTACTGATGAAGGGGTAAAGCAAAGTCATTGATGCCAACCTACAAAAGCCAACTCGAAGAGGGATTTTTGAGGTCAACTTTTCGATATTCAAGTCAGACATTAGCCCAAGAAGGAGACCAAGGGAAGTAATATATGAAGTGGAGAGATTGAGAGAAAGATAAGTGCCGAGGTTAAGCTAAGACCTCTAGTTGAATCCGGAACTCTCGCCTCTTTTATTGTGGCGATGATATTTTTATGAGAATACTTGTGGTGGCCAAATCTGGTCACCTAGGCCCATGATGGCTCGTTGCGGCCCATTCACGTCCTGTCAACCAACGTGGCACCGTCATCGAAGGGCGCGCCCCTCCAGGATGGCTCAAAGACCTCCATTGTGTGACTCCCGTGATCGGAAGCTGTAGGTTCCGCTGCGGCGTACCTCCGAGCAGATCACCGCCTTCCCTATCCGAACAACTATGAACAGCTTCCGAACAGGAACAGTAACTCCGCTCCATGAAACTACCCTCGATGTTACCGAACAGCATGTTCGAGCCCCCACGTGGGTCACCTGCTCGGAAAGCATTCCAAAGGGTTCCGAGCAGGCTCTCTGATTCCAGAACGGTTGTACCGTCCCAGGCCACGTTCTCCACCATCAAGGGGCGTGAACTGCCTGGCAGCCTAACGGGCACCAGAGTCATAACTCCTCCCGTTATGCGCGTGCGTCAAGGCGCCTCTTCAGGCACGATCTGCCCAACGTTACGCACGTTGGCCTCGACATGACGCCTATAAAGGCACAGGTACAGTACCATGCAACGGTACGTTCTCTTCCTCACGCGAACACATTCTCGCATTCCGAAACCCCCTGCCTCACAAGCTCTCCACTGACTTAGGCATCGGAGGGTTTCCCCGGTCTTCACCGGGCCCCCTGATCCTATTCTGGTTTGCAGGTCTTCGTCCTCACCAGCAATCGTCTTCCCTCTCTTATTCCAGTGGAGGCCCGTTTGGCTCAGGTCCAAACAGGATTACACCACCACATTTGGCGCCGTCTGTGGGAAGCGACGCTGCCATGGCTCGAGGACGATCTTCATACCAGAACATAGGAAGCAGGGCGACGAGGTCTCGCCAGTCACGAGGGGACTCCCGTCGCCGATCCCCTCCTGGTGACGACGCCGTCGCCACTGCCGGCGCAAACCACGACGTCCCAGCACCGCCGGCTGTTGCGCCTGCAACTGCCCTCGAAGTGGCGGAGCTTCGAGGACAAATGCAGCAGTTGACGGGCGTCTGCCTCGCCCTACAGGCCCAGTTGGCAGGGGCAGCGGCCCCAGCGGTTTCCCTGCCGCGTGAGCGACAGGCGGAATCGTCACATCGACGCTCCCGCGTCCCCCAGCGCCGCAGGAGCAGCAGGCGGACTCACCGCGCCGGTCCCTCCGGGCTCCATCGGAAGAGCGGGCACCAGAGCGCCGCGGGCGCTCGCCCCGGCGTTCTATCGTCTCACCCCGTCCGCCACGATCGGTCGTGGGAGGCAACTCCCACGCCTCTGGACGTGGGGGCCCCGCCAACTCCGAGCAGGAGCTCGCCAGGCGTCTCCGGCGTGTGGTCGACCTCGAACGCCGCATGGACGCGATGGTTCAGCGTGCGGAGGGCAAGGCTCCAGCGGAGGACGACTTGGACTTCCGCTCTCCTTTCAGTAGGGAGATTCTGGAGGCCCTGGTCTCCTCCAAGCTCCCTCTTCCCACCATCGCGCCCTACGACGGCACAACTGACCCGGCCGACCACATCCACGGCTTCGAATCGCATATGGTGTTCCACGGAGCATCAGATGCGGCCAAGTGCAGGGCTTTCCCTGCAACCCTTAAGGAGACCGCCAGGGCTTGGTTTGAAACCCTCCCTGCGGGCTCTATCACCTCCTTCCGCCAATTGAAGAAGTCCTTTCGGGACAACTTCCTTGGTGGAAGGTCCCAGCCGCGGACGGCGGCTTCTCTCCTGACCGTGCGCCAGAAGAAAGGCGAGGCACTCTGGGACTTCGTCAAGAGGTTCCGAACAGAGGCGCTTCGCATCTCGCGCCTGGACGTCCCCCTAGCCACCAGTGCTCTCATCCAGGGCACTCGTGACGGCTTTCTACAAAGGACTCTCGGCGTCCAGCAACCCGCCACCCTCGCCGAACTACTCTCCATCGCGCAGCGCCACGCGGCCTGCGAGGAGAGCCTGGCGGCGAGCAGGGCCGAACAGGGGGAGCAGTCGGAAAAAAAGCGACCTTCCGACAACGGTTCCGACCGTGATCGGAAGAAGGGACGACGCAATGGCGATTCTCCGCGTCGTCCGCGCCCCTTCACCAACTACACCCCCCTCACTGTGGCTCCCGAACAAATCCTGGCAGAGATCAGGGATGAAGCTTTTGTTCGGTGGCCCCAGAGAATGCGCTCCGACCCCCGGAAGCGCGATCAAAATAGGTACTGTCGCTTTCATCGCGACCACGGCCACGACACCTCCGAGTGCCGCCAGCTTAAGGACGAAATCGAAGACCTTATCAAGCGCGGCTACCTTGGACGGTTCGTGCGCCGGAACGAAGGGCGCCGGAACGAAGAGCGCCCCCGACGCCAAACCGCACTCCCGAGCAGCCGATCAACAACGATCCCAATGGGCAGGAGATCAACGTGATCGCGGGAGGCTTCGGCGCAGGTGGAGAAAGCACTCGAAGCCGACGCGATTACGCAAGGCGAGTGCATGTCGTAGACAGGCCTCCGACTGTTCGGCCGGCCCCATATCCTGCCAGTCCCGCACGCGCACAGCCCGAGGAGGCTATAACCTTCTCGGACGAAGATCTTGTAGGGGTTACGACCCCGCACACTGATGCGCTGGTCATTTCGGCCACCATCAACCATTGTAATGTGCGCCGGATTCTGGTAGATAATGGAAGCGCCCCCGATGTCTTGGCTTACGACTGTTTCGTTCTCATGGGCCTGCGCGCCAATCAACTTACTCCTGTAAATTCGCCATTGTTCGGCTTTTCGGGAGTTTCGGTCCAGCCCATGGGAAGGATTCGCCTTCCGATCACCTTGGGAACAGCTCCAAAGGCTGTGACCAAATTGTTGACTTTCTGGTCATCAACAACATGCCTGGATACAATGCTATTCTTGGCAGAGGTCTGATCGGGCGAATCAAAGCAGTGCCTTCATCACTCCACCAGAAAATGAAGTTTCCAACTCCGATCGGAGTTGGTGAAGTGCTCGGGTGTCAGCGTGAGTCTCGCCGTTGCTATGTCCTCTCTCTAAGAGACAAGCAACCACTCGCTGATCCAGCTCTTCCGACCTCCGATCAGCCTTCAACTAGTCGGGGGACGCCTGCCGAAGACTTAATCCCCATTCAAGTGGACGACGACTCCGAACACGTCTTGTACATTGGCGCCCTGTTGACAGAGGCCGAGCAGCAACGCTACACAGCTTTCCTGCTGGCCAATTTGGACGTGTTCGCTTGGTCTGATGACGAGCTTCCAGGCATTCCCCCGGAAGTCATGGTGCATCGCCTTCGGTTGGATCCACGAATCCCGCCAGTGCAGCAAAGAAGGCGACCCGTGAACCGAGAACGGCAGACCGTGATTCAGGATCACGTGACCAAAAGCCGAACTGTCGGGCTCCTCCGAGAAGCCCAATATCCAAGATGGATCTCCAATGTGGTCCTCGTACGCAAGGCCAATGGCAAATGGCGTGTGTGCGTAGATTACAAAGATCTTAATAAGGCAACGCCCAAGGATAACTTCCCATTGCCACGCATCGATCAGCTGGTGGACGCTACTTCCGGGCACGAGCTCCTCAGCTTTTTGGATGCCTACTCTGGTTACCACCAGATCAGCATGCATCCCCCGGATCAAGACGCCACTACGTTCGTCACAGACCTAGGCTTATACTGCTTCACCAGGATGCCTTTTGGTCTGAAGAATGCAGGCGCGACTTACCAGCGGCTGGTCAACAAGATGTTCGAGCAGCAGATCGGGCGAAACATGGAGGTTTACGTCGACGACATGTTGGTCAAGACTCTTCCGAGCACTGATCACATTTCTGACCTCCAGGAAACTTTCGCAACTCTGCGAAGGTATAATATGAAGCTCAATCCGGCCAAATGCGCGTTTGGTGTTCGGTCGGGTAAGTTCCTCGGGTTCCTCGTATCAAACAGGGGAATAGAGGCGAACCCGGAAAAAATCCAAGCCGTACTTGAGATGTCCAGTCCAAAGACAGCGCACGACGTCCAGCGTCTAACAGGACGTCTTGCCGCGCTAAACAGGTTCATGTCCCGAGCAGCAGAAAGAAGTTTTAACTTCTTCAAGTTGCTCCGAGGCCCTAAAAACGCCTCGAAGCAAGGGGGGCAAGTACTGTGGACTGACGAATGCGAAGCTGCCTTCACTGAGCTGAAGGCATATTTGGCAGCCCCTCCTGTTCTCTCAAAGCCTGTGCTCGGAGAACCCTTGTTCGTGTACCTCTCGGTCACCGAACACTCCATCAGTGCGGTCTTGATCAGAGAATTAGGAGCGGCACAGTATCCAGTGTACTATATCAGCAGGGTCCTCCAAGAAGCTGAAAGGAGGTACCCCAGAGCAGAAAAGCTTGCCCTTGCTCTTGTCACAGCTGCACGGAAGCTCAGGCCCTACTTTCAGGCCCATTCCGTTACAGTGCTTACCGATCAACCGCTGAAATCCATCTTGCAGCGGCCGGAGGCTTCCGGTAGGTTGGTTAAGTGGGCAATCGAGCTGGGAGAGTTTGACATCAGCTTCCGACCAAGGACGGCAATCAAAGCGCAGGCGTTAGCAGATTTCGTGGCGGAATGCACCCTTCCGGCCGAGCAGGATCCACCGTTGGCAGACGAGCCCCCATGGGAGCTTTATGTGGACGGATCCTCTTGTGTCTCCGGAAGCGGGGCAGGTTTGGTCCTCACCTCCCCAGAGGGGTTAGAGTTCCAATACGCCCTCCGTTTCCGCTTTCCAGCCTCCAACAACGTCGCCGAGTACGAAGCCTTGCTTTCCGGTATCCGCATGGCTAGGCACCTCGGAGCCATTCGGCTTAGAGTCTTTAGTGACTCCCAGTTGGTCGCCAGCCAGGTGAGCGGACAGTTGGAGCAAGGGAACCTCGCATGGCTCAATACCTCCAACAGGTCAAGAGCCAGACAGAGGGCCTCGTATACTTCGAGGTTATACATGTTCCACGGGAGCAGAACGCGCGAGCTGATGCGCTGGCCAAATTGGCATCTTCAGGTGACATCACCCCTTCTCGCTCTGTCTTCATTGAAGAGCTCGCCTTGCCGAGCACAGAGATTGATGTAGCCGCCATAGAAACGGGCCCACCGACCCCAAGTTGGGTGGACCCTCTCTTGGCGTACCTTCTCCGAGGCGAGCTTCCTTCCGAACAGGATGAAGCTCGGAAAGTCAGGATGCGCTCGCAGCATTTCACCCTCGTAGAAGGCAAGCTGTACCGACGGTCCCTTGCAAGACCTCTTCTACGTTGCCTCAACCCTGAGGAGGCCCTCGCAGCCACAGAGGAAGTCCACGAGGGGTTGTGCGGAAGCCATCTGGGGGGCAGAACGCTAGCACGCAGCCTCATCCGAGCAGGGTTCTGGTGGCCTTCTCTTCAGAAGGATTGCATGTCCTTCGTCAGGAAATGCCCAGAATGCCAGAAGTTCGGAGTACTCATCAAGCAGCCAGCCGAACAGCTTCACAGTCTGTTCGAGCCGCGCCCCTTCGCCAGATGGGGCATTGACATCTTGGGCCCCTTTCCAGAGGCCCAAGGGCGCAAGAAGTTCCTTTTTGTGGCCATCGACTACTTCACCAAGTGGATCGAGGCCGAACCCGTTGCCACAATCACCGAACAAGCCGCGTGGAAGTTCGTATGGAAGAACCTTCTCTGCAGGTTTGGCATCCCAAGGGTGATTACATCTGACAACGGGAGACAGTTCGACAGCACCTTCTTCAAGCAAAAGTGCGCCGAGCTCGGGATCTACAACCACTTCACCTCCGTGGCTCATCCCCAGGCTAACGGTTTGGTCGAAAACGCCAACCGAACATTGCTGCACGGGATCCGAACCAGAGTGGAGGCTGCAGGTGGATCATGGATCGATGAGCTCCCAAATGTCCTTTGGTGTCACCGAACAACTGCTCGGGTAGCTACAGGGGAAACACCTTTCCACCTAGCCTACGGCTCAGAAGCAGTTGTACCTTTGGAAGTAGCCCTTCCAACCATCCGAACAACCCACTTCGACGAAGCCGCCAATAACCGTGCTCTCCGAGAGAACTTGGACATGCTGGGCGAACGACAAAGCGACGCCAGCATTCGCCTCGTTTCTTATCAACAACGGCTTGCGCAATATTATAATGCGCGAGTCAAGGAGAGGCGGTTCAACGTGGGAGATTTGGTCTTGCGCCGCTGTTCGGCTTCGGACCCCCGAAGAGCAGTCGGCAAACTTGCCATCAAATGGGAAGGACCTTATCAGGTCACCCACGTCCTTGGGAAAGGCTCATATAAGCTAACTACTCCTAGTGGCGAGGCCATTCCCAGGACTTGGCATGTCTCTAATCTTAAGGCTTATCATCTATAAAAGCCTTCTTTCAGCATCCAACCTCTCTTCTCCTTACTCCTGTTGCTTCATGAGCATTTGGCATAGATACCTGATCGGAACCTCCTTTACGGTACCCAACGATCTGCGTCTTACATGCAATGCTCACGAAGCTAACGGATTCCGATCCGAGCAGGAACAACCACAACAGGGAGAAGATAGAGAAAGAGACGCTACAGAAAAACTCGTAAAGCAGAGGATTTCATTTATAAGAAGTTCTTGTGCTTACAAACAGCCTTCCTTGGCCGATGTTACAAAAAGCGAAGTACAAGAAGACGTGAGGCAAGGGGATTAAGGAGCTTGTTCGGAAGGACCAGCATCCTCACCCGAAGAAGGCATCCGCCCAGACTGAAATTGTGCGAACCGCACACCATCTAAGCGGACATCTTGGGTACGGCGTTGACATTCCCGAACAGCAGCCTCGAAGGCTTCTTGGGCGCGTTCGGCCCAGGAAAGCCTCTCCCCCACCTCCTTCCCAGCATTGAGGCCCACTTTGTAGCAGCGAGCCCCATACTGCTCCAAGTCTTCCTTGTACTCTGGCCCAGTCTTATAGTCAGCAACGGCACGGGCCCCGCATCTACTACTACCTTGGCTAGGGCGTCCTTTTCGGCCCGCGCCAAGGTAGCATCCAGCTTCGCGGCATGAAGAGCAGCTCTGAGGTCCTTCACCTCCTCCTCCAGCGCCGCCTCGCGAGCTTTATGCCTTGCCGAAAGGTCATCACAGAAGGCTACCTGCGCCTCGTAGAGATACCTCTGTCTCTGGCCCCGAACAGCTAAAGCCTTCAGAGTGGCCAGCGACTTGGACATTTCGTCCGCAAGCGCCTCTACGTCGACGTCGCTCAAACCATCTTCTGTCTGCCACTCCGGCTGGTAACCTTCCACTGACTTCTCCGGAGTCTGTTCGGAAGGAAGGTCCAAGCACCTTGCCAACCGTTCAAGACGAGAAGCAGTGGGGCTCGCAGGCAGCTCCCTTGGCGTATCCTCCATCCGACGAAGGGTCGCCTCCAGCGCTGCCACCGAAGGAACTCCAAGAGGTTCTCTCAGAAGCACCTCATTAAGAGGCCTTCGGTCGTCTTCGGACCCTTCATCCCGGGCAGCACCCGCAGCCTCCCCCCCATACTTCGACTCCTTGGAGGTTGCTTCTGCGTTAGCAACCACCTCGGAGGGGGGCAGGGGGGGCAGGATTCCCCCGGGGAAGTGGCAACCTCTTCGGACGCCCTCGCCGTTGCGGCCGCCTCCGCAATGGTCCCTGCTGCAGGAACCATTCCTTGCTCTGAAGGCGCTGCTGTCACCGCGCTGCTCGGAACCACCCCAGCAGGGGCGGAAACTCCCGTTGCACCAGTGTCCTCCTCCTGCCGAACAGGAGACGCCACAACTTCTCTGCTTCTCCTAGGAGGATACCTCCGCGATGTCGCTGGCAGCACCGTGCTCGGCACCTCCAACATTGGAAGCACTGGTGGCCTCCCTATCTCTCGCGCAGGTGGAGCCCCCGGCCTCTCCACCGGCAGGACTTTCGGATCCTTCGCTCACAAAAATGAGCCCCAGCTCGGTCGCCATCTTCTGTGCGACCTCGGGGCGAGTCGCGGAAGCCACCCGTGGCACCCCCTCATCGGCCGATTGTACGGCCCTACTCTTTTTGCGCAGCAGCAACTGCGCCCCTTCCTCTTCCTCTTCGGTCCCCTCCTCGTCGTGTGGAGGAGTAGCCTGGACCGCCTTCTGCTTCTTCCGAGCACGGAGTTGTTCCGCTTCCTCCGCGCTCTCGTCAACCAGAACGGGCCTCTTCTTCGCAGAAGGCCGGCTCGCTTGGTCGTCCTTCTCCCGAGGAGCCCGAGCTCCGGCCGGTACCACCTCTCTAGTGGCCTTCTTCTTCAAGCGAATCTTTCCAGGCCCCTTCTCAGGAGCCTGCGCCTTGTTCGGGCGCCCTTCGGCAGTTGATGGAGCTACAAGTGCCGTTGTCACCGCGGCACCAACCCTCACCGCGGAAGGAACCCGAACAACAGCGGCGACGTCGTCATCTTCATACACCCTGTGCGCTAGCACAGGGATCTGTTCGGCGAACTCATCATTCGCCTCTTCATCTCTTCCTGCCTCCAGCTCTGCAGCCGCTGCGCACAAAGAAGATAAGAAGAAGAAAGATTAGTATGAGGTCACCAAACCTAAGAGTAAACCACCGAGAGACAGTATACTTACTCCATGGTTTGCTGAGCCCGTACTTGACGAGCATGAACTCGGTCACATACCCTTCTCCATTCCGAACACCTGCTCGGAGAAGGGCATCTGATGCCCTCGCCTCATCCTGGATAAGCTTCGGAAAGCTATCCTTCTGTGCTGGGCGAATGACTGTGGGGAACCCCCACTCAGCACCACTCCGGTGGCGCACGAAGAACAGCCTGTCCATCCAACCCTTGTTGTTGGAATACCTGCTAGACAGGCCGATGTGCATCCGGTCTGTTCGGTGCTTGGCGTAGTAGACATCTGCTCCCGACGCCCGCGAAGCAGACAACTTGAAGTGCGCTCGGAAGACGTCCGCCGAGCCCCGGATTCCTTTTAACTTGCAGACAACACCGAAGATACAGATGTATCTCCAGGTGTTGGGCGTCAGCTGTATTGGCGAAACGCCCCAAGTGTTAAGGAGCGCCTTCGCCACCTCCGGCAACGGCAGCCGGAAGCCTGCCTCCAGATGGTCCACGGATAGGAGCAGGCAACCTGGTTTATTCACCAGGATCGTGTCGCTTTCCCTGGCGTCGACGATCTCGTACTCGTCCCCAATCCGGAAGCGCTCACGAAGACCACTGAAGTGGCGGTATCGTGGTCCGCTCGGCACTGCGACAGTCACCCCGCTAGCTCCGGCAGCGGCTTTCCCCTTGCTCGCCATCGCCGGAAGGACTGCAGAAAGCGGCAACGGCGCGAGAGGACGAAGCAGAAGACAGGGAGAGGAGAAGGCAAGGAGGCACGAAGATCTCAAAGATGGAGGGTTTCTGGGAGGCGTAGCTCCCGCCCTCGTCTCGTCCCCTCCTTATAAGGAAAGAGGAGGGAACGAAATTCGAGGCGGGCCCTAAAATGCCGCTCCTTCCGATTTTTGAAAACGCCCCTTCGGGTACAGCGTTGGCAACCGTCCGAACGCAGCGGCGGCACCTCAAGTATGGCGCGGCTTTGCACCCATCATGATGGGTTAGCCGTTTGACAGGACCCTAAGCGGCGGCATCCCGCAACGGGCCCTCGCATTAAATGCGGAAGCGACGCCCTCGAAGCCCTCGTTTCACCGAGCCATTCGAGGGCGTGGGGGGCAAGTGTGGTGGCCAAATCTGGTCACCTAGGCCCATGATGGCTCGTTACGGCCCATTCACGTCCTGTCAACCAACGTGGCACCGTCATCGAAGGGCACGCCCTCTCCAGGATGGCTCAAAGACCTCCATTGTGTGACTCCCGTGATCGGAAGCTGTCAGGTTCCGCTGCGGCGTACCTCCGAGCAGATCACCCGCCTTCCCTACCGAACAACTATGAACAGCTTCCGAACAAGAACAGTGACTCCGCTCCATGAAACTACCCTCGATGTTACCGAACAGCATGTTCGAGCCCCCACGTGGGTCACCTGCTCGGAAAGCATTCCCAAAGGGTTCCGAGCAGGCTCTCTGGCTTCCAGAACGGTTGTAACCGTCCCAGGCCACGTTCTCCACCATCAAGGGGCGTGAACTGCCTGGCAGCCTAACGGGCACCAGAGTCATAACTCCTCCCGTTATGCGCGTGCGTCAAGGCGCCTCTTCAGGCACGATCTGCCCAACGTTACGCACGTTGGCCTCGACAAGACGCCTATAAAGGCACAGGTACAGTACCATGCAACGGTACGTTCTCTTCCTTACGCGAACACATTCTCGCATTCCGAAACCCCTGCCTCACAAGCTCTCCACTGACTTAGGCATCGGAGGGTTTCCCCGGTCTTCACCGGGCCCCCTGATCCTATTCTGGTTTTGCAGGTCTTCGTCCTCACCAGCAATCGTCTTCCCTCTCTTATTCCAGTGGAGGCCCGTTTGGCTCAGGTCCAAACAGGATTACACCACCACAATACTTAATGCACGTGATTTGCTCGGACGGACGAGCTGGCGCTACCTCATTGGGCAACGCCCTGCTGCACCAGGTCGCCCGCTCCGCACCCGGGCGGACTGCACGCAGCGTTTCTCTATTTTTATAGGGTCTCTACATCCTGATCAATTGGGGTATTAGACTTCTAAAGTAGACTCATGGCGGGACTCTCTATCTCCTCTTTAGGGTAACCATCAGAGAGGGAAAGTCACAATGAAACTCGAATCTACCAAACGTACGTGGTTAGTTTCTAGTGACTTGTGCGAGTCTTAATCCAAACTGGACTCTTGTAGAGCTCTTTCTCCTCCTAGTCCCATGGAGCTTAACGGTGATTCCTTTGTGAGCTATCGAATTCGAGCCGATCACCATGACCCATCAGAAAATACAGCCAGCTGTGACTTGGGATGCACTCATCTAGGAGCTATGTCGCATTGAACACGACGAGGCACATCCATATGCACACGAGAAAGTTCCAGGCGCGCACGTGCAACGGTGTAACAGATACACCATGCATTCATCCACACTTTACGACCAAAATTCATGACTACACCCCCACATCATTCATCGGAGAATGCACCACGATTTATGCACCCAAAAAAGGTAAGTTTATTCTGAGTATGATCATTATAGACAGCCTTATGATTATTTCTTGGAAGACGCCAAGAAGGATTTATTTCCAGTCACAGATACAGATGCAAATGGACGGGCTAGGTAAAGTATGGTGATTCTACGATCATACGTCGTCTCTAGCGATAATGGTGAACAGAGACCTGTCTTTGTGCTGTGATCCTTCTCTTCAAGGTGTCCGGTGTTAAGGGGCATTTCCCCCCTCCGTCGGCAAAACTCTGGTTACATAATGAGCCCCCCAGTCGTGGGGACAAAAAGGTACGAAAATTACAATCGAGAGTGACGTGGGCTGAACCTAAGAATCCTCGAGCCATGAAAGAACAGCAGTATATTAATCGGGCGATTCATATGAACGTGTTTGATTATTCCGACTTCTGCGGTAACACGCTCCCACATTCTCCTTAACAAAATTCCAAATTGATGACAAAAAACTTGAGACTGAAGAGATGAATAGAAGTTGCCTGTTGGAATAATTTCTGATTAAACTAAGGTGTCTCAGCAGGGTGTTCACTTCTTCCCATCGCTGTGAGATATTGAAAAGAATTAGAGAAATACTAATTACACAGTCACTATCAGTGCAGATCTCATCCAATAGAATATTTAATACATCATTTCAACGGGAGTATTAAATATTTGTACATCATTCTTCATAAAATTATTTGTCACATTTAACTCTAGCAAAGCGAGTTAAGATTTAAGAGTGATAAATAGTCAACTAAGAAGGACAAATAATTATGCATGCCAAATAGGAGTATCAAATGCTCATATATTATTTTCTATAAAATTATTTGTCACTATGACAAACAATAAATTAAACGTGACAAATAACCAACCAAAAGAGATAAACAATTATACATCTCAAATAGAAGCATTAAATGTTCTTACATTATTCTTAATAAAATTATTTGTCACTTTTAACCTACCAAAGGTGACAAATAACAAGGGCGACAAATAGTTAACAGAGGAGGATAAATAACCTACTAAAGAGGAAAAATAGCTTTTTGCATTAGAAATGGAGATCCGCATATAAAACAATGAGAAAAAAGACGTTGGGGCCCTTGCACACGTGGCCCAATGATGTTCCGCATGGCAGTTCTAGTAAGGCGTTTTTACCCAACGACCGGGGTAATAAGCATTTCTCAAAGAATAATGGAGTGAGGCATCATCCGTATGTGTAAAAAATGTGGACTTATTCACAAACAACTATCTGATTATACAGGATGGTGCTGCTTTAAATTCAGCAGATTCCTGGCAGGATAATCCGAGGTGGAGCTGAATCAAACTCGGTCCAAGTGAAGTTTGGTACCTCAGGGGCATGTCAAAACATGCAAAATTGTTGAAGTACCATGCATGCATCTATGAGACGATTATCTGAGCACATTCAAATTCTATGCCCATCGTGTGGTATAAGCATTTCATCCTGGTCATCAACAATTACCTGTGCACAGAGAAAAGGCGAGTTACTAATTCAGTTGATGGTACAAAGTCAACAAATAGGAGAGGCTCGAAACCTGATAATTCTGGCCATTATAGGTATATTCCACAAAAAGCTGCTTTGGTTCTCCAGGGCAAGGGTCACAGAAGCCCATTATCCCGGACTTCTTTATTCCCTTGTGAAGCTGCACCAGTCAACAGATCTAATTGTTAAATTCAAAAGAAAAATAGACAGGTCTTTGGAATAAACATATAAATTCAACTAGCTAAACAAAGCACTGCAGGAAAAATATAATTTTTCAACTTGTTACTTGATGTCTGCTATTCATATTTTCTGACGTATTAACAACACATTTTTTAATGCATTCAATTCCATTGCTATTGGCTATGAGTTTCTTCTTTATCTAGGAAGTCAAAAAGGTAAACAAATGAAGATGTAAAAAAAAAGGCAGAAAAGAAGGTCAATAAGTATGTCTGAGAGTAACTTGTAATGTTGCAGAGAAAAATAATTCCAAAGAAAACCCAGAAACGAAGTCACTTCATAAGATGATTTTCTTGTGGATTACATAGCAATATCTTAGCAAAAGCTTCAGCTTGGTAGCTGTCCCAAGTAACAAGAAAGCAAGGTGAACAAAAGTTTCCAGAAGATTGTTGCTCCATCCTTTAGTGTGTACAGTGTCACAGATTTAGATGTTTCTGTCAAACTTCAAAGTTTAAACTAACCTAGCAGACATCCCATAGGATACGTTGATATTACAAAAATAAATAATGAAGGTAAATGTCAAATATTGGCAAAGATGAACCTGGTTCCATTCCCTCAGATTGGTCATGTGGACTGTAGTTAGTCGATCACTGGTAGTAGGGTACTCTTGGATACATGCAAAAACACATAGGAAGTAGGATCGAATTTTTTTTTTTTTTGAAATGCAAGTATGATCAATGATTACTACATTCCATTAACGTGCACACATGCACACGCACAAGCGTGACTGGAGACAAGCGTCAAGGTTTGGAATAACCTAGTACAGATCACTAATATTCATCAGTCACACTTCTATGTATTAAGTAGAATTTGAACAGTTCATAAAAACATACCATATCCACATGTCACGGGCAATAAATCATGCAGATAAATCATAAGCAAGAACAAACCTTTAGTTGCCCAGCATCGTTCACCAAGAAATTCAAGGGTATGGTCACATCTAGTACTTCTGAAGACACATCGTTCACCTCCTTAATTTCATCCACTCTTTTCAAAACTTTAGACTTTCCGTATAGTGCTCTTGTAATAACCAGTCCTCCTACCTCTGCTTGTCTGTTTCTCTTCCTATTGGAAACATTTTGCAATAACTTCTGTGCTTTTTCAGCCGCTGCCCTTGCTTCTCTCACCTGCATTGCTACACCAGTAAATGACTGACAAAGGACAATAACAGTAAATGAAAATAACAAAAAACAGAAGCTAGTATGGCTTCAACTAAAGCTGGCTTCAAAACAGGAGAGGTGGTATCGTTAGCTGAACAGAATGGTGATATGATGATGCCGGGAAACAAAGTAAAGGTAGCAGGTATAAATTCAGTAGTTACTGCCAGACCAAAGTCGCTGACTGAGTTTATATCAGTGAGAAGCCAACTCGAGGAACTCCAATTGCATGCCTCTAAGGATAAGAAAGTTCATAGAAGATGAAAGACAACCTTAGAAAGCATGTGAAAGATGGACGACAGATGTGGTGTCTAACTGATTCTGTATGATCCAGTGTCTTGAAAAGGAAAAGACAAAGATCTATTTCCAACAAGAAACAGATGTGACTGGATCAGGAACTAGATTTCAGTTTCTGATTCTTTTGTTGATGAGATAATGCTATGAAAATATGGATCATTATGATAACAATGATTAAGAAACTAGAATGAACCCAATCAATATTATGCACGTAGACACTAGACAATGAAAAGAAGCAAAAGCATGTGGAATGATGACACATGAAGCAATGCATGAACAAGGCATTTTCGTATTGAAGAATGAGGACATCGAGCCATGACTCAGACCCAAGATTAATAAGTTAGAAATAAATACATTTGATAGTGATATTTGAGAAGAGACAATGTAAACAAAGATATGACAAAGCAAAGAAATCCTTGGTTCAAACTTACCTGAATTGCTATTTTGTGATGTCTGGAAGGAGACAGAGATGGGATGGGTATATAACAATATTGCGCACATATGTCCGCATGTGTAGATAACAGCTCAATAGGAAGGGCTAACTACTACCCAGCTGTGTTTAAGTAGACAATTAAGTACAGTAGAAGATGTGCAGATTGCAAGGTGTATTAGTGTGCAATTCATGCACTAGTTCGGTACAAAGGTTAACCAGTAAATGCAGAAAGAGTATTCATTTGACATCCTTTTAGGGACATTATAGCCTTTCCCTAGCTACGTTAAGAGTTAGCCCCTCAGTAAAAGGTTCTCTATGATAGTATAATAGGAATGTTTAGAGCACAGAATTTAAGATTTTCATCCGTATTAAGGTGATATGACAAAAGCAATGGGTTTAGTCACATGTAACATGAATTAAATTTGTCACCGAGTCCCCTCTTGGCACAGTTGCCAGGCGTTTGACCACCTTATCCCGGGTGGCTCTTGGGCTCCAACTTTCAAGCAGGATTTCCATCACGATGAGCAGGTGTACTTATAGGACCTTCTTTCCCTTCTACCCATCCAACCGAAGAACGGTGAGAATGGATGGATATGGAGAATTGGAGATGGGATGAGAAAGGAAGCTACAATGTCAACCCAGCTTATGCTGTCATCTCGGATGGAGGGGTTTGTCATGAGTTTCATCAGCAAGTATGGAGGCCCAACAGTCCCCTTAAAGTAAAGGTCTTGGTTTGGAGAATTTCTCATGGGAGACTTCCAACAAGGGATAGGCCCTCACATTTCTTGCTTGCTGTTTTTGCGGAGCCGAGGAGTCCATAGATCACCTTTTGCTGGACCTCCTATTTTCAGGGGGTTCGGATGGAGGTTGCACGGAGGACCAACTGTAGATCAATTTGCGGAGAGAAGTTCACCGTCTACTGCCACACTGGGGAAGACCGTGGACATGTAAGCGAGACAGGATAGTGTGGTGGCTTGTCTTGCACCCCACGCTATGGGCGCTGTGGAATGAGAGGAACTACCGTATCCTCCGGAGGGAGTTGGGGTCCAAAGAAGCAATTGTTGATTTTGTATGCAAAAGTGTTAAGGAGTGGGCCGCCACTATTTCTCTTATCTCCAGTGATGTTTCCCCACTTTTTGGGTTGATTGGGAGGGTAGTTTGTTATCACCTTCTAGGTGAGCTCCCTGTTGTATAGGTGTTTTGGAGGGGTTTCTCTTTTTGGGTGTTTTGCCACCTGTACTTGTACATTCCCTTTTCCTTTAATATATATTTGTGGTATTATCCAGTATCCACCTTAAAACAAATGAATTAAATTTGACCAGAGTGACTGAGGTATGATCCACATGGAATTAATGACCCGAACTAGGCTTTTGAGTACTTACTGTGGTAAACAGTGACCCATGAGTCCATGACCCCTCCTCTGCAAAACATGATTGAACCTTCTTCAAACCTTAAAACTCAACAGGCTACTCTTCAGGTAATATGTTCTGCCCAACAAAGCCTAAGCCAAATAGTGTGTTCAAAGATCCAATACAAGCTAGTTTTTCAGGAGATCTGAATTGGAACAGACTAACTGGGAATGCATTAGCAATATGTGTTGTATTGCACTGGGTGGATCAAGCCAAAATTTCCTATTTCTTCCATAAATCTTTGTATTTGGAGACAAACCCAAATACAACCCCACTAAGGCACCCTAAAATTTCCCTTACTTGAAAAGAAACATGAGTTCAACTTCAAATTTACAAAACCACTCTCTACAAGGGAATCAATCAAAAAGCTAGTTGATTACCATGAAAATTAAAAATATTAAAAACCAAAATTTCTCTGACTGACTTGTCCAACAAGAATAAAAATCTGATCTATACCACATTCAAGTTGCACAGAATACTGATGAAACAATTTACCTCCCACTCAAGACACCAGAGAGGGAGAACGCTGGTTGATCTAGGAAAATCACTGCCAGTCTTTAAAGGTCAAAAACCATAAAGTATGCTTCATGCGGTATTGTATCTTCACAACTTTTGATATAAAACAAACTGGAGACAGATACGTAGTGCAAAAATCTATTTGGTAGAAGCCATCTTCTACCTGAACTGTGGACTTCTCCTCCTTCTCCAGCACTTTTTGCTTCTCCCGCCTTAAATAATAAGGTTTGACAACGAACCTCTGCAATCTCAACAAGAAGATAATCAGAATATTGACAAAGTTAAGTGAAAAGGCATGCATTTGATTGATAGCATGGCCTATTATAAGTTGTTACAATATTCAGGAAAATTACTCTCAAAATATAAAACAAATATTTCTTTTTAAGCAAAGATGCAGAACTATTCCAGAGGTCAAAAGAATGTTGGAGTTTAAAAGAAATTGCAAATTAGAGGGATCAATTTTAAATAGCTAAAATTTGTAGGACTGATATTAAAATGACTAAGCCCAAGATTCAAACCGACCTAAAACTACATTACCCATGTATGGGGTGGGGGCGGAAGAAAATTGTGTATGCCTTGTAACCGGTTACAAAATGTCTCAAACACAAATCAAACATCAACCCAAGAAGGTTTTGTTTCTGCCAACTGAGGGAACGATTTTGCAAAATAAAAAAAAAATAGAACTGGCAATATGCATTTGTCAACAAAAAAAATCTTGCTTTCGTCAAGAATAATACAACTTGCTTTTATATAAACATGGCACTGGAAAAAAGTGTGTTGAACCTTGAGCAGAAAATAAAGTGATGAAGGAATGATCAATGCTCCTGTTGCAACTAGGGAGTCCAGCTCTCTGGAAAGCAAGACCTGCATGAACGACATAGGATTAACACATATAAATACAAAAGTGCAGTCCTAACTTTTCCCACCTAAAGCAGAGGAAGATGAAGAATACATCATTGACGATCCACATGAAAGGTAATGACAAAAATGCTAGGAAGTTGGAACAACACCCAAAATCTCTCTCTAAAAATTTATCAGCATCAGATGTAAAATAACAAAATATCAACAGATGTCAAAATAGGCATTTACATTAACAACTCTGGCTTTAACATTTTATATGCAAAGCAGTTTTCTGTTTCAACTGAACTCAGAAATAGACAACCTAAGCTTGAATTTCCAAATATTTGAATGAACATGCATAAAAAATTCAAGTTATCGGAATCCATCTGCAGACCAGTTTATTCTTCAGCTCTTTGTTGTGGTTCCAAGTTTATGACCATGACCTTCCTACACTGCTCCACTTGCCATCATAAGGGCAATCAAATTTAGTTGTAGGCTTGTAGCTCTGATTACCAAACCAGGAACATGTCATGCTTGCTTCCACAAGTTTAGCAAAGCAAGAGAAGTGGCCACTGCCTGCTGACCAAACCCTTTCCTTTGTGAGCTTTTCCCCAACTGATCCAACAATCCCTCAAGAACCAAATATACACAAGGTTTCAACACTCATGCTTGTTTTATCATCTTTCCACAGTTAGAATACTTTACCTCATACATCTTGCTGGCTTAATCCTTACATTATGTAGAACAGCAGTGAGTTCAGAGAATTCAAAGCATAATGCTCATGAAAAAAAGAATGTCATGAATCTGACTGTGCTCTATGATGTTGCCCAAGGGGCATATATATGGACCATGCTGCTGTAAGAGGAATATTCATGACATTAAAGGGTGTTTTTGACATGTAACAATCTGAGGGTATTCATGACACTATGATTCCATTTTAGATAAAATAACAATCTGACAGCCATTCATGCAAATATTAAAAAAGCTGCAGAATTATACATCTTTAATGTCTTCAGAATGATTATTATCTGCGATTCTACGGTACCATCTTTATTGTCAGTTTAGTTAGTTGGCTGCCTAAGCAATTAGACACCACATTTCAGGGATTCTCCTTTTTTTCATGAGGTAGTGCTGTTGAGGTTTATATTAAAATATCACAATTTTTTTAGCATATAATGACACTTAGGAAGATCTGCAAAAAGAAAAAAAAGAATCCATATCTTTCTGGGATCTGTTAGTTCAAGGAATTTCTTGCTGTAGTTCTACATGTGGATCCCATCCATTTCAACCCTCATCCACCTATTTTGCCCATCCACCACCAGCACCAGCATCAGCAGCAGAGCCCCAGCAGCAGTGACGACAAGCAGAGTCGAAGGTAGATATTTCTTTTACCTTCTCACTTTCCCATCTAACCTCTGTACTTCTTCTCAATATCCAGGGATAGATTGATTTCAATTGTCCAGGTCAGCCAAAACCAGTTTGAATTTCAATTCATTGTTGGCACTCATTGCATAACTCTCGGCATAACTTGAATGGTGCCAGTTGAATATTCAACTTTAAAGTCATATTGAGAGAAATGGTGCCTCCTTCTTTATCAAAGCTGCTCCTTGATTAGCCCCCAAAATACATGATTTTCTGGCACAGTATGCTTGACAACCAGAGCCTTAACATGAAATGTAGAGGACACTTGGACCAAAGCAAGAGCACAGGGAGGTATGTGACAATTTCCTTCTTACCATAGATGTTCTACCTGTCACATTTTCTTCTTTTCTTATTGTGTTGGATTGATGGTACCATGCATTCATGTAACGAAAAAGAGGATTATCCCTCATATTCAAACACACATAAACTTAACATTTTCATATTTCAAATAACGTATCCCTTCAAATATACGGAAGCATGAAAAAAAAATCAGAACATGGGAAAAGAAAATGGACATATGAATTCAACTCACAGGAACAACTAGTTTTTGGCTCCCACGAAGTAGCTCAAATCGCCAAGAGATCCCCTATAAGAGTCTTTTCCGTCAAAATATGTAATACATGATAAATCTAAGTTAAATGAATGGTTTATGTAAAGTAACAATAACCAAAGAACATGAATGAATCTCAGTTAGAAATGACAATACACTGGCTAAGGAAAGAGTAAAAGAAAGATGGGCTTTTTGCATATATACCCATGTTAGAAGTCTAATTGCGATATACCCTCGTTACATATGAAATATGTCATGAGAGACCTTGATGTAACAGGCTATGATGGAAGTGAGACATTCTGTCGACAGACATCTACAGCCGAACTTCAGGCCTGTTTGATAACATTTAATAGACATATAATGTCTGAAATAACTATTTTTTAAGATTTCAACTTGTTTTATCAAACATGTGAAATAATGTCTGATTTCATCACTTAAATCTGAAAAACCACTTAATTTTTAAGCTAGGAGAAATCACTTTTTTCAGACCCTCAACTTTCTCAACTCTCGGTAGCCTCGGCCGGTTGTCGGAGTCCGCCAGCGCCCCCGATCGACTGCCAGATTTAGGTTGCTGGAATCCAGCAGCTGGCAGCACTGGTGACCAGAGATCAACGAGTCGCCGAATTCCGGCAGCCGATGGCCGGATTCTGGCAACTGGCGATCGGTGAATCTAGAGACTCTGCCAGCAAATCCTCCGCCAGAGAATCCGGCGACTCCGCTAGCGACCGGCAAATTCTTCAGTCACCGAATTCTGACGGTTGACAGTCAGATTCGGATCGTCAACCGTCCTTTCATATATTAAAATTTTCAAAAAATACTTAAATATAGTATTTTTATCAAATAAGATATTAATTCAGATGTTATTTAAGTTAGTTATCAAACAACTCTTAATGAATGTCTTACATATATTAAGTACTTTTTAAGTTTCAGATTTAGAGAATAGATGCAAATAAGATTTCAGACATAAGTGTTATCAAACGCCACCTTCCTTCGCACAAAATGTCCAAAATAACCCTCACTATTTGCAAAGAACCCCTTTATAAAAAATATTCTTTTTATACATGCCCCTCCCTCCCTCCCCCTCTCTCTCTCCAACACCACAAAGGTCAGCTCTCTCGCTTTCTCTCCGGCACCACATGAAGAGTCCAACACTATCTCACTTTCTCTCCTCTCTCTCTCTCACACCAGTGCCGAAGGGGGTGATCCCCCCTCCGGTGCCTCTCTCTCTCCTCCGGCATCTCACACCCGCACCAAAGCATCCACCCATCCCTCTCTCACCACCCTTGAGCTGGCATTTTCGTCTGTCCCCAGCAGGCACTTGCAGGAGTTCCGAGGTCAGCACCCACAACACCTCCTCCTTTGACCTCGTGAAATCCGCAAAGACCTCCGCCGCCCCCCGCTCCACCATGATCCTCCTGACCTCCCCAACTTCAGTGAGATTCCTGAGGAAGGACCTTGCAGGCGGAGGCCACCACCTCTCCCCCCACAGCTCCCTCTGCAGCAGAGTTCTAGCAGTTCCATGACACCCCTGTGGGCCGACACCACCCATGTGTTGTCTGAATTCCCCATTAGCTTCTTCAGGCCATGGCAGCCTGCTCCCTCCCCAGCACAGTTCCCTTCTCTAGGGTCCAAACCATGGGCGCCACCACATCGGCAAGGATGAGGATGGGCTGGTGGCCACCATGGAGACGGCGTCCAAAGCTTCCTCCTGGACCCCCCAACTCCAGTAAGCTTAATTACACACGCATGTATATATGATTGCTATGTTCTTTCCTGCTCAAAACTTGGTTTTCATAGTTTCTTTGGAAGCTCAACTACATGTACATATTCATGTACAGATCTGATGGTGGATAAGAAGAGAAAGAAGAGACACATGAGGAACTAGAACAGCGGGAAGGGGGAAAAAGAAGGCAGTGTTCTTGCAGTGGTGGGGATGATCACCATCTCTAAATTGAATACTCCCTAGGTTCTGGCAGTAGTTTTCCTATCTCATGATGGCAAAAGCACTAGAAGATGAAGAAGAAGGCCCCTTCTTAATCTCTGCTTTGCTGTTGAGTGATCACAGCTGGGTTAAAGCCTGTTGTGCTGCTGCTGCAGATGAAGGAGAGGTTTTCGCCAGGAAGCTAGGAATTGCGTCCCCGGCCATGACGACCACGATCCTGGGCTCCATGTCGAGTGGTGCCAACTTCTCGCCATAGAGCGACACCGGAAACGATGTAGACATGACGAAGACGTGCAGTGGGAACATGCAAGTATGGCACGGTGATGAGACCCATCATGACTGCAGACTGCCAGCCCTCCAAAGACGTACGGTAGCGGAGAGCCCCAATGACAGAAGCTGCCAGCGACTCCACCTATTGCCGTGTGCAGCTTGCTTCTCATGAGCAGCTTCCCACCCTCATAGGTATCACTGGAGCAGCAAAGGGCAAGGCTTTGGACCTCCTCCACCGTCATCGTCATCGCTCACAGGAGCTCCCACATTGCCGCAACGGTCAAGGTCAGATTGCAGCTGACTGGGCGAGCTTGGTCTGGATCAGCTGCCATTTTCCGGGGAACGACTTGACGGAGTAGGAGGGGGAGATTATAGAGTCGGGGGGGAGGGGGGGGAGAGAGAGAGAGAGGTGGAGGTGAGAGGTTTTTTTTTCGTAAAGGTTATTTGGGACATGTCATACAAAATATAACCCCCGTAGATGTCTGTTGCCGTTTTCCTTCTATTCCGTCACGGGACGTGATAGTAGTCTCTCTCATGACATTTTCAATGCATAAGAGGGTATACATGTAAATGCAAATGCAGGACAGATTCTCACACAATTAGACTTATAACAGGGAAATATATGCAAAAATCCCAAGAAACATATATAAAAGAAAGAGAATAAGGAAAGCCATGGAAAGTGCAGTTGCAGTGCAACACAAAAGAATAGTGCCTGTCATGGTTAACTGGTGAAGAAAATAGTTTCTTTGGTGGGTAACAAGGAACATATTAACCTATAAATCATTTTGGTTTAGAGAATGACATTCAGAATGCCTTTTCTCTTTTTCTGCCGTCTGATACCACATGCTTTGCAAATCACAGGGGCAAGGATTATGCTGGGAAAACCTCTGGACATGGTCTAGACTCTAGACCAGTTCATCCAGAGGCCATTCAAACCATCAGACTCTGTAAAGGATGATTCAGGTATATGAATCCTTATCCAAAAGTCAAATGCCAAATGATACTATCTCTTGCAGTGGAATTCATGTATCAGTATTAAAGAGTGAAAGCAATATGGTGAAGTTGGTTAGCTTGTTGGATCATTATGAACTTTCTGACATTTATTTCTATCACCAATTACCTCAAGAGGAGATTGCCTATTTCTTGTAATGCTTCAGCATTTGCAGCTTTCTAGCACAAATTAGTACTCCATCATTCATAAAATACATCTGTTTATTTATTCCCTCTCTTCTCCGCTGCTTCTCTTTTCTCCCATATCTCTTTACACACTCATCACATTATAACTTGGTAGGTCTTACTGTTGGTCACTTGGGATCAGCAGCAGATTAGCAACATTGATAAGGTATAATTACAATGCCAGAAAAGAAATACCTGAATCCCTATAGCATAGAGCATTCGTATGGTGCTGAAATCTGATATTCTTCTTCCACCACCAATTTCAAACTCCAGATCAGTGCTGCAAAATTTTATATTCAATGTGTGATGAAACTTACAAAGTGCTTGCAAGAAAAACTTGATAGTCACCAAGTATAAACTACCTAACACAGTTTTCTTCGATCCTAAAGCAAAAGAGTTTGACTCAAAGCAATTATACATAAGAAGGGTTTCCACAGACTACCAGAACTGCAAATAAGTTATCATCATTCTACATTCAAATGGAAGGATTACTTAAAGAACTAATAATTCGAATGGATTGCCACTGCTAGCGTTAAGTTCAACAGACAACACAAAGTCTGACAGGGACCGTGACTCGTGATGGACGCAGAACGAGACTCGAGACTTCAGACGTTCAGAGATGTATTGACATCAATTTTATTTTATTATGTATTTTTATTTTAGTGGAGTCTGATTTAGCCAGGTAGAATTAAATGTCTAATTTTATGGTAAGTGGGGCTTAATTGTGGATCTGGGACAGAACAGTCTTTTGTCATTTGTTCTGGGGACATTTTGGTCTCAGTGGGGTGGAGATGTGCACAGTAGGGTGTCCTATATATATACTTGTGTGATTGGTTTTTGAAAGCATGAATGGAAAAGAAGAGAAAAGGGAGAGACTTGTTTGCCAAGCCATGTGTGAGGGGTAAGCCCCTTCGTCTTCTTCCTCCACACCCCCCTTCCCTTCTCCCTGTCGTCCCCTTCTCCTCCCCCCCCCCCTTGTCTGCATTCTCTTCTCTCCTCTCTGTGATCACTGGTCTCATTCTCGTTTCACTCTCTCTTGCTCGCTCTCTGTTCTCTCCCTCACTCCCGCGCATCTCTCTCCCTCCCCCGTGCGGTCTCTCTCTTCCCCCCACGTCGGCCCCTCTCTTCTCCCGTATCCTCTCCCTCCCGGAGCCCCCGCTCCCTCTCTCTTTCCCTCTCCCACGACGCCAACCCCCCCCCAACCCAGTTCTTCCTCTTCCCTCACTCTTCCTCTTTCCCCCGCGACACAGTCCCAAGCTCCCCTCCCTGTACGCCCTCGTCTCTCACCCGGAAGCCCCTGCACGATCCCCCCTTCCCCGTTCGCACTCTCCCCTCCCCGGAAGCACCTGCGCATTCCCCCTCCCCCGTTCGCATCTCTCCCCCTCCCCGGAACCCTGCGCGTTCCCCTTCTCTCCCCCGTACGCCCTCCCTCCTCCCTTCCCCCCGGAAACCCCATTTGCCGGCTCCCCCCCCCGTTCCCGAGCTCCCGCACGGTCGCACTCGGGGCCCCCGCGCTGTACGCACCGGGGGTTTCCACCTCGCCCCCGCCACCGCGCCGGACCAGCCTCGCCGCTGGCCCTCCCATTCGCGCCGGACGCCGGAGGCCGCAGGATCGCGCCTGCACTGTCGCGCCGAGCACCCCCGAGCCGCCGGACAACCCCCCTCCGGTCCTCCATCGCGCCGGACTTCCGTGGCTGTTGACTGCGCCGGCCTCGTCGCGCCGGTCGCGCCCAGGCCCCCTCCCAGTCACCATCCAGCAGGCCCGGTAGAGGCCCAACATCTCCAGATCGGCCGTAGCAGGTTCGTCCCGCATCGAAGTCCCCCCCAAGGAAAAACTGAAGGTACGGGGATGTAAACAATAAGGATTAGCCTTACAACCGAACCAAACACCAGATTTTTCATTCAGTACCAGACAGTGCTTAAAATTTATTTCTTTAATGGTTGGCACTGAATAAATTTCCTAACCCATACTTTGTCCTGCATTATTAAAGTGGTCATCATATTTAAATATGGGCATGTAGGCTGCTTGGTTATTCATCAAAGCATCTCTTTATAAAAATGCTGTTGATAGCAGGTGTTCAGTTGTGTTCTCTTAAATTTGTACTCTTGTGCTGGAAGACATGTTTGTAATGCAGTGAGTCCCTTCTAGGCTCAAAAAGGTCTGTGAGGTCAGTGAACCCCAGGTTGGTACCCACACTGACTTTCTGTTGATGGTGGGAGTTGATACCATAACCTCACACTGTGCTTTTAGACTTGGGTGTAATAACAAATTTAATACAGGCCTGAACCTGTTCTAAAACTGAAAGTTGAAGTTTGGGTTGGCAAAAAGGACTCCTCTTTTTCCTTCACCCTAATTTTGTCCTGCCCTTCAGTTGCCACCCTGTGTATTCCTACCATATCGATATCAAACTTGTTATCCTATATCCCAAAACAACTGAAATCCAAGTTCCACCCAAACAATGCATTATACATTATGTACTACTTGGTGATTGATTGAGATCCAATAGTTATATTGAATACAATCGTAAACCCTATTATCAGAATATTCCTTATCCCATTTGACAAAATAAACTTGCCCAATAAAGTAACAGAACCAGATAGCTGCTGAATCGCTGAAATAAAAAAATGTTGTTGTCTTTCATATACAAGCAAATTCCAGCAAAAATAAAATTATATGAATGCTCGCGACTGTTTGTAGCATCTAGAATAAAAGAAGAAGAAGAAAAAAAGATCCCTCTGGAACATGCTCACGATGGGGTTTGAGGAAAGGAAAGCCAGCCCGCACTAGAATCCCCACCGATGCATTCCACCGGTGGGATTTCAAGAGAAGAGGGGAACCGGGCCCTACTTCCCATTCCCATTGGTGGGGTTTATGAAAATAAGAAGGGGGCCGGCCCCACCTCTTGCTCTGATACAAAGAAGAAAAAGAGACAAATTGAGAGAAAATCCCAGTAGTGTATGTTCTCAGTGGGGTTTTAGAAGAAAAAGAAAATAAACCCTGGTGCATGTTCCCAGTGGAGTTTTAGGGAGAAAAAAAATAAAGAAATAAACTCCACCGGTGCATGCTATCGGTGCGGTTTTAGAAGAAGGGAAAGAAAGAGAAAACCCCCACAGTTCATGCCACCAATGGGTTTATGAGGGGGAGAAGAAGGTAGCCCCACTTATTTGGAAAGAAAAGAAAACGGAAGAAGAGAGAAGAAATCCCCACTGGTGAATGTCACTGGTGGGGTTTTAAAAAGAAAGAAGATGGTGGTCCACTTATTTGAAAAGAAGAAGAATAGAAGAGAGAAGAGATCCCCATCGGTGCATGCCACCAGTTGGGTTTTAGAAAAGGAGGGGGTGGCCCCATCAATCCATCCAATGGAAAAAAGGAAGGAGAGAAGAGATCCCCACTGGTGGAGAAGGCCAACCCCACTACCCCATGAAGGAGTCAAAAAAAGGAAAGAAACCCCACCTGTGTATGTTTCCGGAGGGATTTTAGGAAAGAAGAGAGGGGCGCCATTGCCACCCCTGCTGCCTCTCAATTCCTATAAATAAGAGAGCAGCCCCCCTACTCCAACAATAACAACTGCAACAACGAAGAAGAAGTGAAAAATAACAAGAGAAACAAGCATGGTTGGTCATACCGCCAGACCAGACCGAACCAGGATCCTGTGGGACGGTACCAATTGTACCATACCGCACCGATTTGGACAGTCCAGCTCAAACAACACCTAGTTTTAATCATACAAGAAAATGAATAAGAAAAGAGTAACAAGGTGCTGTGCCGACTATGCCGTACCAGTACGCCAACCCGGGAACAAGGGAAGAAGAAGAGAAGAAAGCTAGTGCAAGGAAGAGAAGACGACATAAAGAAGAAGAAGCAAGAGAAGAAGAAGCTCTCAAGCAAGGAAAGGAAGTCTCAGCGCAGAGGAAGAAAGAAAACTCCTCGCTCCTGCATCCTGAAGGCAAGGGGGATGCAAAATTTGTGATAAACCCCTTGCAATTTTGATCAATTGTCTCAAACTTCCCCCTTGTGTTTGAGTTGCATATCCTTAAATCCCAATGTGGTACACCATGCACATGGGAATCTGGGATAAAGAGCTACGTCAAGGGGAAATTTTGAACTCTATGAACAAATTTAAATGACTGAGATTATACCCTGTTTTCTGATTAATTGAGCATTTAACCTTGTGCCCTTGATTGCATAACCAATATACAAAGTTACAAACTGATCGCCCAAGAATGTAATCTTGGTGTCTCTAAGAGAAGTTAATGCAAATTCCAAGTTCTTTCTATGAACATATTTATTGTTTGCAACTTTACCCAATATTTTATCGTGTATATACTCCTAAATCTCTAATGGATAATGTCAACAGTCTGGACAGATTCACAATCAGGAATTACTGATTATACTCAAGAAGATCAATAACAAATGTCAACTTCTGATTATACCCAGAAATTACTTTTACTCTACATGTGTCCTAAAAATCAAGTTTACATGAAATACAGAAATGAATGTCTAGTCAAAGATTGAAGCTGATCAAAAACGGATGCATATGAGTCTACGAAGAAAAGAAGAAAATCTGAAGTCCGATCAGAATGTATGAATTAAAAAAAGAAGAAAAAAAAAACAAAACAACAATAAGAAATTAAAAATCCAAAGAATAAATAAGACATATCATATATGAAATCATAACTTGAAAGGAATTCGGACCAAAAAAATAAAAACGAATAAATGGTTAACTACCTAAGAATAAATAAACAAATGAACAAACAAATAATGAATGGATGATACAAAGATTTTAGTTATTAGTTATATACCTGAACAATAAAAGAAATCAGACATACAAATAACAAATAAATAAACAATAATGAAACAGTCAAGTCCAATTTCTTTACTCTTAAATTTTCTTCTGAGTTAGTAAAATTGTAGGCATCAACTCCGCCATGGCCAGTCCCAAGCTCGGGTGAGAAAGGAGGACGGTTTGCGTTAGGTCGACAGCCAGCAATAAAAATAATGTCAAATCTTTACATGATTTTTGATCTAAATATTTATGCTAATGTTAGGCGTTTCCCGGAAACAACGTGTTACATCAAAATCCAAATTGAATGATAAGTGAGCAAAAACTAGCTAGGGCATTCCCCATAAGCGACCGTTGCACCCGTAATTCTTCCCGGGTTAATCGAGACATGTATGGACGTCGACTATGAAGCGTCAATTCAAATTTGGAAGTGTATGACCCGGGGAAGGCCCCTTTGGGCCTGGTTGGCCCCGGACCCCGGTGAACCCCAGCGGCTTCAACCGGCCTCCCACTGGACTATCTGCGGGGGACCGCCCTCATTTGGGGCAGGTTGAACCCGTTGGAACCCCAGCAGGTTCAAATCTCCCATTTGGGAGGGTCCAACGGGTTCAAAAGCCCATTTTTTAGGCCCCTTGAACCCGCTAGCTCCCTATGGCCCTTCTCACCTCCATTTTCTATAAATAACACCCCCCCCCCCTCCCGCCCCCCTCGAGGGACCATTTACACATACACAGAAGAAGGAAAATCTAATTGAGATCGGACTTGGAGGATTCAACACAAGCACGTTTGTACTTGGAAGCGTTTGCAGTTCTTGGTTCGTGGCTCATGTTCGTGCTTTGGGTCATTTGTGCGAGTCCACTAGAGGTATGAATTTACCAAAATACCCTTAAGCTCTGCACTTATATCCTCTGAGGCCCAAGCCATGTACCGTTCCTGTGTCTAATGGATGGTGGTTATGTGTAACTCTCAGAAGTTATGAAAATGCCCCTCCCAAGTCCCCATAGACCGGACATCTTTAGTCCTGCCAATTGCAGATGTACCCTATAATTTCTACAAATTGTGGCTATGCCCTTGTGCTATGTGTCAGTGCGGAGCCCATCCAATACGGACAACAATTTGTCGACCACTTTTGTACATGTATTGATGATGAATATAATTAAATATTATAGTTTTCATCCATCATTTGTGTGGTTGTATGGCAAAATACATATAAGTCCTAGTTTCTTGAAATGTCCTATGTCATGCTCGATTGATTGCCAAACCCTCCACATGTTGCCTCAATGCTCCCGAAGGTTATTAAACATTTCAAAATCCCCATCCCAGCCCAAATTTGGTATTAAGTTCATGGGTCTGGCCAAATTACCATCATACCCCTACAATTTGAACATGGTCTAACAACCACCAAACCTTCCAAAAATGATTTCAGAGTCTCCGGAAGTCGAGAATTGCAGCAAACCCCCTGTGTCAATTTCAAGTTTGTACTAAACCCCTGACCATGAAAAGTAATCTCGCAAAATTCTCGGTCTCGATGCCTCCCCGAGAAACTAGATGAGTAGTCATGGTTGGCAGGATCCTCTTAAACACGGTTCAAAAACGGATGCACATGAGTCAGTTTTGGGCCACCCGATCCGATCTGGGGTAACCCATCCAGTCCTAGCGAGCGGATCGGACCAGATCGCGTAGGCTCAGCTGGTTTGCCGAGCCCGACTCGATCCGCCCCGGATCGGTCGATTCGGTTCAAACGGCTAGTTTGAAAACATAAACATTGTATTCATTAACTGAAATACATGAAAAAAAGTACATGATACATCATTGGTGGGAGGAAAAGGAATAAAATTACATTTATTGGAACCACACATTGTATTGTCTGGACATAAGGTCTATATAATCTGTCCAAGACATAAAATGTTGGTAATATGCCTCATATTGAGTCAAATATTGACTATATGCACCTGTGTTTGCATATATGATAGTAATGGGTGTGTATCCAGGTATTTCAGGCACTTGATATGAGTCATATGACTCATATGACTCATGTGAATGTGAATCAAACTCCGTGGATTGTGCATATGCTCTGCCTCCGGTGTAGTATGATGCATCCGGGTATTGAGGATATGCCAAGTAGCCTCCCTGCCCTTAGTAGTATCCTTCAGTGGAAGTGTAAGATAATGTATCTGAGACTTGCTTCATGGTCTCAAGCTCCATCCATAGCTTTCTTGACGCTCCCACTCCTCTTGCATCTTCTTCTTCTTCATTAACAAATTCTGTCTATGCGGAATGAAGTTGGAATTTGTAAGAACACCTCAATTTTATTTATAAAAATAATTGTTCATGTAATTCTTAAATATTGCATGATAACGTTATGATTAAATGAAGTATACCTCACACTGTCATTACCAAGATAATCATTGGAGATAAGCACACATGAGGTTACATAAATTGACAACCTAAATAATTAAAATTTTCATTAATAGGAAAGGATTAAAAGGAAATTGTAATGTATTAAAATGGATATATATATATATATATATTACACAGTTGATTACGCAATATGATCACTGTTCACCTACGTAACAATGGATTACATATTAACCCCCCTTACATGTTAACCCCGAGTGAAATCCCCCCAGAGGAGTTCATCCCCATCGTCTACCTATTGGGGGAATTCACGTACGCCCCTCATATGCAAACTCTACATATACACCCCAGTTGATCCTTATCCAAACCTCAACTGCTTGCTGTTGCTACCTTAGTCGAAGGTTGTGAAGGTAGAGGAAGGAAGGGAGCTGAGTACTGGATGAAGGAAGGATTCTGGAGTTCTGGTTATTTCTTAGTGTCATCTTCTATCAGGTAGGATACTGTCTTATTCCCTTCTTTACTACCTTCACCACATTTGTCTTGTTTATGTTGCCTAAGTTAGAACTCATGTGTCTATATTGCCTAAAGGAGACCCTCACGAGTGAGTCGTATTAGCATGTTCCAACACTAAGGCAACCCCAGCCACTACCTCCAATTAGAAACTAAACCAATTTTGTAACATCGCCCGAATCAGTCGATCGATCGATCCTATCGATCGACCGATCCCCTTCACTTTGTCCACCCGAGAGAGAAAAAGAAGAGAGATAGGAAGCTTAAACCTCCAATTTTTCCTCGAAAATTATGTACATCTATAGAATAGTCGTAATCTTCTATTCCTGATTGTTTATTTCCATTCCCATACTAGAAAAAGTAATGTGATTTTGACCTGTGTAATTCCGAGTTTTTTTGGAATCGGTCGACCGAAACCCGATATTGATCGACCGATCCTATCTTTTCAGTCAACCGATTCTGTGATTCCGGTCAAGTGATCCTCACCACAGTAAAAACCCACTTTGATTAGTCAGGTTAGTCGATCGATTTCTGGTCAATCGACCGACTTTGCCATTTCGGTCGACCGATTTTCCCCTGAAATCAAGAACCAAGCTACTGGCTAGGTCGGTTGACCGACTTTGTCATTCTGGTCGACCGATTTCACAATAAAACCGTCGGTCGATCGACCTTGTCTTTCCGGTAGACCAATTCCCTTATTTTGGTTTCAGAATAACATTTTATATGAATTATAACCATTCGAACTTTCATGCTTGCCTCTTATTATCGTTGCAACAAGACTTCTTGAACTTGACCTTTGTTTAAGAATCATACTTGAAAAATAATCCAGTGGAAATAGTATGACATACTGTGGGTCTTCGAACTCTCCTGACATAATGTCTGTGCAAATGGGGCCAATCTAGTCCTAGGAAGATGGAACATCTGGGTGTTTGGCATGACACCACCTACTGCTAGATTTGATCTACATTTCCATGGATCTGTATCATGAAACAAATTACACTTGTTTACTGTTTGGTTCAGAGCAACTCTTTCTTTGCACTATTACTCTTGTTTCAGTATTGTTACGAAATGGTTATTTCACTTTCTTGTTATAGAATATGCACTATCATAGTTCCTTTCTATTGCTATCATGTACCTTACTTGCATTATGAAGGCAAATCCTACTGGGGACAACTGCTTATGTTTCCCTCTTGTCCTTTTAGGAATTCCAGATGGGGCAAACTTTCTAGGGGACTGTGTGCCGAGAGATTCTTGACTTTCTTTTTTTTTATCAATCCTAGATATCCCTAGATGTTGGCAACCTAGAATATTGTAAATATTAACTGGAACCCTTACTTATACAAATCATATTGTATTATTCTGTTGCACTATCTGATGATTGTAATTAAAGGTTTTAACTCCCCGATAGGAAAATTTTGTTTTTGTTTCCCTTTTTACTCACGTTACGGCATTTATACATATATTTAATTGTCGGGACGTGACAGTCAACATATTTCCCTTTGGCCTCAGTATGTTTCGTAGGCTGCCATTTAATTTTTGACATTCATGCCGTCTCAGACTGTCAACATATTTCACTTTGGCCTCAATATGCCCTGTGGGATGCCATTTTGACACTCAGGTCCTCTCGAACTGTCAACATCCTTCCCTTTAGCCTCAGTATGCCACTATGCCCTATGGGCTGCCATTTCGACATCCATGTCCTCTCGAACTGTCAACATATTTCCCCTCTGGCTTCAGCATGTCCTATGGGCTGCTGATCCGACACTCGTGTCCTTCCAGACTATCAATATATCTTCTTTTTTGCCTTAGCATGCCATGCCCTATGGGCTGCCAATCTGACATGCATGTCTTTTCGGAGTATCAATGATTTTCCCTTTGGCTTTAGCATGTCCTACGGATTGCCAATCCAACTTTCATGTCCCCCTCGGACTACCAAATCCACCATATAACTCTTTGGAGTTTGATCCTTATGCCCCTCCATGTTGTCAAACTCATCAATCCTACCCGTGTATTTGTGTATTTGACTCACACATCCGTATCGGGTTGTTATATATATGTATACAAAAACAGGGGGAAAAAAGGAGGGCTAAAAATATTGGTGCCCCAGCAGACTTGGTTATTCCCGTTAGGAGAACGATCAAGGGCAAAAAAGCTCCACCCAGCTGAGGTGAAAATCCGAAAATCACCTTCGGCAAAAATGGGTAACCTTTTGTGTGAAAACTCAAAAGGACACACTGGAAAAAGCAGGAGGGGGTCAGTCTAGGCGAAAACCCGAAAGGGTGGTATGGCTGTCAAAGTGTACCCAAAAAAAATTTATTGCGATTATGAGACGCATGTACAAGGATGGGAAATGTCAGAATGCTATCCTTTATTGCTCATCAAATAAGGGAAAGTCCGAGGCAAACTTGTCGGACACGGAAATTTTCGTGGAATGTATTTTATTTGGTATTTGAGTTTGATTTGATTTTTATTTATTTATTGTACCTTGCGGGGCGTGCCAGCCTGTCTAGCAGACAGAAATTAGAATCCGCACAATGCGGAGTTAAAATTTTATGTCCAAGGAATGGACATGTGCGCCACTTTTACTTTGAACTTATTGGTTCCGCGATTTTTATTCATCAGGCAATTAGGGTAGCGTGTGCTGGACCCCTATCTCCATCGATCGGAATCGATGTTTTGTTTACATCGGATTAAAAGCCTTTGATGTTATTTTACATTAGTTTTAACCCGAATACCATTGATAGTAAAGTCGAGAGGTTTTGCATCTTCTAGAAAATAATAATACGGTGTTTTCCCTTTTTTATCGGACAAAATGGATTTTGATTTGAAAGAGGGATTTGTTTTTTAAGTATTCCATTTTGAAAGAGAATATTTGCTTTGAGGAAAGGGTTTCATTTTGAAAAGGGTATGAATTCCTTTTAAGGGTTTGAAATATAATTTAGAAAATGAGCGGGTGTATACCCGTGACATCATTTGGTATTCGAGTATATTGTGAATTTGGGCAGAGCTCCCGCATAGGTAGAGTTACCGGGTGAATAT
This sequence comes from Colocasia esculenta, assembly GCA_014218235.1. Classification (NCBI taxonomy): domain Eukaryota; kingdom Viridiplantae; phylum Streptophyta; class Magnoliopsida; order Alismatales; family Araceae; genus Colocasia; species Colocasia esculenta. Next base: position 10,605,516 of record CM024758.1, on the reverse strand, counting down.
ATGAACGTATATTCGATGGACATGTGGTCGTATTGTTTTAGGGGAGGGTCTCTGTGCGGACAAAGTTTCCCCATGAAATACGCACATATGCACATATATACTTGTGGACATATGAGTATGTTTCCGAGCTGAACCTCCGCTTGGGTAGAGTTCTCTTTAAAAAACATATACATATAGACATGTATTTGTGAACATATGGGTATATTTTCTAGCAAAACCTCCGTTAGGGCAGAGTTTCCTTTAGAAAACATATACATATGAGCACAATATTTGTGAACATATGGATATATTTTCGGGCAGAACCTCCGCTTGGGTAGAGTTTCCTTAGAAAACATATACATATGAGCACAAACACTCACCCTTCTCAGAGACTTGCTCGGCGGGAGGGAAGAACATATGCACCTAAATGCTTATATCCATGGAGACTTGCTAGACATGGAAGCAAAGATGTTTACATACCTTATACCCATAGAGACTTGCTTGATATGGAAGGTATTTAAACACCAGAGCACACGATTTAATTTTTTTACCTCCACAGAGACTTGCTCGATGTGGAGGTATGGGTTGCATTAAGATTTCTTTTGAAACCCTCCATGGAGATTAACTCGGCATGGAGGGGGAATTGAGGAGATTTCGAACCCGGATGGAGACGACCTCCCTTTCTTTTTGCGCTTGCCGGGGGTGGATACCTTCACACCGAGGGGGGGGCGGATACCTTCACACCGAGCGGAAGAACCTTTGAGAGCAAGCTAGGGTTTTGAGGAAGAGCTTTTTGCTTTTTTCAGATTTTTCTTCCAATCTTTCCGGAAAACCAGAAAAAAGGATGGGGGAAGATCCTTTGCCCCTGTAGGGCTACATGCACATTTATAGAGGTTTAGCCCCTTTACATGAGGTGGGGGGGGGGGGCAACCGATGGGAGGTTCCATCGGTTAGGAGTCTAACAAATAGAACCCTCCATTGGTTAAGGGCCACGTCCCCTAATCGATGGAGGGTCCCCCCAACCGATGGGAGGCACCATCGGTTAGGGGATTCCCCCCAACAGATGGAAGGTCCCATCGGTTAAAGGAACTCCCCTTAACCGATGGGAGGTACCATCGGTTAGGGGTTTAAACCCCTTAACCGATGGTAATTCCCATCGGCCCTACATGGGGATTTTTTTGCCTATAAATAGGCCCTCCATGTCTTCTTAGGAGGATGTTGGTGCTGCTGAAGCTTTGCACCTTTTCTTCGGAGATTTCTTGACGAAGGGTTCGATTTGCAAGTGCTTGGAGCTTCTGCTGCACGTGTTCTTTGTACTTGTTCTTCACATTTGGTCTTATTGACCTTGTGCTGCCGAATTTCTTCTGCAACATATCCTCCTCGAAGCGTTGTTCTTCTCTGGACTTTTACTTCACTGGAGAGGTTTACTGCCAACTTAATGAATAAATTCCTCTCCTTAGTTTGGAAGGAACTTGGACCCAATATTACCTAAGCAACCATGGGGCCCCTTAAGTAATAAGGATATTTACTTCATCCATAAGTCACCTTCAAAAGGGACTCTACCAATATTACTTAAGCAACCAGGAGGGCCACCTAAGTAACCATTGGGTCATTATAAATGGGCTTCGGCATTCCCCCTTGTAGCTATCCACCACTAACTTTTCGGGGTTCAACAGTCCTCGGATCAGCCCAAGCAAAGTCTTTATGAGTTGAACAGGCTCCATGTAGATCCAAAAGAAAAAAAAGAAAAATGAGACATCTGCAAAAATCATGCTTTAGTTCCCTCTAAATCAGCAATGCAAGGTTCGCTTCAAGAAGGTGTGTGGAAAATCTGCAAAATGAGTTGCCTTCACTGCCAATTAAGTTGTAGGCCTCGCCCATAGACTCGACCATCCAATTCGAGTAAGTCAGCCCCATTGTTGAATAAAGTAGCCAGCTTCGTCCTTCGATAAAGGATCCGACCTGCCAGCACAATTGGGGTTCGAAATTTGAATTCCTGCATGACCACCAAGCCAACCTTCTTCTTCCTCTGTCCGCCCTGTCCGCCCCACGAGGAACCCTAATTCTTGTTCCTATGGCTGGTCCTACACCCACGCACAACTAGGGTTCACTTTTGACCAAAGCGGTGATGACAGAGGGGATCGCCGCCGCCAAAGGAACCGACACCACTACAGCAACCGTCGTCCACGAGCCCATGGGAAGAAAACCGGCTTCCCTTGGATGATTCCAAGTCACACACATGAATCGACCTAAGCAATCAAGTCGCATAGGTCAAGAGGGCAGCTCCCTTTGTGAGGGTTTCAGGGAGGCAGAGATTCTAGAAAGAAAATTTAAATTTGCAAAGCAAAGGGACAAACCTCATTGCAAAGAAAATTTTAATGTACATAAAATAATATATCAACGTAAATATAATAATGATATGTACATATATAGTCGATGTGAATATATATATGACAATGAATGTATACATATACATAATACATACATATGTATATAACTACATAAATATGTATATTAACTACACAATCATATTAAACATATTAATTTCTGTATATATATATGTATTAGTTTATATATGTGGAATGATGGTTTAATACATGTATTAATTAATGTATACAAGAAAAAAATGTGTGGCAGAATGTTGAACCCAAAAAAATCCCCCAAGTGAAGTTACAACTCCTATTGAAATTATTCTCAGGGTTGATTAAGGCAGGAAGGTTTAAATAGAAACCCCGTCTGGAAAGTCATAAAACCCCCAAAAATCCCAAGACATGCTATTTCTGGATATCCAAGATAACTTTTATTCTGAAATAGTTCGGAATAAATATAAAGGCGAAAGTCCTGTTGGAGCGGCAATGCAAGGTATAAAACCTTTGCCGGAGGACATCCAACGCACTTCTGGACCTTTATAGGCCTGGCCAAAATAGCCCCCTGCGGCCCCCTCCGGGGGAAGGGGGGGTGTTTTCCACCGGGGCAGATGGAACCCACTGAGGGGACCCCATTCTCGGTGGGGTTCTACCGCGGCACCCCCCTCAGTGGGGTTTACCGATTCCGCAATCCCAATCCAGATCTACCGATTCCGCAACCCATGATCCATATAGCCCATAGCATGGCCAATAAGTTAACAGGTCATACTTATTTTGCTTGCTTCAGTTGATATAACCATCATACCTGTTTTAGGTCCGTACACAGTGCCTGTGCTGCTTAGTATTTGCGATGCTAATCATTTATCAAGATGGATGGCATCCCTATTCATTATGTTCAAAAGAATGTGTTGTGTGTAAAAAAAAGGAAAAGAACCCTAAGTTTACTGTACTAAATCACCGTTATTGGCATATTATGTGGTGTATAGGCAGCAAAACATAGCTATCTAAAAACTAGCAGAGGAAGGCCAAGGCACATCAGAAGGTGATACGGAAATGTCAACTACCTGCCAACTCGCCCAGCAACCCGACCATGAGACTTTGATGAGAACCAACGAGTATAATGAGCTGAAGCCCCAAACGCACTCATCCCAAACTGCATGAGACAAAAAAGCCCAACCATCCACAAATCAATGACCTAAACATGGGAAAGGGCAATAGTCCTACACTGATACAAGATGCTACCAAAGATACATGCACTTCAAATCTAGTAACAATAAAATGTCTAAAAGGAACAGGGTCGACAGAAGTTGCAACAATAAAGGCAAAACTAAAATGTTAAAGCCAAAATCAACGAAAAGTGACTTTAAAGATGCATATTGGCTTCAAAAACAGGTAAAAAACCATCCACAAATCAATGACCTAAACATGGGAAAGGGCAATAGTCCTACACTGATACAAGATGCTACCAAAGATACATGCACTTCAAATCTAGTAACAATAAAATGTCCAAAAGGAACAGGGTCGACAAAAGTTGCAACAATAAAGGCAAAACTAAAATGTTAAAGCCAAAATCAACGAAAAGTGACTTTAAAGATGCATATTGGCTTCAAAAACAGGTAAAATTGTGGGAAACATTTTTTTCCCAAGTAAAATCAAAGTGCACATTAGCAAACATCATTTCCATGAAATAAGGATGGCATTTTGATGATTTCATCAAAGAGTGAAGAACAAAGAATGGATGGAACACACCACTAAACACTCATTTACTTTTCAATAACCAATGTGGGCCCTACATTATCATCCTCAAGAAATGTTTGCCTAGCTCAACAAAAAATTAGATTGTTTTGCGATCCAACCAATCATTTGGTTTAAGCAGACTAGCTCAACTTGCAGCTCTAGGCTCTAGCTTGTTCCCAATCAGGTAAGACCTTAGACATTGGTCAAGTGCAACAAAATTGTTTGTTTTGATGCCAAAAGATCACCAAGAATGGATAAATAGCAATGGCTCAATTCCGAAGATTGCTAATGTATTGATACTTCAGATTGTTGTTGTACCTTTTCTATATAAGATTCTCAATATCAGAGAAGAATGTAGTCATTTGGCATGACTTTGGCTTAATTCTAGGAATGCCAGGAGCATCATGAAAATTACCACAAGCAAAGTGTTGCTTAATATTTAAGGAATTATAGTATCTCATTTGACTGCTAGCAGTATCTTAAGAGAAAGTATCACTAGCTTATTATTAGACAATATTTCTCATGAACACGTCAAAGAAATGTTCCTTTCAAGGATATCCAATACAATAGAATAACAAAAGGGGTATTGAAAACAGTATGTTCATCACGCAGTAAGACAGGCAGACAACTCTCCCAAGAGAGCAAATCCAGGCACTTATTTTCCCTTAAAGAATACAACACAAACTCCCCAAGGTAGAGATAGTCCTGTCCTGTTATGCATAGTCTTATGGATCTCTAACATGCCTACTATCCATATAGTTCACTGTCCCTTTCCATCCAGGTGTCTCATAAGGTTGAATAAATAATAATCGACCACATGTTTCCATTCACTGACCGAGGCCAACTCCATGCTTTAAAAGGCAAATAGCACCTACATATTGTATATTTGCATGGTTGTGTCAAGTTCACTGTACTTAAGCAAACATCCTCTCCCATATCTTCACTGTGAAGCATGGAATCAAATCAGATTGGACAGATTCTGCAAAAGAAAAACCTAAGTCCTCCACTGACCACATTCTTAATGAGGATCAGCTGGATAGAGGTCATACCAATCCCAACTATTTTGGGTTGCAGAAGGGCTTCAGAGCTATAAACAATCCCCATTTGGCCATCTGACCAGTAGTTGCTGCTGCTGTCTAAACCAAGAGCCTCTCTAGTCCATTTTAAGAATACATAGGCATTATAACAATGTCTCGAAAACAGAAGAGACAGTTACCGCAGAAAAATGTTAAGACATGAATACATGATAGCCTGCAGAAGAGCATTAATGATCAGAGTTACCTTAAGCTCCCCTGAAGCAGAAGTCTTTTCATCTTTCTTTTGCCATCCAACAGCTATATTGGATTCTGCCCCCAAGACAAGTTGTATCTGAGCAAGGATACAGAATGGATGAGCAATTACACAATAGAGAATCTCAATCAGAAAAATAAAAGGACAAGGCAATTGCCTTGTATATTTTAGAAATATATGAAAAACTCACGAAGTAGAATTGCAATGATTCTAAAATAACAATTAGGGTTTAGCTCAAAATATCATTAAACATCAATTGATAAAATAAAGCATGCTAAATATTGAAGCCAATGTGTAAATATTGCACCGAAATAGAATAGTCATACAGAGAACTGTAAATGAATCAAGATCTTGTTTAATTGATTACAAACATAAATTGCAATCAAACAGTGCCTCAAGTTGAAGTCTCAACTCTCAAGCAACCATGTACATTCGAAACCAAAACAATTTGAGCAGCCATTATTTGCCTTCCTGGAAGCAATATATAAAGACGGTGACACTGGCTTGGTGTGTTTTTTTGTACAGTGGGGATTTTTTAGAGCCATACTTTTATACTTGTATATTCTGTTCTTTGCATTTTTCTTTAGTATCACTGAGACCATCCACTTTCAAAAATAGTATAAAGAGTTCTGGATGTGCTAATCAATTGATATAAGAACATTCCTAAAAGGACACCAAAAAACTGGATTTTGAATCCACTCAAAATTGAAAAACAAAATGTAAGGAACACATAGAATAACAAATTACAGGAAAGTTCTATTAGTCCCAACTTAATGATTAATCCACTTTACCGTCAAGCCCATAGGCATCACCTTTACTGCAGGAGAACAATATTAGCATTTATCTTGTTAAGAAACATGTCAATTAATGTTTTCAACTTTTGACTAGACTTCTGCATGAAACTTATATAATAATATCCAAGATTTCAGCTAATGGAAGTAACAAAAATGCTTTGCTAGCAACAAAGAAGTAAATTGGACAACAAGACACCCTTGGTGAGCACACAAACAAGCTAAATAGAGAACAAGACTCGACATGAGTTCCAGTGCCACACTTTTTAGGATACTATTATCCAGACTGTTCCACTAGAAATAAAGCAGGGATCATCATTCTGAAAATCGATGCCAAAAAACTGTCCAAGTCCAACTATCACTGGATTTCTTGCAATAAACTCACATTTCCCGTCGATGTCTCAGAAAGTTGACGAGTCCATGTGTTGGATAGGTTGACTGAGCCATCCCCTAGAGAAATTGTGATCCCAGTTGTTCCAGTTGAATGAAGGGATAAATGTCTGCCATAAAGCAATGGGAAGAAATATGCATTAAGAAAAAATAGCCTATGAAATCCACATGAGAATATAAAGTCAAAAGAAACCATGAAAAATATGAAAATGCTTCCTCAAACAAAAAGTGGATCATCAAAGCAACTCAAAATGACCTGATCTTTTAGACTAAACACTACAAATGATTTCCTACCGAGATGTCTGTACCCCAATAAGTGCTCGAAGACCAGCCGTTGCCATGAATTCTATTGTAGAAACTGGAGAAAGCTGATGCCGCAACAATGCTGATGCAGCCCCAGTGCCAGAATTTCCGGTAACTGCCAGATTACCACCAATGGCAATTGTGTTGCGCTTCGATAATTGAGACTGTACCTCACTAGACATTGCCATTCTGTGATTCACATGTCACAAAATGTAAGAACAAAACAGTGCGCAGGTGATGAACAACAAGAAATTAAGTGAGATGGAGCATCTGAAAAAATTCCTAGAATATTAAATATTTGATTCAGAATTCTTCCTTCTACACCTTGTCTTCCACTCGTGTTTTGTTCCACATCGAACAGCATGGCAAGGGGAAAACAGTGAGTGACCACAAACTGGCCCCACAACAAGCCTTTTGGGCACACCAGCCAGTGTACCCAGTGCCTGATCTTGACCTCAGACACACCAGGCCTCCAAATAAATACAATTAACATGATAAACAAGTAATTGGTATTTACATGTTGCGGTAGTGTGTATATTGGCAGATTTGGAAGGAGAAGAATGATCTTCTTTTTTTTGTGGCAGCAAGGTGTATGCAGAAAACAATTGTGCCAAGCCACTGTGTTTATATGCAGTGGGAGCAGACATATCATAAAGTGCCTGTTCATTCTCTCAAGCATTTTCAATCGCTTTAGTTGTTGATTCTAGAGTACTGCCTTTTGCATTAAAAAATTGGTAATAGAGTGACTTTACAGTTTACAGTTTATCAAGAAAATATTATCAAACAAAGCTGAATAGTTTTACTTTTGGGGTCTGGTCTCTGCCATCCCCACATCCTTGAATTTAGTATAGACCGTCCAAGTAGGCATTTTTTAAAAACTAAACCATGCACAAGCCTATCCCAATCTCCTTACCAAACCACTTGCCTTGGAGGAGTCTATAAAAACCCTTTAGTCTATCCGCCAGGATAACAGGTGTCATGCCAACAACCTCCTCTTGCGTCTAACCTTAGCCACTTTATTTGCAGCAGCTTCTATCTCTCCTTTCATACTAATGTATGGCAAGAACATTGTTCATCTTCTAGGGCTCCAAGTATATCCAACCACTTTCATGTTGCTTCCAACCTTGTCCATGTTATGGACCTGGCTCAACTACTCTAGGTTGTCAGCAGCCTCTGCATGTCTGCCCCCACCAGACCTCTCTGAAAAAAAAGAAGGGGGGAAAACTCCTCAGACATACTGGAGTGGTTACATCTCCCTTAGACCCCACCTTCATGCGATGCACCAAGGCTTTTTGGTTGATTAAATGCTTAAAGCTGATGGGGTTCAGACCATAGGATCACACATATGCATTTTTTTAGGTTTCTGTATGTGTAACAGCATAACCCAGTAGCAAAGATCAAAAGTCATAAGGAAATAGCTAGGTGCAACCAATGCACATAAGGTTCTGAACTTCTGATAAAGATCCATAGTTTGGAACAAAAGATGTGCAATTTTTATTTCAAGACCTCAAAAGGAAGATGAAGGACCAGATTATGCCATTATATGCTCCAATGTGAAATTATTTGGAATATTTTGTGAAAGAGAAGTAAAAAGGTCTTCTAAAGCAAGAAGAAACACATGGGGACAATTGAACAGTAATAATCAACCTCATTGATTTGGGAAAAGATTTGTACCCTTTAATGACGAGAAAGTGTCATGCAACTTGCTTAATCCTCTTTTAGAGTCTTTGAGAGGGTGCCCTCTGCTGCCTTTTGTATTGTACTTTGTTACCTTTCCCCAACCCAACAAACAAACTCCGTGACACCAAGACTATCCCTTCCCTCGAGTCCTTTTGGGACCTACATAGACAAAAGCAGATACCACAAATAACCCATTTTAAAATGAAATCATAATGATGGCAATGTCCTCCAATTATATATTCCATGTTTAGTTCCAGTTAAACCTCAAACAGTAGCCTTCTTACTTCTACCATAAATTGTTCCAATTCCTTTGGACAATAATTTGAACTTTTTTGGATTGTATCTATGAATCTAATACATATTTCAATACTCAATGTCCACATTCAACCCCACATATGGGAGAAGGATAGAGCTTTTTTTTTTTTAATAACAAGAATAAACCCAAATGGCTCAAGATCAAGCCCGAATCACCGGTAGCCTGAGCCATGGGGTGGCTGAAGAGGGGTGGAGAGATAATGTGGACTCTGCCTTATCGCAGTTTGTCACTACTCTCTCTGTTTTTTTATATCATGAAGATTCATATAATGGCATATTAAGGCGAAAATACACAAATTACACCCCTCTTTCCAGACGTAATCTACATGCGTCTCCAGGACAAGGAATTGGCATAGAAAGGCAAGAGGACATGACAATAAAACTAAAAAAAGATCCATAAGAGCCTGAATCAACAAAGTAGGAAAGCAAAAATAGATCTAGGAAATGAGAGCATTATACCCTTTTATGATGCCAGCACCCTCCACATACTGTGGAACAGATAAATTTGCAAGAAGTGAACCAGTAGTTCGTGCATGGGCTAAAACTTTTTCTTCTTCCTTTTGCCGACGTAACCTTTCCAGTTCTTCCTTGATTTCTTCTGGTTTATTGAGCTTGGGACCTAGCTCCAAACCCGAAGTCAGCCCTTCCATACCATAGATATCATATATCTGCCTTTTATGTTCATCAGATAAGATTTCATAAGCATCCCGGATCCTCTGAAAATTCTCCGTTGCAATACCCTTCATCTGAAGGAAAATGATAGAATTAAGATTACAAACTGCTTGTGAAATCAGCAAAGCAGCATATGACATAGACAAATCATGCATTTTCTTTCTTTTGAAATAAAAAGGAAAATTAAACATCACTTTGCTAATGATATGATTTGTATAAAAAGTCCATGCATGCAGCAGCAAGCACCTGTCCTCAACAAAGCATCAAGGAGATTACGCATGTACAAGTTTGCAGCCTTTTACAGAAGTATGAACATTACTTTCTTAATGAGTACTACTGGTATTAAAAGACCATGCCCATAATAGCAAGCAACTTTCAGCAACAAAGCATCAAAGAACACACATGCATGCGCGCACACATTACATTATTACATGTGTAGGTCATGGTTAGAGTCTGTGGCGGTGGACTCTAAAAGAGGCCAACCATTAAAAAATATTAAAAAGAAGACCACCACAAATGGGCACCTTCCAATCTGCCAACCATTCAAGTGTGCAGGTTGGAAGATGCGGCGGTGTCCCGCTCCAAAAGCATTAGATAATAATCCATGTTCACTGGCCAAAACAAACGAGGCATCAATGAGAAGTGCCACACTGAAATCTCCGAGTCTCTGATATCCAAGCCTCAAGCCCTAAGCTTCTGCAGACTCCACCCAAATATAAGCCATGCCACAAAAATCTGCTTTGAATGGATCTGACTTCTTAGAGAAAGATATTGGGAATGAACACGGATAGCTAGATATTACGATGACAGCTAACAGATAAAACACCCAGTCATACTACAAAAGAACAAGCTAAAGTTCAGAATGATAAAACTACTTCCTTGGAGATTAATTCTGGGCAACTTGCTTCACGATTATTGACCAGAAATTTGCAAACATGCTCCAGAATGAACAAACTTCCCTGGAACTCCAGAATCTGAAGCATCCTCCTGCTCTTTGATCTAACATATCCTGCTCTTTGATCTACCAGAACATAAACAGAATAGTGCTTTAATATGAGCATACATAAAGAATCAATCAGATTCATCTCCTTACTGTCTCATCCTATCTGCTTTCTGCTTTGAATAACAAAACCAATAAGGAATAAACATCTACATGATCTGGTTTTTCTGGCATCCACTTATCCATAACCAACGATTTTCCTTCTTTTATATTAGTAGGCGAAAAATTCAAGACACTTCAAACTTCCATACAGCCTTTGACATTTTAAAACAAAGTTTCTTGTGCCTCACATTGATGTCCCAGAAAATATAAGCCAGCCTTGTTCAAGAACTGGAAATTTAAAACAGCTCACTTTCAGATAATAAAGAAGCTTGTATTCCCTCTAAACTAGCTCTCTTTCCTGAAAGTCTAACTCAGCCTTCCTCGGGCCACCACCGAGTTTTCTCGGTTACCTGCTCTCAAGGAGTCACAAGATGAAACTGTGAATAGGTTGCAATACCCAGCAATACCAGCATTTGTCGTAGGAAATAAAGGTGTCCCTCTTCCTGCCCCACGGTTAAGAAAATACCATCTGATGTACGGTGAAGTATACAGCTTACTAACATGAAAATAAGAAGTTCGTTCCATTTAACACAATACGTCAATAGTTAATGCCACCATGAGTAGACTAACTTTCTTTTGTCTCGTATAATTCTTATGTCCTACTCTACGACAATCGAACGGGTTATTCCACGCATTATAAATTGCGTATTGGCCATAATAGCAAGCAAAGTAGCCAAACATTCGACAACTCAGTTCTAGTGCGAGATTATGAACTCCAACGAAGACAAAATTTGGAAAACAGTTGGCAGTAGCTCGGGGCACCGTGAGCTCAAAAGTAACACTTTATCAAGCAATCGACCTATCGCATTATCAATCAAGTGGCATGGGAAAAGCCGGAAAACAAGGAAAGAAGGGATCCAACTGGCTCCAAAGTTTGCTCTATGATGGCACCTGGTCATCCTGGTACTTGTCGGGGTGGTAGACCTGCGCCCATTGGCGATAGGCTCTCCGTATCTCCTCGTCCGACGCCTCGGGGGATATGTGAAGCAAGGCGTAGAGCTCCCTCTCGGGAGCCTCAGGCGCCGGTGGAGTTGGCCGCCTCATCGGTCTCCGAATCCGCTCGCCGCCGTGGGAGTTGGAAATGGGTCCAAAATGGGTCGTCTCTTCACTACTGTTTTCTTGGGCAAGGGTTTAAGAGGGAGGACGTTTCACGGACGTCGGGAAGCGCGGACCCTGGGAGGTTGCGAGCTGCGGGGGGCGGCTGCCGCACGTGCTGGGGGAATCCTCGAGTCCTCTAGAGGGAATCTTTGTTTGAGACCTACATCTCGCAAGAGAACGTTTGGGAAACGCTTCGGCGCAAATCGATTTATTAGGAAATCTAATTCCCCGGCGGGGATTTTTCCAAAACGATGAAGAATCGTAATCTGATTCTTCCAATCGGAAAGGAACTCGCAGTTTAGTTCGTGACCGATCTCGATAAATTATTTGAAATATTGAGAACAACGTAATGTTACTTTATGATATTTTCTCGACATTTCATATATATGCTATACCTGCTGTCTAGCTATTTGAAAGTTTGAACGATAACCCTCCCACTCATTTCGACGTCAAACCTCAAATATTATAATCTTTTGTTTTTTTTTTACTTGTTCATGAAGTCCTATATACGATTTACAATAATGATACGGTTTACAATGATGATATATGTTATGATTCTTCCAAATTTTGATAATAATACAATTTATTTATATTGAACTAATTAAATTTTTAAATATATGTGCAGTCAACAAACTAGTATTAAAGATATGTCTAAATATACAAATGTATGAAAATTCTAAATACGATTTACAATTATTATATCTTTTGAACACTTTCGTTGAGAAGACAATGGTGAAGACAGCTTGGCCGACTTGGAGCTCCTATTGGCTGAAGTTGGTCAAGATAGGGAGTGGTCAACTTCTCTAGTTAGCCACAGTCCTACTAAGGCACCGTTTGGCATAGCTTGATAAAAAGATAAGAATCGACAGAAGTCGATTTCATTGCAAAGCACCAACGGAAATACTTTCCCGTGCCGCCATGCTCGTAGTTTTTGCGGTGCGGACGACAGACCTCGTCCCTTGTGTTGCACGCGCGAACAGTGCTGCACGCGCGAACAGGGTGATATAAATTAAAAAAAATATTTTTTTTCGTTACCTTTTAACAAAAACCGTCGCCAAAACCCTAAAATCACTCTAAAAGCGGTCTTACACCCGCTTTTCCTTAGAGGAGAGAGAAAAGTACGGTTCTCTCTATCTCTCACCTATCTGCAAAATCTGTCCCGTGCGGAAGTCTAAACAATATCAATTCATTTGGGAAACACTCTAGTCACTTCAAAAAATTTCACCTCAAAATCTCTTCCACTGGCTTTGCCAAACGATGCCTAAGGTAGAGAGTAGCCAGTTGAGACTCCTGTTGGCCGAGGTCCGGCCAAGATGACTTGGTAAACTTGAAGCTTGCATTGGTCGACATTGGCTAAGATAGCTTGGCCACTCAAACCTCTTGCTCGTTGAAGATGGCTGAGATGTGTTGCCCAAGCTATGACTTAACCCGGGGAGGGGGTGAATGGACTTTTCTTGTTTTTAATTAACAAGTATCAACTAATCACTTTATAAAACCTAAAATATTTTGTTAACAATGAGATGCTTTAAATCTTAGATGTTAAGTGACTTGTGAGTGATTGTTGGCAGAGAAAACATGTGAATCCTTAGACTATTAATGCATGCAATAGTGAGCACCTAAGAGACAATCAATCATACAAATTAGACAAGGTTTTATCATGATCCGACACTGATCCACTCAGCCCTATGTCCAGTTCTCGCTACCAACCATTATAAGATTTCACTAACCACCGACAATTACCGATCCTTCTTTTACAAAGCAAAAAAGTAGCTCTTGGAACACCTCTCTAGCAAGTGACTCTCAAGATCAACCCACTTATTTTTCCGAGCAAGAAGTCATCTCATTGGCACACCGATGAGTTAAAAGACTGCTTACTGGTACCAATCCCAGCAAGTTATCACTCTAGATTTTTGCCAACTACGAATGCCTTTACCTAGGTTGATCAATGGCCACAATGACATCACAATAAACACAACACATAAATTAAATGAATAATAACTAAAAGAGCGTGGATGTTATGCGGATTTAGCTGAAGTTGTCTTATAAATTCTACACGAGTTGAAGGCTTTTTCTCTCCTAAATGTGTACTGAATGCACACTTAAGATAACACGAGCTTAAGAAGAGCTTTGAATGTGGTAGAGTAATGGGTGTTGCTTCCTCTTAATTTCTACTTGACTCTCTCTTTTCTTTTTATTGCTCAATATTTGTTCACTTCTAGCTATTCAATTTCTCCCTCTTCAGTTTGAGTTATTCTTCTCCAAAACACAACTTGTATATATAGTTTTTGAAGATTTTGTTTCTTCTTTGCATTATGTATTGTCTTCTTATGACCTGTAATCTTTCTTCTAAATGTCTAAGTTGTATTAATCTATTGTGAGTCAATTTGCAATTTGTTAGACACATTTTGTTGTATCGTTGTGACATGACATTTATTTTTCTTATTCTCCTCGTCACAAATGTCTTCCATACGAATGGGTAATCTTAACATTGGTCTACAGGTTGTCGGTCGTACCTACAAAAGTAACATTTCTTGTAGTCTTTCGATTAGAGTCAACATATTAAGAGAAAACACAATATATAATATTTGCATAAAAGTAAATTCATTCAGAGAATATTAAATGAGGGTTTGAAAATGGAGCTTACTCACGTCTCTCATTTTGAATTAGATCTATTGACATAGTTGTCGTAAATATTTCATAAGTTATTATTTTGTAATGGCAAATTTTCATAGTAAGTAAAATATTTTTTAAGTTTATAATAAATATCTATATTGATAAATAAGACTTTAATAAAAAGCATGGTTACAAGACTTTTTTATCGTGTAGAAATTAAGCGAGACTCGATTCTGAGTGAGACAAATTATGAATTCTGAATGAGATTCAATTTTACAAATTTAAATCATTTTGAGTGTGAGATCAAGTCTTTTTTTAATCTTCGGAGTTGATTTGTAACAACTTGAATTTTTAAATCCTAAATAAATGAGAATAAATTAGTGGAGATGTTTGAGTAAGGGCACAATTCTGATACTAAAGTAAAATAGCCCCAACAAATATAATCTTATAATATGTGAGAATTTCATGAAAGGGAATGAGAACTTGTGGTCCTTGGGTCAAAACATGGAAATCTGATGGGCTGGACTCTTAATAATCGATAAATGGAGAACCCACTAACATAGGGCAATAAACCATGAGAAGTAATTGGTTGAAAAGCAATTGGGGTCTTACTAAGCCCTTTTTTCAGTAACCAATATAACATTAACCCCAACAAGATGATTACTAGACCATTGTTTAGTAATCAGTTCATTTATAACTCTAAATAGATGAATTCTGGACCCTTGTTCAACAATCGATGTGAGTGCACATCAATCGGAATAGCTATCGAACCATTTGCTCAATAATCGTTGTGATTATAACATCAAACGATGTTTGCTTAAAAGCAATAGATATTATAGAGACAATCGATGTGTAAGACAATCGATATGCATAACAACAATCGATGTTTAAGGATCAATCGATGAGGGTTAGCAATTGATATGGATTATAAAGGCAATCGATATATCAATTCGAGTGTCAACTTCGACTGGTCAAGATACAACGTCGCCAGTCGAAGTGGACTTTGTATATGACGAAATTAGACTTCGAATATAATGAAGTTAGGTTCGACTGATCATGACCAAATCGTGCATGACGAAGTGGAACATCGTATATGACGAAGTGAACTTCGTATATGATGAAGTTAGACTTCAGATATGACAAAGTTAGCTTCGACCGATCATGACTAAATTGTGCATGATGAAGTTAGACTTCAGATATGACAAAATTAGCTTCAACTGATCATAACCAAATTATGCATGACGAAGTTACCAATCAGTGCAAAACTAGGGAGAAAAAACATTTGTGCAAGAATATTCTTAGATATTATTAAATAGATATAAGATAAACATGAGTTTTGTTATCATTAAAATGAACGAATAAATTGTAGGAGTGGATCAGCATAAATGACATATCCAATAGGGTTATTGGACCGATAGGTGGTCAAAATAAGGAAATTCATGTTAAATCTATACCCAATAATAAAAAGGGGTCAATTAAGTCTAAACATGGGAAGTATGGGGCATAAATCATGTCTAAATCCAAGCCCAACATGGGAACCTGAATTTGCTCCCTAAAACTTACCAAACAAGAACGGACTTGATAAGAAAATAACTCCTATAAAAGTTATAGACATGGTAGGACTCCTACCAAGAGATTAGGAAACTACAAACTCGGAAACTGAATCATCACGACTCTATAAAACCATCGTAAGACCCCTATAGCCGACCCTAGATCTCTATCTTCGTTGTTGGACGTGGGAAGAGCTTCCAGGAGTAAGGGGGACAAACTGGTAACAAGGATTCAAAGAGTCTTCATCCCCTTAGCATCTACTTCGACATGTAAGGACCTTGGTGTTAAAAGCAACTAAAGGTAGGTGATCTCGGACACAACCTTAACATGGGTTATATCATCTGAAAGTTCTTCAAGTCTAGTCTCATATGACCCTATTCTTTCTTATTCTCGTCATTCATGTAAAGAGTCTTAAGCATTGTCCAAACATCACACAAGATCTGGACCTTTTCTGTTATTCTTGTGTTTCATGTAACCGAGTCCAAACTGGGTTAAACCAAAGCCATATATCTGTTTTACTTCATGTTTCCAACAACTCTCAAGTTGCAATTGCGTCCCAGGAACCCTAGATTTGGAGTTATGGACCAAACAAAGGAAACTACGTCGTTTTTCTTGGTCTGATTAGCATGTTGATTGGTCTAGGTTTGTCATTTAAAAATTATCAACCACATGTTAAAAGTATTGATTACATGAAAATGATTTTAACGTTCTACATGGAAGTGATTTATCATACTCTTCGTTGATTATGCCTGTTAACTTATTAGAGATGTTATGCATATCTTGTCTTCATGTTTTTTGTAGAGACTCTACTTATTAAAATGTTACTCACTTATATTATTGCCTGCACGTTGAAATATAAATTCTACTGGGCGAGTGCGTTCATACCTGCTTTCCCTAATATTTTCAGGTAGCGAGAATGATGAAAAAACCTTAGTGATGGGATTCGTATGCCGAGAGTGAAGTACAGTATAGGGAGTCATCGCTTAGATAGTTAGTGAGAGGGTGAATATTATTATGTTTTTCTCATTTCTTTGAGAGACAGTTAGAATAGTAGGGAGATAATTATTCTTCTGGTTTGGCAATGGAGATTGTATTATTCATTTGTGATGAATAAAGGAAGATTTTTTTTATTAGATTGTGGGCCCTACTAATACTAGCAATTTGTCTATGGTTTCTGAATGCTTGCTTGTTTGTCATGTATCCCAATTAATTTCGCTGCTAAAAATCATAGTGTGTGACATGATTCCTTTTAAGATGACTCATAAGTCGATTCTAGCTATGAGAGTTGATTTCTTTAAGTGAGAGAGTTTTAACGTTATTTGTGGAGTCCATTCTTTGAGAGTTGATTCCTTTTCGAGAGACTCGTGAGTTGATTCTGTCTCTGAAAGTCAATTCCAATCAATTTGCTTAGAGAGCCAATTATATCTTTAAGAGTCGATTCTATTCAATTTGTTTTGATAGTTTATTATATCTCTGAGAGTCGATTCCATTCAATTTGTTTAGGGAGTCGATTATGTCTATTAAGAATCATAAGTCAATTATCTTTATTAGTACTCAAGAGTCGATTATCCCTGAAAGTTGATTATCTTAAGTTATACTCAAGGAGTAAATTATATCTTTAAGAGTCGATTCTGCCTATTAAGACTCAATAGTCGATGCTCTGTGAGAATCGTTTGTTTTCATTAACACTCAGGGAGTTGATTATCTCTAAGAGTTGATTCTATAAGTTATTCAGAGAGTCAATTCTTATTTTGGAAGTCGATTATCTTAGCATTGAGAGTCGATTCTTTTAGTCCTAAGAGTCGATTCTTTGAATATAACTAGAGAGTTGATTATCTTTTGAGACTCAATTCTTTTAATTAGAGAGTTGATTCTCTCACGAGACTCGATTCTTTTGACTGGAGAGTTGATTCTCTCTTGAGTAGACTCTTTTAACTTGGGACTTGATTCTTCTTAAAACTCGATCCTTTAATATTGAGTTTGGTTCTTACTGAGACTCGATTCTTTTAATATTGAGACTCGATTCCTTCATTTCATTGTCTTTATGACTTGATTATTTAAATCTATTTGAGATTTTATTTCTTTTCAGACATGAATTATTTATTGTCCTTGAGACTTTAGTCTTGCATTCTCTCTAAGACTAAATTTATTTCAAGACTTAATTTCGTTACCGTATCTAAGACTAGATTCTTGAGACTCAATTTTCCTATAAGTATGAGACTCAATTTTTGAAATTCGATCTTCCATTGAGTATGAGACTCAATTTTACATTGTGTAAAAGACTCGATTTCTGAGTCTTAAATTTTTATTGAGTCTGAGACTCGATTTCTCATTGTGTCTACGACTAGATTATTTCATTGTATTTGAGGCTCGATTTCCTATTAAGTCAAAGACTCGATGTCACGCCCCCAAAATTTAGGTATCATAATTGCAGCGAAAATCTAAAATCTATCTAAAATGAAATAATCTGATAACATTAACCTCAACCAAACACCTGAAGTCACACTGGGGGCACAACATTCAAGTCAAATGGTAATGGAAATAGAAGGTCAAGCCTTAACAACACAATTATGGCCCAAAAATTTATTAACTCAAATGACAAAACTCCTCAACATAAAAGGCTCACTCTCATGCAATCATAAAAGCTCTTCCATCGCATGATTCATACAAAGATTAACCATAACATAATTATTTCATCTATTACATGGTTTGATACAATCACTAATTCCAAAAGAGAACACTCCTCACAGATCCGACCACAAATGGCTTACAAGTATAATACACGATTCACTCACATAACAAAATTTCATAAATAAAACTGCTCCAAAGTGCTTCCAAGCTCTCCACACAATGCGGCGGTTGCATGGGAATTATGCTCCAAATTACCTGAAATGTTAAAAGGTCTATGAGCAAATTAGCCCAGTAGGATTTATATCTCATGGTACGGGCAAAATATAAGTAATTACATTTTAACAAGCTGATGTTCGAAGATAATAAGCAGGATATCAAGGACAATAGGAAGCATGGTCATAGTAGGCAAGAGTTGCTTTTGCAGAGATTCAAGGCAAATCATATTATTTATCATGTCATGAGAAAGATATCAAAGTCAAGCTATGATCCAAATCAAGCATATAATAAGAACAGGAAATTGGTCATTTTCAAACGAGTCAACTTATCGAGTCAAGCATGTGAATCCAACATATCATATCAAATAAGCACATCGTGCTTCATTCATAACATATAACAAAATTGCACTTTTGCCAAGCACCGCTCCAATTTGTTTGATCCATACTCCCCAAGATATTAAGTACGTCGAAGTGCTCCTCCCCAAGACTGGATCAGGCCTCATTGCGCATGCATTTGATCAGGAATAGATCAGGAATATCATCCCAATAGTAGTGCCGAACTTAAGAACATTATGACCATTTAGAGTCAAGAATGACAGAAGCGTAGGATTTCATAGAAGCCAATAGCATAAGCTCAGATCAAGGAACTTCAAGAGTACAAATGGACAAGGATTCAAATAGTCATGATGGATCAAGGTGGAAATTTCTGTTGACTCACAAGAGATAGAAATCAAAACAAATTATGAGTCATTAGAATAATCTTCACATTCTTACCATTTGTTTAACATTTACAAGGTACTAAAGTTAATGTCATGCTGGTTGCTTTTCTTTCAAACAAATCACAGTGGTCGGAAGGGCCAATCAAGTCGACAGTCGAAGTGGCAGTCGAAGTGTATAAGAGAGAATAGTCGAAGATTAACCAAGAAAGAACAGTTGGAGTTTAACCAAGAAGGAACAGTCGGAGTTGACAAGGGACATAGACAAGGATCCCAACAAGGAGGTTGTTGGAACCATCACGTGATCAAGCTCGAAGGTTGCACTTCCAATTTAAGGGTTTCGGAAATGCATGGACCAATAGACAGATCAAATGGGTTCTTATTCCGGGAAAGATCAATAAACTTTGGACATACTTCCTAGGAACAAGGGTCATGTTCCTCAAGAACAAACAAAAACAAGGAAGGTCTCGAAGGGGGTGAGGGTCAGGGAATCCTAACACTCTACTGATCAGACATTTAGGCAATTCAGTGGTGTTCCACTAGGTTCTTAACATAGAAAAATCCAGGGATACTTTGAACAATAACAAGCAGTTTTATTTGTGCCCGAGAAAGCCTACACTCTTTAGTCATAAATGGGACAAACAAAAGGGTCTTATGATGGTGTGAGGATCAGAGAATCCTAAACACCTTACTAGACAAAAGTAAGGCAAATCAGAGGCAATCAAATGGATTTCTATCATGGAAAGAATCAATGATACTTTGAATAGGAATCAAGCAATTTAATTTATGCCCGAGAAAACTTACACTCTCTAGTCGGAAAATGGGACAGACAAGAGGGTCATATGATGGTGTGAGGATCAGGGAATCCTAAACACCATACTAGACAAAAGTTAGGCAAATTAGAGACAATCAAATGGATTTCTATCATGAAATGAATAAAGGATACTCTGAACAAGAATTAAGCAGTTTAATTTGTGCCCGAAAAAACCTACCTTTCTGGGTTGCTCTTCAGATCAACTTCTATATTTTCATGCAGTGCTTAGCGCAAGAAGAACTCCTTGAAGTCCAACTCCAGCAGGTCGAGGCAGTGGTCCAAGGATGAAGAACTTCCAAGCTCTCCAAGCTTCAAACTCCAAGCTGCATGATCATCCCTCCAGTTTCAGAGTGCTCCTTTGTGTCAGGTCTCCATGCTTCTCCAGCAGGTTGTCTTCCGCACAGGAAGATCATAAGGTTCAGTTGAAAAGGGTCGTATGGCTTATTTAAGAGGTCTTTGGTCCCATTTAGGACCCTTTCTTTATTCCTATAGAAGGGACAAAAAGGGACAGAAAGTCCAATCTGGCCATACATAGGACATGCCCAAACTATACCCTGCCATACCTAACATTGACTTGGTCTGCAAAAAGGACATACAACCAAGATCTGTCATACTTCAGGTCATACCCATCTTGTACTTATCCTTGACTTGTTATGGAAAAAGGACAGACCCTCCATGCATGGGCCATGCCTTGTTGACTTATTTATGGGGAAAGGACAGGGGTAGGCAAGGACCACCCACACCCTTTTAGAATTCTTCGTCCTTTTGTTGCCATTGATTGGAGACCAGACTCCCAATTTTTTGGTGTTCAAGGCTACATCGATTGGCGATGAAGCCACCTATCGGTTGTGGAAGGGCTCTCATCGATTGTCTTTACTTCGTCATGCACGTTTCCTTCTATTTTATACGAAGTTTCACTTCGTCATATCTGAAGTTCTACTTCAACCAATAATGTTTTCTTCTGTTTTATATGAAGTTTCACTACATCATATCCAAAGTTCTACTTCGGCCGATAATGTTTTCTTCTGTTTTATACGAAGTTTCACTGCGTCATATCCGAAGTTCTACTTCAACCAATATTTTTTTCTTCTATTTTATACGAAGTTTCACTTCATCATATTTGCATTTCTTCTGTTTTATACGAAGTTTCACTTCGTCATATCCGAAGTTCTACTTCGGCCGATAACGTTTTCTTCTATTTTATGTGAAGTTTCACTTCGCCATATCCGAAGTTCTACTTTGGTCGATAACATTTTCTTTTGTTTTATATGAAGTTTCACTTCGTCATATCCGAAGTTATACTTCGGCCGATAACGTTTTTTTTCTGTTTTATATGAAGTTTCACTTCATCATATTGAAGTTTCACTTCGGCTTCTATTTTATATGAAGTTTCACTTCGTCGTATTCGAAGTTTCACTTCAACAGATAATATTTTCTTCTATTTTATATAGGGGTGTAAATGATCTGAGTCGGGCTGAGCAGGGGTGGACGATAGATGGGCAGTAGGTGCACTATACTGCAGGCCGCGGCCGGCCCTCCAGCACTGTCGCCAGCTCCATCCGGCACCGGTGGGGGCTCTCAGGCTCTGCACCTACCGCCACCCTCTTCTGTGTGGAGCTGGCATCGTATTCCGGCAAAGAGGCAACACCAGAACCAATTGCAGGTTGTCGTCGCCTCGCCACCACCGCCGGTAGCTCCGTCCGGCACACAGTGGAGGTCTGCACAGGAGAGGTCTGGCACCACTGTGGGGTTCGCACAGGAGAGAGTTCGGCACCACTGCGCGCGTTGCCGGTGCTGAAAGGGACCTCCCCGGAAAGAAGAAAAATTTTCCCCATCGCTACCTAGGGACCCAAAAGTCTTTTGACTTTTTGATTTTGAACCCCCAATTTGCTTTATATGTATACATGAATGGTTAAGTTTCATATAAAATTTATGATAGTTTTGATTAAAAATTTAAAATTAGATTTTTTGTATACACCTTATTAAACATAATTTGTGTACATATCCTTGATATTTAATTGTGTACATTTAAGTCCTCTTTAATATTTCATACTTCAACAATAATTCTAAAAAATGAATATATATATATATATATATATCTCATATTTATTATATTTGAGTATATTAACGAATATTTAGACGAACTCTTAACGAGTATTTAGTCGAACTCTTAACAACTTCTTAAACGAGTTGTTCACGAGTATAATCGAGCTGAGCTCACATGTGTTTAGACTCGGCTCGTTTATGAACCGAGCTTTTTTTTGTTCAAACTCGACTCGTTAATTAAATAAACAAGCCAAACTAAATTTTGTCTGAGTCGAGCTTCGAGCTACTTGCCGAACGTATCGACTCGTTTACACCCCTAGTTTTATACGAATTTCCACTTCGTCATATCCGAAGTTCTACTTCGGTCGATAACATTTTCTTCTATTTTATACGAAGTTTCACTTCGTCGTATCCGAAGTAGAACTTCAGCTGACTACATTATATTTCGACATATACGAAGTCTCACTTTGTCATATCCGAAGTTCCACTTCGTTATATCCGAATTTTAGCGTCGACTTACTACGTTATATTTTGACATATACGAAGTCTCACTTTGTTATGTCCGAAGTCTTACTTTGTTATATCTGAAGTACCACTTCGTCATATCCGAAGTTCAGCTTCGGCTGACTATGTTATATTTCAACATATACGTAGTATATTTCAACATATACGTAGTCTCACTTCGTCATATTTGAAGTACCACTTCGTCATATCCGAAGTTCAGCTTCGGCTGACTACGTTATATTTTGACATATACGAAGTCTCACTTCGTTATATCCGAAGTACCACTTCGTCATATCCGAAGTTTAGCTTCGGCTGACTACGTTATATTTCGACGTATACGAAGTCTCACTTCGTCATATCTGAAGTTCAGCTTCAGCTGACTACGTTATATTTTGACATATACGAAGTCTCACTTCGTTATATCTGAAGTACCACTTCGTCATATCCGAAGTTTAGTTTTGGCTGACTACGTTATATTTCAACATATACAAAGTCTCACTTCGTCATATTTGAAGTACCACTTCGTCATATCCAAAGTTGAGCTTCGGCTGACTGTGTTATATTTCGACATTTACAAAGGCTCACTTCATTGTATCCGAAGTTCAGCTTCGGCTGACTATGTTATATTTCAACATATATGAAGTCTCACTTCATCATATCCGAAGTATCACTTCATCATATCCGAAGTTCAACTTCGACTGACTACTTTATATTTCGATCGGTCGAAGGGTTGGTGAGTTGTAACCAGTAGGGAGTACCAGTGTTTCTCTTTTCATGAACTTACCACGCATCCCAAGACTTCCTTCGTCGGCTTCTCTACTTTAATTATCTTGATTGAGACCTTACTCAATATTGTCCACTAATTTATCTTCATTTATTAGGGATTTAAAAATCCAGGTCATTACACTAGATGCTTTCATTGTATTTGAGACTCAATTTCTTATTAAGTCTAAGACCCAATTCTTTACTGAGTTAGAGACTCGATTTCTTATTAGACCTGATCCTTTCGTTTTGTCCAATACTATAGTTTACATTGCCTGAGAGTTGATTTCCCATTGTGTGACTTCTTAAATACAAGCATTTAGTTTGTTGTCTCATTTAAAATTGTTATATCGATTAATTGTATTATCTCATTTAATATTGTCATCACTAAGACGTCATTTGTAACTGAGGTTGGAAAAGGCGAAATTGGTAAAAGCCGATCTCGTGAAAGGCACCGGTGTGAACGCGCTTTTGAGCCTCGTCTCCTGTGCCATTTACGACTCGTCACCCGTGCCCATTCGTGAAAGGGGAGTGAAATCAATAAAAAAATATTTATCGACACGCATTCGCGAAAGGTGAGCAAAATAAAAAAAGAAAGTGATTGTTTAATGTCCTCAAAGCCAAAATCTCCCAATGCGGGTGAAAACCCACTTTTCGACAGCGGGGAGAGAAGGTGCGACTTCTCTCAATCTCTCTCCTCCCTATAAAATCTCTGTAAACACTTAAGCCAAAGCAGCCTGGTGCATTTGGAACAACTGCAGGTATTGTATGAGATTTTACATAAAAAAACTAACTCAAAAGTATTTCCAAACACTACCTAATACATAAACAATTTAAATCAAGTAAGTAAATTACGTGTAATTGTAAGTCATCAATTCATTAAATCCTAATTTATATGTAATTTGTTTATCAAGGTGGCTTGGCCGACTTGGAGCTCTTGCTAGCCGAGGATGATCTAGATGACTTGGTCGACCCAGAACTCTTGTTGGAGGTCTTACTAATCGAGATTGGCTGACTAAGACTCTAATTGGTCGAGGTCTAGTCGAGATGGTTTTGCTGACCAGGAGCTTCCACTGGCCGAGGTTGGCCAAGATGGCTTGGCAGAACTAGGACGCTTGTTGGCTAAGATTGGCTAAGATGGTAAGTTTGATCGACTGAGACTCCAGTTGGCCGAGGCCTGGTCGAAATGGCTTGGTCGACCTAGAGCTTTTGTCGCCTGAGGTTGGGCAAGGTGGCTTGGTCAACTTGGAGCTCCCACTGGCTGGGTTGACAAAGATGGCTTGGTCTACTCGAAGCTATTGCTAGCCAAGATTGCTTGGCTGACTTGGAGCTCTCACTGCCCAAAGTTAGCTAGGAGGGTGAGTTTCTCTAAGCTTGGTCTAGTCGTCCTAGGGTCAGCCGCTAAGGTTTTGTGGAGCTTTATTCAGTTGACCTGGGACTTAGGTAGTGGTACGCTGTCTAGCTGACTAGGAGCCATCGAGGTGGTGGAGCTTTGTCCAGTTGACCAGGAGCTGTGGAGGTGGTGGATCTTTGCCTAACTGATCTGGGACTTAAGTGGCAGAGCATTGTCCAGCCAATTAGAAGTTGCGAAGATGACGGAGCTTTGTTTGGCCGACCAAGAGCCACAAGGTGGCGCAACTTTGTCTAGTTGGCTTGGGATTTTGGTGGTGGAGTGCTATTCAGCTGACTAGAAGCTGCATATATGGCGGAGCTTTTTTTAGCCGACCAAGGGCGATGAGGCGGTGGAGCTTTATGCAGTTGATCATGAGCCGCTGAGGTGGTGGAGCTTTTGTCCAGCCAACCCAGGATTTAGGTGGTGGAGCATTGTCCATCCAACCCAAGATTTAGGTGGTGGAGCATTGTCCAACTGACCAGAAGTCGTTGAGATGGTAGAGCTTTATCTAGCTGACCAAGAGTAGTGAGGTGGTGTAGCTTTGTCTAGCTGACTTGAGACTTTGGTGGTGGAGCTTCGTTCAACCAACCAGAAGCCACCGTGGTGGTGGAGCTTTGTCAATTGACGAGGGGCCGCGAGATAGTGGAGCTTTGTCTAGCCAACCAAGGACTTAGAGCACTAGAGAAGTGACAACTTGTGAGCTCGCTCGACCTCAGGCCTTGATGGCCAATTGGTAAGTGACGACCTCGGTGGAGGCTCTGGAGAGGTGGCGGCTTGTTTGCTTGCCCAACCTTAGGGTTCAATGGCCGATTGGTAAGTGATGACCTTGAGGTGGTGGCTCGGCCCACATTCGACCTTGGTGAGTTGTACATGTTGCCAATGTGACAGTGTGCAACATGGCCAATTTGAGACTTAAAACATTTGGGAGGTGGCAGCACATGCCGCGTCTAACCTCATGTATCAAGTTCACTAAGGTGGTAGCATGGGGGCTTGGCCAACTTGAGACTTGGAATCTGTCAAGGTAAAATAGAGAAAAAGGTAAAGAAAGCTATAATGACTTTCGGTTATGATTGTGCCAACGATGTGGTTTGTTTAGACCTGACTCTCGTGTGTGAAGAGGATGGTTGGCCTGAGTTTAGACTTGGGTATAGAGTGGGAGAGGGGAACAAGTGTCAACTCAGTCCGCTAAATGATGTGGCCAATTTGTCCTACCACAATAGTGTGTTTGAGACTTGTTGGCTGACCATGATGATGAGCCTGATGTCTAATTGGCTTTGAACTTCAGCTTACTAAGGTGGATAGTTGAGGACAAACCGACCTGAAAATATAGTTAGTCTTGGGGAGGTGTTTCCAACGCTGACCCTTCAATAGTTAAGTTAGTCTTGCTTAGCTCCAACTTGTATGCGGATAGAGGGAGAGAGGTTGAAGGGGTAAACTACGATGGGTGTGTCAGTTGTCCCCACTTCTTACATGTGTCCCTTGGGCCTCTTTCAAAAGCAGCTAGAGGGTGAGGAAAGGCGTGATATTTGATGTGGGATTAACCTTGCATTTCTCTCTATTGGTCTTCTCTCTAGGTGCGTGATATTTGATGTGGGATTAACCTTGCATTTCTCTCTATTGGTCTTCTCTCTAGGTGATGGGCTTGGGTTGAGTCCAAATGGCGCTATCACTATATATTTAAAATGATAAATGTTAACCCCCCATCTTGGATAACTAAGAAAGTTTACCATACAAGATGGGTTTGGTCCTTCTGGGTGGTGCACGGGCCTCACTAGAAACTAGCCTTAAATGCTTTTCATCCCCCCATAAAGCGAATTGATTTCACTTAGTAAATTATTTGCTCCACTTAACAACTATTTATTCTATTTACCAAACTATTTGTTCCAATTTGTTATACTTAGCAAACTAAGTGGAACAAATAGTTTGATGTTCCACTTAGTTTGCTAAGTGGATCAAATTCACTTTACGATGGATGAAAACAAATTTAAAGCCACTTTATGGGAGAACCCATGCACCATTTAAAGGGACCAATCCCATCCTAGAGAGTGAACTTTCTTTACTGTCTAAGACAAAAAAAAGTTAGCATTTCTCATTTAAAATATGTACGATTCGATAATGTCTCATCTTCAAGACCCTCATAAACCATCATATGTCAATAAGAAACACATTTTACCCGACTATCAGGTAGGAAATGTAAGGTGGATTGCTCGAACACCCATTTGATTGGTCGGACGATCGGTTGGTGTGTGGGCCCTAGACACCTGACCAATCAAATGGGTGGTAGAGCAATTCACTTGACATTTTCTACCCAGACGACCAAGTAGAAAACGTTTCTCTATGTAAATACCTCACACCGTATACCAGTGTCCTCTCTATATGGTCATCAACCTTATATCGCATGTCATGCCCTAACTCTACCAACTAATCAATTTTGACTGATGTGCCAACACCATGCCATATAATTCTCTATAAGTAAATGAGTCGGATGCTCTCTCGTGGTGTGACAATGTGAGTCCTCATCTCATGTGCATGTAAAAGAGACAAAATTAGTAATCCAAATCCTTTCGCCATGTCCCTGACGTGTGATATGACTAACTCTCTCAACCAAGATGCTATGCTCTATCGAACAGTTTCAAAACTCTATTTGAAATATGAATCTCAACTGTGGCAAAGCATATAACTTAAACTTGCAATAACCACAAATCAAACCCCTACCTAGATGAATCACGGTAATATGAGCAAAAAATTGTATACCCTAACAGTAGAGATATTTGTGATATAATATGTTAAAATATAAAGTATATTTGATGAGAAGAAGAATTCAAAGATACATATAATATTTCTATATATTTAGAAATATATATGTCCTTATATCTATTTTTAATGATAAGTATATCTTTCTCATATTTTTAAACAATTTTTAGTAGTATTCCCAAGATCAATGCGAAACACTCATAAGAAAATTAGATTTTTATCCTGAACCAAATAGTCAAAGGTAGATTGACCATAAAGTTAATTATAAAAATTACAGATATTTAAAATTAAGAAAAAGACCAAGAAACTTCTACCGGGGCGCACTAAACGCGGGCGCACCCGTGTGTGGTGTCGTTTGCCATTTTCTCGTCTTTTCGTCCGAGTGGGGCGCAGTTTTCGCAAAATTGAAGGCGGCGTCACCTCCGAGTCCAAAGGCAGCGCCCCTCCACCTAACGGCATTGTCCTCTACGGCTCTACCCCGTCGGAACCAGTTCCTCCCCTCCCCGCAGGCGCGCCGCGTCCGATCTCCCGATCTCCACGAGGAACTTCTCCTGTCGGCTGTCGCACCATCCGATCGGGAAGTAGCAATTCCGTCCCCAACTCCGCCGGGCAATCGCAGGCGAGTCCGGCAATGGCTTCGGGCTCGAGGCAGATCATGGACGCGCTGACCGCCCACATCGCGCTCTACCACTCCGCTTCCCTCCGCCCTCCGCCCTCGAACCCTAACCCTAGGAAGGCCATCCTCCGGTGGTTCACCTCGTTGTCCGTCCACCAGCGCCAGGCCTCCCTCACCGTCGTCGACCCCGACTTTGTGAAGATCCTTATGCAGATGCTGTCCCGCCTGCAAACCAACGGGCATGGGTTTTTCTTCCTGCTGCCAGACTTGCCCTCCACCTCCGACCCTTCCCTTCCCAGCCTGTGCTACCGCCCGTCCGGAGGACTCCTGTCGAGGGTTAGCGCTTCGGACGAGTCGGCAAGGTTGATCTCCGGCTCTGTCCGGTTGTTTGGCTCGCGGGAGGGGGAGCCGGGCGCTGAATGCTCGCTGGACTCGATGACAGTTGCCGAGGAACTCGTGGAGAACGCTGAGCGATTTGTGGCGGTTATGGATGGGATGTCAAGTGGGGATTTTTTAGGGGATGTTGGTTCGGATGTGCCCCAATCGGCTTGGCAGGAATCGGAATGGCTCAAGGGCAAGGGGTATTACAGCGTGGAGGCATTTGTCGCAAACAAACTGGAGTTCGCACTACGGTTTTCGTGGCAGGATTGCCATGGAGGAAAGAACCAGAGAGTTGTCAAGTCCAAGGACAAAATAGGCATAGCCGCATTGGCTGCGAATGCGTTCTGGAGGAAGAAGGGGTGCGTGGATTGGTGGCTGGGTTTGGACCCTGGAACCAGGAAGAAGATAGCTCGGACCTTCCTATGTAAGGGGGCTAAATCCCTGGTACTTCCCTTGCAAACTTGGCTCTTCTGTGAATTCGAAGTTCTGTTTTTTTGTGGCGGATTTCCTGGAATCGGTCCCGGTTCCCTTTCTCTTTATTCCATGATACTGAGCTCATCTGAGATAGTCTAAGTTGGGAGGATGCTGCTATATTCTATAATTCACAGTGGTCATCATCGAAAATCTGGACATTGGATAAAGCAAATGTGTGATGGAAAATTAATGAAAAGTGCTGAACGTTCATTCCTTCCAATTGGAGGAAAAATTAAGATGAAAAACAGTGCCAGTTCAAGGTGGTTCACTATGTACATCATGCATCATCCGCTATTCTTTGAACTCTTTTGCTAATCATGCGAACTATCTGATCTCATGACTAAGTTGGGTGTTCTGGCAAAACTGTCATAATACTTTTGTCTGAAGGAAGGGATACATGATTGATATAAAGCCAATCCAGACAATAACATTTTTTTTAATAATCTCTTGTCAGACACGGGCAAAATAGTGAAGGTGAAGACAGTGTTGAAACTTCTGCAAGAAATAGAATGAAAAACCACAATCAGAAAAAAATTTCTCCAAGACTTAAAGTCCCTCAGCAACATGACCTACACATGAGGTCCTCACAAATGATGATCCATATATTCCATTCACCACTGGTTTTGCGGCTTTTGCCAATTATATAAATGAGGAACATGCAAAAAGAATGCGAATCTTATTATGATCATCTTTGGTTTTGTTATCTTTCTAAACTTAAAAGAGAATGAATATTGGGGTTTGATAAGATTGAACATATGTGAATTTTCAGTCATCGTAGGTTTGCATCAAGATTCTGCTCTAAGCCCGTATCTCTTTGTTCTGGTTATAGACGAGGTAACTAAGCAACTGCATGATGATACCCTTGGTGTATGTTATTTGCGGATGATATTGTCTTAATTGATGAGAGTTTTGATGGTTTAAATGCTAAGTTAGAAAGTTGGAGGCATGCCTTGGAATCTAAATGTTTTAAAATCAGTAGGAGTAAGTCAGAGTTTATGCATTGTAATTATAATAATAAAAGGCTGTTATAGGAAGATATGGTTCAAATTGATGGACAAGACATTCCTAAGAGTAGTAACTTTCGATACTTAGGGTCTATCATTCAAGAGAATGAGGAGATTTATGACGATGTGGCACACATGATTATGGTAGGTTGGCAAAAATGGAAAAGTGCATCAGGAGTCCTCTGCGATCGTCGTATGCCAATGAAACTTAAAGGAAAGTTTTATAGAACGACAGTGATACCTGCTTTATTATATGGTATCGAGTGTTGGGCAGTGCGAAAGGAATACATTAACAAAATGTGTGTGGCGGAGATGAGGATGTTGAGATGGATGTGTGGTAAGACTAAGAAAGATAAGATTAGGAATGAGCGCTTCTGTGAGGATTTGAGGATAACTCTAATTGATAGAAAAATGCGAGAAAATAGACTTGGGTGGTTTGGACACGTGCACCGTCGCCCTAACTCGGCGCCGGTTAAAAAATGTGATAAAATCTTAGTAGATACCAGTAAAAGAGCTAGAGGAAAGCCTAAAATGAGATGATGTGATGTTATTAGGAAAAACTTGGACTTCTTGAGTTTAAACACGACTATAACACTTGATAGAAATTTGTGGCAGAAAAGAATTCATGTAGCTGACCCCAAATAATGGGATAAGTGATGATGATGATGATGAGATTGAACATATCACACACCATGGTCTTAAAAACCATCTAATTTGGATGATGCCTAACCAAATTAGAACCCTGGTCTGCCCCAGATTTGCCAATTTTACGGCTCATTATTGAGTTTCATATGAAGTGTCAGAGACTACACTAAACTCTTCAAGAGAACCTGCATGGCTGGCAAGGAAGTCGAGAAAATGCAAATGTGAAGAGGAGCTTACACACTTCATTTGCATGACAATTTTTTTTTTCTGGGAAAAAGGACAAGGTCGGTGGTTGCTTTACTTCTTCAGTAGTTTGACCCCCTCAACATTGTGAAGGATTGGGAGGTGGCTAAAGCAAACACCTCACTGTAATCTCTCTCTCTCAGCACCAATAGAAAACCCACCCTGTTTAGGATGAGCCATTATCACCAGTAGCCCAAGCCATGGGGAGGCCAAACATCTCTCAGCACTCTTGGTACATGCTGCACCCCATCTTCTTTTCATGCTTCATTCCTAATCCTGTTTCTTAAGAGTTTACTCCTAGTTCATATCAAAACCTCTGGCTTCTCTACTCTCTGCCTTCACTTATTCTCAAACTTGTTTTATATCCCTAAGTACTCATCTCCATAAAACATTGCTGGTTTGCTGTTCTTCTATCTATAATTTATCCTTTGAAGTCTTAATGGCTTTTGGTGATCATATCTATCTAGCTGAATTTTACCTTTAACTGACATTAAGATCGATTTCTTCGTATCAAGCTATTAGAGATCTCATGTCTTGTCATGGACATGCAACATGAGATCTCTAGTAGCTACTGCCTGTGGCAGGCCTTTGTCCTTGGAGTTTGCATTCAGGTACCCACTTTAGGAGCAATTTGTCTCCCAATTCGAAAGCACTCTTGAAAGTTTCATTGTTTGAGTTCAGATGATTTTCAGATACAGGAACCTCTTTCTCTATCAACTCGTTCATTTGATTTTTTATCTCCCTTTCCTTTTTTCTGGATGTGGTTTTAAAAGCCTACCTCATTTACTTATTATGTTAAGCTATGGCCTTGTTCGAGGAAGGTTGATTAGCATATTTCAGTTAAGCTACCTTGTCAACTTATAAACTTGTCTGGATAGGTGGTTTTTATGTTGCCACGCCGTAAACATGTTGAACTCATGCAGGAAATTGCCCGTGATTGTTTCTTACATGCCACTACTGTCTTTTATATATCCAGTGGACAGATAAACACTTACTATGAAGTATAACATTGTCTGATTGTACTGGTCCATTCAGATCTTGCAAGTTTATATTTGGAGGCTTAGATTCCTGACATGGTTATAGTATGGGGGCTTTTCTTTGTGATTGTTGAACAGTAGCCTGGAGGCTTTGGCCTTAGGAACCTATTTAGTACCAGCCATAAACTGTCTCTCTTTTTCTCTTATGCGAACTCCTTTTTTAAAAGCATTCTTATGAAAATATGTTGTACTTGTATCTACTTTACATTAATGTTTTGAATAATTATGTTGTGGTGTCCCAGATTGTAACACAGCAAGTGGTTGTTTATGAGATTGGCAGTTTGATTCTATTCATCTACAAGCACCACATGCCCAATAAAGGGGACTGGATTAAATGTTGTTTTCTTCACACTGGGGTACAATCTGGGAATTTGTGTAACATCATTGCAGCCAGCAGGCCCATGAGGATGTGTACCATGGACATGATTAGGATGCAAGCCATCTGTGACACTAGGTGGTGCACGGGGATGGGTTTGTATGTGGAGAAAAGGAAGACATTCTGTTCTTGGCTCTGAAGTGGTTAGGACATAATTTCTTTTTCTAATGAGATGCTCGTTCTATTGGTTATTTTAGTTATATCTGTAATAGCTCTAGCCAATTGCCTCTTCTGTTATGGGTATCCCATTTTCAATGTGCTTCTGACTGCTGACATTTTCCACTGCGAACTATCAGGTAAAAGAGACAATTGAGGAACGACTAACCACCATAAACAATGAATCTGTTTCTTTAAGGGTTGGATCAAAACTGCCAATACGGTATGGATCTAATCCCTGTTATCAGATGGCAAGTGATTTGTGCTGCTCTATTGACCCAGACTTTCTCTTGGATGTTGTTCCTGTGTCATCCGGTACGAAACCTTGTAGGTTGGCCAACCACTTAAATTGCTTGCTTGTACTCAAAGAGCTTAGTGATATTGCAGTATCCTGTCAAAATTTTGAATGTGAAAGAGAAACTCTACTTTTTAGTACATTTAGTTCTGTCTATGGAGTTTCTGATTATATATTGAGGAGAATACGTGGGTTTCTTATGTCACTTTTCACTGAGTACATAAAGGTTGAACTTATGGGAGACTCTAGATTGAATGAGCCACTGAGTAAAACTGAAGACACTTTGGCTCAAGGCTGTCGGAAAGGAAAGAAAAAGTGTCGCAATTTGAAGAGGCCATGTTCTACGCCAAAATTGTCGAGGGTCAGTTCCCTGCAAGATCCTGTGATATCTGCCATATGTCTTGGTAGTGGTTGACTTGCATCAACATTTAATTCCCTTTTAAGACATTTCAATTTTAATTTTATGCATGATTTTTATTTCCCAGGATCGTGAAGATGGATCGACTTGTATAGAGAACTGCGCCTCCAAGGCTACTCCCCTGATGAGCATACCAACTGCTGAGGCTAATGGGAAGACAAGACCTGTTGGTACTTCCGTCCAAGAAAAAAATCCCAACAACAAGGCCCTAATAACAGAAGTTGAGATGGTAAATCTTGTGCTCTTTATTGCTTCTTTAGACAGTTCCAATCTTATGATATGCTTTAATGCCATCTAGGAGTATGCACTTATTGCTGATCTGAAAGTTGATTCTCGAAAAAAGAAGAGGAGGAAAGGGGCCAAGAACAAAAGATCTTGTAGGAAAGAACTAACGGTAGAAAAGTCCGAATGTAACGATGTGGAATCAGTAACTCCAACCAGTACTGTACAAAATGAGGTGGAAAAATCTCTGCTGTCATCAGAGTCTTTAACTATTGCCGTTATCTCAATTAGCTCGTCAGTTAATGGTAATGTTCAGCCACAATCAGGATGCCAAGATGCTGAGAATGAGAATGTCATGCGAGGCACTCAAGCAGATGATTCAATTCTTGTTCCTTGTTCTACCGTTTATTCCCCATGTGCTAAGCATGCTCAGAATTCAAAAAAATTAATAGCTGATGATGCGTTCAAGAACCTCCCAACATGCTTTCAAAGGGACAAAAATTTACCTCATGAATTAAACCCTATAGATCCTATTCCAATTAACAGCACCACTTCCTGTGGAACAACCAGAAATCTTGTTGCTTCTTCTTTAAGAGGGGCTTCTGAGGGTGTTGTAGGCTCTAATCTAGTTGAAAGAGCTAGTTCTGAGTGGAAACATGAAGCATTCTGTCCTGAGGTTGAAGTTGAAGATCATAGTTTGAAGTTCATTATAGATGGCGCTTCACAACTACCTGGCCCTTCAAAATCCTTTCAAGTTGATGCAAACAATGAATACGAAGGAAATGCGAAGGAAAGCAGTGAAGACTGTACCCACACACATTCAAGTTTTGTTGGGGGTGCACCATATGAGTGGCCCAGTGTATCTTCTTTACATCTTCCATCAGTTCATTTCCACCATCTTCCACCTGCTGCTGATAGATTGCATTTGGATGTCGGCCACAGTTGGCCCAGTCACATTCCTCAATCATTTTTATCTTCCACTGCAAGTCATCAGCCTATAAATGTATCAGCTGAAGGTGGGTGTCGCCGGATTATTCCTTCTCTAATTCCTCCAATGAGTTTAGACTGGCCTCCGATGGTAAGAAGCTGTAGCAGATTTAGCCAATCTGTGTCATTAAATTTTGATACTTTACAAAATTCAAGATTGCAGGCTCCATTCTGCACAAGTCTAACTACTCGCAAAATCCAGAGAACTGGCAATGAGGGTGAGAGGAAGTATTCTGGGGATATTTTGGACCGTTGCGACATCAAGAATTCATTAGAGGTGGTGGATGATGAGAATTATTGGGTGTCAGAGGACGAGTATGATATGCATACCTTTTCTGGGAGAGATTACAATAAATTTTTTGGTGGTGGAATAATGTACTGGAATACATCTGATTATGTTGGTTCAAACTTGTCTCGTGCACCTTCTCACAGTTCTGAAGATAGTTCCTGGACTTGGCATGAAGCAGACCTGAATAAGGCTATCGATGACATGGTTGGCATGCCTGGTTTGTCTGGTTCACATAGTACTAATGGTGTGACCTCTCCACCTGCTGCTCCTTTTTGTCCACCTTTTGACAAGTTGGGGCCTGGTCAGCAGTCCCTTGGTCATGCTTTTCCAGGAAATGATACTTGTGGGCTGCAATCTCCATCATCAGTAGCTGACATTAAAGAAGAAAAGATGGTGTTATCTTTGAATAATTCAGGCTCTGGAACTGAGGGAGTGAAAGGGGATTCACTTCCATACCCAGTTTTACGTCCAATTATCATTCCAAGTATATCGAGAAAAGGATCAAGATCAGAATTCAAGATTAGCCAGGACCACAAAAGCCCATGTGTTCCTTCCACTAGAAAGGACTTTCCCCGGATTAAACGACCACCATCTCCAGTGGTGCTCTGTGTCCCCCATGCACCTAGACCACCACCTCCTTCTCCTGTTGGCGAATCTAGGAAACATAGAGGTTTCCCAGTTGTTAGGTCTGGTAGCTCAAGTCCGAGGAACTGGGCAATGAGAACTTTGCATCATGAAGAAAATACCTCAGCAGGAGCTCAGGTTTATTTGGATGGTGCTGAGGTGGTCTGGGCATCATGGGAAAATGGAAAACGTGCTGGGACTCCAATGATGCAGCCTGTTCCAGGTTCACTATTGCAGGACCGTCTTATTGCTATTTCCCAATTGAATCGTGATCAGGAACATGTAAGTTTAGAAATAACATCCATTTTTGTGCTTTGGGTATTATTTCTCATATTTGACAATAAAAAATTATGTTGCAGCCAGATGTTGCCTTGCCAGTTCAACCTCCTGAATCAAATTGTCCCAATCGTATGGTGACCTTATCTATGATGCATAGTCTTCTTCATGAAGAGATTGACTATTACTGTAAAAAGGTTCGTATATGTAGATTGGTAGACTCTACCCCTGGCATAGGGTTTTGTCTGTTTCTACTCAAATGAATCTTTAATTTCTTTTATGGAGATGTCGTCACCAAACAACTTAAATTACTGTTTACTGTGACACCTCATTTCTGCTATGCTGCAGCTGCAATTTCTCCATTGAGTTTTCTGTTCATTTTTTTTTTGGGGGCAGAATAGCAGTCATTCTTCTTGCTTTTATTATCAAAATTTTATTGATTTCGATTGACTTTTGCTACAAACAATGTAGGTTTCTGCCGAAAATATGATTAGAAAGCCCTATATTAATTGGGCAGTCAAGCGTGTTACTAAATCTCTTCAGGTCCTTTGGCCACGCTCTAGGACCAGTGTATTTGGTTCAAATGCAACTGGTTTGGCTCTTCCATCCAGTGATGTGGACCTTGTAGTTTGTCTCCCTCCTGTCAGGAATTTGGTAAGCCACAAATAGAGTTATATTGTTTAACCAATTTTAAGACTAACCGATAACTTTTTCTAGGATCAATGTCATTAGTGTTTCAACTTCAATACTAGACTTATTTTAGCAATTTTGTGGACAACTTACCATTGGGTTCTTTGCTTTGGCTAGGAACCTATCAAAGAAGCTGGAATTTTAGAGGGTCGAAATGGCATTAAAGAAACTTGCCTCCAGGTATTTTTTTTTCTCTTCACCTTTTTGTGTCTTGTAGTTTGTATAACAGACTTAACAGTGAACATCTAGGGTTCCCACATGTCATACATATATATTTTTCTCCATGGGTTTTATCTACATCTTTTATTGTAGTGACCTAGTTACGAGCTGTGCAGAAGGAGAGGGCTACCTGTGTATACGGAAAGAGCTACCTAGTGAAGAGGCCAGCGTGGAACCATTGACGAGTGGAGCTACCATTGCGTATGGGGGTTGGGGCAGGAATGAACTGAATAGTCCCATTTGACAGAATGTTACTATGTTGTAAATGATAGGATTGTGATCCTTAACTTGTGAGGCACCTTTTGAAGTATCGACTCGGTTCTTGTAAAGAACTCTGTGGTTAGTCGTGCTTAATAGGGAGTAGTATTGGATGGGTAACCTCCTTGAAAGCCCTTATTCTGGAGCCGATTATTGTTAAAAAGAGACAAAACTGTGAGGTCGGTAGGCCAAAGTGGAACAATACCTCACAAGGGTTGGATCGGGATATGACGGTATGTAATAGAGCAAGACCCGTTCGGTACAATATGGACTAGGTTGGGGATGAACTAGGCAGAAGCTAGTGGGTCTTAGTGACCCAGTCACAAGCTGTGCAGAAGGAGAGGGCAACCCGCATATATGGAAAGGGCTACCTAGCGGAGAGGCCAACGTGGAGCCACCGACAGAGTGGAGCTACCACTGCATATGAGGGCTCAGGTAGGAGTGAACTGTGAATGAAGTATTCCCATATCGGAAATCAATAGAATGCTATTAGGCTATAAATGTAGGATTGTGATCCTTAACTTGTGAGGCACCTTTTGAAGTATCGACGGTTCTTGTAAAGAACTTTGTGGTTAATCATGCTTAATACTAATAGGGACCAGTGCTGGGATGGGTGACCTCCCGGGAAGTCTCTATTCTGGAGCCGATTACTGTTAAAATGGACAAAATCGTGAGACTGGTAGGCCAAAGCAGACAATATCTCACAAGGGTTGGGTTGGGCTGTGACATTTGTGGTTTTTCTTTTTGTCTTTTGAACATGTAATGAATGGTGCAAATCTTCCAGGTGGGTTGCAGCTGCTATGGAATATGCCTATTGAAGATGAACTAGACTTGGGACAGATGTTGGACTGTTGGTTCAATTTAATGACTTGCAGACTGAACCAGATATAGAAGGTCCGCAGAACAGATCTATGATTCATGTGGATACAACTAGAGGTCATGAGTTAAATTCTCACTGGGGGCACAGGCTGAACTGTGATTCCTCAAGCTCGTGTGCTCCTTGTGGTACGATCACCGAGGTGGGTTTGACCTTCAAGCTCCCCTCAACAGTACTAGGGGTGAACACTGTTTGGTTCGGCTTGGCAAGTTGAATGAAGAACCTAACCC
Organism: Colocasia esculenta; assembly: GCA_014218235.1. Classification (NCBI taxonomy): domain Eukaryota; kingdom Viridiplantae; phylum Streptophyta; class Magnoliopsida; order Alismatales; family Araceae; genus Colocasia; species Colocasia esculenta. The sequence continues at coordinate 10,567,477 of CM024758.1, read as the reverse complement.
AACCCAACCCGAACCAATCTGAAACAATTTAGTTTGGTTGGGTTTGATTTGGTTCAAACCAAAATCTGACAATTTGTTTAAAGAATGATTTTATTGCTGTTTATGAATTATGATTAAGATAAAAATATGTATTTTATTTAAATTTATGTATATAGCTATTTTTTAATGTTTATAATATGTATATTATATAATATTAATACACATAATAAAATCAGTTTATTCAGTTTGGTTAGTTTTGACAACTTGTGAAACTGAATTGAACTGAAGGTGGTGTTCAAACAGAACAGAACCACTGTATTTTGGTTTGAACTGAACAATGAACACCCCTACTTGGCACCCTACAACTTGACCTGCACATGCTTGCAGGCTTGCAGTTGGGGTGGGGACTGAGCTAGTGGGACCCCCAGGTGAGTTTGAACTCAAAAATCTGAAAAAGTAATACATGTGGATATGCTGAGATTTGATCATATTAATGGGCTAGGTCTGCTTTTGGACAGAAGGAGGTTCTGTAAACACTTGCTCAAAATCTCACTTATCAGAGTCTGTTGTGGAAGAATGGCCCACAATTTTTTCTGAGGAATTGGCCATGATATCTGATCCATGCATAATGTCATGAAAAATGGATACAAATTTTTGACTGCTACGTAGTATCGGCAGTGAGTCTGAAAAAAGCATCTAAAAGGGTGAAATTTAGATATTTGCACCCTGTTGAAGTAAGGAACCATGGCATAAATGTTTGGAACACTTGCCTATCTTTGGTTTATTGATGCTATGTTAGAATAACCTGATGTTTTTTGTACTGGTTTCTGCTTGATACCTCTGCAACTCATCATCATCATCATCTGAGCCTTATCCCATTATTTTGGGTCAGCTACATGAATTCTTTTCTGCCACAAATTTCTATCAAGTGCTATAGTCGTGTTTAAACTCAAAAAGTCCAAGTCTTTCCTAATAACATCGCACCATCTCATTTTAGGCCTTCCCCTAGCTCTTTTACTGGTATCCACTAAGATTTTATCACATCTTTTAACCGGCGCCGAGTTAGGGCGACGGTGCACTCATAAGATCTACATATTTACTTTCTTCTTAAGTTCTTATACTTTTTCTGTTTGCCATTTCAGCATGGGGCTAGATACCTTGCTAACCAGGACTGGGTTAAGAGTGATTCTCTCAAGACGATAGAAAATACAGCTGTAAATTCTCTTCTCTTTGAAGTCCATGGCCTTCATCCTTCTGCTTTATTCCCTTAGTGCTGAATATTGGTTTTAGACATCACAAAGCTGATTTCCCAGCTCAAAATTGACAAGATACGGCTCTAGATCTTTTTTTTTTCTGTCTGTTTCTTGTTGATTTCTTTTTTTGCAAATTCATTGTCTACAGATACCTCTCATCATGCTCATAGCCGAAGTTCCTCATGATGCTATTGACTCAAGTGCTGTTGCCTCCATGGCTCAAACCACAGAAGCTCGATCAGGCTTGATAAGTGATGTTGCTAACAGCCTTTCTCATACTAATCCTTGTGGCACAGACGGTATCCCTGCGCCATGCACTTCTAAAAGAGCAATAGATGGTAGCACCAGTGTAAAATCAATTCGTGTTGACATCAGTTTTAAGTCACCAACACATACTGGACTCCAAACCACGGAACTGGTATGTCGAGTCTCTCCTTTTCATCTTTTTGGTGTGCCTTTTTTATCATTCTTGGCGTAGGTGTTTTTGGAAAAGTTTATTTTTGTTGTTGAACTTTGACTTACCTTTTAAAAATGCTTTGCTGCAAATTTCAGCACATTGCATTTTGTTAATGAATAATGATGTATTATTCTGTATACTTGTTCTTTTGTTTAGATATATGATTTAAACAGAAAGTGCTTTTGGGCCTGGTCAAATCCCTCAAACAGTGGTGTTGGTCCTTTAACAGCAACTAAATAATCATGAAATCTTAACTATACATGACTTAATGGGAAATCTAAAGCAGAAGTTCCATGTAAGAGCTCAAAATTTGCTAAAGTCAACAAAGTTCGAGGGTTGCTGCTCTCCCATCTCCAAGTCCACTTGGCCACCTTGTTGATATAAAGATTATGTCCTTGAGTTGGTATAGCTTCTTCAAGTGGAATTGTTTCCTCCTCTCACAAGTTCCTCTTGAAACAATCGAGAGTTCGAGACCAACCATCATATAAAAGTCAATTATTCAGCATCTGGGCTGCCACTGCTGGACAAGATGTGCACGTCTGCATCACATCCTCAGCTTCATACCACTCTACAAATGAGAAATGTTGCTCAATGTGCTAGGTGTGACATCCCACTCCCTGGATCTTCCATGGTACTTTTGCTACATCATTTCCACATCCATACACTTTTCCTCCATACAGTGCTTCCAGATCTACTGCCAAGAAGAGCCAAGTTGACATCTATCTTGATTGTTTGTTCCAGATATCTTGCTACCCATCCTCCTTACTCTTTCACACTCTACTCCAGCTAATGTCATGCACACCCCACATTAGTTTCCACTCCTATGGTAGACGAATGAGCTCTGAATGCCTTGGTTTTTTGTCAGTGATTCAGTATAACTTGTTATTCTCCAGAGGGAGAGATACAGATAGGTAGTAGGTAAGCAAGGACAGCCTCAAACATGGATGGCAAAGTCGGCCAATTCGGGTCGGAATCGGCCTATTAGGGTCGGAATCGGCCTATGGCGACCCAAATTTTTTTTTTTATTTGGGGGGGGGGGGGGGGACGACGACGACCCACCCACAATGTAAGGTGGGATCGGGGTTGATCGAGCAGAATCAGACAGAATCGGGCCGATCCAGTCCGATTCCACACGATCCACCTCGATTCCATTTGATGTAGCCCGATTCCCTCAGTTTACCTTAATTACGTCTGATCCCCTCCACTTTCCTTATTTACCTGAAGTCCTGAACATCATTTAAGTAAATGTTATATTTGTTGTAGTTTCATTTACTTAAGATATTACATGTAAATAAGAAAGTACCCTCCATTTGAATCCAATAAAAATATCAGAAAAATCATATCTCTTACAAATAAAAACTCAACTCTCCCATCCAAGAAGAAAATCGTGATTTCGGTGGTTCTATCAAAATATCGACTTTCTAATCTTTCATAATTTGACATATCTAAAAATTTCATAATTTAAATAAACCCAATAGAATAGTAAAAGTTTAAAGTCCGGTAAAAAAAGTCAAACGTGCATATGATTTCTCCAAGGGAGCCACTCTCCTACTGACAACACTTAGTCTGCTTGAGACTTCTCAGGATTTGGTCAAACCTAAGCTATCATCACCCAAACTCATGAGAATTGTCAATTTAATTGGGTGGTGATAGCTTAGGTTTGACCAAATCCTGAGAGGTCTCAAGCAGACCAAGTGTTGTCAGTAGAAGAGTGGCTCCCTTGGAGAAGTCATATGCACGTTTGACTTTTTTTATCGGACTTTAGACTTTTACTATTCTATTAAGTTTATTTGAATTATGAAAATTTTAGATATGTCAAATTATGAAAGATTAGAAAGTTGCTATTTTGATGGAACTACCGACATCACATTTTTCTTCTTGGATGCCAGGGTTGACTTTTTATTTGTAAGAGATATGATTTTTCTTATATTTTTATTGGATTCAAATGGGGGGTACTTCCTTATTTACCTTGTAACATGTACTTAAATGATGTTCAGGTAAATAAGGTATCATAATTATCGTTGCTCTATATTGTAATATGAACATATGAGCAAGTAGACTATGGATATACCCAAAATGTTCAATTATTATATGTTTTTAAAGAATTTTTCCTGATTTTTTCTTCATTTTTTAACTTGGCCGATCCTGGATCGGCCAGATTCCCATGGAATCGGGCGGATCCCGCGATTCGACCCGACTCGGATCGGGGTCGGCTGGGTCCGATCCAGCACCCCGATCCGACTTTGCCATCCATGGCCTCAAATGGGTAAAAGGAGATCTCCAATATCACAGCCCATCATTGCTGCAACCTTCTAGGGGGCCCTGTAGTCCATATTCACCCCTACAATAGGAGATTCTCCATATCACAGCCCATCATTGCTGCAACCTTCTAGGGGGCCCTGTAGTCCATATTCACCCCTACAATCTGGCTTTTCTTAAGGTTCAGTTTTAGCTACTCAGTTTGCAGCTATCCCAGCATGTCTGATCACAAAGAGCTGTTCTTCAGCATCAGTACAAAAATGGTGTCATCTTTATCTTCCAGGTGGGAAATTTGCATGTATCGTATGTGAATCAACACCACACGAGCAAAAACATGGATTTTGTCAGCACTGATCTTTCCTCAAAACATCCCTTATGACTTTGGTGATCTCCTTTGTGTCTTAGTTCATGCCAACCTTTCATAGGGACCACAGGGCCACAGATAGCAGGATCTTCTGTTTGCTCTGCCCATCAGTGGATTCTTACCAGCTATAAAACGCTATGGGTGATTTTGCAGGTGAGTGTATCTAAAGTGCAAGTTCAAGGGCATAAATGACTGCAGATTGGATTGAGGATAAGGGAAGCTGGCGGTGTCCAGCCTCATTGCTGTCCTACGACTACATGTCGATAAATATCTGGGATGGTTATCCTTTTGTGAACTATCTTTTTTAGAATAAGACAGTATGTTGGTAACAAAAGAAAATATTGGCTATAGTGGAGAATGATAGTATCTTAATGTTAACATACACACATACAAAATGAAAAGATACGTCAAAACAGTGGATCTCTTGGTTATACCTTATGGCTCACTTATGCTGGATGTTCATTCTTCTAACTTTTGTAGTTATTTACTTTTTTTTGAAACTAACTTTTGTAATTATTTACTTGGCTCTTTATATTCAGGTTCGAAAACTTACTGAACGATTTCCTGCATCTATCCCCCTTGCCTTGGTGCTTAAGCAATTCTTGGCAGATCGTAGTTTGGATCGTTCATACTCTGGTGGTTTAAGTTCTTACTGTTTGGTGAGTCATTTCACTTCTGTTTGGAAAGTGCTTGGTGACATTGTATCATCTTCTGTTTAGGATCTTTTTCCAAAGCATCGCTATGCTCTATTTTAATAAATATTCAATCTCAGAACTTAGTGAACTTTTCTTTCCTGTGTCTTGTCTCTTTTAATTCTTTCTGCAAGGTTTACAGTGGGACTGGTCTTTGACAATTAGTAGCCAAATCTAACCTGACCTGCAGTGCCTTCTTCAATTCAAGAATTCTTGACCTGTACCTTGTCTTCATGGACCATTTCAGACCAAGTTTGGATTTTTTTACTACTCTAACCAGTAGAAATGTTCATTTAGGAAATCCTATTGAAAAACCTTAGGAACAATTACTTGGCAATCTTCATCACCATCATCTTTGTCATGGTCATCATCAAAGTCTTATCCCATTTGTTTTTGGTCAAGTACCTGAATCCTGTCTTACTATTCTATTCTTTGAAGTGCCTTGTTTGCGATTGACCTAAGAAGAGAGATGATTTTCTTACTTGGTCAAACTAATGCATCTTAGGACTGACTTATGTTTTTTTACCACTTGAAGATGAACACATCTAAGTAGCACTGAACTTGGATGACAGACTCTCACGGCCTAGTGGTGAGGACACAAGGCCCCGGGTCCGCTTCAACTCAGCTTACACGTACCACCATTGGAGGGCATCCCAGGTGTCGCCGACCTCTTTGTGGCTTGACGATGGGCCGATAGACAGCTGCTAGGGTGATGGATGGGCTTGGCTTTATTGATGTATATTTGAAGCAAGCTGACATGTTAGGATAGTGGGCCTTCATTTCTTATGCAATTTTCCGTTTTCTTATGTATTTTCATTTTATTGTGTTAGTAGCTTATGGGCTTTGTAGTGGATGGGCCCGTTGCTTTTTGGCTGCTCTGAGAGGCACCCCACCTCTATAAAAGGGGGAGGTGTACCTACGGCTTATCATGCATGAATGCAAACAAAATTGGCTCCAAAATTGTTGGTTTCTGTTTTGGGTTTTGCAAGTGCTCTGGAGGGAGCATCGCCTACGGCCAGGCCAAGGGCGGAGGCCCCTGCCTGCTGCCACCTGCCGCCCATAGTATGACCGGTCAGCCCGCCTACTCCGCCTTTCTTCTTTTTTTTACCTTCCTATGTTCCCCTGTGAAACCTTAGCCGCCACCCTCTTCTCCTCCTTAACCTACCTGCTGACACCCGTCGCCCACAAGGGGAGGTGTAACTATGGATATCATGCATGAATACAAACAAAATCTGGTTCCAAAATTGTTGGTTTCTGTTTTGGGTTTTGCAAGGGCTCTGGAGGTAGCATCGCCTACGGCCAGGCCAAGGGTGGAGGCCCCTGCTGCTCACAGTATGACTGGTCGGCCCGCCGCCTACTCCGCCTGCCTTCTTTTCTTCCCCTTCCTGTGTTCCCCTGTGAAACCTTAGCTGCCACCCTCTTCTTCTCCTTCCCTGTACCCTGTCAACCATCCTTCCTATCGCAACCCTGTCTTGCCTTGACCACCACACTGCCCCCCCCATCTTCCCATGTTATTTCCTCCCCATACCCACTTTGAGCACCACCGACCACCTGGAACCCAATGTCACCTCCTGAAGCCCTATCGTTCGCCCCTATTACCCCATTCCTCCTCCTCTGCCATTCTTCCCAACCACAACCCCATGCATCCGTCACCCCTCCCTCTGCAAGCATCCTCATTGTCGGGGGAGCAGGGTCACTCTCTCAATTCCCCTGTTGATGGGCCTTCATGCCATCTCCCAGAGCCGTGTGACTGCCCTCGACCTCCCTTCTGCCTTGCCATCAATCGACATGACCACGACGTGCGCCAGTATGCACGAGCTCTGAATGGTCAGGTAGATCATCCCAGTACTGTACGGCCATGTTTGTTTCTTGCCCAGCCATGTTGCCAGGTTCCCGTGTTGGCACCGTCTTATCCTCATTGCCTACAACCCCTCAACACCTGCTCACCCCAGCACCGGTCCTTTGTGCCTGCGTGGTTCCTCTCCTCGTCGCTTGGGAGCCAGGTCCAAGCCAGCCCAGACTGGGTAGCTTGCGGGGTCTTGGTCCCAAACGACTGCCCTGGCAGGGAGGGCTCCAGCCATTGCCGCCTCCCCAACCACCAAGACGGCAATGGTCGATCCCCAAGCTTCTCGACCTGCTCAGCCAGTTTCTACCACCCTACACATGGGTGCGTTGTTGACACATTGGGGTCCTTCACATGCCAGGAGCCACTGTCCTAGTAACTGCCTTCACCAGCCAACCACGATCTCCGTTGGACAGCTGGTTCTGCGTCCCATGCTCCACCCTTCTCACATGGGGTCTTCCTATTGATCTCGGCTGCAACCTCCCTCATGGAAGCTAGAGACCATCCCTGCGGTCAACTCCCGGCCCCTGGGTGGCCCCTATTAACTGGGCTGGATAGCTCCCTTGTCCAGCCCACCTGGTCCTAATAGCATGCTCACCCAGTAGCAGAGAGCTAGATAGCCTCGCCACTCAGGTGTCCCAGGCCGCACCATTTGCTGTGGGCCTATTCGACACCTAGTGTCGGCACAACTAGGTTCGGGTTCCCCAGTTTGAGCCTCACCCAGCCTGCATGGGTAGGTCCCCTATGACCCACCTTGTGCGACGTTGACCTACATTGTCTTTCATGTGGACCTGTCACCTGACCATGTTCCCTCCCTGTGTCACCTAGTGCCTGCTACCCCTCTGCGGAGGGTGGGCCCTCCGCTGTACTCCTCTCTCTGTTCTCATTTCCCCATGGGACTCGATTACTGGGTGTCCTCCCATGCAATGCAATTATGTGGCAGTACATGCTCACACCCTTCCTCTCATTTGCTTATTTTGTATTTGGTCGTATTTGATGCCGGTCATGAGGTAGGGTTTCCTAGCCTACGACACAAGTCACTGTCGGGCTGCGAGTGCGAGGATCCTTTCCTGACGGATCTGTGAGCTTGTTGGTGGACCCCGGCCCTAGACTGCGTAGTTCCTCAACTACCACTGGTCTGCCGTTTCCTGTTGTGAGGGGATGGATATTGAGGCACGCCACTCGAGCGTCTCGTGTGTCCATTTGTGCACATATTAGTCTACCTTGTGTTGCTCGGTGCTGATCTCTCACCTAAGCAACGTCAATGTGATACCCATTCGGTCCGTTCTGCATCACCTATGGATTCACTCCCACGTGGTCACTGTTTCAAAACCCCCCCATGCAAATTGTCTAGGTAGTTTGGAATCTTTGGATCAAGGTTTGCCGTGTGGATCGAATCGGTCCGATTCGGCTGAATTGGATCGAATCAATAGAAACCCGATTCGCTTGATTCCCATTCGATTCCCATATGAATCGGCCTGATTTGGGCGAATTGTGGCAGACCAGGAAAACCCCGATTCACCCCGATTCCCCGATGTGGTGAACCCTAGTTTGGACGGGACAGTGTTTCAGATTTGTCTAAAACTTTCTCAACGTTTCACCCCATATTTTTTTTCCTTTTTTGTGTCATGTAATTACCTAAGTGTTTTTGACAATTGGCATGTACATCTTTGAATACTTGGTACAATTGGCATACTTAATAAAACCATCAAGATCAATCCACTCTTTTCAAAGAAGGAGAGGAAGAACACAATAGAAATTCCATCCTTAGACATCAACTGATTATTTTGTTTCATGTTTATTCTTTGTTAGAGTTGTATCAAAGAAAAGTGTCATTAGCTTCATGTCAATAAGTAGGGAAGGGATAATAGATATAATCATTAAATCACATGGTTATCTTCATCCTTCTTTTCTGGCATCATTTACTTTTTCTTGAAGACAACAAAAGAAAAACTGGTTACTTTTCATTGAAAAGCGGTCACCACCGACCAACGTGACACGTTCCCATTAGTTTTTTTTTTTTGAAATGTGGATGGTACCACTAAGTATATTGAAATAAGAAGAATGTACAAGAGTAGAGGCAAAGCAACAAAAAGACCTCCAAACAAAAGTCCTCTCTCCAGTTCAAACAACCCAAAATAAACCACCTCACCTTCCATGAACAAAAGGAGAGGAGAATGAGGACTCTCAAAGTGACCTAATAATTTAGCCCAAGCCAAACATTACTCTCTCTTTAATCCCTTGTATCACAGTTTCTTCAGTCCTAGATTCTCTCCTGAAAATTCTGTTGTTTCTTTCAATCCATATGGCCCAAATAGTGGTGTGCAAAATGATCCACCACACCACCCCATCAGCCTTGAAACGAAAATTCCTGTTCCAGCCCAATACTAACTCCTTCGCACCAGTAAAAGATGGGGTGACAGTCTGAATACAGTGCCCAATTTCATCCCAAATCATTTAGTGTATGATCAGGCTGTTAGAAGATGGTCCAATCTCTCCTCCTCAACCCCACAAAGACAGCATAAAGTTGGAATATTAGGAACACCCTGGATAACTTATCACAGGTTGGCAACCTACCATGTGAAACCCTCCATAAGAAAATCTTGACCTTGAGGGGGCTCTGGTGCCCCATATCTGATCCATCATTTCATGCCTCAAACCCCCATCAATAAACATGAGCTAAGCTGATTTGACTGAAAAACATCCAGATTTCTCTCATCTCCAAGTCCACTGGTCTGCCATGTTTGCTGTCAACCTGAACTGGGTTATAAGGCGAACATTTCCTGAAGATGTGTAGTCTCCTCCATGGAGAGATTCCTTCTAAAAGTTGGCACCCAAATCCCCCCCCCAGCTTGAGTTTCCTCATAACAATCAACAACAGTGGCCATCGGGGCAGAAGAAATGGTAAATAAATCGGGGAAAAGATGATCTAGTGTCAAATCCCCACACCATCTGTCAGACCAAGAGGAGCTCCTCTGCCCATCCCCCAATGAAATACTAACGCTCGCCTTGACGAAACCCAAACTATGCAAAAAACCCTTCCACACTGGTGAGCATTTGTAACGCGGAATGGACTCCAAGTCCCACCCACTGGAGGACCCTAAATATCTACGTTAGATTATATCATGCCACAAACCCCCTTCATCTGCTCCAATTCTCCACCACCATTTACATAACAGCGCCATATTGAAAGTTGTGATGTCTCTGATTGCAAGTCCCCTGCCTCCTTGGGAAGGCATATCCTTCCCCAAAGAATGTCATGCCAACCTCTCTCTTTCCCATTTCCACGCCAAAAGAACCTGGCCTGAATAGATTGCAATCCGAATGCCACAGTCTTTGGAATTCTGAATGCCACGTTCCCATTAATTGGCCAACCAAATTGGCGTTCTGCCACCCAAGCTACTATTCATTGAAAAGGAACAGGACAAGGAAGGAAGAATCCCGAATATCGGACCACACATGTCAAACTGACAAGGGATCACAGAAATACAGAAAAAGATAAAATTTCCAGCAATAAAAGAAAGGCTTGGATCAAGAGAACAACCATTCGCCATACTCAGATAGTAGGGCCAACCTGGAGCATCACAAAATAAAACTCCTCGAAGAGGAGAATTGTGCGGACACCCGAGGACTTGCTCGTTTTGACCCGTCACGGGTGTACCGACGTTGTCGAGCAGAGACGACGTCTCTTTGGTTGGACGACGGCGTTCTCCCAGACTTTTGAGGCATTAGCATATTTTTATGGCAGACCGAGATATTTTGTACGGCCCCATTAGGTGCATTTAGCATTTTCCTATTTATGTATTTCTTTTGACTTTTATTGAGTATTTGAGGAAATGGCATTTTGGTAATTATGTGAGCCCATCCCCCCTATATGTATCCGACCATCTCCCTATGGATGGAGGATGGAAAAGATTTGAAAGAAAGCAGAAAAGACGTGAGTTCGGCGTGCCAATTTCCTGTCTCCTTCCCACCTCTTCCCTTCTTCCTCTTCCTTCACTTCCTCCCCTGCCTTCGTCCCCCATCATCCTGGTATCAGAGCAACCTTCGATCCCCTTCTGTCTTCCCCGATCATCTCTTCCTCACCTGTTCGTCTCTGCCTCCCTCTTTGCGGGAGAAGACCCCCCCAGTCCGCGCTGCTTCTTCCTCCCCGCGACTGTCTTCCCCATCACCGGAAACCGCCTCTGTGTATAACCCCTTCGCCGGAGGCTCCCCTGCGCAGACCCCCACCCCCGCCTGCGCACAACCTTCTCCCCCCGCTCGCGTCCGTTCTCTCTCTTCCCAATTTTTCTCTCTTCCCGGAACCACTCTCTCCCTCTCTCCACCTCATGCTCTCACCTGCGCGCGCAACCCCCCTGCTCGACGACGTCGCCTGCGCGTCCGGCCCCCTCCCGTCGCCCTCCCTTGCTCGCGACGCCACCCCGGGCCACGCCGGCCCCTCCATACCCCCCACGCAGAGCTAGAGGCCGAAGAGAAAGAAGAAGGGTAAAGAAGAGGAGCCGCCGGCGCTAGCTCCGTCCGCCATCGCCGGCAGCCGCTGCGAGCGCCGGAGCGCCGGCCGCCTGCGTCGGCCCCGCCCGCGCGGCCACCACCGTCTGCAGCCGCCCCCGCGGCCCTTCCTCTCCCCTCCTTCCCCTGCCTTTTCTCTGCGCGATGCGGGGAGGGGAATAAAAAGGGGGAGGACTGCGAATCGGCCAAACCGGTTCGGCCCAGTCCGCCACTGTAGCCGGCCCGCTACAGTGCCGGCGGTGCACCAGGAGGCTTTATCGCACCGCCAGCGTGGAGGGCTCGTCCGAGCTCGGTTTGACGAGCCGTTTGCGTCGTTGCGGTCGTCCCGGCGGGTCCTATTGACCTGGGGCTCATTGACTGCTGCTGGAGCCCGGATGAATCTGCACGAGGCGGGAATTGACGACGACACGACCCGCGTGTACTTGTACGCACTGGTGTTCCCACACGAGTTCGGCCAGCCTCGACGTCCTCGGACCCCTCCACGTCGGTGCCCTAGACGGCCTGCTGTCTCGCCCCAGCGTGGACGTAGCTGGGAGCCGGTGGCCGCCCGGTTTGCCGCCTTGACGTTGACGCCGATCGACGCCAACGGACGCCCTTCTACTTTGTCACCCCACGTCTCCGGTGCGGATCCCCGCTCTTCAGTGGGTCAGTGAGTGCTGCAAGCTCTTCTTTCCCAAATTTCTGCTTTCTAATATATGGTTAAATGTGTTCCCGTGCTTTGAGAGTTAGGACTACCTAGCCCGTTATAAAATTCATGACAATCACTGCTGTTTGAGAGTCGTGCGAACCTACCTGTAGTTCTAAATTGAGGCATTTGAATGTGATTCCGTTGCTGTAGACTCTTGGTAGTCTTCACTACTGTAGGCCTGTTTCGCTTTGATATTGGGAGGGACAACTCCAGAGCTTAGTTTCTTGTTCTTCAATGTAATTATTCTCTTGAAACTATTGTGAATGCCTAAATGACGCTTCAATAGTCCCTCATTTGCTGATTTTCGATCTTATGCATACATGCTAGAGTTGTTGAGTCGGTCCCATCTTGCATTAGTTTGCACACACTGCCACTTGTTAGAGGGTCTTTGCATTTAGTGTGCGTCATGCCTTAGCTGTGAGTCCTGTTTGCATGTCCACACGTAGTGGTGCTGAGTACCACATCTCGGCACCAATGCCAGAGTCTCGAGCAGATGCTCATGCGGATCCCGGAGTGATGGAGAGGCTCAACCAACTTTTTCTTTGCATAGATCAGATGGAGCGTCGAGTTGAGGAGCGGTTTACTGAGTCAGAACGTACAGTCCAAGGGATGGCTAACCGCCTTGTAGTTTTGGAGAGATCGCCCGCCCTTCCCCCTGTTCCAGTTCAGCCCCCCGCCCCTAGAGATTCCCCTAGGGCGGATCATGTTGTTGATCGGCTAGAGGACGACCATGGGTACGATTCCTTTGGCGAGGTTGAGGGTGTCTATAGGCCTGCTGCTCGCACTCATGGGAGATTTGACAGGCAGATAGACCATGAGTGGGATGGGGATCGACGACATCGTCGCTATCCTTTAGGTCGGGGTGAGCGAGTTGACCATGACGGCCGAGCTGATTGGGAGATGGGTCAGGGTAGGCCCCGACACCCTAGGGGCCGAGGTGATCCCACATTAGGTCAAAGGAGATTTAGGTGTCGGGAGGACCGTGAGGACTATGATGAATGGAGGCCCCATCGTCATCAAGAAGATCAAGATGACCAGCGGATTGTTCGTGCTGACGCTCCCACCTTTGACGGGTCCTTGGATCCGAGAGTTTATCTCGATTGGGAAGCCAACATGAACCGTTATTTTGACTGGATGGGAATGTCTGACGCCCGACGGCACGCTTTGCCATGATGAAGTTGATAGGCCAAGCGCAGACTTATTGGATGAATGCCGAGGCTCTTCTTGAGCAACGTGGGTTGGAGCCCATTGAGTCATGCGAAGACATGAAAGTCAAGTTACGTGAGAAATATCTTCCCTCGACTTACTGACATCGCCTCATTGATCATTGGCAAAACCTCACGCAAGGAAACCGATCTTTTCGGAATACATTGCTGAGTTTGATGAGTACTTATTGAGGTGTGGGGCCCGTGAGGAGAGCGCGCTGACTCTGCCTCGATTTAGGAAGGGTCTCCGTCCTATGTACCAACAGGAGTTGTTCCGCCAGCATGTGACGACCATCGAGCATGCTTATCAGGTCGTGCGTGAGGTGGAGCAATTTGAGCCGAGGTCATGGTCACCCCCGCAAACTAGACCTACCTCCCAGCGCCCGATGGATCAGTGTGCCATTTCTGGGCTGCCTCCGAGGGGTCCCACCCATCGACCTTTGGACCCCCCACGGCATGACCCTTCGATTAGACCCCGGCCACCACCACAGAGGGACCCCGCCCCCGCTTTGCCCGTGCCACATGATCGTTCATTGTTGGGTGCTCCCCCTGGTAGGCGGGAGGATAGAGGGAAAGCCCCAGCTGTAGGTTTGTCCTCTCGTGGCAGTGGGTCCCGTGATCGGTGTTTCAAATGCCAAGGGATTGGTCACTTTGCTGCCCAGTGTTCGTCTAGGGCCCTGACTATAGAGGGTGCTCATCCTGAGGAGGCCACCCTTGCGGTACATCATGTGAGCTATGAGGCAGGAGATGACATGGCTGCAGAGTTTCATGCTGATGGAGAGCATATTGAGTACGCTCATATCGAGCATTCCCCTACAGGGCACGTGGAGGAACCTGTCGATGAGAATAGGCTTGGAGTTGTCAGGTGTATTTTAGCTTAGCCTACAGAGTGTGATGATTGGCGTCGCACTTCCATTTTTCACACCTACATTCGTCTGGATGGAAAGGTGTGCAAGGTGATCATTGATAGTGGAAGCTGTATTAACGCCATTTCTTCTCAGGCTGTCGCCCATCTTGGGTTGACTTTGGTTGACCACCATCGCCCATATCGTGTTTCATGGGTGGATTTTACTTCCATTCCGATTCAGACGATGTGCCACGTTCCGATCTCTTTTCCCCCATACTCTGGTAGGGTTTGGTGTGTTGTCTTGCCCATGGAGGTCGGGAGCATTATCTTGGGAAGGCCGTGGCTATATGACATGGATGCGACCCTCTACGGCCGATCCAATGTATGCGAGTTTTTCCACGGCGGCGCCCTTATCACTTTGCAGCCTTTCCGACCTATGATTTTGGCCTCTCATAGATCAGCCCGGGGCTGTGCCCCCACCCCTCCTGTGCCTCCTATGCCCACTACCCATGGGCCCTCTACTTCCCCGACCCTTGTCCCTTCCCCAGCTCATCTCGGAGGCCTTCCACCTTTGGCTGGCACGAAGCCCGAGAGCACTCCTGTTAGCTCTAGCCCCAGTCAGCGACACGTTAGGCCCCCTTCGGCTAGCTCCACCCCTTCTACTAGCCCCACCCCTACAGGGAGCACGAGCACTGTCACTGTCTCTATCCTTGGTGCACCACCTCCTGTGACCCTGCAGTTGATTAGGGCTCATGACCTTCATCAGGAGCTCGAGGAGTTGGAGTGCCTCTATGTTTTGATGGTGAGACCTGTTGAGGGCGATGTTTTGAGTGACACCCCCCTCTTAGAGGAGTTCCAGGATGTATTCCCTAATGATCTCCCGGACGGATTACCACCTATGTGTGACATCCAGCACGCCATTGATTTGGTTCCGGGATCTACATTGCCCAACCTGCCCCACTTCCGCATGAGTCCAGCTGAGTTTGCGGAGCTTCGGAGGCAAGTTGAGGAGCTCCTGAGGAGAGGTTTCATTCGGGAGAGCTTGAGCCCATGTGCTGTCCCTGCATTATTAGCTCCGAAGAAGGATGACTCTTGGAGGATGTGTGTTGATAGTAGAGCCATCAACCGCATCACGGTGAAATACTGTTTTCCCATTCCCCGTCTGGACAACATGTTAGACATGATGGCGGGAGCCACTGTATTTTCAAAGATATATCTTAAGAGTGGTTATCACCATATTTGAGTTCGACCTGGAGTTGAATGGAAGACGACCTTCAAGACTAAGGACGGACTTTATGAGTGGTTGGTCATGCCTTTTGGGCTATCCAACGCCCCTAGCACTTTCATGCGGCTCATGACCCAGGTGTTGAGGCCCTTTATGGGGATATTTTTGGTCGTGTACTTTGATGACATCCTCATCTTTAGCCGCTCCCAGGATGACCATTTAGACCACCTTCGTCAGGTGTGCCTAGTCTTGCGCCGAGAGAGTTTGTTTAGGAACCTTAAGAAGTGTGCTTTCTTGACTGATCGAGTTGTCTTCTTGGGGTTCATAGTGTCTCGTGATGGCATCTCTACTGATCCTAAGAAGGTCAGAGCGATCGTCGAGTGGCCTGAGCCCCAGTCTGTCCACGACGTGCGCAGTTTCCATGGATTGGCCACTTTTTATGGTCGATTTATTCGAGGATTCAGCACCATCGTGGCCCCGATCACAGGCTGCATTCGGAAGGACAATTTTGTGTGGACTAAGGCCGCCGCCTCAGCCTTTCGTGACATCAAGACACTCATGACCCAGGCGCCAGTTCTTCGATTACCAGACTTTTCGAGGGTGTTTGAGGTCTCCTGTGATGCCTCTGGTGTCGGTATAGGTGGGGTCTTGAGTCAGGAGGGCCACCCCATTACATACTTCAGTGAGAAATTGAATGATGCCAAGCTGAAGTACTCCACTTATGATAAGGAATTCTATGCGGTAGTGCAGGCCTTGAGGTATTGGAGACATTATTTGCTACCGCAGGAGTTTGTCCTTTACTCAGACCACGAGGCCCTCAGGTTTCTCCACGCCCAGAAGAAGCTAAACCCTACACACAGTCGTTGGGTTGAGTTTCTTCAGGCCTACACATTCGTCCTTAAACATAAGGCGGGTGTGGAGAACCGAGTGGCGAACGCGTTGAGTCGACGTACCTTTCTCTTATCCCTTGTCGGCGCGGAAGTCATGGGTTTGGAGAGGCTTCGTGATGAGTATTTGGGTTGTCCTGACTTTGGTGTGATCCACACTGCCCTTCAGTCTGGTCCCTCCCGAGAGCACCCTGACTATATCCTTCAGGAGGGCTATCTTTTCCGTGGAGTTCGGTTGTGCATTCTGCAAACCTCTGTTCGCGACTTTTTGATTTGGGAGCTCCATGCTGGGGGTCTTGCTGGCCACTTTGGCTGGAACAAGACCATTGAGTTAGTCGAGCACCGCTTCTTTTGGCCTAGCTTGAAGCGCGATGTGGCTCGTATTGTTGCTCATTGCCGCACATGCGCTTTGGCGAAGCAAAGGAAGCAGAATACGGGCTTGTATACTCCCCTTCCTGTGCCTGATCGTCCGTGGCAGGATGTCAGTATGGATTTTGTTTTGGGTTTGCCACGGACCATCCGCCGGCACGATTCCATCTTAGTGGTTGTTCACCGGTTTTCCAAAATGACCCATTTTATCCCCTGTTCGAAGACCTTTGGTGCGTCTCGCGTAGCTCATATTTCCCTTGAGGGCATTGTGCGTTTGCACGGGCTACCGAAGACCATCGTCTCAGACAGGGACGTATGATTTGTCAGCTATTTTTGGAAAACTTTGTGGCATCTGATGGGTACGAAGCTCAAGTTCTCCACAGCTTATCATCCCCAGACCGATGGGTAGACCGAGGTAGTTAATAGGAGTTTGGGTGATTTATTACATTGTCTAGTTGGAGAGCGTGAGCGTAGTTGGGACCAGGTCTTACCACATGCTGAGTTTGTATATAATAATTCGGTCAATAGGTCTACTGGCATGAGCCCATTTGAGATTGTCATCGGCTATAGACCTAGGGGACCCATAGACCTTGTTCCTTTACCCATTTCTGCTCGGGTGTCTGAGTCTGCACAGTCTTTGGCCGAGCATATTAGGAGTCTGCATGATAGCATTCGTCGTCATATCGAAATCAGCAATGAGCACTACAAGAAAGCGACAAATGCACATAGGCGGCCACAAGAAATTCATGAGGGTGATTACGTTATGATCAGGGTCAGACCTGAACGGCTTCCTTCAGGAGTCGTGAAGAAACTGCAAGCTCGAGGAGCTGGGCCCTTTAAAGTGTTAAAGCGAATTGGGTCGAACGCGTATGTTGTTGACTTACCACCAGACTATGGCTTCAGTTCCACATTCAATGTCTCGGATTTAGTAGCATATCGGGACCCATCAGTGATACCCAGTGAGGCTTTCGAGCCTTTCTCCCCTAATGTGAGTGACCCTACACCAGAGTGTCCACTTCCGGCCCCGAGTACAGCACGGCGAGAGCACATTGATCATATACTAGATGAGCAGATTGTGACAGCCAGGGACAGAGCTTTTCAGCGCTACTTGATCCGTTGGAGAGGGCGGCCACCGACCGAGGACACCTGGGTTACCTGAGAGGAGTTGCAGCGGCTTGACCCAAACTTGTTGGAGAGATACCAGAGTGGACATGACCCTCACTCGACAGGGTCGAGTTCCTCCCAGCCGGGGGGAATTGGTGCGATACCTGAGGACTTGCTCGTTTTGACCCGTCGCGGGTGTACCGACGTCGTCGAGCAGAGCCGACGTCTCTTTGGTTGGACGACGGCGTTCTACCAGACTTTTGAGGCATTAGCATATTTTAATGGCAGGCCGAGATATTTTGTACGGCACCTAATTAGCATTTTCCTATTTTATGTATTTTCTTTTGACTTTATTGAGTATTTGAGGAAATGGGCATTTTGGTAATTATGTGAGCCATCCCTCCCTATATGTATCTGACCATCTCCCTATGGATGGAGGATGGAAAAGATTTGAAAGAAAGCAGAAAAGACGTGAGTTCAGCGTGCCAGTTTCCTGTCTCCTTCCCGCCTCTTCCCTTCTTCCTCCTCCTTCCCTTCCTCCCCTGCCTTCGTCCCCCATCAAGAACTTAACTAAAACTGACTTCACACTGTCCTTGGCACAGACACTGGCACACCAATCTTCCGAGCATCTAAGAGCCCTCTTACAGATATCTTCTAGCATCATGTACTTTGTTGGACACTGAATACCATATACTCAAAGGCCTGACCTATGCATCTTTAAGAATTAAGATACAGCATAATTCTAAGATTTCCTGCACTGCATTATAAGCATAAAAACATAAAGGTGCAATGATATTACATAACGATCTAACATGACCTGTGATAGATATGGTTCTTTTTAGTCTGTAGTTAGGTAGTATCTCATATTCCTTTATGCTTTATTGGAAAGAAGTTGTTTTCTTTCACAGATACCTGCCCATCCAAAACCAACCCCCCCCCACACACAAAAAAAAAAAACAAAAGAAAAAGGGGAAAGAGAAAAGAAAGAGAAGAGTGGAAAATAAGCTCTTCTTTCATTGATAGAGAATCTCATGGGCCTCTGCACACACATGATAGGATGGGTTCTCAAATATAATTGGTCCTTGAGATTGTCCTTGTTGACCCTAAGGGAACTCAGTAAGGCCTTAAAAATCCAGAGGTCCTCGAATGGACTTAGAAAATCTCTGTGATATGGAATCAGTAACAGATTTATAACAAAGGATACTGATTCCATTCCTGATTTCCATTATGCTTATCATTGATTTCCATTATGCTTATCATAATTTTTTGAGAAGTGGATAGTACCACTGATAATATAAAAGGAAAAGAGATGTACAAGTAAAAAGGGGCAGCTCCCATAACTTCCCCAACAAAAGATGGCAAGATGAATCCCGTCAAGGGAGCAAAGAAAATAAAGCCAGGTCATCCTCCGGTAAAAACCCACACAACAGCCCAAAACAAACTAACACACCAAACAGGCCCAAGACAAAATCACTCGTCAGCTCTGAGACCCACCCCCATCATACATCTTCCAATAAACCAAAGACCTCACAAAAGAAAAAGTCAAACAATCCTCCAAGATCTCTCCTGGCTTCGGGAGACACAAATGCTTCAGTTCTTTGAAATCCCTTTCTTGCCGGCCACATTAGACTTCGCCTTTCTAGCAATATCTGCCATCCATCTATGCTTGATCAGAAAGCAATGTGAACTTCAAACCTTTGTCCACTCTTTCATCCGAGACATCGACCAATCTAGCAGTTTTGCTCTCCTGTGTTCCATGTAGTTCTCAACTTTAGGCAAAATATCCATAACTTCACCCTTAGATAGACTCCCACTATCCACTGAAGCAATATTCTCCCCCCGAAAAGCTTCCTCAACCTGCTCCACTGTTGCATGTGAATCCTCCAACATTGAAGGTGGGGCAGGAAGAGGTAAGGCCTCCTTCTTCTCAGGTCCGACAGCCCCTCTGACAGTTGGAAGAAGACGAGAGAGGGGTATTCTGGAAGAGATCCTCAGAAAGAAATGAAAAGAAGTTGATGCAGAGATGACTCTATGTTTGACCTCTTGATATCCCTTCCTGAGTGGTAGGATTCACCTCTCAATCTCAACCAAGAGCAGTAATTCAAGCTGTACAATCTCTGCTATGGTGCTTCATCAAGAATTCAAGATTCTCCTAGATCTTAGTGTCCATCTGTAGTGTACCCCAACCTCCTTATACACAAATGTGTAGCAGTATGTCCATAGGGTCTCCAGTAGTTGTGTGTAAAGGCAAGGATAATCTCAGCAAGGGGCCTGCAAACACATGACCTGTCCTGCCATAATCTAACCTGCTATTCACAAAAAAGGATATCTATGCCTATGATGACCACATCATATATGGCCTGAGAGTTGCCATTCCATAGGCAGGAATTGGTCAATACTGATTCTGTTTAGTCTTTATTTAGTAATTCTCTTAGGGTCAATGGTCAGGATGGACAATGCTTTGACTTGATAATGAGAACTTATGTTATGGCTTGCTGACATTTCATTGCAATATGAAAATGCATCTAATTTTCTGTAAGCTGCTCTTTTTAGGAGGCAATCAAAATGCTCAACTCATCAAATGAAAAACATCCAACCAAAATGTATAACAACTGAATGGTTTCATCATCACCAAGAATGAGATTCAACCTCTAGTTCTTTTAAGAACTTAGAAAGATGCATGTGTGTACTATGTAGATTCTCACGCATTTGAAATATGAAGTTGGTGAACGGTTTTGCTCACACATTTGAAATATGAAGTTGGTGAACGGTTTTGTATGGAGCATCTCTGCATCAACTTCTCAATCTGCTAGACCTTTTATTGCTAATTTTTGGCCATTTATGTAATATACATGAAAATAAAGGAAATGGACCCTTCTGGTAGCTTTTGAAAGGAAAAGCTTTCTTTCTTGACATAAGAAAGTTTTCTAATGCGGGAGCATAGTTGGGCTCCACATTCCACAAGGTGTCTGGGGCCCTGGGCCACCTAGTTGTTGGCTGGCAGTGGACTTTGGGTCAAAGTTGTGTGTCTTACATGGGCCTAAGAGTGCATTCGGGTATTAGGAATCTTTTATTTCCTTTTATGTATTTTTGTTTGGGGTCCTTAGTTAGTATGGTGGTTTGGCCCACTAAGGAGCCTGGGGGCTACCCCCATCCGTTATAAAGGGACCGTATGCGGTTTCTTTTGGCAGATGAAGATGAATCAAAAGAGCTTTTTTGGGAAAGGATTTGCGCCCATCTCCTCTCTTCCCCCCTTTCTGTCTGTCTCCATGCGATGGGGAGCCCAGACCGACCAAGATGAGGGGTGCGAAGCCCCCAGCCCGCTGGACACCGCTGGCCCTGCCGGCCATTGCTGCCCCGCCCTACTCCGCCCACGCCGCTTCTCCTTCCCTGCCTCACTGCTCCTCCTGCGAGGGGAACAGCTAGAGCAAGGATGTTAGTGTTGCTTTCGGTCAACCAAAACCAATACGTTTTGGTTTCGGCTGAACCCTATCTCAGCCAATTCAAAAAATTCAGAAAAAATACAAAAAATCTTGAAAACATTTAGCAATCAGCATGCAAAAGGAAAACACGGCAGCGGGGAGTGACATATATGAACTTAAAAGAGAAAAGGCTACCGGTAAAAGCAGGAAAGTTAGGAGGTGAAGGAGAGTCAGGAGACGGAGGATTGAGGAAATAAAATAACAAGAAAATAAACTGAAAGGAGATTTACGGGACTTACCTCTAGTCTCCACATGGCAGCGGGGAGCTCAGCTATTGGCAATGAGAAGAGGTACTCCTACGCGACAAGAGAGGAGTTCTGCACGATGCAGACGCTGCAACCCCTGGCCCGGTGAGACCCCTGTGCGGCGGCGATGCCTAGTTGTGCTGCGCGATGCCACATACCCTCCCAGTTGGACCTGCACGACGAGAAGTGTTAGAGAAGCCTCCTGTGCGAGGCCAACTTAAAAGGGGAGTTTTCTTTTGGAGTGTCCTAGACGCGAACTCCCTTTTAAGGGGAGTTCATATCCGGTTGTAGCCATATCGGGCCAAAACTGGCCAATTTCGGACAAAACGGGACGGTGTGGCCCCAAACCAACCAACCTATTAAAATAATATTTTTTAAAATGTGTCAGCCTTGCTACAATGAAATGGGCAGGTTTCATTTTGGCCTGGTCCGAATTGAAACGTTTTGACGTTTCGACCGAAATGTTTCAGTTTCGGTTGAAACTAACATCAATGAGCCAGAGGCCCCAGCCCCAGCCTTGTCGGACGCCGCTGGCCTCTGTCACCGTTGCCACCACTCTTCCCCGCTGCAACTGCCTTCTTCTCCCCTCTCTTGTGCACCCCCCTCCCTTTGCGTGAAGACCACCACCCTCTGCCATTGCGCTTCCCCTCTCCCTGCCACACACGATTGCTTCTTTCTCCCCTCTCTCATGCATGCCTCCATCCTTTGCCAGAAGCTAGGTTTGTTTAACGGGTCGGTTCGGCTCGGTTTAGGGAGAATTTCCCGAAATTGAATTGAACCGAGTTGGTTAATGAACTGAAGCAAACCGAACCAAAAAAGTTCGGTTTCGTTTTGTTCAAATCGAAAATTTAATTGTTACTATAATTTTTATAAAAATCATTAATATTATATATTAATATTAGTGTTCAGGTGTATTAAGATGTCATAAGTGGGTGGTACTTTAAGAAAAATGAAATGGGCTAGGTCTTAGGACCAGATGACATACCTATTGAAGTGTGGAAAGACGTAGGAGACATTGATATTAAGTGGCTAACTAAATTTTTCAATAAAATTTTGAAGGAACGGAGAATGCTATAAGAATGGAGAGAAAGTGTTACTATTCCTTTTTATAAAAACAAAGAGGATATTCAAAGTTGCAATAATTATTGTGGAATTAAGCTTATGAGTCGTACTATGAAACTTTGGGAAAGAGTAATCGAGAAACGAATTTGATGTATGACTATTGTATTAGAAAATCAGTTTGGATTTATGTCAAGTAGATCTACTATAGGAGCTATTTTCTTATTACGACAATGGAGAAGTATAGAGAGATAAGAAGAGATTTATATATGATTTTTCTTGATTTGGAGAAGGCGTATGATTGAGTACTGAGAGAATTGATTTGGTGGACTTTAACAAAGAAGGGAGTCTCTCAAGGATATTTTGATTTGTTTCAAGATATATACGAGGGTGTTGCTAGTTGCTACCAGTGTGAGAATTATTGCTGGAGAGGCTTGTGAGTTTCCAGTCACTATAGGTTTGCATCAAGGTTCGGCACTAAATCCGTATCTCCTTCTTTGGTTGTGGATGAAGTAACAAAGCATTGCATGATGATATCCCTTGGTGTATGTCATTTGTAGATGTTGTCTTAATTGATGAGAGTATTACGGTTTAAATGTTAAGTTAGAAAATTGGACGCATGCCTTGGAGTCTAAATGTTTTAAAATCAGTAGTAGCAAGTCAGAGTTTATGCATTGTAATTATAGTAATGGGAGAGTGTTACAGGAAGATATGATTCTAATTGATGGACAAAACATTCCTAAGAGTATTAGCTTTCGATACTTAAGATCTGTCATCTAAGAGAATGAAGAGATTATGACGATGTTGCACACAAGATGAAGACAAGTTTTTTAAAATGGAAAAGTGCATTAGGCATCCTCTGCGATCGTCATATATCCGTGAAATTTAAAGGGAAGTTTTATAGAACGGCTGTGAGGCATGTTTTATTATGGTACCGAGTGTTGGGCAATACAAAAAGAACATATTAACAAAAGATGAGGATGTTGAGATGGATGTGTGGTAAGATTAAGAAAGATAAGATTAAGAATGAACACTTCTGTAAGGACTTGGGGATAACTCCAATTGATAGGAAAATGAGAGAAAATAGACTCGGATGATTTAGGGACTTGTCCTGTCATCCTTACTTGGCGCCGATTAAAAGATGTGATCAGATCTTAGTAGATGTCAGTAAAAGAGTTTGAGGAAGGCCTAAAATGAGATGTTGCGATATTATTAGGAAGGACTTGGACTTCTTGGGTCTAAAACAAATATAGCACTTGATAGAAATCTTTAGCGGAAAAGGATTCATGTAGCTGACCCCAAAATGGATAATAAGGCTCTGATGATGATAATTAGTATTATATATAAAAAATTAAAATATTCATATATATAATTAGTTTTAAATATATTTATAACATATATAATATATAAAATATTATAAAATAATATTTATAATATTTTGGTTTATTAGGTTTGGTTCGGTTTCACAATATGTGAAACTGAATTTAGGTTCGAATGGAACCGAACTACCGGTTCGGTTGTAGTTCTGTTCGGCTTAGTTCGGTTCGAACCGATTATGAACACCCCTACCAGAAGCCCATACCACCCCGCCGACCCCTCGCTCTCTTGGATCCCCCTTCCACTGATCTTTCCTCTCTCTCTCTCTCTCTCTCTCTCTCTCTCTCTCTCTCTCTCTCTCTCTCTTCTTCTTCTTCTTCCCGTGCCCTTGTTCTCCTTCAGCCATCGCAGCGACTTCCCCCTCTCCCTCTCCCTCTTTTTGCGCCCATTGCCTATCTCAGATCTTACCAGAGTTATCCTCGCCATCCGCATGCCAGGTGTTCGACGCTTTGTTCTATACAGCCGGGTGGCTTCCACTTGGAACTGCCTGAGCAACCTTGCAGCCCAGCCCCAGTTGCCACTGTCCCTGCTTGCTTCAGAACCTAGGCTGCACAACAGGTGTTCGACATATTGTCCCGCATCAGTTTCATCTTAGCACTTAACTCACAATAAAACTACACTGCTTACCAGATTGAACAATACCTAGAGGTAGTTTGGGATGTTTCTTAGAAGGCATAGCAAATAGGATTACTCTCAGGTATTTCACATTCTGTCATCTAAGGAGGGAAGAATGTTGATGCATTCTTATGTCAAACAGACTTGTCAAAAGCATGCGTTAAGCATTTTCTTATTTGGGAAAGGAAAATCATGTGCAATTATCTTTTCCGACTTTTGTGGATAAATGGTAGACATTTGCAGTTCCTCACATGCGATGCTACATAGGCTTGCATTTGATTTGATTACTATCTCTATCATTTGATGCTGTACCTTTTTGTTTGGTGTTTTCGTGTAGGTCCTATTGGTTATACGCTTTCTTCAGCATGAGCACCATCTTGGTCGGTCTAATAGCCAAGTAAGACATTTTGAAGCAGTGGTCATTGGATATTTCATTATTGATGCATTGTTTCTCATCTTAACTTGGTCGCTTTTTAGTTTCTCTGCATCTGTTATGCAGGCATATTTGCCAGTTATGTAACTTATGTCGCAGATGATATTTGTTGTCTTCTTGCAAATGAGAAGAGTTCTTCCATTTGTAAATTTATGTTGATGTATAGTGTTCCCACAGGTGCTGCAACTTCTTGATCTAGCCCATTCTCAATTGCCTTTAACAAAGTGCAGCAATTGTGGTCTCCTAACTGTTGGCTGGACTAACAAAAGCTGATATGGACATAGACCATGGCAAACATTTAACTTTTATGTGGCAACTGTGTTTAGAACAAGGACCATGTAACTTGAAGGTGCTGTTTTCTCGAGAAATTTCTTTATGACCATGGAATATAAGTGGAAATTTCTGGAGGGAAAAGTTTCAGGCAACTTTTCTTGTGAAGATTAGTGAAGATAGACTCGTTGTGGCTGTGAACTAAACATGATAATACTATAGAGAAAGGCCCATGAGAACAAAAGGGTAGGCCAGACAGCTCTGATGTCAGAGAACAATGATTGAAGCTTAAGTTGTGAGAATGGTAATCTATATTCTACAGATAAAAGGTGTTCTAACTTCTATGGTTGAGAGCAACCCCTAAAATGCAGGTAGCTATGGTATATTTGCTTAAACCATAATTGTGATGATGATGCTTGTGTCTTGTATGCAGAGGTGTCCAATGAGTTTCCCTTGACTTATGTTCTTTGTTTGCCCTTCTCTGTGAAAAGCTAGAATGTTAACATAATTTTTAAATGCTAACTGAGTGCTGACTTTATAAGTTAAATTTTATGAAATTCATAATTTAACTATGACTATGCTTGTTCCCTCCTGCTGGCTTAAGATTACCTTTTTACTTATGCTAGTACTTTGTGAGCAATATCACATCTAACTTGATATACATGGTGTATTTCAGAATCTGGGAAGCCTATTGATGGACTTTCTCTACTTCTTTGGGTATGTGGAGAAATAATTTCTTTTATACTCTCTCAGAGTCACATTGTTATATCTTTAGTAGAAAAAAATGTTGCTTTTGACTTCCTACTCCTCGCATACATCTCCCACTTCACAATGATTGCAATTTAAGATGCTATTGGATCATTGCCTCTCCTCTCCTCTCTCTTTATCTTTCTCTTGCACAGACAGACAAACTCTTCTTCCAGCAGCCATTTCACAAGCTTTATTGGTATCCAGGATTCAGGTGATGTGTAAATTGGTATGGTTGATCTAGATGAGTCTAGACTCTAGAGATGTGAACGGAGTCAAACATTTCAAATCTGGACGTAAGTATCCGTCTAATATGTATCTGAGTAGATAAAACCTGGATGGGGATATTGATTGAACACTAAATTGTTATCCTTCACAAAACGTGATCAACCTGAATCAACGAATGGACTGTATGATTGATCATTCTATAAATGGAAAAGTATACCAAGAAAGGATAGATGTTCATAGAGAATAAGATCAGCAGAACTAAAATGAATATCTCCATCTATGAAATTGTAATGGCAAAAGTTCATGTTACCCCATAGTAAGTATCCTTTTTCTGAGTCTATTAGGCTATTGAGAACACAATATATTGTATAACTAAGTATGGACGTCTGTCAGGTGCGGAACAATTATCTCTTTTTTCTCTTCTTTTCTTTTCTTTCTGTTTTGTTTTAGCGGGCGTACCAGTTTGTACAATAGACAAATTTGGGGTTCGCTTCATGTGGGTATTTACGTGTCCATTTACTGGACAACATTATTCTGCGCATTTATTTTTATCAGGCGATTAGGGTTTCGTGTATTGGACCTTTCCCCACCGACCGAAGTCGGTGTTGATTTACATTGAGTTGAACTCGAACACCTTGATTCTCTGTCAAAGAAACCTTTCGTCTCTGTTTATTGTGACAACATTGACCTTAGTGGTCGCCCTTTGTGGTACACACTCTTACAAAGAAAATTGAAAGCTTTAATATTGTACATATGTAAATTAAATTACAATTGGTTTTCAAGACCTGTACAAGGGTCTCGATATATAATCGAGTCTTCAGTACTCACTTGGTCACGATCCGATTCTTATGAATTCGCTTCAGCCATGATCAGACCGTTGACGTGGATTTCATCACAACTAAACTATTGGATCGCCAAGATGATCACTGCTGGTCCATTGTGTTTGATTCATGATCACCATCACCATTTGATTGTGACAGGATCTTTAAGCAGTCTTGCCAGGTTTCTGCAAGTTTGTGCCCTTTCTGGGTGCTTCTGTCATTTTTCGATATCCCGAGGTCTTTCCAGTCATTTAGTGACTTCTCGGGTATACTTGTCATTTCTCGGCTCCCTGGGGCTTTCTAGTCATTTCTTGATGTCGTAGGACTTTTCAGCCATTTCTTGACCTTTAACGGGATTCCTGCCATTTCTTGGTGATCTTAAGATTGAGGATGGCCAGCCATGAGCCGGGCCCAGGAGAGCGCACACCGCTTCAGAGAAGTGATGTGGGTACCGCTCCACTGAGCCGTGCAACAACATGAGCCATATGGTTTCCTCCCTTTAAGGGGACTTTTTTGCCACTTCTTGTTTTAAGGAGTTTACTATAGTTTCTGGCCTGCAAGGACTTTTTTGCAATTCTCCATCATTTGAAGGATTTTGCTGCAATCCTTTGCCCTTTTTTGGGACTTCTGCAACTTTTCCTTATCAGGTATTTCTGCAAGCATTGACCGCCATGATTAGAGAATTGAAAACTTGGCCAATGCTATCTTTTGAAGAAGAAACTCGGAGGAGACTTGGACAGTATTGTATCCATAACTGTCCAAGAGCTCCTTGCCTTTTCCTGATTTTCTAGACACCTCTACCATTTCTTTGCTCTTTTATGACTTCCTGCCATTAGCTGACATCCTCGGGTTCTTTCCGTCATTTCTTGACTCCCCCGAGCAGTTCTGGATATTTCCGTCATTCATTGACTTCCTCGGATGCTTCTGTCATTTTTGACATTTCCGTCATTTCCTGGCACTTCTCGGATGTTCCTGTCATTTCTTGGCTTTCTCGGACATCCCTGCCATTTCTTGGCTTTCTCGGTGCAGTCCCAGGTATTTTCGCCATTGATTGACTTCCCTGGGTGCTTCTGCCATTTCTTGGCATTCCTGAGTGCTTCGGCCATTTGTTGACTTCCTTAGGTGTCTTCGCTATTGATTGACATGCTCGGACATTTCTGCCACTAGCTGACTTTTCCGAGCATCTTTAGCAAGTGGGATTAACCCAGCCCTGACCCAGGAGAGCGCACGCCGCTTGAGAGAAGTGACGTGGGTACCGCTTCACCGATTCGTGCCGAGGGCATTCTCGTTTTAGGCTATATGGCCTTTGCAGCTTGTCAGGGGCTTCGTGCCATCTTCTAGATTAACCAAGGGCTTCCATGCAATTTTCGAGCTTTGTGAGGGTTTACTTGTAATTTTTTTCTAAATTGGAGTCTTTCTACCATTTTTCAACGGCAGGGGCATTTCTGCAATTTTCCTCACAACCGGAGTATTTCTGCAGTTTCTGCACCTTTCAAAGGTCTTTCTGCAATTTTTTGGGCAGCAGAGGGGCCTCCTTGCAATTCTGCATCCTTCAGAGACTTTTCTGCAATCTCTAACCCTTCAGGGGCATTTCTGCACTTTTCCCCACAAACTGGGGTATTTCTGTAATTTTCTGCTCTTCCGGGGGCCTTTATGTGATTTCCCACACGCCGGGGACTTATGTGAAATTTTCCGGACAGCAAGGATATTTCTGTAATTTCCTCCCTCATCGGGGTGTTTCTGCAATTTCCGAACAGCAGAGGTCTTTTTTATGATTTTGCACACTTCATGGGTTTCCGGAGTGGGGGTACCTCCGGTTGGATGTTTAAACCGGAGGTGGGGTGCCTCTGGTTGGATGTTTGGACCGTAGGCACCCCCTTGGAGATGGGCAAAAAGCCCCTAAGGGTGGAGAGCTTCACAAGGGGGGCCAAGGGGGAGAGGGTCCAAAGACCCCTTGGAGAGGCCAAAGAGGGGGGCTCCAACCCCCTTCCAAGAGAGGGAGAGAGGGTCTAAGAAGACCCCAAGGCTTCAAAGGGGTTCCAACCCCTCTCCAAGGAGGACCCCTCTCTCTTTTATAGAGATGAGGGGGGTGAAGAGGAGGAGGACCGGAGGTGGGGGTATGTCCGGTTGGGGGGGGGGACTGGAGGTAGGTGTCCCTCCCTTCCCTCCCCCCTCTGGTTTGAAGAGGGGAGGGGGGAACCAGAGGCACCCCCACTCCTCCGGTTGGGGGGGGGGGTGAAGAGGGACCGGAGGGGGGTCCCTCCGGTTTGAAGGGGGTATATTGGTTTTTTTTGTGGTGTTTTTGAGAGGATTTGGGGAATTTCGGGATTTCTGGAGGTTTTTTTGGGCTTTTGAGGGAATTTTGGGGAATTTTCTGCAATTTCAGGGAATTTTGGGAGTTTTTGAGTTTTGTGGAGTTTCTGGGATTTTTTCGGGAGTTTTCAGAAATGGGTATTTTCTGGGAATTTTGGGTTTTGAGGATTTTTGGTATTTTAGAGTTTTGGACTTTGGGAAATTGGGGATTTTTGAGGGTTGGGGTTTTTTGTGGAATTTATGGGATTTTGGCTTTTATGGAGGTTTGGTTGTTTTTTTGTGGGTTTTTGGGTTGAATATTTTATTGCCAACAACGTCTAAGGAAATTTACTGTGCCACGTTGAGAAAATTTATGTTCATATTTGTTTGCAAATGCCTATAAATACAGGTGTGAATCTCATGATCCAATTCCACTTGCATCCTAGCTAAGACTGCCAAGCTGTAGAACCTTGGTGTTTGCTTCAAATTGAGCCTCTTTTTTTTTTTTACTTCTGAAGTTGTAATGTTGTTTATGGCCTGAGCATGTTACTCTTTTATTTCCTCAAGGAATGTCTTTGACCCTCGTCAAATGCGCATTTCAATACAACGAAGTGGTGTTTACATGAATAGAGAAAGAGGACACAGGTTAGGTGATCCTTTCTTTTAGTATTCATGGAAGAATATATTTGTTTCCCTTCACATGTACAAATATACACTAGTGGGTGTATCTCTTAGCATTTCCTTTGTGAAAGGTTTGTTTATTGATAATTTAATTGTGTACACGTAGATCTCTATATCACTGATGTTGACCACTTCTTTCTGATAACCTAAATGTATTTGTAGTATTGATCCGATTCATATTGATGATCCGCTTTGTCCGACAAATAATGTGGGGAAGAACTGCTTCCGCATACATCAATGCATCAAGGTCAGGATTTTACCTCTGATATGCCTGCTTCTTTCTTTGAAGTTCGTACATTCGAGGGATTATTGTCTTATTACTTGTTCACCATTTTTTGTTTGTGAGATGTGAAGTCTGAAGATGGCAGTTTCTTTGCACAGTAGTTCTTATCATATAAATTGATTGTTGTTTGCATCATCTGGTTTAGATTACTGATCTCTACAGTATCTTGTTTTATTATGTGAAGTGGCATCCAATTTTCCAAGTTAATTTACTAGCACTAATGCTGTATTCAAGATATAATCTGACATAGACGTTCATGTTTCCAATCTTGATTCAACTGAGTCAATAGTAGTGTTAGCATTAATAATTAATATATCCTTATTTGATCATTTCACTTCCAATAACATCATCTCGAGAATTGCAAGAAAGATCCTCTAGTCAAACTTGACTGTGAATATCTACCATTTACTACTCCTTTCCATGATTCCATCATCCTATTTGAAAATTGGATACTAGAAAGTTTTGAACTTAAGTTTGGTTCTCCCAGGCTTGGGTGCATAGAACTTACGTTCGATGCTGATCTCATATTGACTGTCTGATCTCAGGTCACAAAGATGGGGCGATGGTGGCAGATGGAGTGGAAGTGTTCCTCTGTCCCTCGCTCTGCACATTTTGTCCTATGATGAAGGTGTGCACTGCAGAGCCTGCATTCCATTAAAATCACTCCTTTGATGCCATACATATGAGGCGCGCACACACACACCACCACACACACACACACACGGACAAAAGGGATTTTGTAGAAAATTCCTTATGATGAAGGGTGCACTGCAGAGCCCTGCATTCATTAAAATCACTCCTTTGATTGCCATACATATGAGGCGCATCTACTTAGTGATGGACTGGAATAATAATTTTACATGTATATACATACAAATGTATGTATATACACACACACATATAGATAGATATATAGATATGTCCTCATCTTCACTTTATTTCATGAATGAGAAAATCCCATCACTCAATAATTGCATCAGTTACCAGGAATAATAGAGGGGACCTTGTCTATGGATTAAAGGATGAGATTACGTTGGATCCTTATAATTCATGAACCATCTTTTCTTTGTGGTTAAGCAACATGGGGAGTCAAGATCCCTTGCATATGCTTCCACCTCTACTTCGACTCCATTACCCTGAGAACTTGTATAGGATGCAGTCGAGGACCCTCACAGTCATTTGGACCTTGTCTATGGATTAAAGGATGAGATTACGTTGGATCCTTAGAATTCATGAACCATCTTTTCTTTGTGGTTAAGCAACATGGGGAGTCAAGATCCCTTGCATATGCTTCCACCTCTACTTCGACTCCATTACCCTGAGAACTTGTATAGGATGCAGTCGAGGACCCTCACAGTCATTTGGATTTTGACTCTAATCTCATGTATTTACTGAATGCCATATTGACTCTTCTTTCTTTAGTTTTACATTTGTAATAATTTATAGCAAAGAGATAATTGTTGCCTACTTTTTGTGGTCTAACAATTACATGCTACAGGCTTTTGCTGACGCATACTCAGTGATGGATAGTCAATTATCATCCTTTTCTGGTGATCATGATCCAAATATGAGTATAACTTTTAGGTTACTTCGGAAGATTATTCCCAGCATTGATTCCGAATGCAGTTGAACTTGGGAAAAAGTAGTTTGATCATCTAATGGAGGGTAATGTTTCTACACAAATTTGCAATAGCATATGTTATCCATGATGTTGTTGTCTCATCCTGTGATATTATTATGATACAACACCTTACTGGCATACTGTTTTCTTTGTGTAGGTTAAAGTTTGACCTTCAGGTGTTTCCTTAAAACAGAGGTGTGTACTGTATATCCAATATTCATGAAGCTTGCAATTGCCTTTTTATGTGTACAGTACCGCAGTTGGTACGAGATTAGAAGAGGAAGGAATGATAGAAGCTAAAAGAGGAAGATGCTTATTATGTATATGAAAGAATGAATATTTGTTTCCCTCCATCTACTTATCAATATCATGTACTGTTCAGCTGTTCTCGATTGCATGCTCTGTCAGATTATAGAGAAGACACTCGTTCTAAAGATTACCATATCAAATCATTGTTGAAGATTGCTGCATTTAGTTCTCCAAAATGTCTACCACCGAATCTGCGAAATTTACTCAGGTAACATTCTTTCACTGCTTTCCTTGACAATTTATATCTTCTGTAATTGATGATAAACATTCTTTATACTCATCAGGTGAGCTGCCTTTCGGTTTATGTGAGTGATAGGTCCTAACATCTTGAACACTCGGTATTTGTAATATTAGCATGGAGTTTTATGGGAAACACTCAGACAAGTGCACAAATCTGGTATTAACTTGTTCCAACAGATTCGATATATAACCACTTAAAACTTTTTGTTAGCTAAATGCTCGTGCAGAAAATGCGTCTTACTGAATGGTGGGATACTACTGCCCTGTTTTCAGATAAATGTTTTATTAGGACAGATATTTAGTTGTTCATGTATGCATGACATTCATCTACTGTATAGGGCAATTACTGAATAGTCCTGTCTGGTTGGTTTGTGTCACTATAGTTGTGTTATTTGCATAGCTATCAGCTATGCACCGACAACAATGCTGTATTCCACAAAGTTTGTTCATTTTTATTAAAAATTCTTAGCCGTGGTTTAGTTCCATGTTGGAAATCCGTGGGAGTTTCACTTCTATGTGTAGAGGATTTCCTCAACTCAATGCCTAGCTTTTGGGTTAGAGTTCGGGCCTTTAACATGGTATCTGTGCGGTTTTCCCCATTGGATTCTCTTTCTGTATAGAGATACTTGCCCCACCCATGTTGTGCCGAGTGTGTGTGTTGTAGTTTAGTCCCTATATCGGAGATCCGTGGGAGTTTCATCTCTATATTTGCAGAGGATTCTCTCAACTCAACGCCTAGGTTTTGGGTTAGAGTTCATGCCTTTAACACTTAAAGAAACAAACATACAATTCCTGGAGGTGTCTTAGGTGATGCAGAAAATATAACAATCTTAGGTGCATTGCAGATGAATCAGGTGGGAGCTCTTTTTGAAGGGAAAGTGGACTCTGCCACAGTGCCACCAATTCTAGGGGGGGATATACAAAGCTCGAGGGTGATTGGACTTTCCAATAGAACTTTGACTGCATGGCTGTTCTCTGAATTTTGTTGAAAGTGGTGAAATATACAGCAACTGTATGTAAGGTTTCCCCTGTTTGACCTGGAGGTCACGAGTTCGAAACCAGAAAACAGCCTCTCGACTTGTCAGGGTAAGGCTGTGTACATCGTCCCTCCCTAGACCTCGCATTGGCAAGAGCCTTGTGCACTGCTTATGCCTCTTTAGTGAAAATTACAGCACACATTAGCCGTAGCTCCAAAAATTCTCCACACTTCAGACAAACAGTTTATGAAGAGATGATCAATGTCTTCATTATGGTGTCCACAGAGAATACAAAGTGAATCATCATCAGCAGACCACTTACTTCTGTTTGCCCTTGTAACTAGTCTCTTCTGGAAGGACAGCCACATAAAAGCACTAACTTCCTTTGGACTTTGGACCTTCTGGACCTTCTTATAATTCTGATAGCTTGGCATGATACCTTCAATAAATGTGTGAAGAGACTTGACAGAGAAGGAATTAGCCGGGAGATCTGAAGTTCTGAACTATCTCTTCTTAGTTCTTTTAGTTTAAGCCTTTGCAAAGTTATGATACTATCAAATGTAAACATGATAGTCTTTGGAATCATTGTAAACTCCTAATCCAGTTATCAAATGTAAAAATGATAATCTTGGAACCATTGTGCTAACCTTCCTGCCCTTGCAACCATTGTGACCTCCTGATGATTCCAAGTCATTCAAACTTCAAAGGGAGTTACAGGGATGTTCCGTGAAGAACTATGCTTGATCCAACAAAAAAACAGACAGAGTACTAGTCTACATAAAGTTATAGAGAAAAGGAGGAAGTATGCAGAAGGTCAGTGTGGACACGGGGAAAAAATATACAAATAAAATAAAATGTCTCATCGCATCTGCTTATGACTTTTATGTATATATTTGGATGTGATTTATTTATTTTGCCTTGCGGGGCGTGCCAACCTGTCTAGCAGATAGAAATTGAAATCCGCGCAGTGCGGAGGGAATATTTGATGTCTATGGGATGGACATGTGTGCCATTTTAGTTT
Organism: Colocasia esculenta; assembly: GCA_014218235.1. NCBI lineage: Eukaryota > Viridiplantae > Streptophyta > Magnoliopsida > Alismatales > Araceae > Colocasia > Colocasia esculenta. Next base: position 10,533,095 of record CM024758.1, on the reverse strand, counting down.
GAACTTTATTGGTTCCGCGATTTTTATTCATCAGACGATTAGGGTAGCATTGTGCTGGACCCTTGTCTCCATCGATCGGAATCGATGTTTTGTTTACATGGGTTAAAAACCCTTGATGTTATTTTTACATCAGTTTTAACCCGAATACCATTGATAACCAAGTCGAGGAATTATGGCGTTTTCTAGAAAAATGTAATACGATGTTTTTCCTTTTTTTTTATCGTCGGACAAAATGGATTTTGATTTGAAAGAAAGGATTTGTCCTTTGACAAGGGGCTTTATTTTGAAAAGAAAGATATTTGTTTTGGAAAGAGGATTTTATTTTGAAAAAGAGTATAGATTTCTTTTGGGCTTTGAATATGATTTGGGGGATATGCGGTGTATGCCTGTGAATTTATTTGATATTTAAGTATTGTAAATTTGGGCAGCGCTCCCGCATAGGCAGAGTTATTGCGCGAATATATGATATAAGTTTGATGTACATATGATTGTATTGATTTTGAGGGAGAGTCCCTGTATGAACAGAGTATCTCCATGAAATACGCACATATGCACATAGGTTTATGAACATATGGATATGCTTTTGAGCAGAACCCCCGCTTAGGCAGAGTTTCCTTTAAAAGACATATTCATATGAGCATATTTCTTGTGGACACATGGATATGTTTTTAGAAGAATCTTCCATTTAGGCAGAGTTCCCTTTGGAAAGCATACTGTATGAACACAACTTTTTGTGAATACATGGATATTCTTTCGGACAGAACCTCCGCTTAGGCAGAGTTTTCTTAAGGAAATATATACATATAAGCACAGTATTTGTGGATATATGGATATGTTTCCGGTAGAATTTCCACTTGGGCAGAGTTTCCTTTAGGAAATATATACATATAAACATAGAGTTGTGAACATATGAGTATGTTTTCGGACAGAACCTTCGCTTAGACAGAGTTCCTTAAGAAACATATTACACATGAGCACGAGATTGTGATTACATGGATATGCTCTTGGCAGAACCATTGCTTGGGCAGAGTTTTCTCTAAGAAACATATACATATAAGCACAACATTGTGAGCATATGAGTATGTCTTCGTAGAAGACGCATACCCATGCGAGCACAACACTCACCCATCCCGGAGTCTTGCTCGACGGGCGGGGAGAACATGTGCATCTAAATGCGCATACCATAGAGTCTTTCTCAATATGGAGGTATTTAGAGCACGAGAACAAGGATATTTAAATACCATATATCCATAGAGTCTTGCTCGATATGGAAGGTATTTAAACCCTGAAGGATATTACCCCCACAGAGTCTTGCTCGATGTGGGGGCATGGACCGTATCATGATTTCTTTGAGAAGCCCTCCATGGAGACTAGCTCCGCATGGAGGGGGATGGAGGAGATGTCGATGCCGTATGGAGGTAATCTCCTTTCTTTGCGCTTGTTGGGGGCAAGAACTTTTTAACCGGACTAGCGGAGGACCGATACCTTCACACCGAGTGGAAGAATAAATGAGGAGAGTTTGGGAGAGAAAGCTTTTTTTTTTTTTTTTTTTTGGTGGGGAAAGCACCCTTTTTCCTTTTGGAGGGGAGAAGCCAAAAGAGGACCCCCTTGCCTCTAGGGGGTGCAAGGGGGTTTTATAAGGGTTGAGGCCCTTACATGCGCATGAGGGGGGTGCCCCCCCCTACCTCAGTTGGGGGGGGAAATTACCTCCCAACCGATGGGCTTCCATCGGTTGGGGAGGGCTTGGGGTTTTGCCTATAAATAGGCCCCCCATATGCCCCATTCAAGGGGTGTTGGTGCTACTGGAGTCCTATCCCTTTCTCCGGAGTTCTGCTCGGCGAAGAGTCGGATTTGCAAATCCTTGGAGCTCCCGCTGCGAAGTGTTCTTTGTACTTGTTCTTCGTACTTGGTCTTATAGATTGTGCTGCCGGATTTCTTCCGTGCTGCATTGTTCTCGAAGCATCGTTCTTCCTTGAACTTTGCTCCTCTGGAGGGCTTGCTGCCAATTGAATAAATAGGCTCCCTTGCTTAACTTGGGGACGTGTGGACATGCGGAAAATATCTCGCTTCTGCTTATGGCTTTTATATATATTTTGGGTTGATGTGATTTATTTATTTTGCCTTGCGGGGCGTGACAGCCTGTCTAGCAGACAGAAATGAAATCCGCACAATGCGGAGGGAATATTTGATGTCCATGGGATGGACAAGTGCGCCACTTTAGTTTGAACTTTAGGGGTTCCACGATTTTATTCATCAGGCGATGTTAGGGTAGCGTGTGCTGGACCCTGTCTCCATCGATCGGAATCGATGTTTTGTTTACATCGGGTTAAAAAACCCTTGATGTTATTTTTACATCAGTTTTAACCCGAATACCATTGATAACAAAGTCGAGGAATTATGCATTTTCTAGAAAATGTAATACGATGTTTTTCCCCTTTTTTTTTGTCGGACAAAATGGATTTTGATTTGAAAAAAAAAGATTTGTTCCTTTGGAAAGGGGCTTTATTTGAAAAGAAAGATACTTGTTTTGGAAAGAGGATTTTATTTTGAAAAGGAGTATAGATTTCTTTTGGGCTTGAAATATGGTTTGTGGAATATGCGGCGGGTGAATACTCGTGAATCTATTTGGTGTTTAGACATGTTGTTTGCTTTAGAATCTTGAAAAAGGAGAATGAATTCCTGTTGAGGTTTTGACATATGATTTAGAAATAAGTGGGTGTATACCCGTGAATTTATTTGATATTTAAGTATATTGTAAATTTGGGCAGCGCTTCGCATAGGTAGAGTTATTGCGCGAATATATGAATATAAGTTTGATGTATATATGATTGTATTGATTTTGAGGGAGAGTCCCTTATGAACAGAGTATCCCATGAAATACACACATATGCACATATATGTTTATGAACATATGGATGTGCTTTTGAGCAGAACCCTCGCTTAGGCAGAGTTTCCTTTAAAAGACATATTCATATTAGCATATTTCTTGTGAATATATGGATATATTTTCAACAGAACTTCTGTTTAGGCAGAGTTCCCTTTGGAAAGTATATACGTATGAACACAACTTTTCGTGAATATATGGATATTTTTTCGGACAGAACCTCCGCTTAGGCAGAGTTAAGGAAATATATACATATAAGCACAATATTTGTGGATATAGATATGTTTCCGGCAGAATCTTCGCTTGGACAGAGTTTCCTTTAGGAAATATATACATATAAGCACAGAGTTGTGGATATATGAATAGGGGGGGATGGACATAGTGGGGCTCTTTCTGCCTTCCTTTGGAGGTCAAAATTCATATTAGCCGCGACAGATTATTTCTCAAGATGGGTCGAAGCCATCCTCCACCGAGAGGTCACAAGTTTCGTGGTCGCCCAATTTGTAAAGCATCACATCATATACAAATTCGGCACTCCAAGCCGAATCTTGTTTGACAATGGCACCCCATTCAATTGGCAGCCATGTTTTATATTGACTGGAGGACGCTTACCATATACAACCTCCAAGCCAATGGGTTGGTAGAAGCGTTCAACAAGACGCTGTGTAAGCTCTTGGTGAAGGTGATAGGAAGCTGAAGGAGTGGGGCGAAAAAGGTGCATGAGGCCCTTTGGGTATATCGGACGGTGTACAAAACCCCAACTGGCTGCTCACCCTTCTCTCTAGTATATGGAGTAGAGGCCGTTGTGCCCTTGGAGATTGGAATGTCATCTTATTGTGTGGCTGTCCATTATGGTCTACAGCCTCAGAAGCAAGATGAATTTGAGAGAAGACTAGAAGAATTATCCGCCCTGGAGGGTAGAAGATTGTAGGCATATTAGGCATTTGCAGGCCTACCAAGCTCGAATGACGAGAGCTTATGACAAGCTAATAAAGTAAAGGGTATTCAAGAAAGGCACCTAGGTCATGATTAAAAAAAGGGAAGTCATGGTTGGTCGTTTGAGCGACAAGCTGTAATCTAATGGCAAGGGCCTTTCATAATTGCAAAGGTCTCCGAGGGCGGAGCCTACTTAGTGGTCAGCCACAAAGGGGAAAGAGCATTCCCTTCATTGAATGGGAATCATCTGAAGCCTTATTATGCCCTCAAGCATACTGTATTAAGCTTGGCCTCAACCAACGTCGCTGGTTCCTAAAAAAAGAAAAAGAAAAAAATAGGACTTAAAATAGAGGTGTTCTGAAGGACTTAGTCACCCCAACCATAGGGATGGCTAAGGGTAAAAAAGTCTTAAACCCGACTGAGTTGAAAATCCTAAAAGGTGCTTCAGGTGAAAATGGGTAACCCTTCGGCATGAAAACTCGAAAGGGTACGCCGAAAAAAGTTAAAGAGGACTAGTTTCAATGAAAATCAGTAAAGGGCATTGGAACTAGTAATGTGAAAAAAAAGAGAAGACGGAAGAAAAGAAGAAGAGAAAAGATAAAAGAAGAAAGGAAAAGGGAGGGAGCCAAAACCCCTTGGTCTCAAACCACCAAGGTCAACCACTTTCAAACCAAAACTTTCTTCATAGCTTAAACCACCAAGGTCAGCCACTTTCAAATCTTCTTGTGGCCCTAAACCGCTAAGGTCAGCCATATTTAAACCCTACGGCCTAAATCACCTAGGTCAACCACCCTTAAATTTTTTCCTATGGCCTAAACCACCAAGGTCAGCCACTTTCAAATCTTCTTGTGGCCCCCAACCACTAAGGTCATCCACATTCAAACCCTATGGCCTAAACCACCAAGGTCATCCACCCTTAAAATTTCCCCCATGGCCTAAACCACCAAAGTCAGCAACTTTCAAATCTTCTTGTGGCCCTAGACCACTAAGGTCAGCCACTTTCAAACCAAAACCTTCTTTGTGCTCAAAGTACCAAAAGTCAGCCCACTCCAAAAGAAAATCTTTCAAACCCTTTGGCCCAAACTACCAAGGTTAGCCGAGTGTAACCCAAGCTTACCAAAGTCGATCCAATTCAAGCCCCCTTAGCCTAAGCCATTATGGTCCCCTCGACATCTAAGCCCCTCAAGGTCTCACACCATTAAGGGATAAGGAACATCCTAGATACTTTCACCCATGCCACGAAGGCCAACCTACTTTTGAGAACTTGAAACCTCAGACCTTCGGCTCTCAATTAGAGGAAAAGGAAGAATATAAAAAAACAACAGACAACAAACGAAGACGAGGGAAAACTCTCTTACCTCTAAAGAGGATAAGATTGAGTCTTCCCACAAACCTTATTATCAGGGGCATGGTTTGCTGGTGCGCCGATTCGGGGCGAATCGGGCTCGCCCTGATGCGCTCTGATTCGCCCCGAATCGGGGCGAATCGACCCGATTCGCCTGGAAACTGTTGGGCAGTCATGGCTGAAGCCCCAGTTTGGCCAGATTCGCATGGTTTTGATATTTTTTTTGCTGTTTCTATGTTTACAACCTCTTGTGAAGAACATCATGTATAACTGATGATATTTATGGCATGTAATACTACACAACATCCATTTCATTCAATTGTATTGGAAATTGAGAACAAACTTCAAAGTATAAACATGAAATGTGAAACATGAAACTCAATTCAATTGAAAAATACAATGAGACTCATATCAACTAAAAAGTACAAACCTGAAATTCAAATCCAAATACAAAGTACAATGAGTCTAGTATCCCCAATATCCCTGCTGATATGGATCATATGTACCCCACTGGGGTGGACAGACTCATCCGACTCTGAGGGCAGCTCCCCAATAAGATGATAACTTTTGGTTCGAGACACAAATGAACGGAACTCATCCCAAGTCATCATGGTGTTGTATCTGCTCCGAAACTCCCTCACAAAGTGGTCCCACACCTCGCATCCAGGACGGACTATACTCAACCTTGCTATTTCTACATCCTCTGTAGAAACATAAGTCTGCTGAACAGGAACAAGAATAGGAACATGAACATGAACAAACGGAGGAGGATGAAAATATGGTGCTGGGTAGCCTGTGGTGGCGTACCCACTATAGCCACTATAGCCACTAGAGTAGCCTGTGTCGGACTCTGGCTGATAACTATGTCCCCCATATCCATAGGATCCCACAGACTCATTTGTACTCATTCTTTCAAAATCAGATATCATAGTGTTATAGCTATCACTATCCACTGCTGCACCTTCTGCACGACCACCTCCCCTAACCCTTCGCCTTCTATTGTACTTCACTGGGCCGCCATGATGCTGCTCCGCTGTGAATGCTCCCCCATCTCCATCATTACCCCCGCCCCCTCCCCCTTCTCCAACATTACCATCGCCCCTCCCCCATCTCCATCACTCCCCCTACAGACCCACCCGGTGAACCAGTTGTCATGGAGTCATGGGAGCGGCTGTTGGGTAATCGTGGCGAATCCTCTGGAGGTGTTTCTTCTGCATTTGGATCCAATGTTTCTAAATCTGCAATGTCAAGTGGATCTACAGAAGGGGCAGCCAATTTTTTCCCTTTCTTGGATCCCCAGGGTAACCAACTCTTTTTCTTTTGTGCTGGGGCGGTTGGCTCTGTAATGACAATGCCTTTGGCTGGGCCACCTGCTGGACCTATGTCCTTCCCCTTTTTTCTTTGGTTGGGATGTCGCCACCGCCTTTCCTTTTGCAGCTTGGGGAGAGAGCAGCAGGTTCCTTATGTGATCCCTCCTTCTTGGTTCGCGGAAACATTGCTTGTGCTTCTCTCATAAACTCTGAGTGGGCTGACGGGCCTAAATTCATCAATCTTTCAAACTCTGCATCATCATCAACAATTGCACCACCTGCAATAGTCCCCAACATCACAAATTATACAACAGACAATGACAAAACAAAGAATGACATGTTTAACAAATTAGAAACTACTGTCTCACTCTTGCCCCAATTGATAATTCGCCAAGAAGATCTACCTCATCTTCTTCTTCGGCCAAGATGATTATAATGTACCTTGTGATTTTCTGCCCAGCCTCCACCACTGTCCTGACAGGTCGCAATGTGCCAATCTCTTTCAACATCAAATCTACACAGTGTGCTGCACAAGGAGTCCAGTAAAGATGAGGATAAAGAAGCATCAACTCCTCACCTGCCTTCTTGTATGCAGAGCCATTATCGGTCACCACTTGCACAATATATTGCTCTCCTATCTCATCCACAACCTCCCGCATCAAACTTAGAATATATTCAGAATTGTGCACTCTATCGGATGCATCAACAGATTTGTGGTAGAACACCTGTCTATCACAATACACAAGGAAGTTGATAAGACTACTCTTGGTCGTACCTGACCAACCATCACACATGAGTGTGCAACCATATTTTCCCACTTTTTTTTGAAGCCTTGGATATATGACTTGATCTCCTGCACTTCTTCATCTAGATATCTCCCTGCCAAGTCTCTTGATGAGGGTGGTTGCACATGAAGCCCTTGTTGTTGTACCTCTTGGATCATACTTTTGTAATACGAGCTATTAGCTGCATTGAATGAAATGCCCGAATGATGCCACCATTTTGCCACTGCACGGCCCACTTTATATCTAGGCCCTTGCTTGTTGTATGCATCATCAATTCTGGTTTGTTTTCCATGCTCCCAAGAATATAAATGCGGATCCACCTCTTCTAAGGTTACACCCGTGGATCTCTTCCTTTGCCCTTGCTCTCTGTCTGGGTTTGGTACGTTGGTTGAGGATGAAATATGAGTGAAGTAATCATCCACATTGGAGTACCGACGGGACTGGGTCTCACCCCCAACTCTAGACACACTGCCACCACTACCACTACCAACCTCAAAGCTCCCTATCTGCTCAGGGATAAGGGGCACATCAGGTTCGTCATCGTCATCTTCATCTCGTTGCCTTCCCGAGATGATCCTCTCCTGCATGCCCTTGTCCACCTTCTTTCTTTGCGACTCAGCACGAACACCCTTCAAGTGTTCAATCATGAGCCGCTTCACTTCAGCAGACACGGATTTACAACCTTGGACATCTTGGTACCCTGCAAGCCGCCCACCTGCAAGGTGCTTCTTGAGGCGGGAGACGCCCCCTCCTTGGCCCGTATGGCCGCAGTAGTTGCACTTGTAATTGTGCCTACTGCCTATTGCAGTCCCGTGCTGCCACCCAATGTCCTCACTAGCAGCTTTCTTCGGTGCCATCTACATAAAATAGTTATTCATTAAATTTCATCTAAAAAATATATTCTGATTTTTTATAAATAAATTCAGAAATAAAAAATTAGATGAACATGGCCAAAAGTATGTGTAAGAAAGATAGATTCAAAGAGAAATGGTGGAAAGTGAACATTAAACACTTACACCATCATGTTTGAATTATTTTGAATTTTTAAACAAATATTTTCAGAAATTCAAAATTAAAAGAAAAATGGCAAATCTATGTGGAAAATTTTAAGATTGAAGAGAGAAATGGTGGAAAGCGAACATTAAACACTTACACCCTCATGTTTGAATTATTTTGATTTTTTAAACAAATATTTTCAGAAATTCAAAATTACAAGAAAATGGGCAAATGTATGTGGAAAAATTCAAGATTCAAGAGAGAAATGTTGCAAGTGAACACTAAACACTTGCAACATCATGGTTCTAAATTTTGATTTTTTAAAAATATAATTTCGTTGCAATTTCTGTTTATTTAAATAATTTCAGAAAATAAAAAATGGAAGAACATGGCCAAATTGTGGAAGAAATGTAGATTCAAAGGAGAAATGGTGGAAACTAAACATTAAACACTTGCTATATCATGTTTCAATTATTTTGATTTTTTTAAAAAATATTTTCAGAAATTCGAAAATAGGAGAAAATGGGTAAATCTATGTTAAAAAATGGAAGATTCAAGGGAGAAATGGTTGCAAGTGAACACTAATCACTTGCAACATCATCTCCCATGAATATACCTCCCATGAATCCCATCCATCAACAAAAACAGAAAAAAATGGAAGATAGAATGAGACTTACCTTCAAAACAGTGAAAAAGATGAAGAGAGGGATGAGAGAAGCCCAAGAACACCTCCAAGCACCTTCCAATGCACCTAGGAAGCCTCCTTGGGTCTCCTAGAGTGTGGATCTGGCGTTTCCTTGAGAGAGAAGGGGGAAAAAGGGGGGAAAAGGGCTCTTGCGGCGTGGCTCCTGCGAATCGGGACTGCACAGTCTCGATTCGCAGGGCATCGGGGGTTTCTTACGGGGCGGGGCGAAGTGGAGCGGGTCGGGCCGGGCGAATCGAGCCGGAGCGAGGCGGATCCGGTCGATTCCCTAGCGGACGGCGGATCCAGGCGGATCACGCTTACGGGCCGGCGTCGATTCGCTCCGATGCGGGCGAATCGAGCCGATTCGCTCTGCCGTGCAAAACCATGATCAGGGGAGGTGTAAGAGTTGTCGATGGCGAGACATCCCCTAGGTTCACTTTCATAAGTGACCAAAATAGGGGTCATAATCGAGACATTGATGACCATGCCTTCCCGCCCTTATAAGAAATGTGGGAGGCCAAATATTGACCCTAAAAATGTGGCAAAAGGTGCCCTATACATCTCGTTGTGTAACCTAAAAAAAAGTGAAAAAAAGAGGGGGCTTAAGATCAGGGTTTGGCATGGCGAATCGGATCGGCCCGATTCGGCCGAATCGGATCAGATCAGGGGAGATCCAATCCATGATTCGGTTGATCCGATCCGATTCGCATGGGTACATATATACATACCCTTTCTTCCCCTTTCTTCTTCATACTTATTTACCTGAATATCATTAAGTAAATGAAACTAAGATATTACATGTAAATAAGGAAGTACCCCCTATTTGAATCCAATAAAAATATAAAAAAATATCTCTTACCAATAAAAAGTCAACTCTCCCATCGAAAAAGAAAATTACGATTTCGGTGATTTTAGCGAAATGCTAACTTTCTAATCTCTCATAACTTAGCTAATCTAAAAATTGATAATTCAAATAAATCACATGTAACACTAAAAATTCGAAGTCCAGTAAAAAAGTCAAACGTGTATGTGACTTCTCCATGAGAGCCACTCTCTACTGACAATAATTAGTCTGCTTGAGACATCTCAAGATTTGGTCAAGCCTAAACTATCATCACCCAAACTCATGAGAATTCACTATTTCTAATTGAAAAGAAACTAGAAAGTGAATTCTCATGAGTTGGGTGATGATAGTTTAGGTTTGACCAAAAATTCTGAGAGGTCTCAAGCAGACTAAGTGCTGTTAGTAGGAGGGTGGCTCCCTTGGAGAAGTCACATGCACGTTGACTTTTTTTTACCAGACTTTAGATTTTAGTGTTCCATGTGGTTTATTTGAATTATCAAATTTTTAGATAGGCTAAATTATAAAAGATTAGATAGTTAGCATATCGCTAAAATCACCGAAATCACGATTTTTTATTCGATGGGAGAGTTGACTTTTTATTGGTAAGAGATATGATTTTTTTGATATTTTTATTAGATTCAAATGTGGGGTACTTCTTTATTTACATGTAATATCTTAAGTAAATGAATAGTTTCATTTACTTAAATGATATTTAGGTAAATAAGTATGGAGAAGAAACCGTGTTTCGCATGGGTAATATACACATTTATATATATATATATACATATATTATATGTGTTATATTAAATATATATAATAATCCTATGCGAATCGGATCGATTCGCTCCAATTCCATGCGAATCGGATCGAATCAGGGCAAACCTGATTCGGTCCGAATCGCCGCTCCAGCAAACCATGCTTAAGATAGAGGTGCCTCTGGGGACCTGAGTGGCCAATTCGTTGGCTACTTAAGGGTAAAAAGGTCTTGAATCCGGCTGAGGTGAAAATTCGAAAGCACGTTTCAGACAAAATTGGATAACCTCTTAGTGTGAAAATATGTAAGGGCGTGCCGGAAAAAGTCAGAAGGGGCTAGCCTTGGTGAAAATCCGAAAGGGCGTTGAGGTTGGTAAAAAATGGAAAAATGGAAGAAGAAGAAGAAAAAAAAGAAGATTAGTGAAAGCCAGCAAGTAGAAGCAGCATTATGAAACAAAGAGGATTCATCCCAGGACCAGAAAATATGCGCTACAGTTACTTTGAACTGTTTGCCTTCTATGTCATACAAAACTGCCACGGAAATCACTTGCACAATCATGTCATTGGGATATCTCCTTGAACATTTGAATGAATGGGCTTTTCCCCTTTACTGATTGATAGTCTGAGTGTTTTCAGCAGTTGATCAATAGTCAAATTGGATGTTGAAAATTCTTCCATTCTTCAACAGATCCTCATTCTATCTTGAACAGCACACTTTTTGTTGAATAATTGCCAATGTCATTTATATCTTGTTTTCGTAGTTCGAAAGTGTGCTGTTGCATTATATGATTTTCTTTGTAGAGAAAAGAAGGCTGAGAAGAATTTCTGGGCAGAGAAAAATTGGAAGCTGTTTTCTTGTCTAACTATTTCAGTTGAGCATTCTCTTTCCCCAACTCTTTATTTTTGGTTTACTGCTGCTATTTGTTTATGAGTGACCTTTGTTGCTTAGGTTGCAAGCATGAGCAAATTGATTAGGGAACTGTTTATCGTGGTGAGGTAAGAGGCTACGTACTTAGGAATTCACTCATCAGTATGCTGGATGTGGCATTAAGGGTGGGAAGAAATTTCATTACAGACGCCACCATAGCTGCCCATTATCTTTGCTTACAATGATCAAGTCCTGGTCCGCTCAATTTCATTGTCTACTGTGCCATTGAAGTTGAGACATGCCTGAGGTTTCTGAGAGAATTTCCTTCAAAGCAGCAGCTAACACCTAACCTTGAGGGTGACCTTGGATATTCACTTCCTGAATTATCATTGCATGGCAAGCTCGTTTGCAGTTGCTACCTGATATTGCTTCAGACACTAAATTTTACCATAACCTTTGTTATTGCATTCTGCATTTCAGGACAGGATATTGCAGTGCCATTATCATGATCTATTGACTAAAACTAGATCCTTTGGAGGTAGTTGGGCTCATCTGAAATGTGTTGATTCACGATTATTATCTGATATTGCCTGGTGCACCAGAGTCTGCCACTCACTTTTTCTTACTGATATTCTGGATGTCAGGCACTCCAGGCACCGGCAATGCTCTATATCATGATCCATGGGTCTATATCATGATCCATGGGCTGGAACTGAACCAAAATGATGAGGATCATTTAAGAGCAAAAGAGTTGTATAGGTAAACTTTGGAATGGGTGTTTGTCAATGACATATTCATTGAGAAACTATGGATATAGGCTGAAATTCTACTCTGGATATGTATCAAGTGACCACTTGCCTCTACTTGAGCTCAAACTTTCAGAACATGCTCCTGATAAATAGGCAGCAATGCGGAGAGACTTATGAGGTTAAACATTTCCTTGACATCTGCTAGGTGCTCCCTGGAAAATCATAAGGGGGTGTATACTGCTACCAGGCATATCATCTGAAGGTAATTTCTACAGTAACATCTTTTTGGAAATTGGCTACTTGGTGACAATCCCTGAAACTTGCTCTTAGTTTATGGGTTTTCCTCTTGTAAAATTCTGTTATATATTAATTATTGGTTCCAGAGTTTATCACATTGAACATGGTTCTTTCTCGTCGCAATCCCAGCATTCTTGGTGCACTTAATAACGGCATTCCAAAGTTTCAATACTTCACAAGGGCGAAAAAGAAACATGTTTTATAGACCTTCCAAAGCTGAGAGGATTCTTTAAAAAAAAATGATTTTCTAGTTCTAGTGAATTTTGTTTTCCTGAGGCAGCTAGATATTTTCCCACCATCATGTGATTGAGAAGGTGATATGTTTTTCATCTTTTCAACTTCTATAAAATGCAATGCAGAAAATGGAAGTGTTTTAGATTCTGTTTTAGCATGGTTTGCCGAGTCGGAATCGGAAGGCGAATCGGGTTGCTCCTGATTCGCCCCGATTCCCCCCGAATCGGTGCGAATCGCACCGATTCGCATGGGTATATTATATATAATATATATAATATGATATATATATATTGCAGATATATTATATGTATTACATATATGATATAATATTATATATATATATTTATATTATATATAAAAGGGAATCGGGGCGAATCAGGCGAATCAGGGATCGGGTTTCCCCTGATCCGCTCCGATTCGGGGGAATCGGGCCGATTCGCCCCGCCATGACAAACCATGGTTTTTAGTACTTTTATTCTTTAGGTGAATCAGCACTTACATCCTGCTTTAGGGGGAGTTGCGCGGTTCAGAACCAAATGTTCTTTTTTGCCTATTAGATCTCCATGGTCTAATTTGTAGTCTTAACTTGTTTCCCTGCCAAAAAATGAGTTGGGTCCCTCTCTCTAGACTTTTCTAGAGAAGCTCTGTGATAGGGTTCTTTGCCCCATCCGATGGCCCGTGGGGGGGGGGGGGGGGAGGAGCCTGGTTGGTACCCTGCCGACACCTTCCCGCCAACTTGCTACCAGTGTGGTCTAAGGGGTCACATCTGGCGCTTCTGCCCGAAGACCCCTTCGTCACTGACACCTCAGGGCATTGGTCGTTAAGGGGAGCGGTCTTTGTGAGCATCTTCGGCGGGGTATAGGCGTATGCGTCTTACTGGCGGAGGATATGTAGGCGTCTTTCGGGCGGAGCAGCTGCAGACAAGGGTGCGGTGGTTATCGAGTAGTCTTACAGTGACCACTCTGAAAGGTTTTGTACCGATAGGTGTCCTTCAGAGGCGGCTTGTGGAAGCTATTAAATGCAGTTGAGTGGTCACCCAGATGGCGGGAGGATGTTTCCCGACATTGGCTTAGTCAGAAGATAGGATGTTTAATGTCTTCGGATCTTTCCTTATTGGGTTTATCAAGTGTCGTGGCCTTTGGAAGGCCTTATGAAGGTGTTATGATCTATACTTGCATCAAGGAGTCAATTTCCATTTGAGTCTGGGAGTCAATTTTTGTTTTGTCGCGCAGGTTGCCTTCAGCGTGTTAGGAAATTTGGGAGTTGGTCTGGGAGTCAATTCCTGTGTGTCTAAGAGTCAATTTTTAAGTCTGAGAATAGATTCTCTTTGTCGCGCATGGGGGTGGTCGTGCGACTAGTGTCACGCATGTCCCATCCCGCAGTGCTTGGGTTGGAGGTTTGACCGGTCGTAAGGATGCATGTCGGGTGTGGTGCTTGGACCTATAAATGCACATGTTGAACTCGTTATTTTTATTGGGTTTATCAAGAATTATTTTCCCTTGACTACATTGGGATAATTCATATTTGGAAACAGACAAAACACCTCAGAGTTAATGCCTCTCCATTGCATATTTTTATGCTCTATGTTTCTCAACTATGTCAAGATTAAATCATATTTTGGATGTACAAAATTAGGTGAAGACTCAACATCCTTGCTCCATGGAATACCTCCACACATGGGGTTGTTGCACCGGTTTTTGCTCAAAGAAAAGAAGAAGAGAAGAAAAAGGGGGAAAAATAAGAAAAGAAAAAAAACAAACGGGAAAACCTCACCTCTGTGGACCTGTCTTGGCCTCGCTTGCACCTGCTCACCCCCGCGCCGCTGCTATCAGAGGAAGAAGAAGAAGATCGGGCCCCTGTTTCCTGTCCTGCTGACAGAAGGAAAAGAAGTGAGGAGGGAGAAGACCGCCATGGCCTGCACCTCCTTCGGCCGCCGCCTCTGCCAGGGCTGGCCGCCGCCGGTCCATGCTCTGTTCGCCGTCGTCGGAGGAGGGGGCCACAGAAACCGCCGCCTCTGCCTGGGCTGGCCGCCGCCGGCCCCTGCTCTGCCCGCCCCTGCGCTGCCCGCCGTCACCAAAGGAGGGGGGGGGGGGTGCAGGAACCGCCGCCGCGCCTCGCCTCCCCTGCCGCTGCTGGCTAAGCGAAGAGGAGAGGAGGAGGCCATGCACCTCCTCCCTCCCCGCGATCTCCCTCTCGCGCTCTCTCTCTCCCTCGCTCTCGCCGTCTCTCCCGATACCCTAAAGGGCATAAACACAAAAAGAAAAAGAAGAGGGGTGAAAAGAAAAAAGGAAAACAAGGGGAAACATGAAAAAAGCCATGTGCAAATGACCGGGACGGGTCTGCAAATGATCGGGACGGGTCTTCAAATGACCGGGACGGGGTCTTCAAATGACCGGGACGGGGTCTTCTCCACCCCCTATAAAAGCACATGGGGCGGCCAAGTTAGAAAGGAGGATTTCTGAACTTTGAAAACCAGAGCAAGGCTTTGAGAAGACTGCAAGGCGGTCTGGAAGAAGGATCTGCAAGGCAGCCCTAAAAAAAAATATCGTGCAAGGCACGATTTTGGCTATTTTCAAGTCCGGAAAAAGGTCTATTGGGCTTCCTTATTGGGCCTAAATTCCTTATTGGGCTTGAATTTCATATTGGGCCTGGATTACTTATTGGGCCAGACTTGTACTTTTACACAGTTAATTGAGACATTTTGTGCTTATTGGGCTGATATTTGACAAATTATCTTGTGTGATTTATTGGGCCTAGTGGGCTATTTTTAAAACATATAATCATGTCTTATGTGAATTATTTCATGTAATGTCACGTTTATTTAAAACGTTGCACTACGTAATTCCTTAGTCAAAATCAACCAAGTTTTCGACAAATGTTAACGAAATATTTTCCAAACATTATTATTTAATTTTCAATAACATAAAATCAACAAATAAGTTATGTTTCACATCAATTTTAATCCACCTTAAGTTAAACACCTTTTAAATCAAATAAATAAATGAAAATGTTAATTTAATTCACATAATCATAATGTACATAAATAAATAACGAAAATGCTTAAATAAATGAAATTAATAATCCTAAAATACCAAAAAAATGAGAAAATGCATTTAAAGATCAATAAAAAATGAAATAAATATCAGAAAATTCCAAAAAAATAGATTGCATGTTTGCAACCATGTTTTCTTTCATGTATAATTCATTTCATTCAAATGTGAGTCATATTCTCTTGTTTCTAAGGATTTGTTTGATGGTTAATCAAGGGTATTCAGCCTTTGTGTTGATGTAATTAACACTAACTGAGGTTAGTGGAGGAGGTCAAATGAACTAAGCAAGACCATGTCCATGTAAATAAATAAAACCCAAATAAATCAAATCCAAAGATAAATTTAAAATTTTAAAAAGTTAAAAAATAATTCTCACAAAGATGGCGACTCCACTGGGGACCTCCCTTCCCTTCATCTCTCCATCAGACAATACCCTAACAATAAGATGTACTCACATCATACTTTTTCTGTGCAGGTCTTGCAATGGCGGCGCTTGCTCATACTCCGGGCGTGGTCTTCGGCCCACTTGTGGTCCAGGACCACATAAGAAATGGCTACCTCACAACACCAACCAGATTTGGAGCCTTTCCCCCTGTGGTGGAGTCTCCCTACTTCTTGGGCGTGATACCAGCCGTGCTACCTGCTGCTAAGGCCGATGAAACAAGCAAGACAAAGGAAGAGCCTCAAGCTCAGGAGGCTAATTTGGTGCAGATGTTCACTACCTATGCCATCAACTTCACCAGCACTCCAGCGACGAAAAAGCATAGAAAGCACAAGTCTGGCAAGAAGCCCACGACTCGTGGCATTTCAAGCTCTGGAAAGACTGTCCGCATTGGCGAGCTCCGGATCCGCCTGGACGGCAGTGAAACCATGGTGATACCGGAACGGCATGTGGCTACCATTCCGGTAAGGAACAAGTTCGGCATACTGCCTAAAGTGCGGCAGGATAAGCCGAGCTTTAGAGTGAAAGAGAAGAAAAAACAATGGGTGAAAGCTGAGGCCCAAAACTCTAAACCTGACAAATTTGGCTTTAGGAAACACAAAGCTAATGTTGAAAGAGAAGAAGTGTATAACCCATCTCGGGTTAGACAAATGTGGGTTACCAGAGAAGAAGCTCAGGAGCTCCGAAGAACAAGGGCCCTGGAATCCCTTATAGGGCGAAAGAATGCAAGAGGGGTCATGAAGTAAGACCCAGCCATGTGGCAGGATTTTAGAAGAAGAAAAGTCCCAGAAAGACAGAGGGAACCTTCCCAAGAGTCCCGGACTAATGGGAGTGCCCTTGACGTATCTGACAATTGGCAAAGAGGGCTTAAAAGGAAAGGAGTATATAAGGAAAGAAGGCAAACTAGCCCGGAGACAAGGCAAAATTTCAAGTCAGAAGAACGCAAGAGGGATGATGATGTCCCTAGAAAATCAGTCTTCCAACGCCTGGGTGCCACTGTACGCCCTAGGCAGAAGAAAAGAAGAACAATGCAAATCACTGAAGAAGGCATGCGCATATACACATGCTATGCCTCTAACATCAACCTGCCTGCAATAGTTGACCAGGCAGAAACCTTAAATATGGAGCAGCATCCCACGATATCTAATCGCAGAAGAGCCTGGCTTGACCGGGTAAATGTGGAGGTGGACTTACCACACCAAAATGAAGGAGGCATGGGGGCGGCCGACATTGCCACCACATCAAATCACCCTCTGGATCAGGGTCGACCTGCTGAAAACCCTAATATCAGGGTACCCTCATTGCCAAATTTAGAAATGGTAATACAAGAAAATCAAAAGCTAAAGGCTATGCTGGAAAGCCTCATGCAACAATTGGGAATGGCGGCACCATTGCCACCACAACAATCACCATCAATACAGTCTCCACAGCAGGCACAACAACTATTGCAGCCTCAGCAAGTTCAACAAATAAGCCAGCCAACATTGCCTACAGTGGCACCCCAGCCTGGGAACATGCCACCAAGCACACCCCGGGCAGAATTCATGAATCCAAATTCATGCCATGAAGAAACTCAAGAGGTGCATGCTGCAGAACAAAGGCATGATGCGCCGCAATTGAATACTACATTTGAAAGAACAATGGTCTCTCAGAGGGCCATGATTGAACAAATGATTGAAGCAAAGATAGCTGAGCAGAATGAGGGGCCTGCCACCTATGACCTATATAGGGTATCATACCCTGTACACCATCTCTTTAAAAAGCTCCCAACAGAACACCCAAAGGTCCCTAAATTTTCAAAATTCAATGGGGATGGGTCACCTCATGAACATATAGCCCATTACATGAGCAGCATGGCAGAACTGGCAACTGAAGAGTCATACCTTTTAAGGTACTTTTCAACATCACTTACTGGGTCAGCCTTTCAATGGTATGCACGACTGAAGCCCAACTCAATAGTTGGTTGGGAAGATATGCAAAGGAAATTCTTTGAACGCTTCAGAGTGACAGAAAGAAGAGTCACTTTAGCAGAACTCATATCCTTAAAGCAAAATAAAAATGAGTCTACTCTGGACTTCATCAAAAGATGGCGTGATATGAGCATGAAATGTGAACAACCACCGGCACATGAAGATGCAGTGAAACTATGCCAAAGAAGTCTAAAGCCAGAAATCAAGGAAAAGCTCCTAGGGGCCAATATTCTAACATTTGAATATCTCAACAACACAGTGGCAGAGATAGAAATCTTCTTTGCCGAAAATCCCACTGCTTCATATGGAAGGGGTAAACCTCTTAAAGACGAAAACACCAAGTCACGAGACGTAAATACCGTGGACTTTTCGGCAGCCCTGAGGAAAGCTGGGGGCAAGGGAGATACCCCCGCCTCTTCAAATTCAAAGAAAGAAGAAAGGAGATCAGCTCCCACCCTAAGTGAGAGGCTCAACACCCCTTAGTCATTTACTAGGGAGCACACCAGAGAGTTGTTGGACATATGCCTCCAAGAGAATCTCATGACACTCCCAGAGCCCAAGCACCCAAAAGAAGCAGCAATGGTGGACAAGCCCAATTATTGCCCATATCATCGCGTGCTGGGTCACACTCTAGAAAATTGTTATATGTTCAAAAATCGAGTAGAAAAACTAATTCAAGTTGGAATTATTGACATGGCTGAGCACTTGGTGAATCCACCGAAGCCACACCAACAACCAAAGCTCACGTTCTCTGCCAACGTGATCCATGTTATGGCCCAGGCTAGGTCCCAATGAAAACCAAGCACAAATGGTGCAGGCAGGATAGCTAGATGAGCTGTCCAAAGCCGCTGCATATCACTCCCGAGGGAGGTAGTGGAAGGTGCTATTCAGGCAACATTCCACCATAAGCAAGAAGAAGCTAGCTGGACCATGGTGAATACAAACAAGAGGTCAGCCCCTAAGAAACTCCAAAAGAAAGAGCAACCTAGAAAGTCATACCTTGGTGGCGTCACCCCACCTAAGGAAACAGTAAAAGAAACAATTCTCCAAGAATTGGCAGTCTTGAAAAAAAAATCATAAAAAAAAAGGATCAAAAGAAGAATGAGAAGAGGAAGAATCTGCTGTTGAAATAAATAAGTCAATGCCCACATTGGCAATAAATGAGAAACCATCTCGAACACCAATTAAGGAGGGGGCAAAAGGTTTGGTACCCCTCGGAACTGAAACAACTTCCTCTGAAAAAAAAAAAAAAAAAAACAAGAGCAAGAAATGGGCGATAATGCCGCAATCCTCTACCACAGCCCTACAAGGGTTTAGCAAAAATGATGCCCCTGTCACAAGACAAACAAAGGCAAAGAAATAGTGGGGGCATCTCCAAAAAGAAAAGGAAAAGTCACTATCAATAAAGAAACAACAGCGACATTAAAGCTCAGCATGCAGGTGGAGGATCCTGAGCAAAGGCCATTACAACTGCATAGGCCCATTGTCAAGCTTGGAACTAATGCCATCAGCCAAATGATAGAAGCTGGTATACCACTGCCATTGAATCATATACAAATGACAATCCCTCAGGAGGTCCACACACTGGAGCCTCTGAAATTCTTTTGGCTTACCATGCTGAAGGTCAGCCAATGGTGTTCTATAAAGGGAAGCCTGTACCCAAACAGCCTCCAAATGATTTTGGTTAAAAGATGCCACTAAGTTGATGGAAATGGTCGAAGATCTGAAAGACATGCCAGAGCATATAAAGGCAAAATCTCAGAAGCAAAATATTCAAGTTCAAAGTCAAACGAAAGCCAAGCTATATCAAGCAATGGGGTACCCTACCAATGTCAGGGGGCAACCACCATTCCCCCACAACGACAAAAGAGGTCTCGGATAGGGGTCCCGCAGCTCACTATGTTGTAAATATGGTCAGCATAAAGCTTCCAATAATTGAAACAAGGATGGGTGAGAATGACGCCTAGACGGACAATGATTTCTCCACAAATGAAATAAGGGTTGTTCAAAACCCCAAAGAAAAATCAAGAAAATGCTTATCCTTCCAAGAGCAAGAATGGAAAGTATCAACCTCTACATAAACTGACAGAGAAAGGAGCCCCATTCATATGGGACGAGGAATGTCAGAAAGCCCTGGACAAAATCAATATTTGCTCAATCCTCCTATGCTGGGGGCACCTATCGAAGGCAAGCCTTTAATTGCGGCCATGTGTGCATCACTGGGGGTGTTACTAGCTTTAAAAATGAAAAAAAGAAGGAAAAAAGTGAGAAGAAAAAAAAAAGGGAAAAAAAAGGGAAAAGAAGAGGAAAAAAAAAGGGGGCAGCGCATGACAGAGTGTTTAGCAGCCCATTTAGTGCCAGAAGACTCCCCTCTGAATACAAAATTGATTGATGAGGAGGTGCTCTCTGCTCAAGAAACTTATGAAGCACAAGAAATTCAACTTGAATATTAACAATTACATTTTGATTGGGCTGCATGGGCTTCTTTGAAGGCTGATGGCACATCAACAAATATGGCAGGGGTAGGAATTGTCTTTGTAACCCCAGGAAAAGATATTGCATCATTCATGTGCTCTCATGGAATCCCACACAAATAATGAAGCGGAATATGAAGCCCTCATAGTTGGCTTGGAAATCACCCTAGAAATGGGCATAAAATGTATTAAAGTATTTGGCGACTCATTGCTGGTCGTCAGATAAATGTTGGGCATTGTTGAAGTCCGAAAAAGAAGAATTGAAAACCTATTTTGAGGCAGCCACAAGACTCAGCGACAAGTTCTACCACTTCAAAATAGGACATGTCAGAAGAAGTCAAAACTCTCAGGCTGATGCATTGGCTGAACTCGCATCTACCCTTAAACTTTTCTTGAAAGGTGAACTGGGAATTACCATAAAAAAATAGAAGATTGCTTCCGAGCACTCTGAATCGCCATGACTGTTTGACAACCTTTGAAGCAAATGCACTGGAAGAAAATGAAAGTCAAGAAAAAGATGATTGGCGTATTCCTATCATCAAAATAAAAAATGGTTGGCTACCAGACAAAAGAGGGGAGCGAGTGCAATTGCTGCGAAGAGCTGCTTCCTACAAATTGATAAATGACACATTATATAAGTTCACACCTGAAAAGGACAAGTTGGTACTGCTGAGATGCCTCTCTCCGAAAGAAGCCAAAATGGTCATGCGGGAGGTACATGCAGGATTGTGTGGAGCCCATCAATCTGGCTCAAAAATGAAAATCAACATAAAAAGTAAAGGCTTCTATTGGCCAACCATGTTTGCAGATTGCGAGCGGTTTGCTCGAACCTGCCCCCAATGCCAGGCCTATGGGCCCGTGCCAAGAAAACCGCCAAGCAAACTCCATCCAACAACGCCAATATGGCCATTTGCTGAATGGGGAATGGACATAGTGGGTCCCCTCCCCACATCATCCAAGGGATACAAATACATACTGGCTGCCACAGATTATTTCTCAAGATGGGCTGAGGCCATACCTTTAAAAGAAACTACTAAAGAAGCGGTGGCTCGCTTTGTCCGTCACCATGTCATATATCGATTCGGGGCTCCGAGTCGAATCATATCTGATAATGGCACTCCATTCAAAAATCAAACAATATACAAATTAATAGCAAAATTCCATATTGAGTGGAGAACATCAACAGTTTATTACCTTCAAGCCAATGGGTTAGCCAAAGCCTTCAACAAAACTTTATGCAAGCTCATGGTCAAATTGGTAAATGGCCGAAAGTGCGATTGGGACGAAAAGATACATGAAGCTCTA
The DNA here is from genome assembly GCA_014218235.1 of Colocasia esculenta. Classification (NCBI taxonomy): domain Eukaryota; kingdom Viridiplantae; phylum Streptophyta; class Magnoliopsida; order Alismatales; family Araceae; genus Colocasia; species Colocasia esculenta. Next base: position 10,511,168 of record CM024758.1, on the reverse strand, counting down.
TGGGCCTATCGCAACATCTACAAAACTCCTACAGGATGCTCGCCCTTTTCCCTAGTCTATGGGACCGAAGTAGTCATCCCTGTTGTAATCAAGCTCTCATCTTATAGGGTAGCTCTCCACTATTGGCTCCTTATGGACGAGGAGAGTGAAATTGAAAGGCGGCTTGAAGAGCTGTCAAATTTGGAAGAAAAGCGTTTGGTTGCATACCAACGACTTCAAAATTATCAAGCACGGATGTCCTGCGCTTTTGACAAAGCCAGTGAAAGAAAGAGCTTTTAAGAGGGGAGATCTTGTCATGGTCAAGCAAAAGGACGTCATGGCCTCCCAACCCAAAAGCAAATTCATAGCCAATTGGCTTGGCCCATTTGTGGTCGACAAAGTGTTTGAAGGGAGCGCCTACACGGTAGTCGACCAAAAAGGAAATGTGATGTTTTCACCTTTAAATGGCAAACACATGAAATTGTACCATACTCCCGAGTGTGAGTACGTCTACACAATGCTACAGGTGGTTCCGACGTCGGTACACACTGAAGATATAGGAGTGAGCTCACTGCAAGATCTTCCAAATGAACAAAAAAAGAGAAGAAAACAAAAAGAAAAGGGGCTTAAAAACGAGGTGCCCCGGCAGACTTGATCCATTACTCTTTTAAAATGGATCAAGGGTAAAAAGGCCTAAAACCCAGCTGAGGTGAAAACTCGAAAGGGCACTTCAGGCAAAAATGGGAAACCCTGCTGCATGAAAACCCAAAAGGGCGTGCAGGCAAAAGAAAGAAGGGGCTAATTGTGGTGAAAACCCAAAAAAAGGGCATCACAATTGGTGTATCAAAAAAAAAGGAGGTACTCTCTCAACCTTTCTAAGAGCGAGATTGAGTTATCCCGCATTCCTTATAAAAGGAAAGACACAAGAGTTGTCAATGACGAAACAACCCCTAAGTTCATTCAAATGAATAATCAAATCCAGGGGCTACAACCGAGACAACGATGATTGTGTCTTTCCGCCCTTATAAGAAATGTGGGAAGTTCGAATTCTGCTCGAAGAAAGAGAGAGAGGGAGAACCCAACCAAAAAAAGAAGATACTCATTCCAAAACAAAAGAGAAAGTCAAACCCCGAGCTTCTTTGGCTAACAAGCCGTCAAGGCCAGTCAAAGAGTTCAAAATCCAGACCTTTTGGCTAACAAGCCGTCAAGGCCAGTCAAAGGTCGAAACCCAGGTCTTTTGGCTAACAAGCCGTCAAGGCCAGTCAAAAGTCAAATCCCAAGTTTCTTTGGCTAACAAGCCGTCAAGGCCAGTCAAAGAGTTCAAAATCCAGACCTTTTGGCTAACAGGCCATCAAGGCCAGTCAGAGGTCGAAACCCATGTCTTTTGGCTAACAAGCCGTCAAGGCCAGTCAAAAGTCAAGACCCGAGATTTTTTGGCTAACAAGCTGTCAAGGCCAGTCAAAAAGCTCAAAATCCAGACCTCTTGGCTAACAAGCCGTCAATGCCAGTCAAAGGTCGAAACCCATGTCTTTTGGCTAACAAGCCGTCAAGGCCAGCCAAAAGTCAAATCTCGAGCTTCTTTGGCAAACAAGCCAGCATGGCCAGTCAAAAAACTCAAAATCCAGACCTCTTGGCTAACAAGCCGTCAAGGCCAGTCAAAGGTCGAAACCCATGTCTTTTGGCTAACAAGCCGTCAAGGCCAGCCAAAAGTCAAATCTCAAGCTTCTTTGGCTAACAAGCCGTCAAGGCCAGTCAAAGGTCGAAACCCAGGTCTTTTGGCTAACAAGCCGTCAAGGCCAGTCAAAAGTCAAATCCTAAGCTTCTTTGGCTAACAAGTTGTCAAGGCCAGTCAAAGAGTTTAAAATCCAGACCTTTTGGCTAACAAGCCGTCAAGGCCAGTCAGAGGTCGAAACCCATATCTTTTGGCTAACAAGCCGTCAAGGCCAGTCAAAAGTCAAATCCCAAGCTTCTTTGGCTAACAAGCCGTCATGGCCAGCCAAAAAGCTCAAAATTCAGACCTCTTGGCTAACAAGCCGTCAATGCCAGTCAAAGGTCGAAACCCATGTCTTTTGGCTAACAAGCCGTCAAGGCCAGTCAAAAGTCAAGTCAAAAGCTTCGTTGGCTAACAAGCCGTTATGGCCGGTCAAAAAGCTTAAAGTCCAGACCTCTTGGCTAACAAGTCGTCAAGGCCAGTCAAAGGTCGAAATCTATGTCTTTTGGCTAACCAGCCATCAAGGCCAGTCAAAAGTCAAATCGCGAGCTTCTTTGGCTAACAAGCCGTCAAGACCAGTCAAAAAGCTCAAAATCCAGACCTTTTGGCTGACAAGCCGTCAAGGCCAGTCGGAGGTCAAAACCCATATCTTTTGGCTAACAAGTCGACAAGACCGGTCAAAAGTCAAATCACGAGCCCTAGAGGAGCCTCAATCCTTTAAACATATCCACGGCTCTCAGGGAAGCCTCTAATTCCCTACCATACACAAATCTAACTTCTCAATTCACGGCTCTCAGGGAAGCCTCTAATTCCCTACCATACACAAATCCAGATTCTCAATCCATGGCCCACAGGGAATCCTCTAATTCCCTACCATTCATAAACTCAAATTCTCAACCCACGGCTCTCAGGGAAGCCTCTAATTCCCTACCATACATAAATCCAGATTCTCAATCCATGGCCCACAGGGAATCCTCTAATTCTCTACCATTCATAAATTCTAAATCCATGGCTCTTAGGGAAGTCCCTAATTCCCTACCATACATGAATCCAAATTCTTAATCCACGGTTCTCAGGGAAGCCTCTAATTCCCTACCATACACAAATCCAAACTCTCAGTCTATGGCTCTCAGGGAAGCCTTTAATTCCCTACCGACTATAAACCCAAGCTTCTGGCCAATACACCATCAAGGTTGGCCAACCCAGTTAAAATCCAAATTCAAATCCTACGGCTTTCAGGGAAGCTTTTAATTTCCTACCGCACATAAAACTCAAACCCTTGGCCAACACACCATCAAGGTCGGCCAAGACAGCCAAAATCCAAATCCAAATTCTCACGGCTCTCAGGGAAGCCTTTAATTCCTTACAAAAAAAGCAAGAGAAAAAAAAAAGAATAAATAGGGGTTTAAAAAGGAGGTGCCCCGACGGACTTGGTCTACCACTTCATCGTGATGGATCAAGGGTAAAAAGGTCTAAAGCCCGGCTGAGGTGAAAACCCGAAAGGGCGCCTCAGGCAAAAATGGGTAAACCCCTCAACGCGAATACCTGCAAAGACGTGTTGGAAAAAGCTAGAGGGAGCCAATCTTGGCGAAAACCCGAAAGGGCGCTGAGGTTGGTAATGTGAACAAAAAAAGGAGAAAGGAAAAAAAAAGAGCAAAATATGTCAGCCACATTGTTATGGACATTCCCTATCCATGATGGCCGGCCAAGTCAAAATTTACATCTTTTGGCTAACAAGCCACTAAGGCCAGCCAAAGATTAAAACCCACGTCTTTTGGCCAACAAGTCGATAAAATCAGTCAAAAGTCAAATCACGTGCCTGAGAGAGCCTCAATCTTCTCACCCAAATACGTGCCTGAGGGAGCCTCAATCCTCTCACCCAAATCACGTGCCCGAGAGAGCCTCAATCTTCTCACCCAAAATACGAGCCCGAGAGAGCCTCAATCCCCTCGACCCAAATATGTGCCGGAGGGAGCCTCAATCCTCTCACCCAAATCACGTGCCTGAGAGAGCCTCAATCTTCTCACCCAAATACGTGCCCGAGGGAGCCTCAATCCTCTCACCCAAATCACGTGCCCGAGAGAGCCTCAATCTTCTCACCCAAAATACGTGCCCGAGGGAGCCTCAATCCTCTCCCCCAAAATCACGTGCCCGAGGGAGCCTCAATCCTCTCAACTAAAATACGTGCCTGAGGGAGGCTCAATCCTCACACCCAAATACGTGCCCGAAGGAGCCTCAATTCTCTCACCCAAGATCACGTGCCTGAGGGAGCCTCAATTCTCTCACCCGAAATCACGAGCTCGAGGGAGCCTCAATCTTCTCATCAAAATTATGGCCCTAGAGAAGCCTTAATTCTCTAACACAAGCATGTTATGGCCCCAGAGGAGCCCTAATCCTCTAAATGAGATAGCTCACGGCTTTTGGGGAAGCCTTAAAACCCCTATTATCAATAAAGATCACATGTTGATGGTAAAATTTAGAAGCACATTGTATATAGCAGATAAAGGTCTTGGTCCCAAGACAGGCCCTTAGGATAGCTCAATAAGGAGAAGTCAAAATGAATGGATAGCATGTACTGATGCTAAAAACAACATCCCTCAAGCAACTCTATGCTCCAGTATCGCCTGTCCTCAGAAGGTTAACGGGTATAAAAGAATGGCACGAACAGCTTTGTCATGCATAAGCGAGGTCGTCATCTCACGCCAATTCATGACCTGCACGATTCTTGTAGAAGTTATAGCAGCCTCTGCTTGCAAAACAGCAGCTGGGTCTCCAAATTGGTCCAACTCTGCAAGTCAAAAACAACCGAAGATCAAATTTTATAGCTTATCAAAAGAAATATTGCAGTAAAATCACAATTCTCAATACATAAAGCAAAATTTTGGCATTGTCGTCATGAGATGGTGATCATTGGTACTGCAAGTTCAAAAGAAATGAAATGTTTACGGCAAGTATGTCATGAGCTGCGACATCTCAAGGTCAAAAATATGACAACTTCACCATATATCTCAAGAAAGTCAGAATAGCTGAAATGCATTGGCAGAATAGATGAAGTGGACCCTTTGAAGGGAAACATGTGCTAAAATACAGTTGAAAATGTTCACACGAGACAGTCGCCCTATACTTCACTCTTGGACGCCAGTCTCGTGGGGGGCATTTGTTGCACCGGTTTTTGCTCAAAGAAAAGATGAAGAAGAGAAGAAAAAAGGGGAAAAAAAAGAAAAGAAAAAAAACAAACGGGAAAACCTCACCTCTGTGGACCTGTCTTGGCCTCGCTTGCACCTGCTCACCCCCGCGCCGCTGCTATCAGAGGAAGAAGAAGAAGACCGGGCCCCTGTTTCCTGTCCTGCTGACAGAAGGAAAAGAAGTGAGGAGGGAGAAGACCGCCATGGCCTGCACCTCCTCCGGCCGCCGCCTCTGCCAGGGCTGGCCGCCGCCGGTCCATGCTCTGTCCGCCGTCGTCGGAGGAGGGGGCCACAGAAACCGCCGCCTCTGCCTGGGCTGGCCGCCGCCGGCCCTGCTCTGCCCGCCCTTGCGCTGCCCGCCATCGCCGGAGGAGGGGGGGGGGGGGGCGCAGGAACCGCCGCCGCGCCTCGCCTCCCCTGCCGCTGCTGGCTAAGCGAAGAGGAGAGGAGGAGGAGGTCATGCACCTCGTCCCTCCCCGCGATCTCCCTCTCGCGCTCTCTCTCTCTCTCCCTCGCTCTCGCCGTCTCTCCCGATGCCCTAAAGGGCATAAACACAAAAAGAAAAAGAAGATGGGTGAAAAGAAAAAAGGAAAACAAGGGGAAACATGAAAAAAGCCATGTGCAAATGACCGGGACGGGTCTGCAAATGATCGGGACGGGTCTTCAAATGACCGGGACGGGGTCTTCAAATGACCGGGACGGTGTCTTCTCCACCCCCTATAAAAGCACATGGGGCGGCCAAGTTAGAAAGGAGGATTTCTGAACTTTGAAAACCAGAGCAAGGCTCTGAGAAGACTGCAAGGCGGTCTGGAAGAAGGGTCTGCAAGGCAGCCCTAAAAAAAAATATCGTGCAAGGCGCGATTTTGGCTATTTTCAAGTCCGGAAAAAGGTCTATTGGGCTTCCTTATTGGGCCTAAATTCCTTATTGGGCTTGAATTTCATATTGGGTCTGGATTACTTATTGGGCCAGACTTGTACTTTTACACAGTTAATTGAGACATTTTGTGCTTATTGGGCTGATATTTGACAAATTATCTTGTGTGATTTATTGGGCCTAGTGGGCTATTTTTAAAACATTTAATCATGCCTTATGTGAATTATTTCATTTAATGTCACGTTTATTTAAAACGTTGCACTACGTAATTCCTTAGTCAAAATCAACCAAGTTTTCGACAAACGTTAACGAAATATTTTCCAAACATTATTATTTAATTTTCAATAACATAAAATCAACAAACAAGTTATGTTTCACATCAATTTTAATCCACCTTAAGTTAAACACCTTTTAAATCAAATAAATAAATGAAAATGTTAATTTAATTCACATAATCATAATGTAAATAAATAAATAACGAAAATGCTTAAATAAATGAAATTAATAATCCTAAAATACCAAAAAAAATGAGAAAATGCATTTAAAGATCAATAAAAAAATGAAATAAATATCAGAAAATTTCAAAAAAAATAGATTGCATGTTTGCAACCATGTTTTCTTTCATGTATAATTCATTTCATTCAAATGTGAGTCATATTCTCTTGTTTCTAAGGATTTGTCTGATGGTTAATCAAGGGTATTCAGCCTTTGTGCTGATGCAATTAACACTAACTGAGGTTAGTGGAGGAGGTCAAATGAACTAAGCAAGACCATGTCCATGTAAATAAATAAAACCCAAATAAATCAAATCTAAAGATAAATTTAAAATTTTAAAAAGTTAAAAAATAATTTTCACAGGGGTATATCATCCCAATTAAATGGATCACAACAACGATTTGTTTATGTACTTTTAAAGGCCAAGAAGATGTGTATCATATGGCCCTGACGAGTATAGATTCCCTCTACAGTCCCAAGAAAACAATGATATGCGGACAACGATAGAAGTTCGTCATCGATGACCTTCGACACGCACTGCGGAAAAGCTTTAGCAAGAGCGAAAGACCCCTTGGGACTTGCTCCCTTTTCTACCTCAAGGGGGTCTTTTTAAAGGAGGAGGAGGGGGCTGCGCCCTACTTAAGCCCCTTGCTGGGCCCAAAAGGTCCCTACGTGGGCCATTTGGGTTTGGCAGGCCCCTTTTTGGGCCGGTCTGGCCCCAGCAAGGTCCAAATGGGTCCGCTGAACCCCTAGCAGATTGGCCGACCCTCCAAAAGGCTGGGTTCAACGTTTCAATCCGTTGGGAAGCCCAACGGGTTCATTTGGCCCCTGCGGGGCCAGTCAAACCCGCTGAGTGCCAACGGGTTTGACTGGGCCAAAGAAAGGCCAAACCAACCCGCTAGGTGCATTCTGGATTTTTAGACACACAGTGAGTCCAAAAGCCTCTTTTTGAGGCCTAATGAACCTACTAGGCCTCCTATAGGCCATTTTGGCCCTCCTACTTCTATAAATAGGCCTCGGTGGCCCCATTTCAAGGCATCTAGATTAGTAGAAGGGAGCCCACACTTGGAGGAGCATTCAGTTGGTAGTAGTTGGTTTGTGCTCGTGTTCGTGCTTGTTTGTCGGTTCTTGCATTCGCCGGCCCATTAGTATAGACTCGACAAGGGTATGAAATCACATAAATGCCCCCAGGCCTCTAGACTTATACCCTTATACCTTCATGGGTCGGGTGACGTACGTGATATAACATCCGTATGTTATTTGGACAACGACAATTTGTAACTCTTAGAAGTTACAAAAATGCCCATCCATGCGGATCAAACTATTCATGTCCTGTAAATTGCAATTATACCCTGCAAGTTCTATAAATCGTGGTTATGTCCTTATACTTCGTGTTAGTGTGAGCCCACCTTGTACAAACAACAATTTGTTGACCACCACTTGTATATGTACCAATGATGAACAAAATGAAATATTTTCATTTCTATGCATTAATTTTTGTGGTCATGTGGCAAACTACGCACCAGCCCCTACGTTCTGAACATGTCTATGACATACCTAAACAACTTCTGAACCTTTCGAAAATTGCCTCAATACTCTTGAAGGTCGTTAAATACTTCAAAAAATCTTTGCTAGCCTAAAACTTGTATCAAGTCCTCCTGGCCTAGTCAAATTACCATTATACCCTACAACCCAAATGTGGTCTAATAATCTCTGAATCTTCTAGAAATTGCCTTAGAGCCCTAGAAGTCAGGAGTTACGCCGAAATCCCTCTCTAGTTCAAGAATTGTAACAAGTCCCTTGAATTGACCATAATTACCAAAGTACCCCTGGGGGTCCAGAACCCTTCATCATCTCTCTCGAAAAGACATATGGCTCTTGCCTATGTTTGTATGCTCCGGATTATAGGGTCTTCTTTGAATCCTATGTGGTCCACGATAAAATCCTAGCCCCATCAAATCCCCTGACGATGAATAACAACCTATAGTGAGCCTTTGCAATTGAGTTAGCACTTATTATTAGAACCTAAGAAAAGGATCCAAGGACCTCTCTAACGGTCAGTCAAAGGTGTTCAAACTTTAAGCCGATGTACATTATCACCGATTGCAGTCAGTGGGAAATGGTCCTGAACTCGAGCCCTATTCGTCTGATATACTTATAAGCGTACGGAATTCCGCACTGGTTATTCATATAACTCTCAAATGTGCTATATAAATTTCCCCTTTCAAAAGGCCTCAAAAGAGAAATTTATATTTTTCCCTAAATATTAATTCCGTGTCCAAAAACACGGTTGAGGGATGACGCGCCTTGTAGTTGTGTAGTATTTGGCCTAGAAGTTTATAAAAGAAGGGGTGTCGAGGGGACATCCATGCATTCTTTTGGGATCCAAGGATATTTAGGAGCTGGCTTATGTCTACAAGGCCTTATAAGGGTTAGATGTTCAAGTTAGTAGGGTGACATCCATGCATTCTTTACATTATTGGAAGAGTTTCCTCTATTTTAAGCTTGCATGTGACCCTGGCTAGGTTTTCGATAATTTGGGGGAGCAATTGGTGGAGAATTGGTGCTATGTTTAAAGATCTTGGGCCTTAGGAGTAGGGGTTTCCTTGAAAACCCTTTGAGGGTTATTTTCTTCTTCTTAGTAGGGTGGTCTTCACATGGAAGGCAGGATCGGGATCGGGATCGAGCCTGGTCGATCCGATCCTGGATCGGATCGGATCGCAAGATCCCATCGATCCAAGGGAAGTTTTTTGGAAAAAAATGCAGGAAAATTCAGGAAAAAACAGAAAAAATGAGAAAAAATCTGATAAATTGAAAGAACTAATATTTGCATCAAAAATCAATTATACATGCATTCATAGTACATGAAACATGAAATTTAAGACATTATACACGTAACTTACATTGATAGAAGATTAATAATCTTTCCATCCACTTCCAGACATAGATGAGTCACCATCATTTGAGTTTTGGTAGCTATAACCAAAGAGAGAATTTGCTAAATCATGCATACCCATTTGAATCCCTCTTTGTGTAAATTGTTGACTTAAGCTTTCTCCAGATTGTGATGGAGCTAGACACCATATGCCAAGCGGTTTGTATGTACTTGTTGCTTCACTATGCTCTTGTTCTTGTGAAGGCCAAGGTCCCCATCCTCCTTGTACTCCAAGAGGTGAGCTACTAATATCTGAGTATGGTAAAATGGGAGGCTGAAATGCAGGTATATGAGTAGACCCTGAACTATAGTTTGGCTCCCAAGGTGGCCACTCATAGGCTGCATGATGTTGTTGTTTTTTCATTTTTTTCAAAATTTATAACTAAATTACGAAATTAAAAAATATGTATACCTTAAGAAGAAAAACTTCTCCCTTGCTTGAATAAGATCTCCTGAGATCTACTCAAGAAGAACTCCCTTGGGCTTTGCCTTTGGATGTGCTCCTAACCTCTTTAAAGCTTCAAAGAGAACAAAGGGTTTAGAAGAAGAAGAAGAAGAAGAGAGAGGAGGAGGAGGAGGCCGGCTGGGGAGGAGGCCAGCGGCGGTGGAGGAGGAGGCTGCCGGAGCTGGGGAAGGGGGAGCACCCTTGCGTGCTTCCCTGGATGCCCAAAACCTGCAAAATATGGTGTCTTCGGGTGGGATCGCAGAACTAAAGGGGGATCGCGCCGGATCGCGACGGATCGACCCTTATCGGGTCGGATCGAACAGGGATCGATCGACTTTGCCCGATAAGGGGTCAATCCGGCGGGCAAAGTCCAAATTCGAACTTAAACCCTCCGGATCGACGGAATCGCACTGGGATCGATCGATCCCCGTTCGACTCGAGCGATCCAACTCAGATCCTGCCGAGTTGGGTCGATCCACCCTGAAAACAGGGATTTTTGGGGGCTTCCAGGCAGAATCGGATCCTTACCTGTCGATCCGATCCAGGATCGAGCGATTCTTGCTCGTTCCTAGCGATTCTACCTTCCATGGGTCTTCATGCTTTCCTTGGTTTCTTGTGGAATTCGGGTTCCTATGGTTAGCATGCTCATTTCTTGTTAAGTTTAAAGTTTAATACATGTTACAATATGATTCCAAAGACTTATGTTTTCAGATTTTGTTTAAAAAGCATGAAAGTTAAGAAGAGATTGGGTAGAAATCATGATTTAGGTTTGTTTTTGTGGTTTTAATGTATGTCATAGTTTTTGTAGCTTCCCTTCTTTTTATACAATAAGTGTTTGTTGTGTAAATTGCATGATGGATGCATTCTCTGATTGAAATGGGGGTTTCTAGTGTTTTGGGACTTAATACGTAGGTATCTCAGGATGCATCTTGAGACTTACCATTGATGATAAACGCGTTTTCGGAACTCTATCACGACGACAGATTTCGACGTGTTTATCATCCAGTGGCCTAATCTTGTGAATAGTGAAGAATTTTAGAATTGTTTTATATTTATTGGACTGTAGGAATGACATGTTATTTACCTTGCACTTTTCACTAGTCAGGAGCCTGGTACTGTGTAGTGTGTACCTTGTACTGTGTGTGCTGATGGGGTTAGTCCAAGTGATGTATGTGCCGTCACAGTTTGGTGCTGTCTCCCTAGACTTCCCTTGCGTGTGTGCTCGTCTAGGTAAAGGAAAAAGATGGCCTGACACAGCATTTAGAGTCTTGTGTCACTTGAGTACTCATGGTTGGGGAAGTGGATGCTACGCAGGCGTGCGGGTCCCCATTAGTCCCCGGTGTACTTCTCAAGTGCCTCGCTCTTTAGGCCCCAGAACCCAAATGAGGTAGCCAGACATAGGATTGCAGCCCGACTAGGTTGCAAGAGTTGTTGGTTGAGTAGCCTCCTTGCCTCTCCTTGTCTGGGGCGATAGGTGTGAAGTAGCAGTTGGAGTGTGTTTTTAACTGCGAGACTAGTTTAGTTGTATTGTGTATTACTTGTCTAGATCTATTCCGTTACCCGAGCGAACATTCTACTTTCTGACTCATGGCTTAAAGAATGTGTTCTGCATTTCATTAACTATTATTGTTGATTGCTTGCTTTATATGCTCCAACTCTTAGGGTTGCCTTATTGAGCCAATGAACTTGTGAGTTGTGAGGCTCATTCCTCTACTTTTGTTTTTTAGGCAGTAAGGCGGTAGTGAGCATCAACAGACTAGCACCCAGCCTCGGACTGAGCCACAAACTTGAGAATGTGGTGGTAATTTCCTAGGACTGTTCAAAGTTTGGTCCAACCCGAAGAATCGAACCGAACCGAATCGACCGGTTTGGGTCGATTTGGTTCGGTTTCAAGACTCCTATAGTTCAATTCGGTTTTACATTGTGGAATCGAAATGAACCGAATATATGCATATAATTAATTAATAATACATAATATCATAAGAGCGCTTGTGGCAGAGTGGCTTTGAGCGCGGGCCGCGCGCGACCTCCCCTTGGAGGTCGCGAGTTTGACTCTCGCAACACCCTTAAAATCCAACTTTTTATCTATTTTTGGTTTGAACCGAACCGGTTCACTTGGGGCGCTCGGTTCAATTCGGGTTAGATAAAAATAGGGGTGAACCGGGCCGACCCGACTCGTGTTCACCCTTATAATTTCCAGCAATATCGTTATAGTTTTATACACCTCATGGTATGCCTCAGGATGACGTATATATTTGACTTACGACTATATTATATTTGGGACAATGTAAATTAGTGTGCTTATGTATATATTTTAGCTTGTAACTGCATATCATGTTGAGCTTTATTTTCTTATATTCTCATTAGACTGGCGTTTTCCTCCCGAGTCTTCGGGCTCGTGGGATGGCAGTGCCTGATCGGGTCTGTTAATGGCTCCAGGTGATGAGGGCCATTACAGAGGAATGGATCATCAGAGATCGAGAGATGGGAGTTCTTCACGTTGGGGACGCTGTCGTGGAACCTTTCCTTACCTGGGTCATAGAAGGACAAAGGTGGTTTTAAATGGGGTCCCTTTGCCCCTTTGCGATGAGGGGATCCAGTTCTTGGTTAAGGGTTTTGGGAGTCTTGAGAAGGGCAGCCTTGGGTTCATTAACCTGGGAACCAAGATTGTGGTGGTGGCGGTCATTCAGGTCTCTGGCTTGGTGGCCTTGCTGGGGCATTTATCACTGTCGAGGTTGACAGGGAAGAGTTTGCCACCCGACTTTGGATGCTAGAGGAGCTGCAGAAGAGGTCGCTGCTGGGGTTAAGGCTTCTGGGTCGTTGCTTGGAGGAAGAAGACATATGACCATTAGATCTGGCGGGAGTTTTGAATTCCAGTTTAGACCAGTTCACTGTGGCGCAGATTCACTTCGGTGTCGAGTAGTCATCGAGGCTTGGTTAGTCGGAGGCTATAGGCAGGTTGACCCGTGACTTACACATTGCTCCATTAGCACATGACAGGTCAGGGGGGACTCGAACAGTGTCATCCCGCCTAACCCATCTCGCCCCCCTTGCCACTTCTTGCCCCTACAGGTGAAGATTGGCTCTAGCACCTCTCTCGACCCAATCAGCGACCCGTTAAGAGCAGTCGGTTGATGGATCAATGCATAAGGAACCTAGTGACTAGATTTCCTCTAATGGCAGTTGGGTATTTGACCAGAACAAGTCGGCTTTGATACTGGATGCAGACCAAGTCTGATGTGGCAAACTGGATGGCTCATCCTGCTTCAAGGTGCTCTACCTTTGTTCCCTCGTTGTGCCTTCCCTGAAGGGCCTTCCTTCAGTGGAGAGAGGCCAACTGGTGGAAACTATGACCTAGGGCCGTGAAGTCCTTACTATCCTTGGCAGCCTGTCGATATGGGGAGCATCTCTTTTGGTAGGGAATGGGCCAACTGCTTCCTTCCTCCTTACCCCTTTGCATCTCGGCACACAGGCCCTCTCTTTATTGCCGTGGGAGGTGGGAGTACCACAAAGAACACCTAGGCTCCCCTATCGCCTTCGGTCATGTGTCAATGGGATCTTATTCTAGTGGGGTTCTTGCCTCTTGCTTAGCCACTGGACTTGCAGGCTTTGTTGGCAATTGTCTTGGCTTAGGAGCACTCCTTTGATGGAGAGGGGGTTTACATACTGGGTGGGGCAGAGATTGTTGTACAAGAGGAAGATGAGGGCCAGGGATGAAATAGGTTAGGGATTGATGAAGTAAGGGATTTGCTTAATGAAGTTGAAATCTTTGTGATAGAACGTGCGAAGGGGGTGTGGATTAGATTGGGATTTCCTTTGAGCGACTGAGAAGAACTTGAGGGGAGTCTTCTCTAAGATCAACAAATGCTAGAGTGCTATATCCATTCATCAATGAGAAGGAAGGTAAGATTATCCTCTGTCCATTCATCAATGAGGATTGTCTCATAGAATGTGAGAGGTTTGGGAGGGGTTGAGAAAAGAAGGGCTGTGAGGGAGTTAATTAGGAGGTGCAAAATTGACAATTTATGTTCACAAGAAACGAAGTGTGAAGGGGATAATAATGGCCTTCTTAGGGAGATTGGAGGTGCCAAGCTCTTCCATGGGGTTGTCTCCCATACTGTAGGTAGGTTTGGGGGGATTATGGTCCTTTGAAATCCATATGAGGTGGAGGAGGTGTCTCACGAGAGGGTGATTTGCAGGTGGACTGTCTTTTTGCACTTTAGGAGTGTTTGGGATGGTTCCCTTTGGGACTTCACTAGGGTCTATGGCCCTCAGCCCAAGGATGAGAAGCGTTAGCTAAGGGAGGATTTGATTCAGTTTCACCTTTCTTCAAGACGCCTGTGGTGTCTTGGAGGGGACTTCAATACAGTTGCCGCTTCTTGGGAGAGGTCTGGGGACAATGCTTTGGCGGGAGGGATAGATCATCATCATCAGAGCCTTATCTTATTATTTGGGGTCGTCTACATGAATCTTGTTCTACCAAAGATTTCTATAAGTGTTATATTCATGTTTAAACTCAATAGGCCAATGTCCTTCCTAATAACATCACACTATTTCATTTTAGGCCTTCTCCGAACTCTTTATTAGTATCCACTAAGATTTAGTCACATCTGTTAACCGACGCTTGAGTTAGGGCGACGGTGCACGTATCCAAACCACCTGAGTTTATTTTATCTCATTTTACTATCAATTGGAGTTATCCCCAAGTCCTCACGGAAGCGCTTATTCCTAAACTTATCTTTTTTTAGTCTTACTAGATATTTATCTTAGCATCCTCATCTTTACTACACATATTTTGTTAATGTGTTTCTTTCGTACTGCCTAACACTCAGTACCAAGAGGTTATTTTGTTATCGAGAAGTTGTTTTGATGGACATATGATTTCTCTAGTTTATCCAAGAGGTTGTTTTGGCGAACTTAGGCATGTCTTAGAGCTCCTTCACATGGTCCAACATGAGAGCTAATGTTTCTTGCTCCAAGCTGCGCAGATTCTTAGTCTCCATTGATTGGGAGGATCATTTCCCCAAGCCCAAATGTTGGGGTTGGCGAGGTCCTTCCCCAACTGCAAGCCTATTCTGATGTAGACTTCCAAATAGTATGGTAGATACCTTGGTTTCAGTTTTGAGTAGCTCTGGCTTAGAGAACCTAATTTCTTGGAGATCGTTGTGGGTGCCTAGAGTGCCCCTATTGCCAGTTCCTTAGCTATGGGTACGTTGGTGAAGAAATTGAAGCATGCTATGCACATTCTCCATTCTTGGGGGGCAGGTAAAATTCTCCCTGAGAGGGTGGCTAAGGATACGTTCAACACCTTGTAGGGTTGGGTAGTTTGGGGAAGCATGCCTTATGGATGACGAAGATAGGATATCGAAGGACTCTTTGAGGCGCCAGTTTGATGACTTCCTTGCGTGGGAGGAAATTTACTGGAGACAGAGATCGAGGGAAAGATGGATTAAAGAAGGTGACATGAATATAACCTACTTCCAACGAATTGCTTCGGGGAGGAGAAGGGTCAACTCCATCTCTAGCATCAAGGTGGGGACCCTTGCTTCTCTTCACAAGTGGAGATTGGGGATCAGGCGAGAGCCTTCTACTCTTTTTTTGCGGAGGAGTCTTCTTGTAGGCAGACTGCGGATGATTGCCGTTGACCTCCTTTCCAGCCTCTCCCCTGATGAAAGGGACGCTATCTCGCATCCCTTCTCGGAGGAGGTCTACTGGGCTGTCTTTTCTCTGGCAGGAGACACGGTCTCTGGCCTCAGTAGCTTCCCCTTGGTACTCTTTTAGAGGTGTTGGGCTATAATTAAAAGGTGTTAATTATGACATTTAGAGAATTTCAAGAGGGGAGAGCTCACGTGGGGGACATCAATAAATCTTTATTGCTCCTCATCTTTAAGAAGTCGGGTGCCCAAGATTTTCGGGATTTTCGGCCCATCAGCTTACTTAATGGTACCTAAAAACTCATCACCAAGGTTTTAACAGGAAGATTAGAGATGTGACAAAATCTTAGTGGATACTAGTAAAAGAGTTAAGGGAAGGCTTAAAATGAGATCATGCAATGTTATTAGGAAAGACTTAGATTTCTTGAGTTTAAACACTACTATAGAACTTGATATAAGTTTTTGGCGGAAAAGAATTCATGTAGCCGACCCCAAATAATGGGATAAGACTCTGATGATGATGATGATGATGATGATGATGATTTGTCTTTGTGATGGATAAATTAGTTAGCCATTTCCAGAGAGCTGTCATTAGAGGAAGACATATCTTGGACAATTTTTGGTGGCGCTCATGCAGTAGAGGAGGAAATGCATAGTTCTAAAACTTGGCTTTGAGAAGGCTTATGATAGGGTCAATTGGTAGTGTCTTGTTGATGTCTTGCATAGAACGAGGTTTTGGTGCCAAGTAGATTTCTTGGGTAAGACGTAAGAGCTTATGCCACTGCTACTTAGCAATTCTCATTAATAGAAAGATGGCCTCCTGGTTCCATAGCAGTCGGGGTCTGCACCAAGGGGACCCACGGCCCACTTTCTCCCCTCTTGTTTGTGCTTATGACGAGTGTTTTTAGTAGGGTGTTGCAGAAGGCCGAGGCTTCTAGTTTGATTAGAGGCTTCTAGTTTTGTAGAGATGGCCCCTCTCTTACACATCTGTAGTATGCAGATGATACTATTTTGTTCCTAGAGGAGAGGGGTCAATACCATGCCATGGCAAGACTCTTGCTAGAACTTATTGGAGGAGGTTATCAGTCTGAAGGTTAACTTTAATAAAAGTCTCCTAGTGGGGGTGAATATGGAGGAGAGTCCTTCATTGAGGGCGACTACTTTGTTGGATTATTGTACTATTGGGGAGTTCCCCTTTTTTTACTTGGGCCTACCTCTTTCCCTTGAGGCCCTTCGCTGTGCAGACTAACTTCCCATTATTCAGCGATATAAGTCTAGACTTGCAGGATGGAAGACGAGATTGTTATTTTATGGGGGTCAATTGACTTTGCACAACTTAGTTATGGATAGTCTCTCTACTTATTTTTTCTCTATGTTCTGCATTACCAATGTAGTGGCTAGGAAGCTTGAATCAATCCATAGTAGATTTTTTTTGTCATGGTAGTGGGGATAGGTGCAGAGGTTGGCATGACATTTCTTGAGGTAGAATTACTACCAGTAAGGAACAAGGAAGTCTAGGGCTAAAGAATGTCAGAAATTTCAATTTAGCTCTCCTATGTAAATGGCTATGGAGGTTGGGGAATGGGGATTCGGGAAGAGGGGTTATGGTCCTAGGTGATTAGACACCACTACTTCTCTTCCTCCAGGGTTTGGGGCCTAGCCCCCTCCCCCTACCAGAGGATCTCCCCTCTCTGGCGGGATATCTCCTCTTGCAGAGACGTTCTTGCCGCGGGTGTTTGGGTCTAGTTGGGAGATGGTCTTAAGTGCCTTTTTTGGAAGGACAAATGGTGTGGAGACATCACTTTAGAAACCTTGTTTCTTGGTCTCTTCGCTATTTCGGCGGCTCTTATTGGCACTGTGATCTAGGCCTTTGATTAACACATCCTAGGGGGATCATGGGCCCCGACCTTCAGGTGTGAGCAATTCCAGAGTCTTATGTCCTTGCTCCTATCCTTCCACCTACAGGATGGGGAGGATGCGTGTAGCTGGAGACCGGGAAAGAAAGACATCTTCTTAGTCAAGTCAGCTTATGCAACTTGCTTGGATGAGGGTGTGCGTTATGGCTTTTTCAGGAAGTGTGGATGCCAAATAGTCCTCTCAAAGTCAAGCTCTTGGCTTGGAGGTTTACCCATGGGAGGCTTTCCACTAGGGACAAATTGACCTGCTTCTTGCCGGATTTTGAGTCCTACCTATTGTCTCGTGGGGCCAAGGAGTCGTCGTTGGACCACTTTTTTGTTGGATGCTCCTACTCATGGGAGTGTGGAGAGGGATTGCACAGAGGACCAGTTGTACAATCAACCTATAGGGTGATGTTTGTTGTTTACTTCAGGAGTGGGATAGACCGTGGCTTCTCAAGCCAAATAGGATGGTCTGGCGACTTATCCTTCATGCCACTCTATGGGCGCTATGAGGTGAGTGGAACCACCATATCTTCCAGAGAGAGTCGCATGTGGAGGAAGCTCTTTTACTTGTTTGGGATAGGGTGAAGGAATGGGCATTCACATTTATATCTCCTCTTTTTGGGTGTTTGGGGGGATAGTCCTTTCACACCATCTTGGTGTGGTCTTGTTGTATAGGTGTGTTGGGGGTTCGCTTCTTTTTGGGTTTTGGCCCACCTATACTTGTACATTCTCTTTCATTTTAATACACTCGTGGTACTACCCACTTAAAAAAAGAAAAACTTGTTTTCTTGCCCATTTGATTAGTCCAAAATTGTTCTTACATTCCTTAATTCTTGTTTTATCAATTTTACTTGTCACATCCTCTTGTATTAGTGGTCCTAGGTCTTTTACTCCTTCACTTAAGCATTCCTCACGTTTCCAATGTTGAAACTATCTGGAAACTGTGTTTTATTAAGACTCCTTTACTAGAAGTAGAACATTTCCATCTTGAAATTTATGCTTTCTCAAATGTCAGACAGATTTGGAGAGCATTAAATATATGGGAGCTTTTATTTGAACTTTCTTTCTGGTTCAACAGAAAATTGTTGGCTTGGACTTGTAGGTACTTCGTGGGACAAAGATGCCAAAGAAGTAGTCCTACTAAGAGGATAAGTTAATACCCTATTTGCTAACAACATTTCCCTTGGCAACTCCTGAAAGTATCTGAACATGAGATGGACTGTAGTATCATCTCCAACACCAGACTTATGCTCATGAAACCAATAACAAGAAAGCTGTCCCCTTTCTCGAGGAAAGCCAAGATGATATTATTCTTCAGCTGTTCCTGTCCAAACACTTACGGAGGATCAAGAGTATATGCCAATGAAATATGGCTACCCGTCTGCCTTTAGCTCATGTAAAGGTCTGTTTCAGGCAAGATTCATTGGGTGATATTGGATCACTCTGGCTCCAGCAAGACCTTGCAGGCTTGGTCAGTCCTAGAGTGGCCAACTGGCTCGAGTGGCTTCCCACATTTGTGTTTCGGGTAGCATCATTATGCTGTATCTTCCAACAGAAGTGGCATTTGGTTTGCAGGACTCCAACCTGTAGGGCATTCCTGCTTCAAGGTTATGGATTCCTGCAACAATTCTCCAATAGTTACGTGGCAAAGTGCAAGGTGATTACAGCTTTATTTGCAGAGATTCCGGGGAAGTTTGTAGCTGGTCTTTACATCATTCTGTCAATTTAATTCATCTAGCTCTCATTTTCAATAAGAGCAAGATGGTTCTGTCTACCCTTGAGGTCCTTGGAGATTGTCTCTGAATGGGTTACTATGTGTGATTTCTGGCCGTCCAAAGCTTCCTCTCATGTGCATATTTCAAATCACACTGCCTTCAGGATCAGATTTATGGTATTCTGGCTTGTCTGACCCCGCATGGCTAAGAGGTTAGTATCTTGGTCAATCATTCACTGGAACAAATTACCTGCACTCAGCGGAGGCTCCAAAGAAAGAAGTGGATTTCTCTACCCTGTATCCATGGAAACAAGCGGAAAGGAATTGGAAGGACAAAAAAAACAGGTTCCCAAGTCTCTTAAGTGCAGCATCAAATCTAATGATGGAGTGTACATCAGACCGTCAAAACTCCTCCAAGACGGGTGTATGGTATATCTTGAAGTGACATGACATCTATTCGGAAGTCTCTAACATGAACTATCTGAGAGCTCATTGACTCCAGCACTAACAGCACCTTACAATTTTCAGATTACCACAAGACTCGTTGTGGTTATGAGAATTCTTTATTATTATTATTTTTGTAATAATCAGACAAAGATTACCGTTGGTCCGCAGCTATGACCGATGAACAGCCATCGAACAACTGATGTTGTCCTTCAGTAATCAGCGATTTGCCGTATAGGTGTCTGAGACTCATTATTTTTTGGACAGTGAAAGTTGGATACTTCATTCACACAAGAAACAGGTACATCCGGTGAACAAATCCATTGAGAAGGGTTGACAGAGATCCATGCCTAGCTCCATACCAAGAGCTTCCAAACAGGATAGTCAGAGCATGGCAAGAGCCATGGCAGACAGATGGACCGGAGGTCCTTACACAATGGGTAAACCCCAAATACTCAGAGAGAACTTCCGTCGCATAGAGTGTCGTGAGCAGGCAAAGGTCGTCGCCGAAGGCTTCACGGTGGGATAAACTGTATCCTCGTACCCTAATACTGGGAAAGAGCTCGACGGGGGGTTGAACGGAGACACCAACTGAGACATTGAGCAAAGCGGTGGAGATCAAGCCGGGCCACAACAACAGCCACCGGAGATGCAGGTTGGGTCTTGATGCAGACGACAACCTCTCGGAGATCGGGGAACACGATCCACCCTAGAGGAGATACAGGGGAGGCAAACAACACAGCACCAAACAAACGATAACCTACTAAGAAACCGCAGTCGGACCTCCAATAAGAAACCGCAGTCGGACCTCCAATAAGAAACCGCAGCCGGACCTCCAGTCGAACCACCGGGCTGACTGGAACAGATCACCCATTTTTCTGAAGACGACAAAAGCTGTCAACTTGAATACTGTTTATTTTGTGAGTCGAGACAGCAACATGTCAAGCTTTATCTGTATGACACAGTCTTGCCAATCCAGTCTTTGGCTTTTATTCTTCTTCACGATTATCACATTCCTCTCTCGTCTGCTATCTAATGCAATAAGGAATAAAATATTTTCCCTTCGAAACCCATTTCGTCCTGGAAGACTTGATATGATATTCCACCACGTCGGAGCCTCAGCAACACAAGGGTCTTCCTTTTAAATTATAGCCAATTTACCTTTATTAACGTGTTACAGTTAGATTAAGCACCAACACCTGTGAAGGTATTAACATCCGCAGGGGTTGATATGTATATTTATTAATGTATTAACCTGTTGACATGTGGTTAGTATAAAGGGGGTTCGTATGTTAAAAATCTATAAACACGTTAATAGCTTCTTGACAAGTATTAGGAAATAAGGATGGAGGGTCTGACAAGGAGGGCGGTAATTAAAAAGGGTTTTTGTATATATATACCCCTCTTAGAAGATCAATTAGGTAAGAATCCTTTCTAGATTTGTGTTTGTACATATACTTCTCATATAGATACAAAATGCTTCGAAAGATCCTACCATAACCTCTGTGATGGAAGTCAGGAATATGTTCTGAATATTCTTCTCTCTTATTTTTAATAGGGATATGTATGCAAAAATAAACAAAATAGTCTAAATATCTTTTTGATGTCTGTCGTGGGATGTTATGATATCTTTTAAACAAGGTTTGTCGTACCGTTCGGATTGACCGTGCTATATTCTCTGTGATACGATACCGTATTGTTGAGATATGGTGGGAAAATAGTTTGTTTGATTTTTTTAATTTTATAACTTGATAAATATTTAAAATGAACAAACTTCAAAGAAGACTCCATCCAAACTCAAGATATACTCTCCATCTCTTCTCATACATGGACTCTCTCTCTCTCTCTCTTAAACATATCATAGGACTCTATAGGATAGAAAAAGACTACCACTACGTGAAGAGACCCCTGGAGACTCTGCTCACCAAGCCCCATTGTCTCAAAGCCAGAGGAGAGGTTATTCTCAACATTGCACCCTTTCTTTCTCCCCTTTCTCTTCCATATCCTCCAGAACCATCAGAGATATCACGTCTTCTACAACCTGAAAAGGGGTTGATATGCTCATGAAGTTTTCATCAAAGTTGTTATACTCTTCTTCAGCTTCGTCCTCGAAGTGGAATCACCTCAATTGATGGTTTGTGCCCGAAGTTATAGCAGATTATTCTTCACATTATCTCTCATATCATGATCTATCATGCCTTCCACATCTTAAACAAGGGCATATCTCTTCGAGACTTATTCATGAAAGTTGTTTCTCATGACTTCCTCTACGAGCTCCAACTAGAATCATATTAAATGAAGGTCTGTGCTTAAAGATACAGTAGATTATTCTTAACATTCTCTCTCATATCGCGATCCAAGCTAGTAATGAGTGCGACCTCTCTACAGCCTGAACGAGGGTGATCCTTTGGGCTCTTCATGAAAGTTGTTCATGATGTGACTAATATATTCTATTAGATCAACACCAAGAATTCGAAAATAGAAACAAAACTATAATGTCTTAAAATTTATAATAAAATATTAATATGACACTAAGAATTTAAAAGAGATAGTAAATTATACGTAAGACATGATCACTTATATAAAATATAATTATCTTTAATTTTAAAATATTTTCATATTATTAATATATAATTCTGGTACTATCTTTGATTGTGTGCACTTTAACAAGACGACATTCAGTTTCAAACTAAAGTCAAACTTGAAGTTATCATAATTACTAAAAAAATATACATATTCGAAAATGTAAAATATCAGGAATTATTGATGCATGGATGTTGAGATTAAGTCGACCTCCTGATTTTTGGGACAATTTTTACTTGACAAAAAATAATTAAAAAATTAAATTATAATTACTATAATTTATATCATCTCTTAATTAGCTTATGTTTAAAATTTTATCTCAATTAGACACCATTTAGACATCTTAAGTGTACATAGAGTTTGCCGCAGTACGACGAACTCTCTGTGCACTTCAACGGGACAACATTTAGTTTCAAAAATAAAGTTAAATCTGAAGACATCATAGTTACTAGAAAAATATATTGATTCTAAAAATATAAATATCAGGAGTTATTGATGCATAGATGTTGAGATTAAGTCGGCCTAATAATTTTGAGATAATTTTATTTAACAAAAATTAATTAAATAATTAAAATAAAATTATTATAATTTGTATCATCTCTTAATTAGTTTATGTTTGAAAATTTATCTCAATTAGATACTATTTAGACCTCTTAAATATATCGGATATGAGAGAGTAATGAAAAAAAAAATAGCAGACGGGACCGTACCGGTCTGTGGCGTGCCACCGCGACATGCCCGGATCACCCCATTAGAATGACCCGACCGTGCCTAGGACAGTTCTCACGTACTGCGGCGATTTGCCGCGATACAGCGAACCATGCTTTTAAGTCATTTTCTATCCACAAAAGAAAGGTATATACGAGTGAACATAAATTTAGGAAGGATTCTTACACAACTAATATTCTAAGAGGAGTATATATGTAAAATAAACCCTTAATTTTTTCAATTAGCTAATACCAATAATCTCTTAACCAAAATAGAAAATAAGTCAAATATTTGATAGAGATTTCTAATTAATTTGTCCAATTTTAATCTCATCACTTATAATAGCCCATATTTGATAAATAAAAAAATCTTCGGTTAATATATTTCTCTTGGTACTTGGCCATTAGAATTTAAAAAATATTCTATTAAGACACCGATGAAATTGTCAAATGGGGCTGAAGAAATTTTTACCGAACACTGAAAAGAGAGGAATCAACAGATACAATGGTTTGACAGAATTTTCAAATGAATGACAGATTAGTCATTTGACCTCATTAACTCCAACTCTATATATGAGGTGTCGGTAATGATATTAAAATTTTAGGGGTATATATACACAAAAATTTACAAGGGATATATATATATCTATACTATTATAATAAAATACAGTTCTGAATACTGCCACGTGGCAGCATCAAGATAAATTTTTTCTCGCCATACTTATTAATATAAAAACTTACTAATGTAATTTCTCTCCTATCTTTCTTTCCCATTAAAAATTTCTATTAAACATCTGACATTTTCTAAAAACTCACATTCTTACTCAAAACTCTTTTCCATTTTATTATCTTCATCAAAATACTTTCTCTCTCTTTCTAAAAATAATAAAACTGTATTACATATTTTTGAATAATTCTTTTTATTGAAATTATTATATTAATAATAAATGCTATTAATCTCGTATATACGATTTACAAATTTTATTTATTTAAATTTAATAATTTTCCGTACATGATATGGGTATGTAGAGATATTCTTTAGTCTCACATTGAAAGATAGTGAGAACAAATGTGTGTTTATCAGCAAGAGCCTCACCTCTTCTCTCAAGAGGACTCTTTTAAAGACAAAACCCCGAGCATGGGGACAATATCTCTTGAGAGGCACACTTAAATCACGTCTCTTCATTAGCACCGTCTGTGGGAACGAACGAGAGGCCATGCACCCTACCCGAGCGTCTCATCTTCATGAGACCCGCACACCCTTATCCTCATTGGGGGAGGTATTCTTTAGTCTCACATTGAAAGATAGTGAGAACAAATGTGTGTTTATCAGCAAGAGCCTCACCTCTTCTCCCAAGAGGGTTCTTTTAAAGGACAAAATCCCAAGTATGAGAACAATAAGGATAAAATCCCAAACATGAGAACAATACATTTTGAGAGGCACACTTAAGTCACGTCTCTTCAATATATATATATATATATATATATATTCCTTTTTTCTTTTAAGTTACTTGGATATCGAGGAATTTAAGAGCAACTGCAATCTTAAAAGATCAGTTCTCATAGCAGATATGAAGTACACAAGCTGCACTGGCTTGTCGAACACACCGCCATGCGCGATAGGTCCGGGGGTGGCGACCACTGGAGGGGATCGCCCTGCTGCTCCTCTCCTGTCTGCATCTTTTTAGAACAGTATGGGCTCCTGAGGAATGTTCCCTGAAACCACAAACGCTGGTGTCCACACACGCGCCGTCCTGGCCTCCTCCACCAGCCCCACCTGTTCCTTTCACCTCCGACTGCACCGCCTTCCATTCCAAAGCCTGTCTTTCGCATCGACGACGCCATACTGGCGGCGCTTCTTCCCCCAACTCCTCCCTCCTTTTGGATTACTTAGCGAGGAAGCAGTTCATTAGTTACTAGTTAGAGCGGCCGGCGACGACAACAACTTAGGCCCTTGGCCTCCGACCATAACGCCGGTGAGGCACCCATGGTGCTGCACCTGGTGGCGATCGCCAAGCTCAAGTTGCTCGCTGTGGCCTGCGGGGGCCACGGTCATGGCTCCGGGCAGCTCCTGGCGGCCCTTCTGGGTCTCTTCGTGCTCAAGCTTCCTTTGATCAGCAGGTACGCCCCTCGCAGCCTCGGGGACGCCTTCTTCTCCTCCAGGCTCTTCTTGTTCCGGTGTGGAAATGGAAAATTTATCAATTTAAAAATCTATTTGTTTATCATTGTTGTCTCATGTCTCATGGCTGCGCATTGTAAATTCAAATCCCGTCGGATGCTACACGAGCAATGGTGACGAGAGATGACCCTACAATTGCAGAGCGCGGGCGTGCCAGTCACCGAAGTGACAATAAATGGTTTGCCTCCGAGAGTCGGAGGGCTTTGGGTCTGTTGTGCGCACCGTTTGACTTCGTCAAACGAAAGTGAGTGTCGGGTCCTGGACCAAGATCCTGTCGTTGCCTGAACGCAACGACGTTAATTACATCTCTTTTAGAAAGAGAAAACCCTTGATTAATCGCCAGAATAGAAGGTCTTATGGCCTAAGTCGGGACATCCGATAAAAGGCGCAAAATAAAACTACAAGATTGCAGTCAAATTTGCAAGAGATTTTTTAATGTGTGTGTGTGCTATTCGTCTTTTAAGGTCAAATTGCATGCTTGTTCATTTATTTGTTCTCTTATTTTATTACACAATTTTTTTTATTTGAGTAATGCAAGAAATTTGACATGTTTTGATTGTCATTGTTCTTTTCATGGTTCGATCTCATTTGACTCTTATATGCCCAAACATCGTCATGCACAATCCATTTGATTCGGCAAGCAAAATGATTCGGCGGCTAAAACCATTCAGCAAAGGTGAATCAGGAGGAGCGAATCGGCAGTCAGGCCATTCAGCAAAGGTGAATCAGCAGGAGCGAATCGGCAGCCAGGCCATTCAGCAAAGGTGAATCAGCAGGAGCGAATCGGCAGCCAGGCCATTCAGCGGGGGTGAATCAGTAGGACTGAATCGGCAGCCAGGCCATTCAGTAAAGGCGAATCAGCAGGACTGAATCGGCAGCCAGGCCATTCAGCAAAGGTGAATCAGCAGGACTGAATCGGCAGCCAGGCCATTCAGCAAAGGTGAATCGGCAGCACTATTCACAGACCAAAATGATTCGGCAGCCCTTGCAACACACAAAACGCGTGGGAAACGGAGGATCCGAAGACCGGGTTGGAAGGAAATGGCATCCAGACCATGAAAGGGTTCTGTTCAATTCTAGACAAGGCGTGGGAACTAAGTTATCCGGCCCTTTTGTCCAAAATGTCAAATCATGGTGATTCTGCGGCCCTATTTGTGCATAGTTCTTGAAATCCGTGAGGAACCAGAACTGACAGACGGGATGGCAGCACCCACAATATGTATGGACACCATCTATGAGCTCGGATCGGGCACGGGGACGGACTATCCGACCCTTCATGTTCAAAACCACCCGGAAAAGTGATTCGGCAGCACTTCGGAGGCACGGTTCTCAAAATCCGGAGATGATCTGAGCGTCCAGTCGGGCTGGCGGGCTATTCAACATATGGAGAATACATCCGTGGGCCTGAACCGGGCATGGGTACTGGATACCGAACCCTTCATGTTCAAAGTCACCCGGAAAAGTGATTCGGCAGCACTTCGGAGGCACGGTTCTCAAAATCCGGAGATGATCCGAGCGTCCAGCTGGGCTGACGGGCTATTCAACATATGGAGAATCCATCCATGGGCCTGAACCAGGCATGGGTACTGGATACCGAACCCTTCATGTTCAAAGTCACCCGGAAAAGTGAATCGGCAGCACTTCGGAGGCACGGTTCTCAAAATTCGGAGATGATCTGAGCGTCCAGCCGGGCTGATGGGCTATTCAACATATGGAGACTCCATCCATGGGCCTGAATCGGACATGAGTATCAGATACCGAACCCTTCATGTTCAAAGCCACTCGGAAAAGTGAATCGGCAGCACTTCGGAGGCACGGTTCTCAAAATCCGGAGATGATCCGAGCGTCCAGCCGGGCTGACGGGCTATTCAACATATGGAGAATCCATCCATGGGCCTGAACCGGGCATGGGTACTGGGTACCGAACCCTTCATGTTCAAAGTCAGCCGGAAAAGTGATTCGGCAGCACTTCGGAGGCACGGTTCTCAAAATCCGGAGATGATCCGAGCGTCCAGCCGGGCTGACGGGCTGTTCAACATATGGAGACTCCATCCATGGGCCTGAACCGGGCATGGGTACTGAATACCGAACCCTTCATGTTCAAAGTCACCCGGAAAAGTGATTCGGCAGCACTTCGGAGGCACGGTTCTCAAAATCCGGAGATGATCCGAGCGTCCAGCCGGGCTGACGGGCTATTCAACATATGGAGAATCCATCCATGGGCCTGAACCGGGCATGGGTACTGGGTACCGAACCCTTCATGTTCAAAGTCAGCCGGAAAAGTGATTCGGCAGCACTTCGGAGGCACGGTTCTCAAAATCCGGAGATGATCCGAGCGTCCAGCCGGGCTGACGGGCTGTTCAACATATGGAGACTCCATCCATGGGCCTGAACCGGGCATGGGTACTGAATACCGAACCCTTCATGTTCAAAGTCACCCGGAAAAGTGATTCGGCAGCACTTCGGAGGCACGGTTCTCAAAATCCGGAGATGATCCGAGCGTCCAGCCGGGCTGACGGGCTATTCAACATATGGAGAATCCATCCATGGGCCTGAACCGGGCATAGGTACTGGGTACCGAACCCTTCATGTTCAAAGCCACCCGGAAAAGTGATTCGGCAGCACTTCGGAGACACGGTTCTCAAAACACGTGCAGCGTTTGGGCGTCCCGTCGAAAACACAGATCATTTGGCATGTAATGTCGCCCCTCATGAGCCTGAACATGACCCAGGTATTAGCTACTTGGCCCTTGATGTTCAAAGTCTCACAAAAAAGTGAATCGGCAAGACTGGGACAGTGAAACAGGGGCAGTGAAAGGGGGATTTAAACAGAGGTTTGACTGCCTTCTAAACCCAGTGTATGAGGTGCAAATATCAATCTTATTTGACCTCCCACGGTTTAGTCTTCAAACATCACAATGGGTGCTCAAAGAAAACAACAACAAAAAAGAAATCGCATAAAGCATCAAATCTGAACCCTCCCAACCAAGCAACAATGCCCAGGAAGGGGGAAACCAACAGTGCTGCATATTTGTTCTTTTTGGGAACAAGGTGGGATATTAGACTATCCTCCTTGTCACCCAATAGAACTTAGGTATTGAAAGCTTACAAGAGGGGTGAGAGAGAGCACATGAAAGGAGGTAGAACAAACTAAACAAAACATATTTCATACACATTAATAAGACTTCGGTATTATGCTAAGAACCAGCAAACAGAGGTCAAAGGGGCATTTAAACATAGCTTTCTACCCATCTATACTCATTACAACCAAGATCATACAAAGGAGGAATGAGAGGATGAGATCTTTTCACTGCTAGAGGGGAGATTACATGGGGAGGGAAGGAAAAGAAAATGGATAAAAGTAAAGAACAAGATATGGGGACTGCCGCAGCAGTCCCCTCACTTCCCCTTCTTCTCTCTTCTCACCCTTCTTCTTCTCTTCTTTCTTTTTCTTCTCTTCTTCTACCAAGCTCCCAGCAGCCCCCCCCCCTTGCCTTTCCTACGTAGCCAGCAACCTTCAGGAAGAGGAGGAGGCTCCTTTGCTTCTTCTGCGCCAGGAAGAAAGGAAGCCCCCTAGAGAAGCCCTCCTCTTCTTGCCTTTCTCTTCTCTTCAGCTGCCGTTTAGAACCAGAAAACCCAGGAGAGAAGACCAGCCGCCCTCCCTTTTCTCTTCTTTTGCTGATGAAAAACCTCGTGAGATCCCCCAGCCAGCTCTCCTCTTGCCCCCTTCTCCTTCCTGTCTTCCCAGCCAAGAAGCCTTGGAGGAGAAGCTTCCAGCCCCTTTTTTCCTTTCTTGTTCCCGTAACCAGCTAAAAGGGTGGGTGAGAGAGAGAGCCCAGCCTCCTGCCATGCTGCTGCTAGAGCAGGTTTTGTCTGGGTAGTGGGGGGTGAGGAGTTGCCTAGGATGACCTCCTAACATGGGGTAGATGGGCCACTAGGTAATGGGCTTCTCTTGGGCCTTTTAGTGGGTTCTTTTAGGGGGTAGCTGGGCCATTAAATAAATGCAAGACCACTGTGCTATATTTTTTTGGTGTCCACATCCGGTTAAGCCGGGTGTTCTTCCGGGGGGCGGCAGCCGCCGGCCGGGATGGTAGATGGGGGAGGGCCTTCCGGCTGCTGTCCGGGAGGTCGGGTGCGGGGCGGCGCCTCCGGACGCTGCCGCTAGACGAACACGGTGTCCATGATGATGCTCTAACATTAATTATATAGCTAGCATGGATCCTCATGTCTCCTAATTTGCTAGCTGCAGGTTGGAGCGCATGACATGCTTGGTTTTGGTGTGGGTTCCTTGCTTTAACTCCTGCAGCGAGGTGCCAGCAGTTATGTTTGATTTAATTTGTTAATTTGTCCTTACTAATGTTTTGTAAACTAAGAACTGTATCTAGTTTGTGTGCACGTGATTAGAAACGGAACTGCTAAAATAAAGAGTAATCATTTAAATTAGAGTGAATTTGTGGGGATTGCACTAAGGATGGATCGAGACGTTGTTTCTTGCATTGAAACATATGGAACTAGCTTTAGGCATTAATAATTTAATCTTGTGTTGTCGTTTATGTACATGCAGGGTGAAAGCTTAATACTTTTGGAGAAATAAATTGAAAGATTGATCTTGCAATAAGTATTTCTCTAACTTTGCACAAAGACACTGCAGACGATGAGATAGCGGGTGACATGAGTATATTATTTTGGAGAAAATTTACTATACTTTTAAAAGTGCAGAAATGTCACGTCTAATTATACTTTTGAATTCTAATTATCCACCCCGTGTGCCTAGCTAGCTCTCTGCACTGAACCATGTCTGTGTTGGAGTCTTAACTTTATTTTTTAGAGTACGTAAGTGATGTGATGCAAAAGACCGTACGGGCCGGTAATGGGGATCTTCTAAGTATCACTGAGTCCTGTCAATATAAGGGGAGAGATTAGAGTTTTACATTTAAACCTATCTTATGTAAAGTCTTTTACATTTTATATAAGGAACGAAACGATAAAATTTCATCCCAACCTTTTTGTCCTGACAGGACTCAGTCCCGCATGAAATGTATGAATGATAATTCAAAAATATAATTAGACGTGATATTTCTACGTTTTTTAAAATGCTGTAAGATTTTCTCATTATTTTGTAGTCACATTTTCATTAATATGAATTATTTTAGTACATCTCATCACATGTGCCTGGTCTTTTAGGTGTACAGGATAATAATAGTCAAAGAATATAACCCTAAGCCCTCAACTCTAATACACACAATCTGGAAGAGACACTGATATTGTATTATTAAAATTATTAAATTGCCTACCTTGAAATATTAAAACAACTATTTCAATCTCTTTTATTTTGTCTACAAACTGGGCAGGATTCGAACAGCATGTGGACCGAAGAGAGAAGGTATGAGATCGATCGAATGCCTGAGATGGAGATGTCGATTTATACAAGTCTGTATGGGAGCTATATATGTGTCTGGGGTGAGTACTTTTTGGTGTTTAAAAGCTTTATGCCGACTGAAAGAGGGGACAAAAAAATGTGAAGGAAGCCGAGCTCATTTAAAGCAGGAAGTTTGGTGCAGAAAATCAGGACATGCCAGGGGAATGCCAAAAAATTAAGACTCTATACAGAAATGGATTCCACGCAAAGAAGGGACCAATTGGGGATAATTAAGCGGGGTGGATCTCAGATATATATCATGGAGCTAGCTACTAGCTAGCCAGCTAATTAAGATTAACACATGCTTATGAAGGGAGAGTTAACACACAAATTAAAGCTGCTCCACCATGCATGCATGCACTAGTAGAAATTATGGAATAGACGACCATTAGTTAAGAACCGTCGGTACGGTTCTGCATAAAATCAACGGTTTTAACCGTCGATTTTTTATTTGAGAATGACAACAGTGTGTGCGGCCCTTAAAGAAAAAAATAAAAAAGAGCAAGGGAAGAGCCTTTTCTAGCTAGTTTATGGACCATATATATACAGTTTCTGTGCTTAGAATTTAGTTTTCATATATTGCTTCACTATTTAGTCTTGAATTCAAGAAACTTAAGTTTTCTTACAAGCATGACCTTCTCCACGACTTAATTTCTCATAACTTTTGCAATCAGCTTTTAATGAGTTCCTAATTAAAATGAACATGCTCTTAAAGAAATTAATTAAAGATTTCAGATTCAAAGTTAAATAGTCAAATTACAGAAGATTAGGAATTAAATACAAAAGAGTACTGTGATTATAAACTAATCAAAAGACCAAAAAAACAAATGGGGCTCATGCTCAATCGTTCAGTTAATGCACTTTGGGTGGCTAGCTACTAATATTTAAGCATGGATTAATGCATCAGTTAAGAGCATGCAGAATTAATGACAATAATTACATTCTGGAGTTGGTTTCAATCGATTGGATGCAAAGGGAATCTGCGACATCCTCCTCTTTTTTTTTTTTTTTTCACGTGAAACTAATTTCTGCAGCAGCTGATTAATTAATCCTACTTAATTTTAGAATCAAGGCCGATAAATATTCTCAAACACCGCATATATATAGAAAGGGATCGATCGATGGGACGCTTAGACTACGAACCCTTCTGATCTAGCTTTGCATTTGCACGAGTCCTCGGTTCAACAGCTCGCACGTACCGATTTAATTTTAAACAGGGGAAATCCTGATCAAGTCTCTAAAATTGGCCCCCCTCCCCCCGTCCGTGCGCATGTTTAACGTTCTTCAATACTTGCAAGGAAGAAAAACGAGTGGTGCTTTCAGCTATAAATTAAAAGAAAAGCTAGCACACAACACAACCGTACGTACGTGCACATATATATATAGAGCAATGCATTATTTGAATCCGAAGACGTACATACACTACAACAAATTTGTTCTATACTTACGGCAATAAATCGTAAGTGTAGCTCATAAAATCGTAACAAAAATAATTTACTTACGGACTGTCTTACGGTTATGAACCGTAAGTGAACCGTAGGCACAGTACTGTAGCTTACTTACGGTTTAAAAACCGTAACTACAGCTTGATCTATATCATCAACCATACAACCGTAAGTGTAGATCCGTAAGTAATCAAAAACTTCATTACATGGTTTTAAAACACCTGTAGCTGTGAAAGTTACATATCACATTCAACTACATATCACTTTCACAGACCATACAACCGATCTCCATCTGCCATTTTTTTCATCAATCCATTCAACTACATATCACATTTGTCCTTCACAATCACAAAATAGATTAACAGAGTGCTCATTCTCCTACACCAATAACTCATTCAATCACAAGAGAAAAGAACCATCTGTCACATAATTCCTGTCATATAATGTCATTTTTTCATCAATCCATTCAACTACATATCACATTTGTCCTTCAAAATCACAAAAATAGATTAACAGAGTGCTCATTCTCCTACACTAATAACTCATTCAATCACAAGAGAAAAGAACCATCTGTCACATAATTCCTGCTATATAATGCCATTTTTTCATCAATCCATTCAACTACATATCACATTTGTCCTTCAAAATCACAAAAATAGATTAACAGACACGAACATATAAATTTGTTAATCCACAAATTACATCCTTCCATCACAAAAATGTAAACAATATAACCAATGATGCACTAATCTGTCTAAACTTTGACAATCAAGCTGTCAAAAAGGGAAATAAGCTTTGAGTAGTTTGGTTCTTCATCAAATTTCATATATGTTATGATCTCAAGGAATTCTTTGAAAGGAGGTGGGCAGAAACAACACAACATCTCTGGAGAAGTGGCCATCTTTTTCTTGCAAACAAGAAATCTCTTGTTGTCACCCTGCATATTAGGCACAAGACCAAGTGAGTTCAAAGTACAAATGAACATACTAAATAAGCATATTTAAAAAACAACCAATAGCAGCACACTGCAACAAGAGAAAGATACTTGATAGCCTTGCCATGGCAATCTTCCTCTGATGAGAAATATCAATGTGAAGGCCAATGACTCAAGGTCATCTCTTCTACTTCCTGTACAACCTAAATGTGCATGCACACTGGCATATCTTATTGTTCCCCTGCCAAAAACAAGAGGTTGGAGTCAGATTAACAAAATTGGCATTCTTAAGGTCAAAAGTTTGGAATACTTTTCATATCAGAAACCTGAAAATGTCTGGCCTTTGATCATAATCAACGTGTTGACCTGAAGAAGAATCCTTCCATTTTGAGGTTGGGATGCACATTTAGCATAACATGAGATTCTAATGATAAGGAGACGTTTACCTCGAAACATCTTAAAATGGGTAGAAATTACACAAACATCAGACAAGAACTTTTTAACTGAGTCATTAGTTTGATTATTTGGTATTTCATTTCTAGCTTATTATCCACACTGATAAAAGATCATGGAAAGAAAAAATAAATTAATAGGAGAGGGTAGAAACACACCCAACCCAAGATCAATTAGAAAGAGCTTCTTCTCATCTGAAGTTCCAGGTTGACCAAGTAAAAAGTTCTTTGGTTTAACATCTCCATGTACAAACCTGTAGACAGAGAAGGAGAGGGATACAAACAACCCAAGATATTCATCAAGAAAGACCATATTTTTTTGTGAATAATAGCTAAGCAGTCATTATAAACGCATACTCTTTTAAGGCAGCATTTGGAAATGAAATTGAGAAGATTTTGAGGTGCAAAATTTCTGACAGAAACACAATCGTTGCCAAGTATTTTTGGATGTCATTGACTTCCGCGCATGTGTCGATTCCAAGAGAGGAGAGAGATAGACCATGAAAAAACACGGCGTCTACTTTTACGGAAGCGGCTCTCGTGCTGCTTCTGTGAAAGCGCCGCGTGGGCGACGTGGCGAGCTGGTTTGCGAGTGTTGTGGTTTTTTTTTTTTTTAACAACGACACAGCTTTCCCATACATGGCACGGGCGACGAGGTTAAAATCTCGTCGTCCGTACACCTCACCTGCAAAATTGGTTTCCACAGATTCTGGTTTCAACCGAAGCCAAACCAAACAGTGCCTATAAGTGAAGCTTCTCGAGAATTGATATTGCTTCGACAGCAATGCAGGCCACCATACTCGGTGGCATCCTGTTTCAGGAATGAGTCAAGTAAATGGTAATGATCCAGAGCAAAATGAGAAGGAAATAGGACATTTTTCTTACGCTTGGCCAACAGAATTCCATACATTTTTCTCCAAAAATGTGACTACTGGAAAAGGATCTACGTTCTATAAATATAAGTTGGAAATGCCATTCGACTTTTCCAACCTGTTGAATTTCTGAACATTTTTCAACTAGTGCTATTCGTTGAGGGACAACATGAACTGCAAGGCACTAAACAGACTATATTCAATGGGAAAGTGAACACCATTTTAAGATTAAATAAAAGAATTACTTAAACATTTAAACAGGCTCCCCATCGCCGCCGCCAACACCAAGAAACACCAGCAGCACCACCGCCAGCAGCAGAAGCAGAGCCCTCTCTCTCTCTCTCTCTCTCTCTCTCTTTCTCTCTCTCTCTCTCTCGCTCTGCAATCACAGAAGGAGACAATGAAACAAATCCTTCGAGGCATTTCTACAAGCAAATGCAGTAGGTTGGAGTTGGTGATGGGAAGAGCGACTGTATGTGTGAAATGGGGAGAAGGGATCCATGTGGATTGCCACCTGTCGTGGTCGTTGGCGACCATGTACAGGAACTGAGCGTAGTTGGAGAGGAACAAGGAGTTGACGCCCCCCTCGGCGATGGCACGCTCGTAGACCTGGCGCCTCCGATCCACGCATGTTTCCTCGTCTTCGTGCTACCTTGGGTCCAGGTACCCCTCTTTGACCCCGATGTCGAACGAGTTGAGGTAATCTCCGATCCTAATGGATTCGGACGCCGATTCTGCCATGGATCCTTCGAGCTCCGACACCACCGCCTCACAGTGAGCTGGTTTCTCAGAGCCACTTGTGTCAGAGCCGACAGTGGCGACGGTGGATCCGGTGGTGGTGCTATTTTTTTCAGCAGCGAAGGCCACATAGTTCGCAAGGAGCCGCGCTGGAGAACGGGTTCTATGGGGGCGACGGCGTGAGGATGAGCCATGGAGGCTCCAAGCTCCCTAGGGTTCGCACGGGCGGACGGCCCCGGTCTTCGGACGCCCTGACGGAGGAGCAGGCATGGGCCAGGATCCCGTACGAACCACAACTCCACCCCCTTCTCCGCTGCTCCAGATCCGCCAGCCGCCTGCTCAGTAGGCGAGAACCAGCGGCCGCGGCGGAAGGAGAAGGCATCGGCAGCTCCCGCGGAGCTCCTGGGGCGGGGATTTGCTCATGCACGATTGCGCGAGCGGAGACGCGGAGATCGCGCCGACGGAGGAGGGAGACCTGGTATGTGGAGAGAGAGAGAGAAGAAGTGAATGGAAGGGGAGGGAGGGAGCCAGGAGAGATCTGTGAAGAGGTGGGGGGAGGTGGGAGAAAGAAAAGTGGAAAAAGCGAAGGTGGGGGACTTCGAAATAGAAAGGGGGAAAAGGGAAAAAGGAAAGGCGGGGTTTTGAAAAGAATGAAAAAAAATGTTTATACTTACTATAGAATATGTTGTAGGTATATTTTTATTTTACGTAGGTATATTCTTTCATTACTTATAACTATCAAACGTGTAGGTATATAGTGTAGGTAAAAGTCAATTTTCTTGTAGTGTTGACAATATTTGTATGCTGGGATTTGGCGGCGTTAACCATTTAGTTACGGCTTAGGTGTATATTTCTCTTTTATTAGGAAAAGATTCACAACTTGTTACGGTTCTTATAAAATTAATAATATAAAAAAATTTAAAAAAAATCGTAAATGTTCATACACTTATTCTTACGGAAACCAAAACCGTAACTGTTAGTTGTAACTATAGAATGTTATTGTTGTAGTGACACATCTAACATATAGATGTCCTAAGCAACATATGACCGTTCCATATATTTCTCGGCGACCTTTTGGTTGTCATGCTTTCTTTTGGTAAGTAAAATGACTGAATTAAATTGGATAATGTACAAATAGGAGGTCACAGGTTTCCATCAAATTCTGAAGTGAAGTGCGTTTATATCAGAGTAATATATATTAGGATGGACGATCTCTTAAGAAGTCTTTATATATTGTATCTTTTTATTTTAGCTCAGTGCCAATTAAAAGATAGGGATGTAAATGAGTCAATATATTCGACGAGTGGTTTGAAATCTGGTTCGATAAAAATTCGAATTGACTCGTTTATAATTAGATTAATGAGTTGAACTTGAACAAAAAAATAAGCTCAAATGATAAAGGAGTTAGTTGAGCTTGAACAAAGATATACTCGACTTGATTATATTTCGCGAACAATTTATTAAGATATTCGATAATATATTCATTACATTATTTGATAAATTACTCGTTAACATATTCGAGATGATACTTGTTAATAAATTTTAATTTTTTATAATAAATATGAGGATGTAAATATATTTACCTATTTTTATAGAGTTATTATTGTAGTATAAAATATTTATAGGAACTTAAATGTAAAAGACTAAATATTTAGACATATATATGGAAATCATGCATGTAAATAAGGGTATACACATAAAATCTAGTTTTAATGAAAGCATACAATTTTTATAGAGTTATTATTGTAGTATAAAATATTTATAGGAACTTAAATGTAAAAGACTAAATATTTAGACATATATATAGAAATCATGCATGTAAATAAGGGTATACACATAAAATCTAGTTTTAATGAAAGCATACAATAGGGATATATACACCAAATCTGATTGGCGGGGTCCCTAGGCACCGCACCATCATCTTCTTCCCGTCCTCTGTGCAGGTGCGCCAGTGCGGCCGGGTGGCCATTGTGCAGTGCAGCCTTCCCCGGCGGTGCGGACGCCCTCCCCATGCACCCCACTCCATGCACTGCACCGGCCTCCCCATCTCGCGCGGCTGTTCCGGTGGTGCAACCGGCCTCCCCACCCTGCACGGCAGTTCCGACAGTACTGCAGCCGTCCCCAGCAATCCAGCCGGCCCCGTCGACGGTGTGGACTCCCGATGTAGACGCCCTTCCCACCCCACCCCCTGCACCCCGTCGACGTCCTCACTTCTCATAGTCCCATATCGGAAAGTAAGAACAACTTGGTAGAGTTATCTTTTATAAAATCAACCCAAGTTCAAATACGCACTTTTCTCAGCCTTTCGGCTTTTGATTCGGGCTCAAAATGTGTTTTTTTTGTACCAGCTGCATAATATAAATAATTTTAATTGAGTTGAGTGCAAAGTTTGAGTTCGTTTAATTAAATATTTTGTTTGAGTTTGAGTTCGGACTTTGAACAGAATCGAGGCCGAGTTTGAACTCAATTTTAATTGAATGAGTCGAGCCATTTTTATTTCTGTTAGAAGATGTTATTAAAATTTAATGAATATTAAAAAAATTAGAGAAAAATCTAAAATGAGATGATATAATATATTAAGAAATCATTTAGACTTCTTACAAATATAACACTTAACCAAAAAAGATTCATATAACTAACCCCAAATAATGAGATAAAGTTATGACGATGATTAAAATACGCACTGCACCAGTTGAAGCAGAGATCTGTCAAGCTTCTTGCACTAAATAATATTTCCCAAACAAATTTGAGCAGAAAATTGCGCGATATCAACTTATCTCGACTTTTGGCTATATATCATGCTCGAGTAGTACCGTTGTGTTATATTTTCTGTTATTAAAAAATATCCACAATTGGTTTAAATTATAGAAAAAAAATCAAACTAAATAAATGGAACATATATAGTGCTATATATACATCGGTATAATAATAGGAAATGGATCGTATGGGGAAATCAAAATTTTGTTGTATTGGTCCGGAGGCAACAGGGTCCATTAATCATATAAATAATTGAGTCTTCATTGGATCAATTCTATAGAAAAAGCTGTTTGTGTTATGAAAGTCATGCTGTGAAACTCATATATACAGTGGTAATTCAAACAAATTAATTTGCCTTGCTCGTATATGTGTTTGAGAGCATTAGTTTAATTATAGGATCTCATGGGTCATCAATATATTTAAGAGCAAATTAATTAAGAGTCTTTAATTGTAATAGAGAGGTCCTTACTGTAACATAGTTTAACATATACTGTAACAAATAATAACACTTACTGTAATGAGTTACAGTTCTGTCAGGGACTAACAAATAAATCAAACATTTGATAGGAACTCTTAATTAATTTATCCTATATTTAATTCGAAACATCCACATGTTTTTCAGAACATCAAAATTCCGTATGCATGCCAGGGATATGTTATAGTATGTAAATGCTCTTTGAGAAAAATTAGATGTCCACATGCACTCAAGAGCTTGAGAGTCTAACAATATTGCTCTCGGTGTCTAAATTAATATTCTCGAAAGCGTCGATCATGGTAAAAATGCTCTCTAGCACACTCAGGGGAAAACATCTTCTTTTTGAAGCTTGGGTAGCCTCGTATATGCAGACATGTGCACCTATATATCGATGCATATTTAATGGTACATATATGGACAGTCTTATGCGAGACCAATTAATGAACAAATGGTGCTACAATAAGATTAAATTTTAATTGAGATCGAGCAACAATACATACACACGAGTTTGCCAAACCAAGACACTCAAGGCTCATCGTAAGATATATACATATGCATGAGTTTAACTACATGATTTTGTTATATCAATTTGATCTTGTTATAGTAATTAAGGGTCATTATAATATACACGTATGGAGAAAATAGTAAATGTGTTTACTATTTAGTTCAAATTAAAAAATTAAATCGGATTGATCGATTTAGTTCGGTTTGAAAATAAAAAAAATCAGTTTAATTTCAAATCAAATCGAAAAAGAAAAATCAATTTGATTCAATTTCTAAAGTTTATAAACCGAATCAAATGATTAAATTGAATTACAATAATAAGTCTTTAATATATATATATATATATCAAGTTTTTTCAATATATATACACGTAAAAATATGTATTATGGATAGTCACATGCTCATTAATATTTAATATTTTATTTTAGATTTGATTTGATAGTGATTTATTAGAGAAACATGTGGTCAAAATCTCATTTGAGACAAATGGACTCTAAAAGTCTATTTATTCTCAGGTTAAATCAAATCAAACCGAACTTGGTTTGGTTTGGTTCAGGTTGGCTCTAGATTTGGTTTGGTTTGATTTCTTAAAAATCTTTTCTAATCGAAACCAAAACAAAGCAAAGTAAACCATGAACATCTCTAGCTCATATGGTAGAAGAGATTATTAAATTTATATTTAAAACTATTCATAAATTTAATAATCAATGTATTTGTAAATTTATAAATTTATTCTAATTATATACAGTCGTTGCATCTGAAGTTTCCCTTTTATTTCGTTTCTATTTTCTGACTCAAAACAGAAATAGATGCGAAAGCAAAAATACCATTTTTTTCATTTCTATTTTTAACTCCAAAATTTCTTATAAGAAATGAAAGTGGAAACACTCATTTTCGATTCCGACTCGTTGACAACCCTACTTTCTAACGAGTATTTCAAATACGGCTAGAGGCAAGGGTATGTCCCGGACAGCACTAGTAAATACACATGCTAACTTAGAAAGCTACTTTGATAATAAGATAAATCACGTGGTAAATTGAATTTGATAAGGCGAATAACTTAATCAGATTTTCTCTCAAATAAATCCAACTAGATGTTAATATCTCTGTCGATTAGTGATGGAAAACTAAGTCGTGCCTCGGCTAACTGGATTGTTCTTGTAACAAAGAAAATAAAATAAATAAAACTTTTGTATATAAAAGAAAGTGGAGCAGCCGCCGAGATGTGTTAAATGGAAAATAGTAAATACACATGCGTACTAAGAAAGCTACTTTGATAATAGGATAAATCACGTGGTAAATTGAATTTGATAAGGCGAATAACTTAATCAGATTGATCTCAAATAAATCCAACTAGATGTTGATATCTCTGTCGACTAATGATGGAAAACTAAGTTGTGCCTCGGGTAACTGGGTTATGTTCTTGTAGCAAAGTAAAATAAATAAAATTTTGGTATATAGAAGAAAGTGGAGCAACCGCCGAAATGTGTTAAATGGAAAATGATTTGACGACACTATTTTATAATACATGTATAATTAATATTTTAAATTAATATTGTGATGGT
Organism: Colocasia esculenta; assembly: GCA_014218235.1. Classification (NCBI taxonomy): domain Eukaryota; kingdom Viridiplantae; phylum Streptophyta; class Magnoliopsida; order Alismatales; family Araceae; genus Colocasia; species Colocasia esculenta. Next base: position 10,471,202 of record CM024758.1, on the reverse strand, counting down.
GTCAAATATATATGTTAAATATAAATATCATCAAATTATTTTCGGTGTCAAAAATTTAGAGGAAAGAGAGAGAACGAAGAAGAAGAGGAACAGACAGAAAGTTTGTAATTTTCCGGGGAAAAGAGAGAGAACGAAGAAGAAGAGGAACAGAGAAAATTTGTAATTTCCGGGGATTAGAGAAAGCAAAATTATCATCCATTCAAGAAAAAAAACTGCTTATATATATAAGGGTGACAGCTGTTTATAAACATGATATTTGATTTGAACAAGGGAAAAAAACCAACACTCTGTTACTCAATGCATGGGGCACCTAGTTGTAAATTAAACCATTAGTTCTCAAGAAAAGAATCAGATTCGAAACTCACACTCTTACAATGGAAACTTACTAAACATCAAGATCGTATCGGAAGTGTCTTTTGTTAATGGGGGATAAATTGTGGGTCGTCAAATACCGATTTCCGAACTGTGATCTTATGAACAATTTTGTATTCTTCCATCTATGTTTATCCATCTGATCCTATCGATACATATCCAGGGATCCGGAGTTAGAAGGAATAAATCTCGGCATGCAGAGTACATCATGTCGATCCTATGTGCCCGTACGTGTAGGGGGGAAAAGACATCACTAATTACTTCTGGATCGACGAAGCCATGCCAGTAGGCTGTCATGTTTCTGCTTAAAGTAAGTATTCTGAGTAGGGCTGTTCATAATATGGTTCAACTCGAAAAATCGAATTGAATCAGCCAGTTCGGTTCGGTTCGGGTCGAGAGTTCCCATGGTTCAGTTCGATTTCCTGTAAAAAAATTGAATGAATCGAATTTATATTAAATATATTTAATAATTAATATATATTAGAAAGGAAAATATAGCCCAGTGGGATAGCGCCTTCCAATGGCCTGGGGCGGTCTTGAGTTTGATACTCAAATCCGCCGTCTGGCTTTTAAATGTGTGTGTGTTTTTTTTTTTCGGTTCAAACTGAACTGAACCGGACCCTAATTTCAGTTCGGTTTTGGTTCACCTAAAAAATAAGGTGAACCAAATCGAACCGAATCATGTTCACCCCTAATTCTAACCTTTCTGGTGGTCTTCGTTTTCAGATATAGATGATCTACTTCGATAACTATATATAGCTTTGCAAACTACGTCCCATGCCAACTAAAGAAAACCCCCCTTTGCATTGAGGTCATCGGCACAGAAGGCCAAGAACATGCACTTAACCATGGATGCACCGCTGGATATATAACAATATATATAGGAAAATGAGTTCAAAAGGGGAACATTAAAAAACTCATTTTCTACTTTCCTTTTTACACTGTAAAGGTATAGTTGTACAAAATGCCAGCGTCACGCGTGGTAACTTGTTGTGAATCATCACATTTCGGGTATTTCTAACAACGCAAATTACTAAACTCCGTGGATAAATATGCATGTACACACTATGTACGTAAGTATAAGCAATGAACACATATGCACGCTTATACATACCCTTTCATCCACTTGGAAAGGTTAAATTAAACAGCCGAATTCTGTGCATGCATCAGGGACCAAGAGCTCGCCAGAAAGGTGAACCGTGCTAGGCCGCCACAGGCACAGATGCCCACCTGCCCATGGCTGCCTCTTCCAGTGGCAACTTATTTTGATGGGTCTTCGAGTACATCAAACCCTGCTCCCTTGTGGTTTGAACGAGGTGTGCTCTTAGGCTCATCTCCTGCATCTGTAAACGAGAAAATTACCAGCAATAACAAGGAATTCTAACTAGCATGCAGTACTCTATTGGTTACACGATGATTGCCCTCATAATTAACGATTGTTACTGCCCACGAAGGGCTTCTGCAAGGAAGATATTAATCCATTCAAGAGATATATTAGCTAATTGCTTTTGCTTGGGTGCATATGCTCGCATTTAATTAGTTTGGGGTCTTTTGCGATCTAGTGAACAAAACAAGAGAAAGCATGGCCAGGTAACTCAAGTTCTAAGGGATATGTTGCAGCTGATTTGATTGCCAACTGACCTGTAGCGAAGCAACTCTTCCGGCCACCTCTGCAAGTTCCTTCAGTCCTTCCTTTTCCAATTTTAACGTCTTCACAAGCTCGACGAGAAGTGAATTTGTATCACTTACGTATGCTCAACAGCATACATAGAGATATGGTGAAAGAGAGAGAGAGAGAGTCGATTCATATGAATCACTATGTGGGCAACTAAAGGCCAATTTTGTCCTTTCATATGAATACATAAAACATAGTAAAATACCACACTGTGACGTAAAATACAACAATTACAACGCTATTTCATAATGTTGTACGTAAAATATGACACTTAATTACGCTGTTTATCTGAACCCATATTTCAAGAAAAAAAAGGGCTAAACTCTAGATTGGACTAAGTCCCCTAATTAGCTAGTGTTTGCTCGCTCGATGGGCCCAGTACCCGTGCAATGGCCAGAACTCTTATAAGTGGATAGATACATACAAAGTAAACAAAATATGAAGACGAACCCGATCGAGGTACAAACCTTGGGATGTATTCTTGGAATTGTGGACTCTATCCCTTCCATTATACCCATAGCCGTAGATATACTTGCTTGGAGAGCCGCAACATCAGCCTGCCAGGAACAATGTACGTACGTACGGGATCAACACTTGCAAAATATATGGAACAAATAATAAAATGACAAAAACCCTTCTTACTATATAGCTTTTAACAAGGACCATCTTTTCAACTTTGCATATTATGATCCTACTCGCCAACGTCCCCCACCTGTTTGAGACTTCCATCTCACCTTTCCCAACCCAACATATGAGAGAGAGAATAATGTGGCGATGAAGCATGACTACACCTAATTAGTCCTTTTCTACCATCTTATGTGCCTGTTCTATTAAGGTACCTCCTGATCTCTATATAGCGTTAGAACTATCTTATAATTACAAGGATGCGACATCATTAGCGTCGGATAATAGCAGAAAACTTGGAAAGATGCACCTACTCGGGCACCCTCCCTCACGGGGACGGCGGTGCAGGCCGCCTGCAGCAGCTCCCCGCAATTGACCATGGCTTCCACGTTCTTCTTGGAGCCGGCGCGCTCGTTCCACTCCTGGAGAAGCCGGAGCTGGGGGCCGACGACCGCCGCGAGCTTCGTCTGGTGCCTCACCCACTGCACCAGCACCCTCTTCGCCGCCACCACCTTCCTCAGCTTCCGCATCCTCACCCACACGTTGAACAGCTTCTTCTGCGTGCACAGGAACGGCGTCACAGGTGTTTGCGCGAGACCTCTCAGCCGTATATGCATGATAATTGATAAGGCTCCTGATTTCGGGCATTATTAGTTACCTCGGAGTTGGCCTTGCAGGCGCGGGCGGCCTCTTCCGCCCTTGCGTTCACGAACCTCCATTGCAGATGCCTGCAGTACAGGACGCGGAGCTGATGGGCCGTCTCCTCCCGTGGCGACGGCGCCTTCTTCTGCCGGAAGAAACTTAGGACCCCGCGGACCCCCGGCTTCTTCTTGACGCGGTCCCCGTTTTCGGGCGTTTCCGCCGGAGCCGGCGATCGGCCAGGAGAACGAGCCCATGCGGAGGGACCCGCGGCGGGGGAGGCGGGGACGGTAGTAAAGCCGCTGGACCTCGGTTTCCTCTGCTTGGTGGGGGTCGCCTCCGCCGATCGCAGAGGACCCCCGGCCGCCGGCTTCTGCTGCCTGCCGGAGGCAGTGATACTGTTGGGGTTGTCGCGGTTCTCCTTGGAGTCCCTCTGCTGGGAGCGCTGGAGAGGAGGAGGAGTGTGGTCGGCGCGGGTCTTGGTGGTGGAACGGGAGCGGGCGGCGGAGACGGCGCGGCGAAGGGCGGGGGCGGTGGAGATGTTGTTGACGTTCGGGGAGGCGAGAGGGTTGTCCAAGGCGGAGGTCGAGTGGTTGAGACGGGAAGCCCCGCTTCTACTGCGCAGAAGGAAAGGCGGGGACTTGGACGACGGACCTGACGGCGGCGCCGCGTAGCTTCTTCCCGCCATTAACGTCCTCTCCAGCTTACCTCCACGGCTACATGAACAAAATGGCGGTGGTGGTGAGTGTTCTTTGTAGTGGCGACCGCTACAAAAGGACCTTGGAGGAGCATATAATTAACTTTGATGCCACTAACCAAGACAAAGCAAATTATATATATAGTTTCTTCTTGGGGTTTCTACGTATATACGTACATGTTGGAGCCTCATTATAAACAATTAATAAAAACCCAATAATTTTATTTGGTAAATGTCCTCTTACAAATTAAGTTACCATCATATATATAATAGGGAAGGTGTATATGCTCGCCCCATGCTAACATTCATTAATCTCCTCGTAATTATATATCAACAAGAAGAGTAGTACTGTCAGTTCTTCGCAATTTGGAAGGGAGGTGAGGGGCAAAGTACTTGGCCAAGCCTGCAAATTAAGGAGGGGATTGGAAAGCACGTCGTGTGCCGCCGCCCGCGCCCTCTCTTTTCATATGTATATTACAAGGTGGTAGGTAGAGGGAGAGCGATGGGAGGGCGGCCGCGGAGGTGAACTGCGCACGTCTTGGTGCTGTTTCGGCGGAAACGCGCACGTCCCCGCCCGGCCCTTTCAAAGAGAGTTCTCTCCACTAGATCAGCTAGCTTTCACTTGCATCCCAAGAGTGGAATCTCTCTCTCTCTCTCTCTCTCTCTCTCTCTCTCTCTCTCTCTCTCTCTCTTATCTCCCATTCGTCCAAGTACAACCAGCAATGAAAACGAGAGCTGTGCTCCACGGCATGGTGAGCTCGATCGATCTCCCATGCCCTATTAGTGTTTCGTTTCTTGAGATTGGATTAACCGATTGAAATGGATGATCAGCTCAGTGATCAAGATTTGTGATTCGACTTGATCAACACCTCATTTTCCCTCTCAGCAGATCATTTCCTGATCCCTTTCAAATATTACACTCGCAAATGTATTTTTCATCTTTCATTAATTAGATATATAGATAGATCACAAGTGTATTGATCAACGAGAAAGATAAAAATACACTTCTAAATGTATTTAGAAAGTACAATAAACAATTTTCTCCTATCGTTATATCTTTAGAGTCGAAAAATATTTGTTTACTTTCTGGGACATCATGATTATTTTAGATACGGAGCGCATGGATCCCACCATTTTTTCTTTTGTAGATCTATTCTCAATGTAAAAATTATTGTCATCTTTATTCAGGTATTTGCCACTCTTAATCACTAAATTACATGAAGAATAATATTTGACACAAATGATTTAACTAAGTGGGGTCCCGGCGTGCAACGATATCCTCAATGCATAGGTTTGTTACCCGCTCTTGTAACCAGTATTTCTCTTTTTAAGATTAATGTAGATTTTGCCTTTATCACTAGGTGAGTAGGCATTCTAGAGGTTGATAGAAAAAATTATTCTTCGATGATTTTCGAACCTAATATAATCTTCCACCTACAAAACTGTCGCAAAATTGTAGGGGAAAAAGCTTTTAATTTGAGAGAATATTCAGAGAGGTTACTATTATCCGTAAACACTAATAAAAAGACGAAAGAGTTGTCACAAAATTGTCTCAAAGAATATTCTAATTTGAGAGAATATTAACGGGTTATTTTAGATTGGGAGCATATCCTGACCCAAAAAAAAAATGTGATTCATTATAAAAAAAATGTAAAAAACACATGCAGCTCAGGTCAATAGGATGGGCCTCACTCCCTTTTGATTGATCAATCACAGACTATAGCAACTTGGCTGATCGGTCAACGCATCACCCTTCACATTATTTACATTTTTTTGTTGCTGGCAACACGTTTTATTAGACAAATTTATCATGACTTGGCAAATTAAGGTTTACTTTTGTCCCAATCTACTTGCTTTCTCTTTAGACGTTGGGCCCATGAACCCGGAAAATTGGAAAGAACTGATGACCAAAAAAAATTACTTTACAGGTTATTGCCTACTCAGGGGAACTAGTCTGACTCATTTTTGTATTGTTCTTAACCATCAAATAATGAGGTGAATGTACATATGTATACTTAGGGCGGGTATTAGTGCCAACGCATTCTCTTAACATGTATAGACATGTATGCACGTATATGCATATATATAGTTATATATATAGCAAGGTTTTAATCTACGCACATTTGGTGATAAGATATGTTATATCTCGCCTAGGAGGAATTAAAAAGTAGAGGTTACTATTTTCCTATATGAACTATATGAGAAAAATTAATCTTGAGACTTTACAGCAAGTTTTACATGTGATTACGCATCACATAGATGTCATGTTTGGTCTAGATTTTAAATAGGAGCAATACTTGTTACGTGCCATATATAGCGCATTACAGGCGTTTAATTATCTAGCAAATCTTAATCTGATTAACTCACATGGTATGACAAAAGTTCACGAACAAAAGAATCCCCATTTCTTATTTTAGATTAGAGATGATATCCATTATATTGTAGGACGCCAAGTTTTTTTTTTTTTTAATTTTAAGGCTTATATTATAGGAGAAGAGCAGAGAAGAGGGTGGCTGAGCGACAACAAAAGCCAGCCAAAAAACACAACAAAGTGACTCAGATTGAGCCACAGAGAAACACAAAAAACAAAAGAGAAGAAACATATGGAGCTGATACAGTTAGCATTCACGGAGACTCCCAGATCCATAGACGGATCTAGTTTAGGTCTAGTGGGGTCACGTGACTCCAATAGATTTTTAATTTTTATTAAAGAGTTTAAATTTTAGGTTCCTTGTTAAGTCTCCAATTTGTACTGCCATATACACACCTGCTACAACCCATGTATTAAAACTGTCCAAGTCTTTAAAAATAACATACCCATCCTGCAGGTGGGAGAACTGGACCATACCTTCTATTGTAATTCTGCCATTCCACAAGATCTGTATACCCCTTGCTCTATTATTTGATTCAAAACTCTTGAAAGACCATGAGTTCCCCAGATAGCTCAATATGACAGGATCTTACTGATTCTCCATGTTCATGTTTCCACTAAAATAACTAACTGAATTCCTTCCTTATTTACCACTTCAGTGTGTTGCAAGTAATATATAGTGTGCTGCAAGATGATTAAGTACTTCTACACTGTAGTGTGCTGCAAGTAATATATTTGTTAAAAAATTCCAATACTGCTTCTTCCCCTGCCGAAAGGAGGGGAGGAGGCAGGGAGGGTGTGGGTTCAAACCCACACCCTCCCCTCACAATTCCCCTCCTCTTACCAACTTACCTACGTAAAAAGTATTAATCAGTGGGGATTGGGGATCATGGGGCAGCCATGATGCGGGACAAGAATTGGGACACCAGCAACCTCTACAAATGAATACATAATATGAGCTGACTGAGCAAACACTTACATTGAAAGAGAAATGCTTGATGCCCTCTAAAGGGGGCAATAAAAATGATGTGGATTGCTTGACAAGTAATCTTATTGATTAAAAAATGTGATAAGATTACTTGCCAAGCAATCCACATCACTTTTATTGCCCTCCTTAGAGGGCACCAAGTATTTCTCTAGATGAAAAGTTGTCTGCAATTCTCGACCCTCCACAAAAAAAACTGTACATCCATGCATCAAAAGATCACAATAAAGCTCACTTAGTTCGATGTGATACGAGTCTAGCATCCTCGGTATCTAGATCTGTCCTGATGAATGCAGCTATGGTTTCTGTTATCAAACTCATGAAGGGGAACAAAAAATGGCCAACTCAACTCAGTGTTTGTGCACCCTGTGCATTGTGTATGGTGGTGGTGGAATTTTTCGAGAGACGGGGAGGGCACAGCTTGAAAGGTTCAAGTGTTCCCAGTACATCCAGTTGGATAAGAAGGATGCCGAAACCAGCAGAATCAACTATATCAAGCGCACAGTGGTCCGATGTCATCTCATCCTTTCGATCACCATAGTTTACGCTTCACCCAGAACAGCAGGATGACTACGCCGATCACAATTGCAACAGGAGCCCACTTCCGGATGAAAGCCTGAAATAAACATCCAACAGGTTTGAGAATAGGTGGGAGCCCAGAATGTAGTGGCTGGTAAATCACTCCTCTCCTTAGTATTACCGTAAGAAACAGAGAAATAAAGCAGAAAGGCAATGTTTTTTATAGCTTTCTATTGTTGGTCGAATTCACATAGTTTTTGCTAAAGCATCAAGTAGTTTCAACCCATGGATGCAGTGCTGTCTGTTTATACGCAAAGCCCATAAGTTCCTCTGCTGGGCAGACAAGTCAAAGGGAAGTTAGGGAGAAGGCCATCTATTGATATAAAATAAATCATCTTCAATGCTACAAGACTACGACATATGAGAAGGGAAACCTTGTTCCATCCACATGAACCAAGTTAATGAAATATGTTTACTGTGATTGAAAAAACATCTTAAGCCAAGCCGTCAGGATGACAAGATTTCATGTTTTTAATTAAGAAGAAACTCAAAATGATCCACCAAGGGATGAATCTTAATTTTTGAGTTATTAACAATCATCAATAATGTGAATGTTCATTGAAAGGAAACGACTAGAAAAGGCAAGAGAGGAGTCTAAGGCTATTAATAACTATGAATAATGATATAGAGCATAACCAAAGGATGCAAAACCTAATGGCAGTCATAATTCAGCTTTTACCTGTCGATTGAGATCTTTTGCTTTCTCAGCATAGATGCGAGACTCGTGCGTCAATCTGCTTGACATTTCACTCACCTCTACATCATAATACCAATAGGGTTTCAGTAAAGTTATTCAAGTTGGAAGGGCAGTTGAATTAACCAAGTGACTGAAATTGGAGTAGACAAATGATATTCTATGGTGGCCAAAACACAATAATGGAATAATGCAGAAGCACATGAAAGCCAATTTATCAGATAATGATCAGTTTGAGCATTAACTAGGCAAGCTAGCAGTATCCTCGACATCCATGTTCAACAAAAACTATTCCGCTTAGATCTTTCTTCATGAAATCCAATAACATAAACATAATGTCCTATATATGATATCGATAATCAGATGCTATACCTTAATTGGCATCCTAAGTTTTCTTGATGCTTGTGTTTTGGGAATGATGTTTGTGAAGTTATATAACAAATTTCCAGCAGATTGAGCATCCAAAGTTTACTACCCTCTTATGTAAATAGCAAGTTCAGAAGTTGATATAAAGACTCCTCCCTCATTTAAAAGAGGACTGTTTTGTACTGAGCGTATGGCTACCAATTTGGGAAATCATACTGGGAAAAGAAGTAAGAGACACTTCAAGGAAGAAGGAAAAAAGGTTTTACACATTTTTAATGAAATATAAATAAACAATTATCACTTTCAAATACTTCTGTAATTCTAGAGCATTCTTATTGTAAAAATGTTACCACTAATGTTTCATGATATTTTTCTTTCAATTTTTGGACTCTTCAGCATAGTCATCTTTCCAACTTTTTGCAAAAGAATTCAAAGTATCATGAAACGGAAAATAACAAAATCAACACTTGGCAAAACCTTCAACTTTTTAAAAAACTTTAACTTGTAGAAATGGTACACATACACCATATCAACACATATGATATGCCCATTTGTTTACAACTTGTTCAGTTAAATTGGTTTTATTTAGTGTTTTCTATCCATTGAGACAATGTCATAAGATAATTAACCATAATTGACCAATGAAACAAGAAAGGACATTAAAGAAAGAAGCAGAAACTTGAACTTACGATCCAACTTTTCACCAACACCAAGAACTTCTTGAACATTGCGAGTCATTATTTGATGCACTTCGTATAGCTCGTCATTCAACTTTGCAATGTTACGCTGTGTATGGGTATCAGAGTATAATTTCTTGGTCTTCTGTATGAATGTATCTTTAGGACCAAAACACAAAAATTCAAGGAATATGAAATAAAAGCATTGAGAAATAACAAATCAAATAAATATGTAAAAAGACATACCAAACTTGATGAAGGCATAGGGTCTAGCAGCAGTTTCAATTTGATTCCCGTTGACCCTCTCGAATTCATTTTTGAGGTCTTCTAGGTATTGAAAAGCAAGCTTCTTAGGATAAGAACGATCACATAGTGTCAAATAGCAGACACGGCCTTCGATAATATAGCTAGAAAGGTAGGTCAAGGGTGTAGCAAAATATGAAAAAGACATAATCTAGAAAAAAAAACTTGAAAAATCCACTCTGTTATGGCAAGAACCAGGATAATCAGGAGTAGTGTCTGTAACTGCCTTATAAACCATGCAGAACTTATAGGATACTGGAAGAAGTAAGGGCCAGTCTCGATTGACATCCTTGAAGCTTCATTATGACCTTTTGAAAGGTTTTTGAACAAAAGCTTGGCCTGCTGCTTGTAAAAGTCTACATCTTTCTGATCACGACCATCATCCAGTCCTTCTGCTAATGGCAGTCCATCAGTAACGCGTGCTATCATAGTCAACTTCACCATTTTATAGGCCTGCTCAACAGTGAAGGGAAAAGACCAGAACAACAAACTCACAAAATTTGCTGCTGATGCTAGCAAGCAAGTGAAGAAATTGCTTTAAGGCCGGAAGAAAGGAAAAGAAGGTTTTCTTACTTCAAATTTTTACTTGTAGATCTTTTTTAAATGCAGCCTATGTATACTCAACTTGCAACAAGCTCCTTAAACTGACTTCACCTTCATATAACAACTGTATGGCTCCTGAAAGCACATTTCCTTAAACCATATTGAAAACTCTCAACAAATTTAAGAAAAGGGATTGAGGAAAATAGCAATTCAAGTAAGTTAATATTTCCATGGAACTAAATGCAAATTTAGGACAAGCATCCAATGAAAATAAATCGTAAAAGAAAGAATGAGATAGCCAATCAAGAAAAATAGAATTAGAGCAGAGTCATTGTAGTGACCCAGTCACAAGCCATGTAGGTGGAAAGAGCTATCCGCAAATACGGAAAGGACTACCTGGCAGGAAGGCCAGAGTGGAGCCACCGGCAGAGTGGAGCTACCACTGCGTATGGGGGCTGGGGTAGGAATGAATTGAATTATCTCATATCAGAAATTGGGAGAATATTACTGAGCTATATACATGGGGTTGTGATCCATAACTTGTGAGGCACATTTTGAAATATCGGCTCGGTTCTTTTACAAGAACTCCACTGTTAAGTGAGCTGAATAGGGAGTAATACTTGGATGGGGGACCTCCCGAGAAGTCCACTATTTGGAGTCAATATTGTTGATAAGGGACAAAACCGTGCAGGCTTATTAGGAGCCCAGAGTGGACAATACCTCACAAGAGATGGATAGGGATTTGACAGTTATGATATACATAAACAACTGGAAGAGTAGTTCAGGCTAGTTGTCACAATCTATAAAGTGTCAGATGAACAAAAAGAGATAAAATCTAGAATATACTGCATTTTCAAAAGAAAAGGTTTAATACATTTTGTCCATAAAATTGTCTGCACTGAAGAAGGAAAAAAACCATTATTCGCTATCTTTTGAGGATGACTTGAACAGCAACATCTCACCATTATGACTGGGCTATCACAGCTTCAAAGCTGGAAACAGCCTCTTTGCCAGAAGCAGTGAAAGACTGTAGAATTGAACCTCCCCACTCCCAGCTGTCCAGCACTGGCAAGAATCTCATTGCAATGGGATGCCATTTCTTTATTTATACATTTTAGTTGGTCTAATTTCAGGTAAGATCCATTTCATTCCAAGTTGGACAGGACTTTTGGTCTTAGTGCACTGATTGGACTACCACCCCTACGTGGAGGTTCAATGTCTGTCTAGGGCCCCTAGGCCATGGTCCAGCCATAAGCCTACTCTTCCAAATACTCCGACAGCCATGGCAGGAATCCTAAGTTCAGGATGGAGGAATATCGTCTGAGAAGATGATTCTGTGCATGTAGTAAGGTACAGAATGAACAAACTTAGGTAGAGTAAACCATACCTAAGGTGGTAAAGAAACTGAAAATTTTCCCCCACTTAACTTTGTCACGGCCCATATGGAAGAAGATCATTCAGAAATTTTACTCCAGACTGACATGATGGAAATGTGATTTGCTCTCTTACCATGGGAAAGTACTGTTCTGCAAGTCCATTGTTGGTAGTTTTTATATCTATTGTTCTCCATCTTCAGGATATTGATGACAGTTGCAAACTTGCAAAGAAGGTGAAAGCTATTCAGAGCATTTGGACCAAGACATAACTTTTTGTTCAAATAACAATTACGGTTAAGCAGGGTCAGGCAAAAACAAATCTCTTTATGATAAACAGATCCATTTTGCAAGTTCGTTATTACGGGTAGTTCCTACAAAGAATCGGACTAATGACGTCTACAATACTTGGAGTATACATGTAGATGCTACATAGTTGGTTATCATCCTTCAAAGACTACGAATGTAATAGGAGCATCCGTCGACAAAAGGATCACCCTAAGATGTTCATCTCATAGCTATTGAAAGATGGCATGATAATTAAGTAGAGATGTGTAAGAGAAAGAAGATGGTGCGATTGGGGACTAGGGGACTAACAATATTATACTTCTTTTGGCTCTCCTAAGCTTGTGGAAGTTTGGTGCGAAGAAAAACGGTTTATCATTAGATGTCATCAGGTAGAATTACGACTTACGAGCAACCCTGGGATTAGGATTTAGTACATCCAACATGAACAGCATCCCTCATTTATGGAATGGCATCCTCAGCACCAGGATGTGATGCAGATCAGCATTCAGGATAACCTTGGAAATGATGCACGGGTATCTCTCCAAGAATGAGAGGTCATGTGGGAATTTCTCTCTAGAAGGAAAGTCCTCCTTGCTCGATGGCTTTTATCTGAAAATCCATTGGCAAGGGTTATGCAGATGTATGCTGAAAGATCCATACAAGGTGGCTGGCTTGCACTTTCCGAGTGAAACCCACAAGCTTACCAGATTGCTCAGCTTGGGGATCTCCAATTGACATTATAAGGGTATATACTCTGCCCTAAAAGAATGTCTAGGAGATGGGAAAGTAACAAGTATCCTTGTTTCATTGTCAACATTACAATGACATAAACAGGAGTCCAACCCCACCTTTGTTTAGCAGTTTAGGTGCTCTTTCTTTACTCAGGAGGTGACATAAAGGTTTTCTGAGAGGATTCTTAGTGCTCATCAGCTCGTAGACACAATAAAGATACTATTTTTTGTGCTGAAGGTGATACAGTAAAAGTTGAATGATGATCATACTGTCTGGTCATGATCCTCCATGTGGCTCTGTGGCCCATTTCGGTTGGAGAAGAATGGAAGAATTATCAAGAGAAAACTAGAATACCTTAGAAAATAGTTGATTTTATTTGTGGTAGGGTCCAAGAATGAGCTAAACTTCTCTATCCAAGTGGATAGTTCCTTTTAGCACTTTATGTGGCAGAATTTGTCACAATGTCTTGGTGTGAGCTTTCCCTTTGCATGAAAGAATTTTCCGAGCATATGATTCTTTTACACTTGTAAGCCATCATTTTATTTTGACCAATTAAGCTGTGGACTATTCACTCTTAAAAAAACGTGCTCTTGCCCATTCTCTCATGTCAGATTATCTTCACAAATCCTATAACCCCATTGCTTCTATCTCAGATTCTCAATGTCCCTCTAAATAGAGTTGTCTCGAATATGATTTCTTCCTGTCATTCCAAACATCCTATAGTTTCTTGTTTTAGTCTCTTCCATCTTCTCAATTTGACAATTTTTAGGAGCCCAATAGACTAATATACAACATAGTTGGCATACAAGATCCATGGAACTCCTTCTACATAGAATACTGTAAAAGCTGTTTTCCATTCTAGGTAAAACTACATTGTTATTTGCATTCATCTCAATGTCAATTGCCAAATTTAAATTATTGCATAGTCCTCCTTTTACAGCTCTTTACTATCTCATTGAATAAGATCCCCATTGCTTCTTGATTTTTGCATTAACGTTACACCTTACATCACAGTTATCAGTTGCCTTCCAGGTGATGGTTAGGCACTGACAGGGCAGAAAAGCCCCTAGGCAGATGCCTTGGACCTATGAACAACTAAATTGAACTGCATTGTAAACACAAAGCCTGACCAGCACTTTCCCACCATGATCCATTTCTATTACTCATCCCTGAGCTGCCTCACTTTTTGCCCTACCAAACACTGCCACATCAGTACGAGTCTATCTCCCCAACATGTCCATTTGTTCACCTCATTCTGGCCTCACACTTTATGTATATGGGTGAAGGAACCTTCTTCCAATCTGAGAAAAAGTTGGAGAACTGAAGATATCAGAATTTCAGTTCCAGCAAATGAAAGCCAAAATGTAGATAATATCAAAATGAAAGAAATACCAACTATTGAATGTTAACGAAAAAGCACACCAAAGGGGAGCAAAAGGAAAGGTTTCACCAATAAGCAAGAGTGTACATCTATGCACATAGGAAAATGAGCACAATAAAATCTATAATAATCCATCACTGCAGCAACCGCTGATCAGTGAACTAGAACCATGCAACTCAATTGGCACTTGCTAGTTTCCATCTTCACCAGATATGAGGGCAACAAAATCTAAAATTTTAACGTACTGACTTTGATGCGGGACGAGATGGCGGGCTGGTCCAAGAGTGTGAGGTAAAGGGCGAACGCAGCAGCGGCGAGAAAGAAGCGACAGAGGGAGAGAACCGGTGGAAAATGGGGATCTGAGTGATAGAGGCGGTCGCAGGTGGAGAGAACAGCCAGGAAGAAGAAGGATCGGATGGGGGGGCGGCGGACGTGGGGAACAGGAAGGCGAAGGAGGACGGACCTCCCGGGGCCTCCTCGCGGCTGGCAGGGGGTGACGCGGGGATTCCCGCGACTGCGTCGCGTGCGACGATGGGGAGGGAGCGCGAAGCCGCGACGTTGATGGGGAGGGGCGGGATCTTCCGGCGCGGTGTGTGCGGACGATGGAGAGAAAAAGGGTGGGGTTGCGGCGAATCCGGCGATGGCGAGGGAGGAACGGGGCCGGAGATGGCGGGGAGCGCGGCCCAAAATGCGGCGATGGCGAGGGAGGAACGGGGCCGGAGATGGCGGGGAGGGTGGCGAAGGCGCAGGCCGCCTCCGGCGGTCTGGTAGACGCGCGCGTGCGCAGGAGGAGAGAGACGAACGGGAGGGAGAGACGAACAGAAGAAGAGAGGGAGGACGGGAATATAGAAGAGGGATTCCCCACGCTGCAGTCAACCGACGGCGCTTCTCCAAAAAAAAAGAGAGAAAAAAAGGAAAAAAAGGTTTTTTGCTTCCTTCTCCCTTCAATTAGGGTACAGTGAATATATTTACGAGGGAAAAAATGTTATTTTTCCTATGTGTACGTCAACAAAGTATGATTTAGAATGGCTAATCTTATTTTATTTGGGTCATGTGTGATTCACTCTTCAACGCATATTTAATGCAGTGTATTTTTTTTACATAAAAATAGTATATATAATAATAATATAATATAATATATAAATAGTAATTTAATATACATAAATAATAAAATAATAGGCACAAAAATAATTAAACAATGTAGGATAATAATAGTATAACATTTGTGTGTATTGTTATCACATATTAAACTTGCAATAACAGTGATGTGGAATAAAATAAGAGAAATGTTTACTTTTTATTTAAGATAATATTAATCTATATATGTGATGTATAGATCAATTTTTTTCAATTTTTTTACATAGAATTTGTTCTTGATATAAAATTGGAAAAAAAAAACTTCTTGCACACACTTGGGTAAGTAAGTATTATCTATTTTAAACATGTGTGAGTAGAGTTTATATTGTTGTGACGTCTAAGAGTCTCACTTATATATGTCTAGGTTGGATAATATTCACCTATCTCCATACGTATAAAAAAGTCCATCTCAATACGCGTAGAAATATTTCTCAAACGTTATTTATTATCTTTAGAAATCTATTTATCATAATATTTCCCATGCAAGATAGAATTGACTCATATATGTGGCGCATAGATCACATATTTTTTTCTACTTCTCTTTTTGTGTAGAATTTATTCTCAATATAAATATTATGAGAATGACTTCTTACACTCACAAGGACAGACAAATATTATCCACTCTAGATACATATAGACGAGACTTATATTGATGTGATATTAAACAGTTCCATCCACATATGTCTAGGGTCATACTTATCCACATGTCTAAGTACGTACGTGCATAAAGTATTTCTAAAAACTTATTATCACCTTTAGTTATTTATGTGTCATTTTACTTCCTATCTAAGATAGAATTAGCCCATATATGTGACACACAACTCTCACCATTTTTTCACTTTTTTCTATGTAGAATTTATTCTTAATATAAAAATTATAAGAAAAACTTTTTACACGCATGATGATAGGTGAATATTATTTATCCTAGACATATGTGGATGGAGCTTACAATGATGTGACGTCCAACAACCCTATTTATATGTGTCTATATATAGACACCTAAAAAATAACATTAGATATTCTAAGTTGATTTCGACAAAATTTGAGGCCCAAATAGATCTTGACAGCAAGTCAGAGCCACCGATAGTACTAAATCAAGTCACAAATCTTAATACTGAGCATCGGATCACTCGGGAAATCCGAGTATCAGATCATGCATAAAAAACTCAAGTATCGGATCACTCGAGAAATCCGAGTATCAGATCATGCATAAAAAACTCAAGTATCGGATCACTCGCAACAGATCGTCCAAAAAATCCAAGCACATAATCACCCAACCCACCTAGTACCGGATCACCTCCAGCCAGTTGTACTATCACATCACTGCTCTGCATGAAACCCCCAAAAGAAGACAAACATAAAAAATGAGATAAAATAGTTAGTTAAGGACATTAGTCAAAATGACATGATGGTGGCATGGTGGAAGTACGAGAGTTGGTCGAAAAATGACAAATGAGTCAAATGAAATAAAAAAAAGGTGGAAAAGATGACTTTTTGGACTATTTTGGAAGAAAGAGTCAAAGCTCTCACCTTTTGGAGGTCTTTAAATAGACTTGGATAATAAAGTTTGCGGTCTCTTACCCTCCTTCGACTCTCTCCTTGAAGTTTTCTTCGGAGCTCTTCTCCGGTTAAACTATTCTTCTCTTTTTTCTCTTCCACTTCCATTTCATATCCCCGCAATGAGAGAGGAGAAATAAAATTGAGAAGTGAGACTTTTAGATGTAGGAACATCTCCTTCCTCTTCTTCTTTCTATGCTCCAACATGATGTACATGTTCTCTTCTTTTTAATAAAATGTGATGGACTATTCATCCCCTTTTATGTTTATATTATTTAATCTTTATCTCACACCCTTTCCTATGTTCTAAAGATTATGTTCTTGCTCTTATTCTATTTAATGTAATATGTAATCGTATGTTCTTCTCTCTTTTGTGTATATTATTCTATGTATTAAATCTCCTCCCTATGGCCAACTCATGTGGCATTTTAATTTCTGAACTACTTTCTTCTCCATAGCCGACCCATGTTCATGACCTTTTACTATATAATCATTCCCCCATCCCATATTTAAAGCTCATATACATATCCCTTTCATTTTTGAATGCAATGTAATGTGCACTTCGTGCCATCTTTTATTTTGTTCATGATAAGTTTATTTATATTTAAATCACCTCCTCATGCATCCTCCATACATTCCCACCCCGTTTCCTTTGATTTTTGACAAATGAAAGACTGCTCAAGTGCTTTCAAATCTAGGATACTTGGAGTTTACTTAATTCATGAGTGGAATTCAAGCCCTAAATATTTTCAATATGTATAAAAAGGCTCATCTCAATACATGCAGAAAGTATTTCTAAGAAATTATTTATCACCTTTAGAAATCTATTTATTTATTTATTTATTTTTATATAAGGCTATACTTAGCAGAGGATGGCAGGAGAGCAAAGGACCCATCTCAAGACTGGCTTCTGTTCTTCCAATATCAGATCTCCTGGTCTTCTTACGAAGGGCATCAGCGAAAGACATATGGGGGGCCAACGGAGAAGCATCTCTAGAGGATGGCGAAGCTTCCACCCCCGATGGAGAACCAATCAGTGCTAGACTCAAGGGAGCAGGAAGCCAAGATAAGGCATCAACATTTAGTTGAGATGGTGTGATAGTTGGAACCTTAGGCATAGCAGAAAAGGTAGCAGGGTCAGGTGAGGCCTCAAGCACAGCTGCGCTGCTTGGCTCGATATAAGCAGAAGCGCACACGGGGGTGCAGCATGCACCAAGTCCAGGAGGCCCAACAACGGGCAATCATCATTAATCACAGAGATAACCGAAGTAGTAACGCCATCAGCAGTGACGTTGTCATCCTTGCCAGTCGAAGAGATATGACTTGACGTGGGATCTGTGACATTTACATGGGCAACTGAAGGAGCATCGGCCACATGGGCCCTAACCTGTTGCTAAGGAGACATAACATCAAGCACTGGTTGAGCAACAATAGATGCATCACTAACATCTGACAAGCGAACATTCTGATCACTCGGGCACACAGGAGGATCAGTAACTTTCTCACCAATGAGAACGGGCCGCCAAACTTGCTTCTCAGCCTGTCCCAAGGCAGGACCAATAGAGCTCTTACCAAGATTGGCAGCGGAAGGGTCCTCAAGATGGCCAGGGCCAAGGCCACCTGACCTCTGATTCAACTTGGTAAAGTCTTTCTTGCATTTAGATGGCAGATGACCAAGTCGATTGCATGTAAAATAGAAAAGTGGAGGGTCGAGATATAGTATCAGCTGCCAAAAACCATTGGGCCCAATGCCTACGCAAATGCGATCAAACAGATGCTTGGACACGTCAAGTTGGACATTTACACAAGCAGAATGTGTGCGCGTCATACACAATGTGTTCCTGTCCACCTGGAGAACGGGATCAATGCTCCCAGCAATGGAGCGAACCATGGAATCATTAAAGAAGTTTGCAGGAAGAGAGGGCAACTCCAACCAAACTGGAACTACCGGTGAGCCTGCATCTGGACTGAAGTCAAGTAACCATTTGAAGAACCTGAAGATTCGGCCCTACACATACATGGAGTCCTTCAAAAGAACCTAGAGGTAATCAGCTCTGTTCAGGAATCTAATCAGAAGATGACGGCCATCTAGAGCACTGATGATAAAGTCTTGTTGGAACTTGAATCTTTGCACCAGATGGGAGCGCTTTTCATGTTGCTTCTCATGCAAGATAGAATTGACCCATATATGTAGCGCATAAATCACAATTTTTTTTCTACTTCTCTTCCTGTGTAGAATTTATTCTCGATATAAATATTATGAGAATAAATTCTTGCACTCATAATGACAGATGAATATCGTCCACTCTAAATACATATAGGTGGGACTTATATTGATGTGATATTAAACAAACTCCAACCACATGTGTCTATGGTCTTATAGTATCCACCTGCCTAAGTACATGCAAAAAATATTTCTCAAAAAATATTTATCATCTTTAGTTATCTATTTGTCATGTTACTTTCTATCTAAGATAGAATTGGCCCATATATGTGGCACGCAACTCCCACTATTTTTTCACCTTTTTCATGTAGAATTTATTTTCAATATAAAAATTATGAAAAAGACTTCTTACAGGTATTATGATAAGTGGATATTATCTATCCTAGACGGAGCTCACATTGATGTGACGTCTAACAATCCTATCTGTATGTGTTTAGGACAAACATTATCCACCCACTTTGATGCATACAAAAAGTATTTTCTCAAAATTTATTTATCATCTTTAATTTTAAAATAAATAATCTATGGGACACTAGGAGCGTGCACCTCACCTCAGGGAGATGAAGTGTTAGTCGCTTCGTTGATAGGTTATAAATTTAATTGAAATAGAACAATATAAGTATAAAGTCAAAAGAGCATAACCTTGTAAAAGTGAGATGTCTTAAAAGAATGTATCATACTTTGTCTAATACAAAACACCCCCTACAACTCCATGGCAGACTCGACCTGTTAGAAAAAAAATCTACAACACCATGTGCCACAAGTTAAGTTTAATAGATTGTTTGTCATTCGATTGATAGATAATTAAATTTGACAAATAACTTACATGGAGAACAACATTCAATATAAATGGCTCTATTGAATGAGAAAGTATTTCTTTACAAAGAAAATAATCATATTGATGAGAAAGAGAAAGAAATATCTATTTTTGGTCAATAATATTTTTTCTTGCAATCTATGTCATCATTATTGCAAGATAATAGAAATATATTTTAATACTATGGTTCATCGTGCCCCATCGATCCTGCACTGTGCCAGAGAGAACGTAGGTTTTTGGCACAGACGATCTGATCCTCTTAATTTTCTTCTTTAACTAGCTTATTATTATTTTTGTAAGAGTATACTCAATGGGTCGAAGTGTATCAGTGTGGTACGTTTTGATCTATACAGTACCAAATGGAACTCTTGCATAATAATTAAAACAAATTGTACATAAGGAAAAAAACCTTCAATTATGCAAAAAATAGCTTTTTGAAGAAAAAAAAAAACAAAGACATGATGGTTTTGATCAGGATTGGCTAAACTACTGCAGTATGGTACAGTACACAGATCCATACTATAACACAAGATAACAGTTCAATGGTTCTTCAAACCTTGTAGCACATTTAACACTTGTTTGTCAAATTATTTTAGTTATCATTTGACTCTTGTAACATTTACATTTGGAACTTGTCCCATCTCATCCCATCCTATCTCATCTCGATATGATCTTACTTTATCATAATTTAATGTTATTAATAAATCTTCATAATTATATAATTAATTTATTAAATTCTTCATTGGAACTTTTTCTAAAGTCAAGTTTTCCTAATTTTTTGGGATTGATTAGGATATTTATAATTGAAAGATTTAAAATATAATCTAAAGATATTTTAAGGATTTTTTAAATAATCTTACTTTAAAAAATATTTACACAAATATGTTTAGTTCTAACATATTTACAAATCAACATCTCACACTTACACTAATTTAGTGTAATTTACACATTTTCCAGTAGCTTACACTCTTTCTCTGTGGTTTACACTAACTTAGTGTAACTTAGATACTTTCTACGTGTGTAAGTTACATTGAAATTATGTGAGTTGGAGAGAAAATGTGTAAGTTGCAAAAAAAAAAAAAACGTATAAATTACATTGAATCAGTGTAAATATGTTAGAACTAGATATATTTGTGAAAATATTATTTAAAAAAATCAATTTTTTTCTAAATCTTGTCAACTCCATTAATGAGCATAATATCCTTCGATTTATATGTGGCAATGTATGTTTGTAGATTAGCAATTAACTGCAGAGATATTTTTTACTCATAACTGTACAAATATCTGTGCATTCATCAATTAAATCTTGTTGGCTTCGAATAGACTTGTTTTACCCTGGCCAATCAAGTTAATTTTTTTATCAAGTCTCTAAATATATATTTCGGATATCATTATAATGAAACTAGAATATACCTATTAAGTTACCTAACATAAATATTAAAATTGGTGGGGGGGGGGATCAATTGCCCACACAAACCCATCACTAGATTACACAGAATACAAAACATGGTGCAAAATTGACAAGAGGTGCAGTACAACCATTCCCATGTGCAAGGGAATCAAACCTTCAACTTCTTGTATTCTACAAAGAACCCCACAGAAAGAATCAAAACAGATGACAAGTGGTTGCCGCCTCTTAAATTGGCAGCAACGTGTTCTTAACAAAATTTACTAAAATATGAGTGGTGGACATCAAAATCCTAACTTTTCTTACCCTATACGAACACAAATACAGGAACAGCAGAAACATGTTATCATCGCAAAGAATTTCTTAAAGAGATCGAGACGCTGGTTCTGCAATCCAATGGCTTTTCAGTAGGTTCAGTTCCAACTGAAATCCTCTGGCTGCTGCGGCTGCATGAGTCACAAAGGTTGGCCCGATTACAAGTTCACCGTGGAAAAAACATAGTGGGATGCAGGTGGTATCATTCGAAGAAGAACATGCTGAAATCCTTTGATTTTGCATCGCCATGGTGGTCAGCTAAGTTCCAAAAGGATTCAGGCATTAGGTCAGAAATCGGTGTCTCTGCATGGACCTCTTTTAAGTATTTCTTGAAGCTCTAGCTGCTTGGGAAGGATGAGTTCGGCTCCATGACCCATTGTTGAGAAATATCTCTCCAAGACCATCTGAAGGAAATTCAGCAAAGTAAGAGAGATGAGTATTTAGGCAGAAAGAAATGAGGTGTTGTGGACACAATCCCACTAATCCTACCATTGCAGAATAGGAATCAATTTGTTGTTGGCGAGCAGACTTTTTGTGGCCCCTGGGAGAGAAAAGAACAAGACATTCAACATATACCGTTCCTAACATTTGCATAAGCAGCAAGGAAAAGAAATTGGGTACTCAAAGTTTGCAGCCGGACAGCACCATCACAATGTATACAGTTTCATAATCTTAGGCTCCTCAGAGTACTGGAAGATGCTTTTCTCTCATGACTCATGAGATAGATGCTATTTTCTTAGTAAAAAAGATCCTTCTTAGTTTTTCCCTGTAATCTTTTGAAATTAGCTCTTAGTCCTTGTAGCTCCACTGTCTAGCCCTTTTCTTTAGAAACCAGTCCTCTTCAGGGAAATTTTGGTCATTTTAACATTGATTACAAGACAAATGATATGGTTACACATTAAGATTTCAAACTTTGAATATAAGATTAAGCAAACCAATTCATGATGCCAATATGGTCCTAAGAAAAGAGGAACCCACAACGTGAAGGAGCTTGCCATGCAGGTTCTCAGAAGAAGAGATCAAAATGCTGATGAGGACGACACAAACTTTTAATTGACACTTAAGAAATTTCTTTGCCACATACCAAGCAGGGACTATTTATGAGTACTCACATATCAATCATGTAATCAAGGGCTTGTCCAGTTGTCCCATGTTCATCCTGCAGGTATGTTCTCCAACCCCTGGATTAGCCAAGCCCAGGTGAAAGTCGACATTAGCAGTCCATACATCATACTTAACTAAAACAAAATGAGTAGTAGAGTCAATAAGTACATTAACAGGCATGGTGAACTTTCAAACAATTGAATACTCAATATAGGTAGAAATAGCCAAATCATGGAAGTTGTGCAACAAAACATGAAGGTGATTGTATGCATCCACTAGCATTCTGCAGGGAAACTAGTGAAAGATATGTCATCCTCAGAATTGAAGCTAGTGCTCCACATACTGTTCAATGAGTTGAACAACTTAGCTTCAGCAAAAAACTTTCAAACTAAGAATTCAAAATTTCTTTGAATGAATTTTCAGGGTAAGAACTATTACCCGTAATTGTAGCTAATCCACAATTAGTTGGTATGTAATTATAAACCACTAATTGGTTGGCATATTCCTTCTGCAGGCGTGTCACTCCCATGCACCCTTTGGCGACTCTGTAACAAACTCTCCTGTCCTTTCTGTACCACCTGTATGATAAATAGAGAGGCAGATCATCGTGCACAGTGTGCAATTGCCATTCACCCATTTCTCTTGTTCTGCCCCTTCATCCTTTCCTACTTGGTATCAGAGCAAAATCCTGTGAAGGAACACCATGAGCAACATGCCTCCGGTGATAGAAGGACCGGCATCAGCTGATGGACTGGAGAACCAATATTTTCTCCACTCCTCAGACAATCCTGGTGCAGTGCACGCTTCCTGTCTTCTTACTGGCAAGAACTACATCCGATGGCGGCGAGCAATGGCAGTGGCCCTCTCAGCCAAGAACAAGATGGCCTTTGTTGATGGTACTATTTTCGAGCCATCTGGTGATGATCCTGTTCATAACTCCTGGGAACGTGTGAATAGCATGGTTCTTTCTTGGCTCTTGAATTCCATCCATCGTGATCTTGTACCTTCGGTTCTTTATTCTACTACTGCTTTTGGTGTCTGGTCTGATTTAAAGGAGAGATACTCACCATCTAATGGGCCCAGAATATACAGCCTGGAACGCTCTATAGCCACCATACAACAAGGTGATGCCTCCATCGTGAGATACTACAATACACTAAAAGGCTACTGGGATGAATTGGCGCAATTTGACTCTTCATTGTCAGATGGATCTGATTCTTCACCGCAGATGTCTAATGCAATTCTTGATGGGACTAAATGATATCTATTTGACTGTGAGGAGCCAAATTCTTTTGATGGAACCACTCCCTTCTGTCAGTGGAGCCTATTCTATGCTCCTACAGGATGAATCCCAGCGGTACCTCCAGACTGCACCTGTTGCTGAATTGTCAGCTGACTGCTCGACTAAATTCCCAAATGAATGACTACAATGACAGTGGCTGTGTTTTCAACAGGCGCAGAAACTCAAGAGATCGTTGTTCACATTGTAACATTCCAGGACACACAAAGGACCACTGCTATAAAATTAATGCACCCGGTGCTCTCACTGTCACATGCTGGACACACTAAAGACCACTGCTATAGATTTAATGGCTTCCCTCCCCACTATCAAAACATGAAGCGCATACAGAGTACTCAGAAGGAGCACACTTCAGAACCTACTGTTTCAGTACCTACACTTACTACTGCTCAGTATGCAAAATTGGTTAAGCTCCTTGCCACAGACAATAGTTCTACATCCATTGCACATGTCAATGTGGCAGGTAATTCTTCAACCGACACCACTCATCAATGGATTCTTGATTCCGGGGCTTCAGCTCACATTATCACCCATTCATCAAAAAATCTCTGTAATATTGTTTCTCATCCTGATGCTCTAACCATTACCTTACCAAATGAAACACGGGTGCCTGTTCAGAATTTTGGTTCCATCACCCTCAATGAATGCATTACTCTGCCTATAGTATATCATGCACCTAATTTTCAATTTGATTTACTATCCATTAGTCGTTTGACAAAAGATTCACAATGCTCTGTTACTTTCTTCCTCACCATTGTCTTTTGCAGGAACTATTGACGAGGTCAGTGATTGGGCAGGGCCATGAGAAGGATGGTTTATACTACCTCCAGATGTCACCTTTGTCACTCCATTGCCTCACCTCCAACACCACAACTTCCACTGTCTGGCATCAACGACTTGGGCATCTAACAGACATAAAACTTCAGCAACTTGCTCATCTCCTACCAGCATCTGTCAATTTGCTTCCCTTCAAATGTACAGAATGTCCATTGGCCAAGCAAACTATAATTCCTTTACCTAATCGCAATTCTACTGCTACAGAACCCTATGGTCTTTTGCATTGTGACCTTTGGGAACCTTACTCTCGTGTATCTCATTGTGAAGCACATTACTTCTTGACAATTTGTCGATGATCGGGCATCTTTTAGACGCTGACAGCACCCTTCATTTTCAGTCGAACGTATCCAAATACTACTGGAGTGACTGTGTTCTTACAGCTGCATACTTAATGAATAGACACCCAACCAAAATTCTACAAGGCCTCACACCCGATGAAAAGCTCTTTTGAATGCCACCTTCCTTGAACAACCTCAGGGTTGGCTGCCTTTGTTTTGCTTCTACTGGCTATCTTGATTCTGATAAATTCAATCCAAGGGCTCGGCGGTGCATTCTCATTGGTTATCCTCCAAACCAGAAAGGTTACTGGCTTCTAGATTTGGAAAACCAACAAGTATTTACTAGCCAAGATGTGATCTTCCATGAAGATATTTTTCCTTTAAAGGATTCACCACCTTCCCCAATATCATTGGCAAATATTACACCCATTCCTACACGAGAACACGAACTATCATCCACTGTCCACACCCAACCACAGCCCCTTCTGATCCCACAACACAACACCATCCCCACATCACCATCAACTAGCACAATTGCTCAAAAACCAGCTAGAGCCCAATGACATCCTGCATATCTGGAGGAGTATATCTCCAGCTTCATGGTACCAACTGCATCAAGCTTGTCAAGGTCTTCAGTCAAATATCCCATTTCACAACACCTTGATTATAACTATTATTCTACCAGCCACAAAGTCTTCCTATCCTCCATCAATTCCTTGGCAGAACCTTCCACATGTGGCCAAGCCAAAACCTCACCACATTGGCATGCTGCCATGGATGAAGAACTTAAAGCACTTGAACTTAACCACACATGGGACATCACCAGTTTACCTCCGGATAAAAAGGCAGTTGGCTGTCGATGGGTATACAAAACCAAATTCAATTTTGATGGTTCAATTGCTCACTATAAGGCTCGTTTGGTAGCCAAAGGGTATACCCAGACAGAAGGGCTAGACTACACAGACACCTTCGCTCCTGTAGCTAAGCTTGTCACAGTCCGTTGCCTTCTCACTATTGCAGCTGATAAACA
Source organism: Colocasia esculenta (assembly GCA_014218235.1). Taxonomy (NCBI): domain Eukaryota; kingdom Viridiplantae; phylum Streptophyta; class Magnoliopsida; order Alismatales; family Araceae; genus Colocasia; species Colocasia esculenta. The sequence goes on along the minus strand of CM024758.1, from coordinate 10,444,896 downwards.
CTGGCCTCTACACCAGCTCGATGTTAGCATTGCTTTTCTTCATGGAGATCTTCATGAAGAAGTCTATATTAAACTTCCACCAGGTCTGCCTAAACAGGGGGAGAATCAAGTCTACTGGCTGTTAAAATCCATTTATGGGTTAAAACAAGGCTCAAGAAATTGGTTTGACAAGTTCATTACCACATTACTCTCAGCTGGATTTACTCAATCTAAGGCAGATTACTCACTCTTTGCCCACTGACAAGATACATTCCTCACTGTTGTCATTCTATACATTGATGATATTCTAGTGACAGGAAATAACAATTCTGTGATCTATACACTCAAGGATTTGCTTCACAGGCGGTTTCACTTGAAAGATTTAGGTCGCCCAAAAATTTTTCTTGGTATAGAGATAGCAAGATCTCCTACTGGCATCTTTCTCAATCCAAGAAAATATGCCCTGGACATTCTTCACGACACTGGCTTACTTGGTGCCAGACCAGCAGCTACACCTATGGAGTCCGGTCATCAACTTCACACAGCCAGGTCACCCTTGAGTGATCCCTCTCTGCCTACCAGAGGCTCATTGGCAAACTCCTCTATCTTACTATTACAAGACCGGACATCATTCATGCTGTTAAGTTTTTGAGTCAGTTCATGACTTCACCCATGGAGGCACATTGGGATGCAGCGTTAAGGATTGTTCGATATATGAAAAATTCACCTGCCACAGGTCTATTTCTCTCCTCCAGCAGTGATCTACAGCTACGCATCTATATAGACGCCGACTGGGCCTCTTGTCCAACAACCCGGCGCTCTGTAACAGGATAAATTACTTTCCTTGGATCCAGTCCCATCCCTTTGCAAACAAAGAAGCAACACACAGTATCCAGGTCTTCTGCTGAGTCAGAATACCGGGCCACAGTAGCAGCAACTTCTGAAATACAATGGTTAACATCTCTCCTCCATGATCTGCATACTCATCCGGGCACAGCTACCATGTTCTGTGATAACCAAGCGGCCATTCATATTGCTGCCAATCCGGTTTATCATGAACGCACAAAACATATTGAACTGGACTGTCGTTTCATCAGAGAACGACTTCAATCTGGCTTAATCAGCACTCCTCACATTCCCTTTTCCAAGCAGCTTGCGGATGTATTTACCAAGCCTCTTTCCAAAGACAAATTTCTATCGCTTATCTCCAAGCTAGCCTGCTTATGCCCACACCCAGCTTGAGGGGGAATATTACCTGTAATTGTAGCTAATCCACAATTAGTTGGTATGTAATTATAAACCACTAATTGGTCAATTTGGTTGGCATGTTCCTTCTGCAGGCGTGTGACTCCCATGCACCCTCTGGTGATTCTGTACCAAACTCTTTTCCCCTTTCTGTACCACCTGTATGATAAATAGAGAGGCAGAGCATCGTGAACAGTGTGCGATTGCCATTCACCCATTTCTCTTGTTCTGCCCCTTCATCCTTTCCTACGGTAAGAACACGGTAAAAACTTCCACATACTGTTAATGAAAACTCAAACTAAGCTACATTCATGGGTGAGAAATATCTCATCTTAGCTTCAACAAAAACTTGAATTCAGATATATCACAAACTACTGGGTTCCAACAGCGGTAGGAAGAACTAAGAAGCTACACAAAACATTAAAAGGGAACAAAATGGCACAACCTTTCTGCAGCACTTATGGCGAGCCTGCCCGCGATGCTCCGGACTTTGTTGGACTGCGGCGTCTCCTTCCCATCCCAGGACCTCGGGAGCCCCACGATGAACTCGTCTACCTCCTGAATCCCGTCAGAAAAAAAAAATAAATTAGTTGCAAAAGAGCATAATTCATCGACAGAAACCTGCAAAAGCAAGAAGACCTCGATCCCGGAACCCGACCTCTCTCTCGGCGATCTCCATAAGCCGCCGCTCCAGCTTCTGTCCCCGCAGCTCCAAAACCTACTCGGAACTCGGAAGGGGAAATGATGTAAGAGAAAAGAACCTCGAAACAACGGAGACTCCAAGAAGGAAGGAGCTTTCAAGAGGGAAAGCAGAGACGCCTACGACGAGAGGTCGAGGGGGGGCGAAGCCCTTGCCGAGGGCGAGGCCGGTCCTCGAGTCGCCCAGGTCGACCCCCAGGCTGAAGCCGCCCCGCCAGGTTGGGTCCCCTTGGCGCCGGCGGGCGTTCGGCAGCAGAGAGGAGCTAGCGGAGAGGGGTTCCCCTTCCCCTGCTGCTGCAACCACCGCCGAAGTGACCGCATCTGGCAGAGGGCGGAGAATCACTCTGGCCTTCAAGGAGCCTGCGGGGACACTCCAACGAGGGTGAGGAGAAGACTTCCGGACGAGGCTCCTCCGTGTCCTTCCAGGAGGGGGTGGCCACGGCGGCGGTGGCGAGCTGCAGGGGAGGAGTAGCTGCAGCATTCTCGCTTCGCAGTCGCGGCTTCTCCCGCCGTCGCTAGGGCCGCAGCAGAAATCGGTCAAGGTAAAATTTGACAAAAAAATAATAATTAAATGTTCATCCGAGGAGGATATGATCGTTTATTATTCGGTTCAAATCAAAAAATTAAATTGATCTAACGATTCAATTTAATTTGGTTCGATTTAAATTTGAAAAAAAATTAATTTGATTTAAAAAAATTCAATTTGGTTCAGTTTTTAAGTTTTATAAATTAAATCAAATTGATTAAATCGAATTATAATAATAAATTTTAATTTATATATATCTATCAAATTTATTTAATATATTTATATAAAAATATATATGATGGATGATAATATAATCATCAATATTAATACTTCATTTTAAATCTTATTTGATAATAATTTATTAGAGAAACAAGTGATTAAAATCTTATTAACATTAAGAAAATCTAAAAATCTATTTATTGTCAAGTTAAATCGAACCGAACCGAACCTAATTTATTTTGGTTTGGTTTCAAGGGATTTCGGTTTGGTTCGAGTTGGATCCAAATTTGGTTTAGTTTTAAAGAATTTCAGTTTGATTGATTCGAGTTGGATGTGAATTTAGTTTGGTTTGATTTCTTAAAAATGTTCTATAAATCAAACCAAATCAAATTATAAACATCCCTAGTTGAGAATATATAAGTAATTATCCTTATAAGAAGTAGGATTACAAAGTTTGAAGAGCAATGCTCTCTCCCTAACAAAGCCGACCTCAGGTTGATTGGTGGGATGTCCGACCTCATCATGTGTGGGGTGAACTCTCCACCGATCACGTAGATTATTCACTATTCCATATTTATCTAATTACTCTACTCAGTCGAGTAGTAAGATTTCTCAAATTTGAATCAATAAACAAATAAATAGCTTGAGTTTAGTTCAAATGTTACTGGAATTAAACTTGTTTACACCTAGTTGGGGTGTGCCACATAGAGGAGAGAGAAGAGATATTTACCCTCCCAATCCCCTCTAGCACATCTCGATTAGAGTGTGCATTAAGACCAATTCTATCAAAATAAATGAATCAAAATTAAATAATATTTAAAACTCTTTTTATAAATGAGTCGAGCGTAAGTAAAAATCTATTCAACTTAATTAAATTTGTGAATAAATTAAATTAATTATAAAATATATTCTTAAATATTCTTAAATATTATATTTAAATAGTTAAATTAAGTACATAACAAGACTCTTGAGATATAAACTCGCAAATTTAATTGGACTCGTTAAAATACTCGTTAAGAATTCGAACTCGAAAGTATTTAAATGAATCAAATTTTACAACTATTTTTTAATACTCTATAAAATTCGAGCTCGAGCAACGAATACAATTTAACAATATAGTATTTGCACCTCTAATTTACTTTATTAATATTTTATAATTCAATTTTGCAAAGGTACCACCTTATGAAAAGATCAGTTACATCAACACCTTATTATATTTATATTGTATGCATATTCGTCTATTGCCCTGTACCATACCTAAAGTTAAAACATTACTTTTACTGTATTATTTTTAACAGGAACACAAACAAACTAAAAAAATATTCTAACTATATATTTGTCTTCTCGCCATGGCAGATTACGACAAAGGTCTACGACGATATTTTGTATTGATGTGTACATGCAAATGTAAATATACAAAAGATTATCATATAATTAGTCTTTTAATACAGGTATACTGTATATACATATTAAAAAAAACTCTTCATAATTTTACTCATAAATGGAGTAACTTCAGCATGATTTACTTTTTGTTCTTAAATAAAAAAAAGTATTAATAATGGCTAAAATATACTTGGAACTTCTTTGTAAAAGCTAAAAGTGTTAAGGCTAATAAACTCAATTTCCAATATAAAAATAATTGTAATGGATCAACCATATGTTATGAACAATGGACAGGTGAGTTGCCAAATGCCGAAGCCACCATCACTTCACCAGTTGTAACGTTCATGTTAATGATGCTGTGGGTCAATTATGTCATAGTCACACGGCCCATGATGGAGACCACAAACGGGCAAGTCAGAATTTTTCAGAATTGGGCCCAAACAATTGACTTGAGAACAGAGCCCTATCTGATCTCGGCCCATTAACTCCCTTAAGTTTATCACACTTCTTTTCATTTGCGATTAGTTTTATTATCTTTTTAGTCAAAATAAAAAAAATGGCGGACTGGGTAGTGATAATATCATGTGGGGACATTATTGGTAAAACAGAACACTCGGAATACTCCAGAATATCTTAGAAAATAGTTGATTTTATTTGTGATCGGGGGATCCAAGAACGAGCTAAACTTCTCCATCAAGTTGATAACTTCTTTTTTTGCCACTTCGTGTGATAGAGTTTGTCACAATGTCTTGTTGTGAGCTTTCCCTTTGTGTGAAAGAATTTTGGGAGCATGCGATTCTTTTGCACTTGTGAGCCATCGTTTTATTTTGATCCAATTGATTAGAGAAATATTTAATACTCGGCCGAATTATTTAGCTGAGTATTATCTGCTCTCACAAGCGGAGAGTCTCATTGCCATCATGTTAGTGGAGCTCACACCCGTTTTGTGAGAGCGAACAGTTCGGCCGAGCATTAAATATTTTCCAATATAATTAACTATGGTACTATTCACTCTTAAAAAGATGTACTCTTGTCCGTCCTCTTTGCACATATCTATATATATCATGTTAAATAATCTTCACAGAATCCTATCCCTCTATTGCTTCTATTTCAGATTCTCTATCTCCCTCTAAATAGAGTTGTCTCAAATAAGATTGCTTCCTATCATTCCAAACACCTAATGATAACTCCTTGTTTTAGTTTATTCCATCTTCTCAATTTGACAAGTTTTAGGAGCCCAATAGACTACTTATATGCAACATAGTTGGCATAAGTGATCTATGGAGCTCCTCCTACATAGAATACTCTAAAAGCTGTTTTTTCATTCTAGGTAAGGCTACATTGTTATTTGCATTCCTCTCAATGTCAATTGCCAAGTTTAAATTACTGCATTGTCCTCCTTTTACAGCTTTTTATTATCTCATTGAATAAGATCCCCATGCTTCTTGATTTTTGTATTAACATTGCACATTAGATATATCATGGTTAGCGGTGCCTTCCAGGTGATGGTGAGGAGGCACTGACGGGGCGTGAATTCCAATATGTGAAAAAGTGGAGAACTGAAGATATTGGAATTTCAATTCCAGCTCATAAATGCCAAAATGTGAATAATATGAAAATGAAAGAAATATCAACTATTGAATGTTAAAGAGAAAGCACACCAAAGGGGAGCAAAGGTCCTTTTAAGTTCTTGGAAAAGCACCCTTATATTCCTAAAAAATCACCTTTGAAGCAATGAGCGCAAGCCTAAAGTATGTATCGATCCCTACCATCCTTGGTGTGCATGGGGCGCCCTACCACTGGGGTACCCCTCGGTGCACAACTCAATTGGCACTTGCTAGTTTCCATCTTCACTAGAGACGAGGGCAATAGAATTGAAAATTTTAAGATACTGACTTGGTATGGATCTGAGGTTGCATTTCTATATACCAAGATACAACCAAAATGGACACCTAGCAATTAACATGTCCTCAAGTCAAGGAGGAAAAAAAGACCCAACTCTCTTGAATCAACTATCGGAACAACCGAGATAGTAACTTCCAAGCAATCCCAAGAACCTAGTTGAAAACACATATATAGTTGAGGACAATCATGGAGACAATTAACCAAAGGGTGCAAGGATCACATGTAGGAGTATCGAAAAGTCTTTCATCAACAAGAACTAGCACAATTGGTAGAGTTCTTGCCATCAAAGCCCAGGATATTTTCACTTAACACATCTTACGATGTATCAATGGGGCCATCAAACAAAAGAGAGATCTAAGTAGATCTAGAGAGAGAGAAAGAACAATGCTAAGAGATCTAGAGAGGGGGTGCACCATAGAGAACATCAAAAGAGAAAGAGGAGATAGAGATTTTATCGAGACTGAGTCGGCACAACGCTGTCGATGAAGATGATTGAATGTCGATGAAAGGAAGTAACATTGTCAGTCAAAGGAGGAGCGATGCTGCAGAGCTTATGGGAAGAAGCACCATGCATTCGATAAGACAAAGTGTTCTAAGATTTTGAAGTTCGATTTAACAGGGGGTTAAAAATAAAAAAACCCACCCCACCCATGTACTGACCGCCCCCTCCTGCGGGGGGCAGAGATGATCTGCTTTCCTCTCTTCTCTCTCGCCTTCGGAGGAAGGAAATTGAAGGGTATTATTAGAATTTTGAGCCATTTTATACATTCTTGGCTAAGATGATAGATTAGAGTTACATGACCTATTTAATATTTTTTTGTGGGTTTGGGTTAGAAGGATAATTATAGAAAGAGAAATATTTTATTGCGTATCGATCTTTTATAATAATAATGATGTGAAATAAAAAGAAGAGAAACATTTACTTCCTATCCAGATAGGATTGACCCGAATATGTGGCACATAAATCTAGGGTTGCAAACGAGTCGATTGAAAATAGTTGTTCAAGCTTGGTTCGTTTAAATACTCCCGAGTTCGAGCTCTTAACGAGTATCTTAACGAGCTCAATTAAATTTGCGAGTTATATTATGTATATATATAAACCTAATTCAATTTACAAGTAAAATCTTAATTGTTTATAAGACCCAAATTTATCTTATTTCAAGGTCATATCCCAAGATCTTTCATATGTTACTTGTTTAATTATTTTAGTATAATATTTAAAATATTTAACAATTATATTTGTAATTTTTATAATTAAAAATTTAAACAAATTTGTTTACGAACTTAAACGAGTCGAGTAGACATTTGCTCATACTCGACTCGTTTATGAAACGAGCTTAAATTTTGTTTGAGCTTAACTCGTTTACTTACTAAATGAGCCAAATTCGAGTAACATCCGAGTCGAATTCGAGCTACTTGCCGAGTGTATTAGTTCGTCTACAGCCATTCCTTTCATAATTTATGTATTTATACATCATATTTAATCTTTTACATTTTAATATTCATAAGTATTTCGTACCTTAACAAAAATTCTTTAAAAATAATAAATATTAATATTTTCATATTTATAATAAGAAATTAATATAATCTGAGTATATTAACGAGTAACTAATCAAGTATTTAACGAGCATATTATCGAGTATCTTAACGAGCTGTTCGCGAACATATTCGAGTCGAGCATATCTCTGTTCAAGCTCGACTCGTTTATGAATCGAGCTTATATTTTTGTTCAAGTTCGACTCGTTTATCTAATAAACGAGCCGAGAAGAATTTTATCGAACCGAGTTTCGAGTTACCTGACGAGTGTCTTGGTTCGTTTGCAACCCTACATAAATCTCACTATTTTTCATCTTTTTTTCTATATAGAATTTATTCTCGATATATCAATGGGTGGACTTAGGCTGGCCCAATCTAAACCCAGTTCAGTCCAACACTAAAATAACCCAACCCAAGTCCAACCCAAATTTAATGGATCAAAGTAAAAAAAAACTCATGCTAGCCCATTGGGGCCTGTTTCAGCCCATCAAGCTAATATATAGATAGATTCACTATTTTAACTAAGCATGTTTTATTTAGAGGGAACTGTTGGTGTGGTGGTGACCGATTTCTTTATTTAAGTATGCTTTTAATGCATGTGTAGGTATGGTGGTTATTGATGTCTCTTAACCCAATGGGCCAACTCGAGTCCAACTCATCAAGTGATGGGTTTGACAAATGGGCTTCAAAAGAGATCCATGGGCCATCATATTTTAACCCAAATTGAGTCTGGAGTGGACTGTCCATTGGGCTTCAAATTAACCCAGCCCATTGACACCCCTACATATAAGTTATGAGAAAGACTTCTTAATCCATTAAGGGTGGGTGAGTGATGTCCATCTTAGACATATGCAGGTGGAGTCTATATTGATGTGATGTCTAATAGTTTCATCATTATGTGTTTAGGATAGACAGTACGTACTAGTCCTAATATGCAGAAAGTATTTTTCAAAAAGTATTTGTCACCTTTAGTCATTTATTTGTCTCAATATTCCTATCCAATATATGATTGACCCATATATGTGGCGCATAGATCCTGATATTTTTTCTCTCCTTTTTCTATGTAGAATTTATTCTTGACATGAAATTTATGAGAAAGACCTTTTATATCAATTGTGATGGATAAGTACTGTCGATCTTAGACACTTACAAGTGGAGCTCACATTGATATGATATTCAATAATCTCATCCGTATGTATTTGGAGAGGATAGTACCCATCCACCTTAGTGCATGCATAAAATATATATTTTTTAAAATATTTATCACTTTTAAAAGAAATACACTGCCTACTAAAAGTACTTGACCACAAGTACTAGTAGACACAAATGAGTGTGGGCTTCGTTGCCATCTTAGCAGTGGACCCCACTTACTTGTGTTTGTGGATGGGCGATCAGATATTTTCGCAGTCGGGTGTAAATTATTTCTCTCACTTAGAATGAACTCTGCTTACTTGTGTCTATAGGTAGGCAGTTGGGTTTCTGCGGTCGAACGTAATGTATTCTCCCACATTTAATCATTTATTCCTCACATTATTTCTATCCAAGATAGAATTGACCTATGTATGTGGCACAAAGATCCTATTATTTTTCCATCCCTTTTCTTATGTAAAATTTATTCTCGACATAAAAATTATAAGAAAGACTTCTTACATTTATTGATGGCAAGTCAGTACTATCCATATTAAATATATATAAGTAGAGTACATATTGATGTGACGTCCAACAGTTTCTTCTACATATGTTTGGGATGGACAATATCCACTCATCCTAATGCATGTAGAAAGTATTCTTTAAAAATTATTTGTCAACTTTGGTCATTTATTTGTTATATTACTTTCTATTCAAAATAAGATCAAATCATATATGTGGCGTTCAGATCCCACTATTTTTTTTATTTTTTATGTAGAATTTATTCTAAATATAAAAATATGAGAAAGACTTCTTGAATGTATTGGAGAAAGTGAATAATGTCCGTCCCAGAAACATGTGGGTGGAGTCTACATTGATATGATGTCCAATAACTCTACCCATATATGTCTAAGACAGACAATACCTTTCCATCTTAGTGCATGCAAAAAGTATTTCTAAAAAAAAATTGTCACTTTTTGTTATCCATTTGTCATCTTGATAAATAATTAAAATGTGACTTACATGGGAAATGATATTCGATATAAAAAAAATACTTTGTACTTGGTGACTGAGCACAAAAGTCTACAGGCTTGCTCAGTCGCGGGGTTGATTGGTCGGATGGTGGGCCCCACACCTAGTAAACCACGTCGGCTTTTGTGCTCGGTCACCGGAGTACAACATATTTTTCTCGATACAAATGACTCAGATTAGATGAGAGAAAATATTTTTCTAAAAGGAAAATAATCGTATTGTTGGAAAAGTGAAAGAAATATCTATTTTGGTCAATAAAATTTCTTTCTTACATTCAACATCATCACTATTGTAAGATAGTAGGAATAATTTTTAATACATATACTTACAAAAATGCCTCCATATCAATCAATGAGCAAAAATTACATATATGCATCTACAATATATCATATTCAAATATATATCTTTTTAAATCTACATATATATCTTATATCTAAAAACTTAATCACTTATATCTTTGATTAAAAAGAATGACATGAATATTTCATTATAATGTGAATATAATGGATAAATAGGGGTGAAAATACTACAATATCTTTGTTTAAGAGAGAGAAAGATGAGTAAGGAGAGATTAAAGGGCAAGTTAGTCTTATTACCTACCTAACTCAATTATAGTTGAGTTAAATAGAAGAAACAAAATGATATAGGTGTACATAGAGAAATATGTCCAATATATATATGCTATAAGAGAAATGCTTACCACTTGTTCTGAGTAGATGTATTTTCTACCTGTTAAGACGAGCTCGTAAATGAAAGAAATGAACGACTCCACCCATAGAGTTTTTAATTATCAAATTATTTTCTCATAAAATTTATTTCTTCAATTTGTTTAGTTATTTGTGAGTGGGACAAATAATTAAATAAATAAGGCAAGTAGGTTTTTGCCCCATTTATTTGATTACTTATCACACTTAAATAGATTTTATAGAAAAATAGTTGGAAAACTAAAAGTGATTTGGGTGGGAGAGCTTCCTTAAGAAGATCAATGTAATCCTAAATGAAAAAGAGAGAAAATAAACATCTAGCATAATATAATATATAGATCTTAGACGTATATGAGGAATATCATAGTTAAGAATACATATATACATGTATGTTCTTATAAAAATACTAGAGTATGGTCAATGCAATTGATGTCGTTTGGCCTCACTCTAACATTCACCTTTGGATTAAGATCCAAGAGCTGAGAGATATGATGAGTAAAAAAATAAAAAAGGAAATGAAAATTGTCTCACGATGAAGATGCATTGGCGAGAAGCTCGCCGATCCTATATTATGAGTTGCGGATGGATCCAAATATCAAACATATCTTAGTTTTTAATCTTATAATAATTATATTTATGTATATACTTTATATTTAGATCTTTCATGTTTTGCTACTAATTTATAAGCAATATTTGAGATTTTTAAAATATCAAATAACTTACAAATGCATTTGATGATACTTTTGAGATTTTTTTCTAATCAATTGAGAGTTTTTTCTTCTTCTATTTTTTGGATAGTTACAAGGGTCAAATGATAACTAAAATAATTTGACAAATAAGTGGAGAATCCCCATTAGCCACTGCTACATGCGTCATAAGGTTTGATGTACCATTGAACCGTTAATTTGAGCTATCGTAACGTGTGTTGTACCATACTATAGCAGATGACTGGTTCAACTTAAAACCACCTTGTTTTTTAATTTTTAAAAAAACTATATATTGCAGAATTGAATGTTCTTTTTTCCAGAAAAAACTTGTTAACCTATGATAATAATATCCCAAATTCAATCACAAAATACCACTAAATGTTAAACTATAAAATAATATAAAAACAAGGATAATTCTAAAATCTTCAATGTAACAAAAGACAATCCAGATGCACACATGCAAGTATACTACAACTCAATCGATCTGTTAATTGTCTGAGGTAAAGTCAGATGACAATAAATCTGAATTATGTTCTCTTATGGCTCATCAGCTCTAAACTTGATGTCCACTTGGGTGGGTAAGAGGTGGCATGTGTCTATGGAAAATACCATAATCATGTCCAAAAATGAAGGCGAATGAACTACAATAGTCAAAATATTAAACTCCACAAAGAACTATCTATTGCATCAACAACTGTTGCTCTGGACGAGGAGGAGGAGGAAGAGGAGAGGACAAATGGTGGAGGTTCTCTAAATGCAGATAGAGCTTGTCTTGCCACACTAAAAGTTATATCCTACAAAGTCTGTGGAAGTAAAGCTGCACATGTTGAGGAACTAACTGATAATATACGTAGTCTTTACCAAGTCCAACTAGATGCTCCTAGAAGTGATGGATCACATTGACACGATGTTTATTAATACATATAATGAATTTGTCGATCACTATCTACTATGTCCCCATGCTCCTAGGTGGGGGGGGGGGGGGGGGGGGGGGGGCAATCGCACGACGTCTACGTCATTAAAATTATCATTAATTGGTGGTGCAAAAAAATAAGCATACATTAATTGATGTATTATATTTAAGAAATGTCCTACCCAACAAAGTCATTTATTGGGTATGTTCATTTAACCCTACGACAACCTATAACTTCCATCCCCAACCAATGTAATATCGTATATCGTCCTTACATATTACAAATAATCAGCATAGGACATGTACGATATGTATACATGATAGTACATACGTTGATATTCCTCATACTCCCTCGATCCCTGATGAACTACAGCAGACTTAGGTAGCCATATGGAAATAGACTGCGTATAGACATCACCATAGAGATAACTATACCCATAGCTATAACCATATCCATAGCTATGTGCTTGTTGATCTATACCACCATACCCAATGAGAGATATCTTGAAAAGACGTTGTAACCTTTGCTAACAGAATCAGACGAGGTGCTCTCAATTGTGCTCAATATCTAAAAATCAAATAACATCATGTAAAGATGCAAAAGATGATTGCAACCACTGATTGCTCTTGAACATTTGTTTCAATTTATCTTTGCATTTTAGGAGACTCTCTAAGGCAATAAAGTTAGTGGTAAATCATGTAATACTTGAACTCAATATATCATCTCCACAAAAATCTTGCATCCACCTTAGCACAAGGGTGTGGTTGTGGATGTATGGTTTGATATATTGTACTTGTAGTGCCCTGGATTTTTTTTTAAAAATCCAAATAAATAAAATTTATTATTATTAAATAAATGAGATAAATTGATTTAATTGAATAAAGGGAGAATAAAAGAAATAGAAGGGATTTAAACTAATACCATTAAGTTAAATTATTAAATGGGTTACCCTAATGGTCCAAACATGGTTTATTGGGCCCAAAAGAGGAGAGCCCATCATGGGATGAGAGGTAATTAGGTTAAATTCGTACCTAATTAATTAAATAAATGAAAAGGGGTTAAGATAAATACTAAATAACCCATATATATCCTAAAAAGGAGTCCTACAGTTACCCTAACCCCTACCCACGAAATTAACTCTCTCCCTAGCCTTATTAGGTGGATAAATGAGAGAAAGTGGGAGAGAAATATGGAAATTCTGAATTTTAAATAGGAGGAGGGAGTTTTAGATGGAAAGGACTCTATTAGCAAGCTTAAACACCAAAAACTCAGCCCTAGCAACCATTTTCGTTCCTGGAACTCTGGAGAACGAGAAGAAGGGTGGAGATAAAGGAGCAAGGAGGAGGAGGCTAGAACAAGGAGGAGTTTTTCCATTTTCATTACCAAACTAGGGTTTTCATCTCTTCAACAAAAGGTAGGCAATCTCTCAAGTCAAAATCATGAAAAACTTACCCTAGGTAGATTTCATGATCCTCTTCAAAAGCCTCTGGTCTGGTTGCATTTCGCTCATCCATTTGGGCGAATTTAATTCGTGAAGCCCTGCTGTTACCATGAACCGAAATCTCATGTTTTCTTTAATTCCCCACATGTACTTGCTCTCATGCCATGATAAAATTCTCAAATATACTGCATCTTATTAGCTTTCAAACTGCCCTAGTCTTTCCTAATTCAATCTCCCATTAGGGGAGAATTAATTCTTTGAATCTCTGTCAGAACCATGCACCTAACCTTCATGTTTGCTGTGAACTCCGTGCATACTTGATCCCACACCATGAGAAAATTCTCATAAATACTACATCTTATTAGCTTTCAAACGCCCCTAGTTTCGGAATTGTTCATCATGTATTCATCTCTAATTAATTCATTGAATCCTGACTGCGCCTGTTTAGGTCATCGGAATGTAACCTATTCAAAGCATGCCTAAATCTTGTCTAATTTCAAATTAATCATGCATGCTGATAGATCTATGTGTCTACTTTCATTTGAAACTAGATTCGTGATTTTTAGATCATTATACGATTTTATATTGAATTTAGAAGAGCCTGTGTCAAATCTGATCAACCCTGGAAAAAGGGAAAAAATGTCGGACCGTCCTGATATCGCGACGGCGCGATCCGCCGCGATACCAGTCAGGTCGCGCCCTGTAGGCGCGTCGCGTTTAGAACACGGTGGCCTAAGACACCGCAGTTTCCTTTCCGGTCCGAGCCAGGGCCGCCCGTCGCGACTTGAATCGCGACGGGTAGGTCCGCCGCGATTTGGAGACTTCGGCCAGAATATGAAATTGCTCTCATGCCCTTGTCAATTAAGCTATATGACTCAAGTTTAACCCTAATTATGCACTGTTTTGAACAGTAACAATTTGATTATTTATATTTGTTAATAATCGCATGAAATATATTATTTAAAAGTCAATTGCACAACCAATCATATTCTTAAGATTTCTTTACACTTGCACACACATAACATTATTAATTGCCATTTGGCTTATTAAATTACGCAATAATGTATTCGATAATTTAGTGAAATAAATTACTAAATTTCCTATTTTATTAAATACAATTGTTTCTGTTTTTACTCGCGCATTTTATCTACGTACCATTTTCCCTCGGCCTTCGAGCACTCGAGGCATGACGGACCTGCTTCTACACACTTTCTCTTGATTTGGACCACCTCTCCATCGGGAATACTCTCGACTGGGCCAGGGACTCCTTGTCAAGACCACCATAAGTCTCCTTGGCTTTGGCGCACGTCCTTAGTCAACGAGCTGGTTGTACCCTAAAACCCGTTACACCTTAGGGATTAGTACGATCCATGGCCTTAGTGTTTCCTTCTTGTCTTGGGTTCACGCCGGACCACCTGACCCATATACCCGACATGGCTAAGGGGGCGGTTGTGACTTCTACCAGACTGTCGGTACCCGACCTGGTGCCGTGCAACTGTTACTATCGTGTGTTTCTCGTCATTTTACGGAATTGTCCCTATCTCATCTACTATCTCGATACTCTCATCTGTTCACGTTCTCTCTATACTCTCGTCTAGTTCATCTGCTACTCTCATCTATTCTTGGTACTCTCTTGGCCATTTTGTGATTGTCTAAGATAAAAACATGACTATGCTAGGCAACATGATAAGGCCCGATCTGGTCCTTGGGAGGAGCACCTGAAAGGCTATAACTCGCGAGGGTCTAATGATCAGGGTGATTGGCATACACCTAACGCATGACACGCAAGATTTGATCTAAGACAATTCACAAACATTCATGCACATGATACTTGACTTGTGTGATAAGATGATCGACCAAACGCATGTTACTTGATTTACTTGCTATCATGACTTGTGCACTGCTGTGCAATTTACTTGTTAACTTGAAATATGGCCAAATCTTTTGTTGTACTTGTTACATATGAAGGTATTCTTGTCTTGTGATCTTACTAACACGACTATACCTGATCGTTCTCGTACTTGCTCATTCATGTTAGTTACCTTGCTTGATAAAAGGTTAAACACTTAAAGCTTGCTTGTTTACATGAGATATTAAGTTCTACTGGGCGTTATTCGCTCATCCTGCATTTTTATTTAATGTGTTTCAGGCGAGTATGTCGATGACTACACTCACGAGGACGGGACTGAGGATGATGCTCAGGAGTGACCCATTTTCCGCAACCAAGGCTTTCTAGTAGTAGTCAGTTAGTATAGTGATGAGTTAGTGAGTCATATAGTATTTATGTAATAGTTTGATTTTGAATAAAGTACTCTGGGCCCTAGTTTTGGCTCTGATACGTTGATGTAATAGTTAGTTCTTGAAGTTTGATGAGTTATTAGTGAATGTAATGATGAGTGGTGGATTATTAATGAAATTAGTTTTTATTTAGAATTATCTTAATTGTGCAATGGTTTGTCATTTATTTCTCGCTCGGTACTATTTAATAACTGTAATCCTGCTCCGATATTCCGCGTCGGGACGTTACAGTACTACATCAATCATTTGCTTTACCTGATAGAGCTGGCCAATGTTCTTTAACATTAAGTCCACACAATGCACGACATCCACTAATTCGTAATAGAAAGCTTGACAGTAACAGAAAATAAGAAAGTTAATAATGCTACTTTTAGTAGTGTCTGACCACCATCACACATAAGAGTGACTCCATACTTTTGACTTTTTTTTTTGAAGGAGGTAAGATAGCTCTTCATTTCTTCCACCTCCACATCAAGCTATATGCCAGCTAGCTAGTTTCTTCACGATAGAAGGCTAGACATACTTTCTAAAGGACTATGCCTATTGAAACATAGTCTTGTAGTAAGGGTTGCTTGTAGCATTGAATGTCAATCCTACATGGTGCTAAAACTTGGCAACAATCCTTCTTTTGCTTTAGTAAACATCTTTAATTTTGTATTGCTTGCTATACTCCCTCAAAATTGCATATGGTTCAATCTCCTGCACATCTGACACTATGTTCCTTTTCCTTCATGGTTGGCGGGTTAAGGAGTGAAAATGACTAGTGAAGTATCGATAAAGGTCCTGTTCTCCTCTCCTTGAAGTAGAGTGATGTCTCAATAATATACCATTCCTTGATGTGTCAGCTTCATCGTGAATAAGTGCTTCCAATTATCTCCTGGCTCATGCCTTGATCCTACTCTCGTGCATGCAAAGCCCACTGGTGATGCTACTTATATGGATCTCGCACTATAAACATAGACATCAAGATCCTAAGATGGGAAGTTCAATTCTGACCATGAAGCACTCCTTGCTCTTGTCCACTATCCTAAAACATTTTGCCCCATCTTCTCTGTCATCTCATATGAAACAATGGAACAACCAAGGCCCTCACTGTAACCAGCACCTTCATCTCCTCTCAAATGTTTCTTCAATTTGAAGACACCTCCCCATGATACTCCATGTTGCAATAATTACATTGCCCCAATGCCTTTTACCCTCCCACATCTTTCCATGTTGTCATCCTATATCATCCATATACACTTGTCGTGGAGGCATCTAAAATATTGAACAATTAAAATGTGACCATTATAGTATTTTTAGCACTTAAGTTCATAACATTTATCAAGAGATTCAAATAACAAATATATCATCAAAATTTCACGATAAAATTTTATATAAATTGTAAAACATACACCACTAGATCTGTTACAAAATGTGCACATAAATTTTAACAAGTTGCGCAATATTTGAAACAACATCACTTAAGTATACCAATATATTAAATATCTCAAATAAATATTAAAATAACAATTTAATTTATAATCAATTAAATATCAAATTTAACATTCATGCAATGTGATGGATGAAATGGTAAATCTAAGCTCCTATATTGTATCTACAACATTAGAATAATTCTAAGATTACCAAAAAATTAAAATTGATTTTTTTTAATTAAATTCATTCAAACAATCCTAAATCTACTTTAAACTACCCTAAATTATGAAAAAAACTTATTACATATAGTTTCTAACCACTTGCAACAAGTTTCTATATCAGCTACATGTTTCAATCTAACACAAAAACTTTTTTTAAAAACCTAGATCTTGGGTTTGAATCTTAACCTAGAGAGGCTCAGATCGGCTCAAATTGAATTTAAAGGCATCCCTAAATAGATGTAAACTACTTCTTTAACACAAATCTGCAAAAAAAAAAGAACAAAAATAGTGAAAATGGGGAGATTGTGATCGAATGGGGGTGACTCTTACCACTAGCTACATAGGGTGTCGAGGCCATCAACTACTTTAGGTTGGGGGTTTGGTGGAGAGAGAGAGAGAGAGAGAGAGAGAGAGAGAGAGAGAGAGAGAGAGAGAGGAGAGAGAGAGATGTTTAAACCACGATGCAAACTATAATAGTTTGACATGATTCGGATTCGGTATCGTACTAGAGCGGTATCGTACTAGAGCGAACGTCACATATAGCTATAGTTTAATCGATCTACATCAAGTCCATTAAACACCAGTGCACCAGCTGTGTTTGGGAATTGTATTCTCCCAGATATAGTGTGAAACTATGATGCTCCCACATTGGGCTGCTTTTGGCCATAGAGCTAGCATGGGCAGTTGCTGATGCGTTTTTTTCTTCTCTCTCTTACAAATGCAGGATTTAGATTACAAGGTGTATGGTTAGGCCACACTAATTCCTAGCTTTGCATTAGTTGCTTTAATTGCAACACTCTCGCTAATATATATACATACATAGAGAGAGAGAGAGAGAGAGACATACTATAATATAATCATGGCAGTTGGTACGACCAAACTGTATTATATCATCCACCCTTAGACCAAGATCTGATCTAAGGACCTTGATCTAAGGGTGACAATGAAACAAAGGAAAAAAAAATGACCATACTCACGGATGGTGGATGCCCAATACAGTTTGCTTCTCGAGTTTTATTATTTGCACCTAAGCCTTTTATCCTATTATATTTATAAATTAAACCTTTAATTTTTATGTGTATTAGTTTTTTTTTCCATAATTACAAAGATTTTCTTTGGGTAATTAGTATAGATATCTAGCTATATACATAGATTCTAGCACCATGGATGTAGTCTGCCCATTTCTTGCATCTAGAAACTCATCTTAACAGGTAGAAAATATACCTACTCAGAACAAGTGGCAAGTATTTCTCTTATACTATATACATATTTGACATGTTTCTTATGCATGTATGCTCTTATCAATTTGTTTCATCTATTTAACTCAACTATAATTGAGTTAAGTAGGTAATAAGACTAATTACTCTTTAGTCTCTCCTTGCCCCTCTTTCTCTCTCTCAACAAAGTTTTTTAGCCTTTTCACCCCTATGTAAAAATCATGTTGACATTATAACGGAATATTCATGTCATTATGATGACTTGTTAATCACAAAGATACAACTGACTAATTTTTTAGATATAAGATATAATATGTAGATTTAAAAGATGTATATTTGTATATGATACAATTTAACGGTACATATGTAATTTTTGCTTATTGGTTGATATGCAATATTTTTGTAAGTATGTGTATTAAAGATCATTTCTACTCCATAAAGAAAATTTATTGACCAAAAATAGATATTTTGTTCACTTTCTCAACAATATGATCACTTTCTTTTAAAAATACCTTTTCCCATCCTACATGAGCCATTTATATCGAATGCCATTATCCATGAAAGTTATTTGTCACATTTATTATTTGTGAAGATGACAAATGGATAACAAAAAGTGACAAATAATTTTTGAAAAATACTTACTACATGAACTAAGACGAGCAAGTACTATCCGTCTTAGACATGTATGGGTGAAGTTATTGGACATCATATCATATAGACTCCATTTGCATATTTGGAACAGACAATAACATTTCCGGTGTGTGGTGGCCAAATCTGGTCACCTAGGCCCATGATGGCTCGTTACGGCCCGCTCACGTCCTGTCAACAAACGTGGCACCATCTCCGGAGGCCACGCCCTCACCAGGGTGGTTCGAAGACCTCCATTGTATTACCCCCGTGATCGGAAGTTATCAAGCTCTGCAGCGGCATATCCCGAGCAGGTCATCTGCCTTCCGTACCGAGCAACCACGAACGGCTTCCGAATAGGGATGTTAACCCTGCTGCGCGGAACAACCCAGGACATCACCGAACAGCACGTTCGAGCCCCCATGAGGGTCACCTGCTCGGAAGGTGTGTCCAGAGGGTGCCGAGCAGGTTCTCTGGCTTACGATGCGGTTATAACCGCCCAGGCCACGCGCTCCATCATCAAGAGGCACGAACTGCCTGACATCCCAACGGGCGCCTGAACGCATAACTCCCCCCGTTATGCGCGCCCCTCAAGGCGCCTTTTCAGGCACGATCTATCAACGTTACGCACGTTCGCCTTGGCACCAACACCTATAAAAACACAGGTACAAAACCATGCACTGGTACGTTCTCTCTCACGCGAACACACCCTTCTACGTACTCCGAAACCCCCTGCCTTGCAAGCTCTCCACTGACTTAGGCATCAGAGGGTTTCCCCGGTCTTCACCGGGCCCCCTGATCTGTTTCTGGTCTTGTAGGCTCCCGTCCGCACCGACGTCCGTCTTCCCAGTTCTCTCTAGTGGAGGCCTGTTTGGTTCCGGCCCAAACAGGATTACACCACCACATTTGGCGCCGTTTGTGGGAAACGACGCAGCCATGGCTCGCGGACGATCCTCATACCAGAACGTGGGGAGCAGGGCGACGAGATCCCGTCAATCACGAGGGGACTCTCGTCGTCGATCCCCTCCCGTGGACGTCAATGTCGCCCCTGCCGACGCTAACCACGACGTTTCTGCACCAGCGGCCGCCGCACCCGCAACTGCCCTTGAAGTAGCAGAACTTCGGGGGCAGATGCAGCAGTTGACGGACGTCTGCCTCGCCCTGCAGGTTCAGTTGGCAGGAGCAGCGGCCCCGGCGGTTTCCCTGCAGCGCGAGCGGCAGGCGGAATCGTCACATCAACGCTCTCGCGTCCCCCCGGCGCCTCAAGAGCAGCAGGCAGATTCGCCGCACCGGTCCCACCGAGCTCCGTCGGAAGAGCGGGCACCGGAGCGCCGCGGGCGTTCGCCCCGTCGCTCTGTCGCCTCCCCCCGTCCGCCACGATCAGTCGTGGGAGGCAACTCCCACGCGTCCGGACGGGGGGGCCCCGCCAACTCCGAACAGGAGCTCGCCAGGCGCTTAAGGCGTGTGGTCGACCTCGAGCGCCGCATGGACGCAATGGTTCAGCGCGCGGAGGGGAAGGCTCCGGCGGAGGATGACTTGGACTTCCGCTCCCCTTTCAGCAGGGAGATCCTGGAAGCTCAGGTCTCTTCCAAGCTCCCTCTGCCCACCATCGCACCCTACGACGGCACTACCGACCCGGCCGACCACATCCACGGCTTCGAGTCGCACATGGTGTTCCATGGAGCATCAGATGCGGCCAAGTGCAGGGCCTTCCCTGCAACTCTCAAGGAGACCGCCCGGGCCTGGTTCGAAACCCACCCTGCGGGCTCCATCACCTCCTTCCGCCAACTGAAGAAGTCCTTCCGGGACAACTTCCTTGGCGGAAGGTCGCATCCGCGAACGGCGGCTTCTCTTCTGGCCGTGCGCCAGAAGAAAGGCGAGGCACTCTGGGACTTCGTCAAGAGGTTCCGAGCAGAGGCGCTTCGCATCTCGCGCCTGGACGTCCCTCTGGCAACCAGTGCCCTTATTCAGGGCACTCGCGATGGATTTTTGCAGAGGACCCTCGGCGTCCAGCAGCCCGCCACACTTGCCGAGCTGCTCTCCATCGCACAGCGCCACGCCGCTTGTGAGGAGAGCCTAGCAGCGAGTAGGGCCGAGCAGGGGGAGCAGCCGGATAAGAAGCGGCCTTCCGACAACGGTTCCGACCGAGATCGGAAGAAGGGACGACGCAATGGTGATTCTCCGCGCCGTCCGCTCCCCTTCACCAACTACACCCCCCTCACTGTGGCACCCGAACAGATCCTGGCGGAGATTAGGAACGAGGCATTTGTTCGATGGCCACAAAGGATGCGCTCCGATCCCCAGAAGCGCGATCAGAACAAGTACTGTCGCTTTCATCGCGACCACGGCCACGACACCTCCGAGTGCCGCCAGCTTAAGGACGAAATTGAAGACCTTATCAAGCGCGACTATCTTGGACGGTTCGTGCGCCGGAATAAAGAGCGCCCTAGACGCCGAGAGCGCACTCCTGAGCAGCCGATCAACAACGAGCCCAATGGGCAGGAGATCAACGTGATCGCGGGAGGCTTCGGCGCGGGTGGAGAAAGCACTCGAAGCCGACGCGATTACGCAAGGCGAGTGCATGTCGTAGACAGGCCTTCGGCACCTCGGCCGGCTCCATATCCCGCCAGTCCTGCACGCGCACAACCCGAGGAGGCTATAACCTTCTCGGATGAAGATCTTGTAGGGGTTACGACCCCGCACACTGATGCGTTGGTCATTTCGGCCACCATCAACCACTGTAATGTGCACCGGATTCTGGTGGATAATGGAAGCGCCCCCGATGTCTTGGCTTACGACTGTTTTGTCCTTATAGGCCTGCGAACCGATCAACTCACCCCAGTAAACTCGCCATTGTTCGGCTTTTCGGGAGTTTCGGTCCAGCCCATGGGAAGGGTTCGCCTTCCGATCACCTTGGGGACGGCTCCAAGGGTTGTGACCAAGATTGTTGACTTCTTGGTCATCAACAATATGCCTGGATACAATGCTATCCTAGGCAGAGGTCTGATCGGGCGCATCAAAGCAGTACCTTCGTCACTCCATCAGAAGATGAAGTTTCCTACTCCGAGCGGAGTCGGCGAAGTGCTCGGGTGTCAACGCGAGTCTCGCCGTTGCTATGTCCTCTCCTTAAGGGACAAGCAACCGCTCGTTGAGACAGCCCCTCCAGCATCCGATCAACCTTCCACCAGCCGAGGGATGCCTACTGAAGATTTAATCCCCGTCCAGATAGACGATGACCCCGAACACGTCTTGTACATTGGCGCCTTGTTGACAGAGGCCGAGCATCAGTGCTACACAGCCTTCCTGCTGGCCAATTTGGACGTGTTCGCCTGGTCTGATGATGAGCTTCCAGGCATTCCCCCGGAAGTCATGGTGCATCGCCTTCTGCTGGATCCCCGGATTCCACCAGTTCAGCAAAGGAGGCGACCTGTGAACAGAGAACGGCAGACCGTGATTCAGGATCACGTGGTCAAAAGCCGAACTGTTGGGCTCCTCTGAGAAGCCCAATACCCAAGATGGATCTCCAACGTGGTCCTCGTACGCAAGGCCAACGGTAAATGGCGTGTGTGCGTTGATTACAAGGATCTCAATAAAGCAACGCCCAAGGACAACTTTCCTCTGCCGCGCATTGATCAGCTGGTGGATGCTACTTCCGGTCACGAGCTTCTCAGCTTCTTGGATGCCTACTCTGGTTACCACCAGATTAGTATGCATCCCCCGGACCAAGACGCCACGACGTTCGTTACAGACCTAGGCTTGTACTGTTTACCAGAATGCCTTTTGGTCTAAAGAACGCGGGTGCTACTTACCAGCGACTGGTCAACAAATGTTCGAGCAGCAGATCGGGCGCAACATGGAGGTCTATGTTGATGACATGTTGGTCAAAACGCTTCCTAGTAACGACCACATTTCCGACCTCCAGGAAACTTTCGCAACTCTGCGAAAGTACAATATGAAGCTCAACCCAGCCAAGTGCGCGTTTGGTGTTCGGTCGGGTAAGTTCCTCGGGTTCCTCGTATCAAACAGAGGAATAGAGGCAAACCCGGAGAAAATTCAAGTCGTGCTTGAGATGAGCAGTCCAAAGACAGTACGCGACGTCCAACGTCTGACGGGGCGTCTTGCGGCACTGAACCGCTTCATGTCCCGAGCAGCAGAAAGAAGTCTTAACTTCTTCAAGGTTCTCCGAGGCCCTAAAAGCGCCTCGAAGCAAGGGGGGCAAGTACGGTGGACTGATGAGTGCGAGGCTGCCTTCACCGAGCTGAAGGCATATTTGGCAGCCTCCCCTGTTCTCTCAAAGCCTGTGCTCGGGGAGCCTCTGTTCGTGTACCTTTCGGTCACCGAACACTCCATCAGTGCAGTCTTGATCAAAGAAGTGGGAGCGGCGCAGCATCCGGTATACTACATCAGCAGGGTCCTCCAAGAAGCTGAAAGGAGGTACCCCAGAGCAGAAAAACTCGCCCTTGCTCTCGTCACGGCTGCTCGGAAGCTTAGGCCCTATTTCCAGGCCCATTCCGTCACGGTTCTAACCGATCAGCCGCTGAAATCCATCCTTCAGCGGCCAGAAGCTTCCGGTAGGCTTGTTAAGTGGGCGATAGAGCTTGGCGAGTTCGACATCAGCTTCCGACCGAGGACGGCGGTCAAGGCGCAGGCATTAGCAGACTTCGTGGCGGAATGCACTCTCCCGGCCGAGCAGGATCCACCGCTGGCGGATGAACCCCCATGGGAGCTCTACGTCGATGGATCCTCTTGCGTGACAGGGAGTGGAGCTGGCTTGGTCCTCACCTCCCCGGAGGGGTTAGAGTTCCAATACGCCCTCCGTTTCCGCTTCCCAGCTTCCAATAACGTAGCCGAGTACGAAGCTCTGCTGTCCGGTATCCGCATGGCTAGGCACCTTGGAGCCATTCGGCTTAGGGTCTTTAGTGACTCCCAATTGGTGGCCAGCCAGGTAGGCGGGCAGTTCGGAGCAAGGGAGCCCCGCATGGCTCAGTACCTCCAACAGGTCAAGATCCAAGTAGAGGGCCTCATATACTTCGAGGTCATACATGTCCCACGGGAGCAGAATGCGCGAGCCGATGCACTGGCCAAACTGGCATCCTCAGGTGACATTGCCCCTTCCCGCTCCGTGTTTATTGAAGAGCTCGCCTCGCCGAGCACAGAAGTAGATGTCGCAGCCATAGAAACAGGCCCACCAACTCCGAGTTGGGTGGACCCTCTCTTGGCGTACTTACTCCGGGGTGAGCTTCCGCCCAAACAGGGCGAAGCACGGAGAATCAGGATGCGTTCTCAGCACTTCACCCTCATAGAAGGTAAGCTATACCGACGGTCCCTTTCAAGACCTCTTCTGCGTTGCCTCAACCCTGAGGAGGCCCTTGCGGCCATAGAAGAAGTCCACGAGGGGCTGTGCGGAGGCCACCTGGGGGCAGGACGCTAGCACGCAGCCTTGTCCGAGTAGGGTTCTGGTGGCCTTCTCTTCAGAAGGATTGCATATCCTTCGTCAGGAAATGTCCAGAATGCCAAAAGTTCGGAGAACTCATCAAACAGCCTGCCGAACAGCTTCACAGCCTGTTTGAGCCGCGCCCTTTCGCTAGATGGGCATTGATATCTTGGGTCCCTTCCCAGAGGCCCAAGGGCGTAAGAAGTTTCTGTTCGTGGCCATCGATTACTTCACCAAATGGATCGAGGCCGAACCCATTGCCACAATCACCGAACAAGCCGCATGGAAGTTCGTCTGGAAGAACCTTCTCTGCAGGTTTGGCGTTCCAAGGGTGATCACCTCTGACAACGGGAAGCAGTTCGACAGTACCTTCTTTAAAGGGAAATGTGCCGAGCTCGGAATCTTCAACCACTTCGCCTCCGTGGCTCATCCCCAGGCTAACGGTTTGGTTGAAAATGCCAACCGAACACTGCTGCACGGGATCCGTACAAGAGTGGAGGTCGCAGGTGGATCATGGATTGACGAGCTCCCTAACGTTCTTTGGTGCCACCGAATAACTGCTCAGGTAGCTACAGGGGAAACACCTTTCCACTTGGCCTACGGCTCGGAAGCTGTTGTACCCCTGGAAGTAGCCCTTCCAACCGTCCGAACAACCCACTTCGACGAAGCCGCCAATAACCGTGCCCTTAGTGAAAACTTGGACATGCTTGGCGAACAACAGAACGACGCCAGCATTCGCCTCGTTTCCTATCAGCAACGGCTTGCGCAATATTATAATGCGCGAGTCAAGGAAAGGCGGTTCAACGTGGGAGATTTGGTCTTGCCCTGCTGTTCGGCTTCGGACCCCGAAAGAGCAGTCGGCAAACTTGCCATCAAATAGGAAGGACCTTATCAGGTCACTCACGTCCTTGGGAAAGGCTCATATAAGCTAACTACCCCTAGTGGCGAGCCATTCCCAGGACTTGGCATGTCTCTAATCTTAAGGCTTATCATTTATAAAGCCTTCTTCAGTATCCTACCTCTCTTCTCCCTACTCATGTTGTTTCACGAGCATTTGGCATATACACCTGATCGGAACCTCCTTCACGGTTCCCAACGATCTGCATCTCACATGCAACGCTGATGAAGCTAACGGATTCCGATCTGAGCAGGAACAAACAAAGGGAGAAGATAGAGAAAGTGACGCTATAAATAATTCATGAAGCGGAGAATTTCATTTACAAGAAGTTTTGTGCTTACAAGCAGGCCTTTCTTGGCCGCGGTTACAAAAAGGGAAGTACAAGAAGACATGAGCATGGGAATTAAGGAGCTTGTTCGGAAGGACCAGCATCTTCACCCGAAGAGGGCATCCGCCCAGACTGGAATTGTGTGAAGCGCACACCATCTAAACGGACGTCTTGAGTGCGACGTCGGCATTCCCGAACGGCAGCCTCGAAGGCTTCTCGGGCACGTTCAACCCAGGAAAGTCGCTCCCCGACCTCCTTCCCAGCATTGAGACCCACCCTGTAGCAGCGGGCCTGTGGACACCTAAAGTCTGTTGTTGGGCCCATCAGGCTGGCCCAATCCCGCCACCCACATGAGGGCATAAGGAATTGCATCCTCCCACATAGCCCATCCATTTGGCCCACACCTTTGAGGCCCACTTACAAGACATATCTCACCCCATGCAAAAGTTGGGGGGGTGAGCTTAAGCCATGGCAACACCTCCCAAAAGTGGTTGCCTAAAATGGCAAAAAAGGAGGGGTCTGCGCAGAGAGGGGCAGGGGGCTGCTTGGGCCTCTTTTGGGTGGCCTTCTGGAGTCTTCTAAGAGAAAAAAAAGTGGCTTCCCAAGGCTGGTTCGGAAAGGGGGGAGAGCAGGAAAAGGGGAGCAGAAGAAGAGAAAGGCCTGGGCGTGTGGAGGAAGCAAGGAAGAAGCAAGGGAGAGGGGTCTTCTCTTCTCCAACGGGCTGCTGCTGCTGCAACTTTCTTCCTGCTCCTCCAAAGCTTCCCACCCGTGAAGGCCCCAAAAAAGAGAGAAGAGGAAAAGGTAAATAGAAAAGAGAGAAGGAGAGAAAGAGAAAGAGAGAGAGTGCCATCTTGATGTGTAGTCCCATCATGTGAGGGAGAAAGAGGGAAGAGAAGAGTGGGATGGCGTGGGATCCCTCCCCCCCTTCTTTTGTTCTTTTCTCATTCTTGTACTCCTTCTCTTTCTCTTGTCAATAGAAAAGAGTACCTTGTGTCCTTGTTCCTCTTAGATGCAAATGTCATTTCTATGCATTTATTGCCTTCTTCCCCCTCTCTTGTGTGTGCATGGGTTTTAAATACTTTTTTTTGTTTTGGTGCTATCAAGAGCTACGGGATGTTGAGGAGCCACCTTTTACATGGTGTACTTCCTCTCATCCCAAAGAGCATACATGAGACCCCCATACCCCTTCATGCCTCAATAAATGAGGTTTTTGAGAGGATGGGGCCATATGGGCCTTGTTTGGGCCTCCCAAAGGACAAATCTCCCATGGCTTTCCTTAAAGGAATGGGAGGTTTGCTCACTGTTCTTTCATCCCATTTATGAGGAGTCTTGACTGTTCTAAGGGGCCCTAAACAGTCCCCTTGCAATGCTTGGGCCGCCCCCTCTCTTGGAGCCTACATGGGCCCATTGTATGCCTTCAAGAGAGGGGTCTTTTTCACTGTTTGGGCCTTCATAAGCGGGGTCTTCTTCACTGTTTTCCCCTCAAAAGAGTTCAGATTTTCTGATGTTTAGAAGACCCATTTCGTGTGCTTTCCACCCTTGGGACATATCCCTTTGCTAGCCAAGAGGTTGGGCAATCAATACCCATGCCTTCTTGCTTAGCACTCTTGTAAGAGACCCTTTGACTTGCTGTTTTGACCCTTAAAAGTGCAGGTTTTCTACTGTTTAGAACAGCCCCAATGTGCATGTTTTCTACCTTGGGAGCATGCCCCTTTGCTAGCAAATGAGTTGGGCAATTAATGCCCATGCTCAAAGCTAGGCTTTGCATGCAAAAGAGCCCATTAAACCCCTGTTTTGACCCCCTAAGAGCTCAGATTTTCACTGTTAAAACCGCCCCCAAAGTGGGCCCATTTGCCTTAAAAATGCTTCCATATTGCTAGCCAAGAGGTTGGGCAACCAATGCCCATGCCTTCTTGCTTAGCATCCCCTACAAGAGACCCATTAGATCCATGTTTTGGCCTCCTAAGGTTCAGGTTTTCTGTAGCTCTAGATGGCCCATTAAGGGATTTCATGCTTAAAGAGATGTCCACTTGCAAGCCAAGGGTTGAGCACCTAATGCTCATGCCCCCACACTTAGCATCCATAGTGGACAGCCCAATAGGCCTGCCCTTGGGCCCAAGATTGCCCCTTATATGGGTAAAGACCAACTTCAAATGTTGACTCTTGGCCCACAAAAGAAGGGTTTCAGCTGATCAGCCCTGTGGGTGGCCTTCTGATTCGGCAGCCTTGAACAGGCCTGCCGAATCGGCAGCCAGCCCCCACCCCTGGCCGGGCTATGGGAGTTAAACCATGCTTCACGTGGTTCGGGCCAAAGAAATTGACAATGGACCGATGAGAAGCCCATTCAAACCCGGGTTGGACAACGCGATGTCTATGTCCGGGCATATGGGCCCACACATGCTTCATCTTACCGATCGGTATTTATGTGGTAATGGTGATACCACCTCCACCAAAGGCTTGCCTTGGAGGTTGGTGCCATGTGCCATTTGGGGTCATGACTTTATTTGACATGTACCCTCTCTTTTGGTGCTGCCTCCATTTCGGTGGGCGTGTGCCGTGTTCTCCCCCCATCAACCATGGTAAAGGGGAGATGCTGCCGGATTTTCGCCGTAAAGGTCGAATCGGAAAGGGTCCCTTTTCTCTCTCAAAAGAAACCCTCAAAGCCTAATGGAGTGGCGCCAAATCGCGAATAGAATCACGTGCACCCCCAATAAAAGAATAAGAGAGCCGATTAAAAGAATGTTTCATCATGAGGGCAACAAATGGGCAAATCAAATAGTTTGCATTGCACACGTTTTAAAAGAGCAAGAGCTTGAACCAAAGAGATCTTTTCATGATAAAAGTAAAAAAATAATAAGCAAATAGGCCAACCCCTTTTTACAAGCTTCAAATAGAGCAAGAGAACAATTGAAACCCTTTTTTGACATAAAGGACAAAGGAGCAAATGGTTCATTTTTGTCACTTGCATGTTTTCTCAAAAGAACTAAAGAACCTTTTCATGGTAAAGGAAAACAAAGATCAAATGAACATTTCTCAAGTAACAAATGACAAAAGGCCATCTCATGTTTTATAAAAGAACAAACTGTCAAATTGAACTTTTCCAAACAAATAAAAGACTCTCTCATGTCTTCAAAAGAACAAAAGACCCGAATGAGAACCCGTTTCGTAGTAAAAGAGCAAATGTGTTTTCAAAAGAGCAAGAGACTGATTTGAGGATGTTTTTTCACGCAATGAAAAGAATCAATGGGCAAATAGGTAAAAAGACTCAATCACATCTAATTAAAAAGACCCGGCAGCCTCGAGTAGGCATCGTGTCTGTTTATCATTTCGGCCTAGTTTTAGGTTATACTTTTCATCGGATGTCTCCGTATCAAGGCCACAAGGCTTTCTAATTTCTGGCGATTAATCAAGGGTTTTCCCTCTCAGAGGGATGTAATTAACGTCGTTGCGTTTAGGCAACGGCGGGATTTTGGTCCAGGACCCGACACTCCACTTTCGTTTGACGAAGTCAAACGGCGCGCACAATAGACTTAAAGCCCCCCGACTCTCGGAGGCAAACCAATTGGTTGTCACTTCGGTGACTGGCACGCCCGCGCTGCGCGAGTTGCCGATTCATCTCACGTCACTCTTGCTCCTGTAGCACTCGACGGGACTTGGATTCGCAATACGTGTGCATCCATGAGAAACATGAGAAAAAACATGATAAATAGATATTTAAAAAAAGAAGATTGAAAATTTTCCATTTCCACAGCGTGGCACGCCCGTGGGACCAAGCTTCCCTTCATCTTCTCGCCAGAAATAGAAAGCCATGTAGCCTCACAGAATTGATACTGACAATTGCTTTGAATTGACTAACAGGTACTGACTGCAATGGCTGGAGTACGCTTCGGACCGTTGGTCGTTCAGGACCATGCCAGGTATGGCTACCTGGCCGTGCCAACTAAGTTCGGGAGCTTCCCTCCAGTGGTGGAGTTCCCAAATTTTCTCGGGGTCGCATCGTCGATATTTTGCACCCGGAGATCAAGAAGGAGGCCGATGCTCGAGCCAATCACCAAGCCAAAGGCAAAGAGATCACAAAAGAGCTAAGTTGCCACGTACACCATGTAGAGCGTGGCCCCGTCAGCAGAAGCAAAGGAAAGAGGGTCAATGTATCCCCTCCACAAGTAATAGAAGCTGAAAACATCGTCACCCGCCGGCACGTGTGTCTGCCTCGGGAAGAGCGTGCGGATCGGGGACCTCAGGATCCATCTACAGGCTAAAAAGATTGAAGCCATACCTGAACGGGTTACAACACCAGTGCCCGTAAAGAACTCATTTAAGCCCTGGCAGGGAAAAGAGAAATGGCTAACACCTTTAAAGGCAAAATGGCCCCCGAACCAATCAAGTTCAAACAAGTTTGGAGGCCTAAAAGGACCCAAAAGAGCAAAATGAAAGAGGCTGAACCAAGGAAAGAAGAAGTACTAAGAGAGGCAGTTGCTGCGGAAATCCCAATCCGCCAGAGCCACCCAGAGGCTTCAAAGCAAGAATCCAACAAGGGGGGGCATGTGCTTATGCCCACTTTCACGACAAGAGAAGGGAGTTGCGCCGATCTGCTCACATCCCAACTGTTCGGGGGGGTCGACCGACGCCTGTTGTTCTGGCCGCACGCCAGTGCCGTCGAGAAAAGATCCAAGGGTACATGACCATATACTCGGTCTCACCACCTCTCCCCTGCAGAGGTCGAGCCACCAAGAGCCAGAAAAGATCCACAAGCTGAAGCTGAAAGTAGTTCGGGCGAAAATGATGTCCCCTGCGAGTCTGGCCATGAGCAGCCTGAGGGAGCTAAACCCCGAGTATCAGTTTTCAAGAGATTGACCTTCCCTTCCCGGAGGGTTGAAAGGGGTCGGCATGGGAACCTCACAATCTTCTCCTGCCATGTAGCCGGTGTGTGGGGCAGATATGGCGCCCTACCTACTGAAAATGAAGAACTGATAGAACTGGCAGAAAGGCCTGGTGTCGTCACCAGGAGAAGAGCAGCGGCAGCAGCCTTGGCGGCCGCATATGGGCTTGAAGATGTGCCAACAATACAAATGACGGTCAGTGCCAATGTGGTCACTGCCCAGGGCAGTGGGGGCAATGATGATATCCCTCCACCGCCACCACCGCCAGAAACTTCTGGGGGCACTTCGCAACAGACCCCTTTCGCTGCACCCATAGATCCAGCCATCATGGAGTTGTTGCAGCAATATCAAGCTAAGATCGCAGATCTCAAACGCCAGATCAAAGGTAAAGAGACCGAGGGACATGTATCCCGAGCAGCGGAGGGCTCCGGAGAGACCCCCAAGGGACCGTAGGGTCAATTGAAGCTTCGGCCCAGCGTGCTGCTGTGCGACGGCGAATGAACAGCCACAACAATCCCCCGCTGCGGCGCTCAACAGACACGCTCGCAGGCTCAATATCAACTGTTGCAGCCGCAGTTCTTCCAACAGCAGCAACAGCAGTCTCACCTGCAACAAGACCACTTGCTACAACAACAACAGTCCTTGCCTGTTCACATGCCTGAGCAGCAATTTGAAAATCAAGATTTGCCCCCGGGTCCCCCGTGGCTATCATCAATACACCAAACAACCACCGGCCCACTTCTACCCCCAGCAAGTGGACCCCACCACCGTCAGTAAATTGATGTTGGAACAATGATTGATATGAGACTCGCCGAGCGGGGCGATGGAGAACAGATGGCCTTCGATGCATATAGGGTACCCTACCCTGCGCACCATGCCGCGAAGAGGCTGCCCCCGGGCATTACTAAACCTCCCAAGTTTGATAAGTTCAATGGGCGAGGGTCTCCAAAAGAGCACATCGCATACTATATCAATGTGATGGGTGATCTGGCAACCGATGAATCTTACTTGTTGAAGTCTTCGGCTCCTCTCTAACAGGCCTGGCGTTCGAGTGGTATTCCGTCTGCCAGCGGGGTCCATCTCTGATTGGACCGATATGCAAAAGAAATCAGAGAAAGGTTCTACATTGCTGAGAGAGGAGGTGACAGTCGCCGAGCTCTATGCAACCAGGCAAAAGAATGATGAGTCCGCACTGGACTATATCCAAAGGTGGAGGAACCTCAGCATGAGGTGCAAACGCCCTCCTCATCAAGAATGCAGTTCAGATTTGCAAGCAAAATCTGAAAAAGAACTACTTGAAAGAATGATCGGAGTAGAGATCCGTTCATTTGACAGGCTGAACAACGTGGTGGCGGAAATAGAGGCCTTTTTGGTCAAATACCCCACTAATCATTCGCCAGTCAAAAGACCAAGCCGGCCGATAAGAAGCCTGCGGGGAAGGAGGTCCATGCAGTGGACCTCAAAACATTTGAAAAGCAAAGAGATGAAGGCGAGGCGGCAGCCGAACCTCCAGCAACAAAGTGAACCAAAAGAAAGGTCATCCCTTCCAAGACAAAATGAGGAAGCCATACTCCTTCCCCAAGGAAAAGACCAAAACGCTGTTTGATTGGGGGATCAGATATAACAAGATCACCCTCCCACACCAAGAGACCAGATCAAGCTGCAAAGAAAGATGACCCCCGGTACTGTCTGTACCACCAGATCCTGGGGCACCCTCTAGAGGACTGCTATGTATTCAAAGACATCGCAGAGTCTCTGATCAAGAAGGAGAACTGCAGATGGGGATTACAGGTTGATCCGCCGCAGCCACATGAGTTGCCCGCCCGGCAAGCTGGAGCTAACATGATCTCTATATATCAACAGCTACCAGAAGAGATCTCCGAGGCCAGCACGGAGAACACCTATAAGAGTCTTATCCTCACCCCAAGCAGGGAGCAGGAGGAG
This sequence comes from Colocasia esculenta, assembly GCA_014218235.1. NCBI lineage: Eukaryota > Viridiplantae > Streptophyta > Magnoliopsida > Alismatales > Araceae > Colocasia > Colocasia esculenta. Next base: position 10,412,215 of record CM024758.1, on the reverse strand, counting down.
TGGCAAAAGGTGCCCACTAAAGCAAAGAAGAAGCCCGAAAAGAAGCCAGCCCGAAAGTGCACATCCGGGGTGTGACACCTCAGCCACCGGCACCAGTGTCACCCCAGTTTGGCACCCAATAGAGCCTAGGGTCGTCATTCAGAGGAACCCTGGCAATAGAAGGCGTCGAACTCCTCTCCCTCTGTACGGGGGAGGCAGCCCTTCACTCGAGCGTCTGCAGGCGCTAATTGACGAATTAGATGAATATGAGCAACCGAACAGATACCCTGTCCGTTGCAAGAGTACGTCCCATGGGAGGAGCTAGAGAAGCTGACCCTGGAGATACCTGCCGAGCAAGAGACACCTCAACCCCAAGAAGATCTATTCTGGGGGCAAGAGCCAACAAGAAAAAAAGAAGAGGAGGTCCAAGAAAAAGAAGGTGGTGACAACCCTCTCATGCAACACCATCTCCTCCCTGCTAGGTTTGGGGGAGCATTATGAGGAAGAGGATTCTACCCTCCCCCAAGTGATGTCAATCAAGTTGGGGCTTCGGGTCAAGAGTTCGTTACAAGATCCGGAAAGAAATGGGGGCGGGTTCCTCCGGCCAATCAGAATATCATCTTCCGGGGTGAACCCTCCTACAAGATCCCGGAGCCCGAAGTCCGAAGGGCAGAAATTCCACCTCCTTCAGGGTTATATCCCAATGAACAGACTGGGGGCACGGTCCCGTCCCTTGCTGAGTTTCTGGCGGCAGAAGAGAAGACTAGGGCACTCTCCAGGCCCCCAATACTGCAAAAGAAGGTCGATGATGAGGAAGACAGTCCAGTCACCAAACCTCAGGCCAATAATGGTGAAAATGACAAAGGGAAGTCAAAGGTAGATGATGTCGCAGCAAAAGACAAAATCATCAGGCTACTGAAGAGAATCCCTACACGATTCAGTGTTTGGGAAATCCTGTCATTGAGTGAAGAGACTAGAAGAGCGTTGATCGCAGCTTTGCAGGCTCCAACGCAATATGAGACTTGTCTGGCTGAAGTGCAGGTGGAGGCTGCCGTCATCAATGCGGAGTCAATCACATTCACCCCAGAGGACATGCTCCTCCCTACGGCCACTCACAACAGACCCCTGTACATGAGGGGGCAGTTGAATGGACAACCCCTAAATAGAATCCTGGTAGATCCTGGAGCAGCGGTCAACATCCTACCGTACAAAATCTACCAGAAATATCACTTTGATGTGCATCTAACCTCAGTGCACGATGTGAGAATAGCCGGGTTCAATCAAAAGTTCGAGGTACCTCTGGGAATTGTTGAACTAGACTTGATCCTGGGGGACTTCACAACAAAGGTGCAATTTCATGTGATCAATGCGGGTACATCCTACAAGGCTCTGCTGGGTCGGCCCTGGCTCCATCAAAACGGGGTGGTCCCTTCAACTTTGCACCAGTGCATCAAATATGTAAGTGAAGGAGAAGAGAAAAGGGTCTTCGCTGATGCGCACCCCTTCGAAGTGCACGAGTGCCATCTCCTTGACGCCAGTCTATACATAGAGCACTCAAGAGGTCAAATCCTTCAAAAGGGCAAAAAGGAAGAGATTGTCATTCTGACGAGTGGTTTCCGCCTCCGCCGCCAGGGTTGACATTGAAGAGCCTGCGTCAATAGAAACAGTGGAGGTCCAATCATGTGACACCTCAGGCTGTAAGCATGACCCAACTCCGCAAACAGGAGACGGGGAAACAGAACTTATTATGGTCCCAAACGGCCTCACAAAGCCGGCCGTTGAAATAGATTGCCAGATTGTGAGAGCTTTGAAGACCTTGGTGATATCTCACCCGGATGGACACTTCACGGTCCTTTATGCGGCTGAAGAGCACCCAATGAAAAGGGATGATGATTGTAAAATTCCCGAAGAGACTAGGGACCCCTTGGTGCCGATAATGGGGCTCCAGTATTTGGCTGGCGCAGTCACTCGGCTGGTCGGAAAACATTACATCCCCTCTCATCAATGCCTTAGCAAAAGGGAGATGTTCAGAAAATTATGGTACCCTCCAAACATGGATAGGGAACTGCTGAAAATAACAGAACACCCAGGGCTTGGTTGGTCACCGGGAGGGAGTTATGCAGTTGACATGATCAGCTTGGCCTCCCAAGCAAGAAAGAATCCGTCAGGGGTGGTTTATGATGATTACCCTGAGGAAAGAAGCACAATCGAATCGGCCGCGAGCACAAGTGACCGCCTTCCCCAGGGGGCAATGGTATCTCCCTCGTGCACCCTGTGGAGATCTCTGCCCCTCAAATGCTCCCGACAGGTGGGGAAAATAGATATGTGGAAATGGCCTTGCCAACCTCTGCAAGCGCAGGAGAGGCAAAAGAACAAGGAACAGCAACAGACATTGCACGGGATTCCAGTCAAAGGGGCCGGCGAGCAAAAGAAATAGAAGAGATCGAAGTGAATGCGTCAACTGAAGACCTGCAAAGAGAATATGTGGAGGTGCTAGAGGCAGAAGCTGATGAAGAGGGCTTTGTAGACCTCCAGCCAGCACCAGAAGAGCTTGAAGATGGCAGCCAAGCCACAGTGGATGAGCTAGTAGAAGTGAATCTCGGCACGGAAGACGATTACAGGCCAACCTTCCTAAGTGCCCTCATCCCAGAAGAAGAGAAGCAGCAATATATCATGTTGTTAAAAGAGTTCCGGGATTGCTTTGCCTGGACTTACAAAGAGATGCCGGGACTCAGCCCCATGTGGCACAGCATATCCTGGCAATTGACCCGAAAATAGAACCGGTCAAGCAAGCTCCCAGGAGAATGAGGCCGGAATTGATCAACAAGGTATGCACAGAAGTGGACAAATTAATAGACGTGGACTTTGTTGAAGAGAACCAGTATACTACCTGGTTGGCAAACATTGTCCCTGTTAAAAAGAAAAGTGGTCAGATCCGAATCTGTGTGGACTTCCGAGATCTGAACAAGGCTTGCCCAAAAGACGATTTTCCGGTGCCAATCACTGAAGTGATGATAGACGCCACCACGGACATGAGCTTTGTCATTTATGGACGGATCATCCGGCTACAACCAAATTTGGATAGCCGAACAAGACCGGGTGCACACTGCTTTTAGGTCACCCAAAGGGATCTTCCATTACAAGAGAATGCCCTTTGGTCTCAGAAACGCCGGGGCAACCTACCAAAGAGCAATGACAAAAATCTTTGATGAGCTGCTCTATAAAAAGGTGGAGTGCTACATCGACGACCTGGTGGTCAAAACCAGAAAAAGAAAGGACCATTTGGCCGACCTCAGAGTCGTCTTTGAAAGGCTGAGGCGGTATGAGCTGAAAATGAACCCGATGAAGTGTGCCTTCGGGGTATCCAGCGGCAAGTTTTTGGGCTTCATTGTCCGATATAGAGGAATAGAAATTGACCCAGTCAAGATCAAGGCAATCCAAGAGCTGCCGCCGCCAAAGAATCTGACCGAGCTCAGGTCGTTACAAGGACGGTTAGCCTACATTCGTAGGTTCGTCTCAAATTTGTCTGGGCGATGTCACCCCTTTCACAAATTAATGGGAAAAGATGTTCCTTTCCAATGGAACCAGGAGTGTCAGCACGCCCTGGATCAACTGAAAATGTACCTGAACACCCCGCCAGTGTTGGGTGCTCCGGTAAAAGGCCGTCCTCTCATCCTGTACATAGCAACTACAGAGCACTCCTTGGGAGCTATGCTAGCGCAAGAGAACGAGGAAGGGAAAGAGCAAGCCCTCTACTACCTCAGCCGAAGGTTAGTGGGGGCAGAAGAGAGATATTCTCCGATTGAGAGAGTATGCCTAGCCTTGGTGTTCGCAGCCAAGAAATGAGACATTACATGCTGTCACACGAGGTTAGGCTGATCTCCAGGGCCGACCCCGTCAAATTCATACTCTCCCAACCAGCGTTGAAGGGGAGAATAGGCAAATGGGCTGTCATCTTGATGGAATTTGACATCAAATACATCCCCCAAAAGGCAATCAAAGGACAGGCGGTAGCCGACTTCTTTGCAGCTCATCCCGTGCCGGAAAATTCTCCGCTCATCACAGAGCTGCCAGAAGATGAGACCCTCGAAGTGAATCAATTGCAGACGGCGACCTGGCAATTATATTTTGACGGGGCTTCCCGAATAGAACCAACTGCTTATGGCAGTGCAAGAGTTCGAGCAGGGGCGGGCATCGTCCTGAGGTCACCCGAGGGAGAAGTCACTCACACCTCCTGCTCAATTAGCAAGCCATGCACAAACAATGAGGCCGAATATGAGGCCTTGATTATCGGCTTGCAAGTGGCCCTCTTCATGGGCATAAAGGTGCTTCAAGTCTTTGGCGACTCGATGCTAATCGTCAAACAAGTACAAGAAGAGTTTGACGTTAAAAAGCCGAGTTGCTGCCCTATTATCGAAAGGCCAAGAGATTGATGTCAAAGTTCTATCAAATAGAAATAGAGCATATTAGCAGAAGCAAAAACGCACAAGCAGATGCTCTAGCAAAATTGGCCAGCTCTTTAGCAGTGCCACCAAATGAGAAGCTGGAAATCGTTGTCATGAACCGACGACAGGTTCCCAGTGTAATAGAAGAAGAGTTCGAAAGTGAAGAGAACAGCCAAGAGGAAGTGACCGTGGCTGAAGAGATCAGACAAAAAGACTGGAGAGAACCCTTGCTACAGTGGTTCGAGCATCAGCAACTGCCAAAGCAAAAAGAAGAAAGGATCAAGTTGATTAGAACAAAAGACTCGTACGAGTTACGAGGAGGCGCTCTATTCAGAGTCATGGCAGATTCCAAAAAGAAGATCTTGCTAAGATGCCTATCACCTGAAGAGGCCTGGAAGGTCATGAAAGAGGTGCACGCCGGAGTTGCTGGCGCCCACCAGGCCGGGCCGAAAATGAAAATAGAAATCAAAAAGCTCGGCTATTACTGGCCGACCATGTTTGAAGACTGTGGCAATTTTGCCAAGTCATGTCAAAAATGTCAAGAGCATGCGGTCATCCCAAGGAGGCCTCCTATACACCTGCATCCGACCATCCCGAGTTGGCCGTTTGCACAATGGGGCACAGATGTGGTAGGCCCCCTGCCACCTTCCTCGTCAGGATGTAAATATGTCTTGGCGATCACGGACTATTTTTCAAGATGGGCCGAGGCTGTGGCACTAAGAGAAGTAACAGGGGAGCTGGTGGTACGCTTCGTTCAGCGCAACATCATCTTTCGATTCGGAACTCCAGACCGGATCATATCAGACAATGGAACACACTTCAAAAATCAGAAAGTGTCTAAAATGGCCGCCAAATACAGAATAGACTGGAGGACTTCCACTCCGTACAATCCGCAAGCCAATGGTCTCGCGGAAGCTTTCAACAAGACGTTGTGCACCCTGCTAGCCAAAACAGTCAGTGCCAACAAAAGAGACTGGGAGGACCGGATGTACGAAGCCTTATGGGCCTACCGGACCATCTATAAGACACCAACAGGCTGCTCACCTTTCTCACTGGTGTACGGTTCGGAGGCCGTGGTCCCGGTAGAATTGGAGGTGCCGTCTCTAAGGGTGGCCATCCAGCACGGGTTAGCTCCCGAAGAACAAACCAACATTGAAAGGAGGCTCGAAGAACTTTCTGATTTGGAGGGGAAAAGGCTTCGAGCTCAACAGAATATCCAAGTGTACCAGGCCCGTATAGCGCGTGCCTTTGACAAGCTCGTCAGGGGTCGTGAATTCAAAAGAGGAGACCTCGTCATGGTCAAGAAAAGAGAGGTCATGGCCGGCAACCCAAAGGGAAAGCTCAACGTGAATTGGACCGGGCCGTACGTGGTGCAAGAGTCTATGAAGGCGGAGCCTACGTCCTGGTCAATCATCGGGGTGACATACAATTCCCACCCCTCAATGGAAGGCATCTAAAGCTGTACCACGCATGTCGTCCAGACTTCAGTGACCAGCATCATGAGCAGCAAGAGGCCGAACAAGAAGTGGACCTGATCGACTTGTTCAATGAATGAGGAGCTCGGCTACAAAAGGAACTGTTGCATTTGCAACAGCAGGAGTCCCTACCCTCAGTTCTCCCACCATCTAAAAAAAAAACAACAAACAAAAAAATAATAATAAAAAAATAAAACATTAAACTCTCAACCCATGGGACGTTAGTCGCCAATGACGAAGAGCCAAAAAAAAGAGAAATGCAAAAATGGCATGCAATGCATGGCAAAAATAGAAAGGAGGCAGCCATACCGCCAGCCGGACCATGGCTCTGAGGCGACGAACGCCCCAACAAAATTTATGAGATTTTCGTGGTTTTCGCTGATTTTTGAAATAAGGACAATGAAAAGAGTCCCCCGTTTCAATCGGCATATCACCCCTTTCATAAGCTGTGTGGAGGTTGTTCGAGTTTTCCGTATCCCTTCCCCACATAAAAAAAAAAAGAAAAGGATCCCTAAAGGAAGAGAAACTAAAATTCGTGTTTCTTAAACACACACAAAAAAGAGAAATAAACAAAATCAAAAGACTTAAACAAGAATTATATGCTTTAGCATGCATGAATAGTCATTATTTAATTGACCTGACTCTTGCCTTCTTTTGCAGGCAGAGACCTTGAAGCCGGCATCGACAGTCCAGATGGCCGATGTCGTCACAAGCATGCCGAAGTCACGATGAAAGCTGACGACGGCAACAAGTCTAAGAGATTGGCATCATTCAGACGATCAAGTCCCGCCGCCGTCCTCACACTCTGTAAAAAAAGGGGGAACAGAGGAGGCCAAAAATAGAGATGCCTCGTCGGACTTGTCCACTGGACAAGGGTAAAAAGGACCAAAACCCGGCCATGGTGAAAACCCGCAAAGGGCGCCATGGGCAAAATCGGGTACCCCGCTACGTGAAAACCCGAAAGGGCGCGTAGGCAAAAGCAAGAGGGGGTCGAATTGGGTGAAAACCCGAAAGGGCGCCCAACTCGATAATGAGAAAGCAAAATAAATGAAGGATGAAGACAAACGTCAGATTCCAGCAAGCACAAAGTCAAGCCAGTAGAAGGCCGTCATCCCGACGGTAAAAGTCAAATAGAAGGCCGTCATCCCGACGGTAAATAGCAAATAGAAGGCCGTCATCCCGACGGTAAACAGCAAATAGAAGGCCGTCACCCGGACGGTAAAATAGAAGGCCGTTAGTTTGACAGCAAATGTTCCTGTCATACCAACGGTGAATAGTCAAATAGAAGGCCGTCACCCGGACGGTGAATGGTGAAATAGAAGGCCGTCACCCGGACGGTAAAATAGAAGGCCGTTAGTTTGACAGCAAATGTTCCTGTCATACCAACGGTGAATAGTCAAATAGAAGGCCGTCACCCGGACGGTAAAATAGAAGGCCGTTAGTTTGACAGCAAATGTTCCTGTCATACCAACGGTGAATAGTCAAATAGAAGGCCGTCACCCGGACGGTGAATGGTGAAATAGAAGGCCGTCACCCGGACGGTAAAATAGAAGGCCGTCAGTTTGACAGCAAATGTTCCTGTCATACCAACGGTGAATAGTCGAATAGAAGGCCGTCACCTGGACGGTGAATAGTCGAATAGAAGGCCGTCACCCGGACGGTAAAATAGAAGGCCGTTAGTTTGACAGCAAAGGCTCCTGTCACACCAACGGTGAAAAGCGAACAGAAGGCCGTCGCCCGGACGGTGAATAGTCAAATAGAGGGCCGTCACCCGGACGGTGAAAAAGAATGCCGCTAGTTTGACAGCAAAGGTCCCTGTCATACTAACGGTTACTCGGCGGCAAAAGATCCCGTCATCTCAAAAGAAGCTCTGTTATTCGTACAGTCAGCGGACAGTACAAGATATCTTTAAAAAAAAGAGGCTAAAAATAGAGATGCCTCGTCGGACTCACTTGGGCTACCCCACCGAGTGAGGGTAAAAAGGACCAGAACCCGGCCATGGTGAAAACCCGCAAAGGGCGCTATGGACAAAATTGGGTACCCCGCTACACGAAAACCCGAAAGGGCGTGTAGGCAAAAGCAAGAGGGGGTCAGGTTGGGCGAAAACCCGAAAGGGCGCTCAATCTGATAATGTGAACAAAAAAAAAGGGGGAAAGAAAAAAAAAACAATGAAGGTGTTTACGCGACGATAAAGTGCTTAATAGAAACATTGGTGTCCAAAATGAAGTATTTCTCATTGATAGCAAAATGGAGCTACATGATTACCGAGGCAACGCCCCGCAAATAAAAAAACAAGCAAGAAAAGTAACAAAAGTTGGAGCACAAGGCGTTTCATGGTAAGTCCCGGAACAGCTCCTCCATCGACAGAATGCCCACATGAGGGGAAGACAGTCTCTCTCTTAGTCTCTCCTTTTGGGCCCGAACTTCTGATAATGTCCTCTCGGCCAAAGCAGCCCTGCCATCGTCGAGGGAAATTGCCTGCTCTTGCTCTGCACGAGAATCGGCGAGGGCGCTTTGTTGGGCCTTTGCAGTAGCTAGCTCAGCTTCAAGGTCGGCTATTCGGGATTTCAGAATTGCCAATTCTCCATCGTATCCCTCGACAAGAGACCGACGGTGTTCTCGATCGTCGTGAATAGGCTTCAGCACAGCTTCGCAGTCAGACTGCTGCACCTCCAGAGCAGCAAGCATGTTGGGCAATTCGTGCTGAATGTAAGCGCGCCGCTTCAAAAGCTTGAGCAGCAAAGTAACTCTGCTCGCCCAAGCGGTCAATGGGCACCCCATGAGGACAAGAACCCCCGTCATCTGGTCCGCAATAGATTTCACAGTTCCATAAGGTACGTTCGGGTTCTTCTGCACCATCGAACGTAACCCAGACAGTTGTTGCTGGACCATGAAGTCGGATGGGAAAATGTCCCCTGAAGGCGCGGCAGCTGGTACTTGGAACTCCACCTCAGCATCTATCTCCGCCCACAGGCTGCCGTCCACCTCTCTAGAAGAGGAGGGCAGTTCGGCTGAGAGAACACTGACATTTGTCAAAGAGAGGCTGTCTGTGACCACAGCTGAAACAGGAGTATCCCCAGCAATGGCCGTCGATATGTCAGTAGAAGAGGGCACGACAGAGGCGGTGGGTGCCTGAAGAGGAGGTCCAGAGAGATCACTAGAAGAGACTCGGGGAAAACTTTCTCCTCCTCCAGGCATGGTCTCTTCGGCCACGCCAGGTGTGTCCACGAAATCGACGCCAACTGTCGGCGAAGTTTCGGATGAGAGGGCATCTAGGTCTTGCTCGAAATCCTGCACGAGACCAGAAGAGATCTTGTGAGCCGCCCGCATACAAAAAGGCCTAGACCGCAAAAGCAAAAGACTGGCGCTCACAAAAGCGAGCTCGGGGGAGGCAGCGGCATCCGAGTCGGCACTAGCAACAGGGGACTGCTCTGCACTGCTGGCAGAGTCCTCCCCTATATCGTCAAGTGCGGAGATTCGTTCTTTCCTTGCCCCCTTCAACGGGCTCTTCTCAACAGAAAGGCTTGTACTCGAAGAGGAGGGGGTGCCATCTTCGTCCTCGTTCGAGGAACTATCGGAGGAGATAGTGACAGGACTCTGCAACTCCTCCGGGGAAATAGCACGGCTGCCCTGCCGAATTTTTGCAAGGGCCAATCTGCCGGCCGCACGAGTACTCACTCTAAAAGTGCCAGACGGCCTCTTGGCTCTCCGAGCCGCACTCTTCTTGACTGGGCGCTTACCCGCGGTTTTGGCCTGGGAAGATGTAACGGCTTCAGCTGGCAACAAAAGGATGTGGCATTAATGGAAGATAAAAGATGACCCCATAAGTGGTCTGTAATGACAATCCTGCTGTGACCCTAACCTGCCACTGGCACGGAAGGTACGGTGGAAGGTACGGCAGGTGGCATGTCCGAGTCTTGCTCTTCAATAGGGTGCTCGGTCACCAAAGGAGTGTCACCTAACGTCAACAGAGAGGAATGGGCAAAATGAGAACACAAATACCAAGGGAAGAGCGGAATGAGTTAACAACTACCTGACGGGACGTCACGTTCTCGTTGCAGGGAAAATTCCTCAAAGGAGGGTATTGAGGGACCCTCTACAGAGCTAGTCTTGGGGGGAGATTCTTCCCGTTTCTTCTTCAGGGCCCGTTTGGCTTTGGCTATGCTGCTCGCCATGCCCGGCTTTCGCTTTGTTGGCCTCTCCACAGGAGGGCGAAAGAGGATCTTCTCCTCAGCAAAATAGACCGGCCTTTGGACCCTCGTTATGAGCTCATGATACCTCCGCCGTCGGTCACTCGCTGAGGGATCTGAGGAAGAGAAAGAAGCGTAAAAGATCAAGGAGGCGTGATAAGGGAACAAAGGACAGTCAAGTCCGAGAAGAGAAAAGGATACCTGCTATGCCATTATAGAAACGGCTTAGGGGCCAATAGGTGTGCACGTTCTGCCGTGCCCGAGAAGCAGCCGCAAGGATTAGCCAACATACATCATTGATTCGGCAGCAATCTTCTGCGAAAATGGCTAAGTCGCCTCGGCCGACTGAAGACAGGAAATAATAGAGGCTGAGGGAGTCTATACCCCAGCCGTCTGCATAGTGAAAGGCAACGTGCAGCTCCTGCTCCAGAATCACCCCATAGTCGGCCTCGACCGTCAAATTGTGAGAATGAAGCAGTACAAACAACCAAGAAGTGTGCTCATAACGAGTGCGGTCAGATTCCGGCCGCGTCCGGAATGTTCTATAGGGGAAGCTGGTATCAACCTCCCCACTCTGAGACACTATGGATGGCCGGGCTTCTTCGATGGGCCACGGCTGTGCCACAGCCAGCCGCTCTGACCTGATACCCCCCAGGCGCTGTAAAGTCGATGAAAACTTATCCTTCGCGACTTTGGCCAGAGTCAGTGAAGGAGGGGCATCTCCTTGCTTGGCTGAAAGCCTTGCTTTAAAATAGCGGTCGACGGCCCTGGTGTCGTTCGACTTCAACCGCATCAGGTGGTCCCTATCCATATCAATAACCGGCTGAGGCTGTGACTTCAAGAGCCGGCGTTCTGCGGCATCCCAGCATTCAGTCTTGCAAGCCCGATAAAAACTTGTGCGGGCATTCCACCACTTGATATAGTCTGGTGTGACACGAGGGGTGCGACCCGGCACTGGCATCCGAAAGCTTGATGGATCAAAACGGTGGAAAAAGTCCCACCATTTACGGGCATGATCTACAATCTGGGCCCCTGCTACAGCCCTAACGGGCACATCAAATTTGGCCGCCGAGCAAGGGATGTGCTGATCATATCCAAAATTCCGACTGAATCGGAACGGATAGTAAGGCTCCAAATAGACAATGCTTCCCCGACGAAATGTCAGCACGCTGGGCCGAATAGATAAGGCCCAATCTCTAAGCTCCGGCTCCAACAATGATCTGGTCACTCTCCGGCCGCTGGAGGGGTGCACATAACTCTCCACCGTGCTATCCGTGCATTCCCGGTAACGATTGGCCAATGGACTTGAATGGCTGGCTAAATGCCAGAAATGGATCGTGCCCGGGGAATCAGTGGGGATGTTTGTCAGCTTCCCCCGGATCTCAAAGAGCTGAGTATAAGTAGACTGAGGTTCTGCGCTTGCAAACTCTAGCATCCTCGGGAACAGCCGTGGGGACTGAAGAGATCTCGGAGCAAATTCCGGAAATAGACTACATGCCCATGCACTGATGAAGTGCCAAGGGCCAATCACGCGGTGGCGCCCCGGAAATGAATGGCGATGCAGTTCGCCGAGGGCCCGGTACACTAGGCAGAGAGCCGCTGGGCACAAAGATAACTTTATCCCCCAAGCCATCTGACAGGCGGGATATATGACCTCCGGGCGGAGAACTGTCTCGTCACCCACCGGCAGAGCAAAGGAGCAGAGCCAATATGCTAAATAGGCCGCACAGTGAGTGTACGGATCAGCATTCGTTGGGTTTGGCCCTGAGAGGCGACCTTTGAGAATGGACTCTGGGAGGGTCACCTTCTGCCGACCTGAATTCCTCCTGGCAACAGCCACGCCAGCACAAGCAAAATCTTCGTAGCGCTGCTGGGTCGAAAAGAAATAAGTTAGCCATACATGGAGGCTGATCTTCTTCCGCTCTCCCTTCTTCTTGGCCCGCCCAACGCGGCAATTAGGCTGAGGTGGCGATATGCTTTCATCAAATATCTGTACGAGTACCCCAAGCAGTACTCGTCTTCACCATTGGTCCTGTCTTTTAAGAAATCAGGCAGGCACACTTCTTCATAGGGCTCCCCATCAAGAGGCAGCCCTGTCAATTGATGCAGACTCCACAAATCCAGCGAGGTCTCTCCCTCCGCTGTATAGAAGGTGTTAAATTCGGGGACGAATACCTCCGCCAACCCGCAACAGAGCCCCTTTGAGAGGGGATACCGATATCTGGCTGCGAATATGCTATGGTAGACGCCTGCAGTCACCAGGATCGGTGCATAGTGATGGAGCACAAATTCAGCGGCCTCCACGGCAAAAGACCGGAAATGATGAGCGTCCGCCGCTCGCAGATCCCCGAACCATCCAGCTGCTAGCTGGTCCTTGAAACGAATAGCCAAGCAGTCTAATAGAAAGGGCTCATCCCTGTAGCCCCATTTCAACGGACATAAGAACAGTCCAAAGATCGACTTCTCCCTGTTTATGCGCCCCGCTGAGTTGTCCCACCTTGCTGGGGTAAAGGTGGGTGCGCGGGTAAGCTTGTTATCCGCAGGGTTCAAGTCCCCTAGCCCTAAGATGGGAGCTCGTCGCCGGGGTTCACCGATCTGATAAATAGGTTCGGACCGGGGGACGCAATTGGCCAAGCTGTCTCTGGCCTCTAAAATAGCTGCTTCCACGTCCTGAGTCACAAAGGATTCCTTCTTCCCGCTCGGGGCATAAGAGTGGAGGAACAACATCAAATGCTTATCCTTCGGATAATCAACTCTATAATCCTCGTCGCGGGCAAAGGAGATTGGTGTTGAACAGATGTCAAGCCTTGATTCATCCATTGTGTCCGCCTCATCGTCGGAAGAGTCAGCTAGCATGGCGATTCTGTCATGACCACGGCTCAGCCTGGGAAAGTCCTCCCATGATAACAGCGGAACACCTTCCAGACGGTCTGCATCGCCAGCAGAAGATTGGGCAGCCATGGTGTCTGCAATAGGAAAAGGAAATCATGTCAATAAGCTGAACAGACATACAAATCAGACAAAATTTCGGCAGCACCTCCCCTTGTCAAGCGTACAAAAGGGGTGTCAGCGGGTACTCATCCACGCACTTAGGCGAGATGGCCCCAAACAAAGACATGCAAGCATGTCAAATGGCTCTCCGGGAACCACAGCCATCCCAGAGGACCGGCCTACAGGGAGGAGTAGCCCAGTGCCTGGCCGCAGTCAAGAGACCCGCCATTCAAAGTTTGAGCGCGGGGAAAAAGAACCGTACCGATGGAAGCCCCGCCGATTCGAGTCGGGCCTCCACCAAGGAAAAAGAAGCGGCGGACCCTGGGACCTAAAGCGTCCTCTCCGACCCCCTAGAGGCTCTGGGCCTCGCTAAAGCGGCTCTAAGTCATCGCTACCCTCATGAGGCCCTACCATTCGAGGTGGCGATATGTGAATGAAAAGGCACAAGAGGGGCGCCCCGCCAACTCTACATGGGCCCCCACCAGCAAAAGACGTTCGTGGCTGGAGAAACTCTCTCACGGCCCTACAAGAGGCTCCGGGCCCACTGAAGCTACCCTAAAGCGTCGTTGCCACGCGATGACTCTTTTGAGCTAAAGGGACTCACTCGGGACCCGCCCACTCTAAATGGGCCCCCGCTAATAGCTGAAATCTGAAGAGATCCTTTGGCGGCCCTACCGGGGCATTGGGCCCCATTCTATCGCCCGAGCAAAAAAGACGAGTAAAAGAACCTCGGACTCGAGGAGTTCCCTCAACAGTCCTCTAGCGGCCCTAGGACCTACCAGGTCTTTCCCCTTCGTGTTTGGGTCGGGGAAGACCCCACCGAACCCACACATACCCGCACGGGCGCCCCTTTGTACAAGAAGGCCCCATGGCCTCAAAGAGCACACAGTGCCCTGGTTCCCCCCGGACCCTGTACTCCCCATGCAAAAGATCGAACGGAAAGGGGAGATGGGCATGCAAGCCCTACAGTGGCCGCCTTCGGCATCCCCCTAGCAACCCTGTCCCGGCCCATTGCCGGAGCTCCACCCACCGCCCAAGGCTCACAGCCGGCGCCACAATAGAAACCCCCAAAAGGGGGGGGGGGGGGGGGGGGGGACAAAAAAAAAAGCGCATCAAACAGGCCGCCGTCGGTGTCCTACCGCGGTCTCCCCCGTCGCCGGCAATGGTCGCCTGCCTCCGCCGCCCTCGGGAACCCTTCACGGGTCGCTCGCTGTCCGAGCTCCCCGCTGTCTACGCTCCTCCGACGCCTGCTGCGCGCCGCCCTCGTCGCCGCCTCCGCCGCTGCCGCTTCGCCGCACCTGCTGCGCGCCGCCCTCGTCACCGCCTCCGCCGCTGCGGCTTCGCCGCACCTGCTGCGCGCTGCCCTCGTCGCCGCCGGATGGGAGGAAGACGAAGGGGGGAAGGAGGAGAGGTCGTCGCCCTCAGGAGAGAGAAGAAAGAGACGAGAAGAGAGAAGAGAGAAGAGAGAAGAGGCGAGGAAGAAGAAGAGGCGCGGCGCGCCTTTTGAGGAAAAGAAAAGGGGGGAAAAGCGCGGGCCGCCCGCTCCGGTCTGCCCGAGTCGAACCGGCCCGCGGACCCCTGAACCGCGCCAGTCCGACGCCCTAGCCGCCCCTGGGCCAGCCCAAGCCGCAAGCCCGCCGAATCGAGAAGGGGGCTCGCCGAATCGACACCCCCCAGGTCGGCTGACGCACCCCGCCGAATCGCTTTGGCCCTGCACGAAAAGGAAAAAAAAAAAAGAGAGAGAAATAGAGCCTCAGTTGCTCACAAAGAGGAACGCGCGTCCGTCATCCGCGGACAACATCATCAATTAGAAGTAAAAGACCCCGAATAGACTATTAGACCACTGGCACAGCAACAAGTCCAAAGACCTGCTTGTATCAGTGTAAATAGTTAAATGAGCTGTAGAGCACCCGCGGATGTCGCTTCGCGTGTCCTCTCGCACCACCCCCGGGTGGGGGGCATTTGTGGACACCTAAAGTCTGTTGTTAGGCCCATCAGGCTGGCCCAATCCCGCCACCCACATAAGGGCATAAGGAATTGCATCCTCCCACATAGCCCATCCATTTGGCCCACACCTTTGAGGCCCACTTACAAGACATATCTCACCCCATGCAAAAGTTGGGGGTGAGCTTAAGCCATGGCAACACCTCCCAAAAGTGGTTGCCTAAAATGGCAAAAAAGGAGGGGTCTGCGCAGAGAGGGGCAGGGGGCTGCTTGGGCCTCTTTTGGGTGGCCTTCTGGAGTCTTCTAAGAGAAAAAAAGTGGCTTCCCAAGGCTGGTTCGGAAGGGGGAGAGAGCAGGAAAAGGGGAGCAGAAGAAGAGAAAGGCCTGGGCGTGTGGAGGAAGCAAGGAAGAAGCAAGGGAGAGGGGGTCTTCTCTCTCCAACGGGCTGCTGCTGCTGCAACTTTCTTCCTGCTCCTCCAAAGCTTCCCACCCGTGAAGGCCCCAAAAAAGAGAGAAGAGGAAAAGGTAAATAGAAAAGAAGAGAAGGAGAGAAGAGAAAGAGAGAGAGTGCCATCTTGATGTGTAGTCCCATCATGTGAGGGGAGAAAGAGGGAAGAGAAGAGTGGGATGGCGTGGGATCCCTCCCCCCCTTTTGTTCTTTTCTCATTCTTGTACTCCTTCTCTTTCTATTGTCAATAGAAAAGAGTACCTTGTGTCCTTTGTTCCTCTTAGATGCAAATGTCATTTCTATGCATTTATTGCCTTCTTCCCCTCTCTTGTGTGTGCATGGGTTTTAAATACTTTTTTTTTGTTTTGGTGCTATCAAGAGCTACGGGATGTTGAGGAGCCACCTTTTACATGGTGTACTTCCTCTCATCCCAAAGAGCATACATGAGACCCCCATACCCCTTCATGCCTCAATAAATGAGGTTTTTGAGAGGATGGGGCCATATGGGCCTTGTTTGGGCCTCCCAAAGGACAAATCTCCCATGGCTTTCCTTAAAGGAATGGGAGGTTTGCTCACTGTTCTTTCATCCCATTTATGAGGAGTCTTGACTGTTCTAAGGGGCCCTAAACAGTCCCCTTGCAATGCTTGGGCCGCCCCCTCTCTTGGAGCCTACATGGGCCCATTGTATGCCTTTAAGAGAGGGGTCTTTCTCACTGTTTGGGCCTTCATAAGCGGGGTCTTCTTCACTGTTTTCCCCTCAAAAGAGTTCAGATTTTCTGATGTTTAGAAGACCCATTTCGTGTGCTTTCCACCCTTGGGACATATCCCTTTGCTAGCCAAGAGGTTGGGCAATCAATACCCATGCCTTCTTGCTTAGCACTCTTTGTAAGAGACCCTTTGACTTGCTGTTTTGACCCTTAAAAGTGCAGGTTTTCTACTGTTTAGAACAGCCCCAATGTGCATGTTTTCTACCTTGGGAGCATGCCCCTTTGCTAGCAAATGAGTTGGGCAATTAATGCCCATGCTCAAAGCTAGGCTTTGCATGCAAAAGAGCCCATTAAACCCCCTGTTTTGACCCCTAAGAGCTCAGATTTTCACTGTTAAAACCGCCCACAAAGTGGGCCCATTTGCCTTAAAAATGCTTCCATATTGCTAGCCAAGAGGTTGGGCAACCAATGCCCATGCCTTCTTGCTTAGCATCCCTACAAGAGACCCATTAGATCCATGTTTTGGCCTCCTAAGGTTCAGGTTTTCTGTAGCTCTAGATAGCCCATTAAGGGATTTCATGCTTAAAGAGATGTCCACTTGCAAGCCAAGGGTTGAGCACCTAATACTCATGCCCCCACACTTAGCATCCATAGTGGACAGCCCAATAGGCTTGCCCTTGGGCCCAAGACTGCCCCTTATATGGGTAAAGACCAACTTCAAATGTTGACTCTTGGCCCACAAAAGAAGGGTTTCAGCTGATCAGCCCTGTGGGTGGCCTTCTGATTCGGCAGCCTTGAACAGGCCTGCCGAATCGGCAGCCAGCCCCCACCCCTGGCCGGGCCATGGGAGTTAAACCATGCTTCACGTGGTTCGGGCCAAAGAAATGGACAATGGACCGATGAGAAGCCCATTCAAACCGGGTTGGACAACGCGATGTCTATGTCCGGGCATATGGGCCCACACATGCTTCATCTTACCGATCAGTATTTATGTGGTCATGGTGATACCCACCTCCACCAAAGGCTTGCCTTGGAGGTTGGTGTCATGTGCCATTTGGGGTCGTGTCTTTATTTGACATGTACCCTCTCTTTTGGTGCTGCCTCCATTTCGGTGGGCGTGTGCCGTGTTCTCCCCCATCAACCATGGTAAAGGGGAGATGCTGCCGGATTTTCGCCGTAAAGGTCGAATCGGCAAGGGTCCCTTTTCTCTCTCAAAAGAAACCCTCAAAGCCTAATGGAGTGGCGCCAAATCACGAATAGAATCACGTTGCACCCCCAATAAAAGAATAAGAGAGCCGATTAAAAGAATGTTTCATCATGAGGGCAACAAATGGGCAAATCAAATAGTTTGCGTTGTACACATTTTAAAAGAGCAAGAGCTTGAACCAAAGAGATCTTTTCATGATAAAAGTAAAAAAATAATAAGCAAATAGGCCAACCCCCTTTTTACAAGCTTCAAATAGAGCAAGAGAACAAATTGAAACCCTTTTTGACATAAAGGACAAATGAGCAAATGGTTCATTTTGTCACTTGCATGTTTTCTCAAAAGAACTAAAGAACATTTTCATGGTAAAGGAAAACAAAAGATCAAATTGAACATTTCTCAAGTAACAAATGACAAAAGGCCATCTCATGTTTTATAAAAGAACAAACTGTCAAATTGAACTTTTCCAAACAAATAAAAGACTCTCTCATGTCTTCAAAAGAACAAAAGACTCGAATGAGAACCCGTTTCGTAGTAAAAGAGCAAATGTGTTTTCAAAAGAGCAAGAGATTGATTTGAGGATGTTTTTTTCACGCCAATGAAAAGAATCACTGGGCAAATAGGTAAAAAGACTCAATCACATCTAATTAAAAAGACCCGGCAGCCTCGAGTAGGCATCGTGTCTGTTTATCATTTCGGCCTAGTTTTAGGTTATACTTTTCATCGGATGTCTCCGTATCAAGGCCACAAGGCTTTTCTAATTTCTGGCGATTAATCAAGGGTTTTCCCTCTCAGAGGGATGTAATTAACGTCGTTGCGTTTAGGCAACGGCGGGATTTTGGTCCAGGACCCGACACTCCACTTTCGTTTGACGAAGTCAAACGGCGCGCACAATAGACTTAAAGCCCCCCGACTCTCGGAGGCAAACCAATTGGTTGTCACTTCGGTGACTGGCACGCCCGCGCTGCGCGAATTGCCGATTCATCTCACGTCACTCTTGCTCCTGTAGCACTCGACGGGACTTGAATTCGCAATACGTGTGCATCCATGAGAAACATGAGAAAAAACATGATAAATAGATATTAAAAAAAAGAAGATTTGAAAATTTTCCATTTCCACAGGGCCCCATACTGCTCCAAGACTTCCTTGTATTCTGGCCCGGCCTTGTAGTCAGCAACGGCACGGACCTCCGTATCTACTACTACCTTGGCCAGGGCGTCCTTTTCGGCCCGCGCCAAGGTAGCATCCAGCTTCGCAGCCTGGAGGGCAGCTTTGAGGTCCTCACCTCCTCCTCCAGCACTGCTTCGCGAGCTTTATGCCTCGCCGAGAGGTCCTCGCAGAAAGCTGTCTGCGCCTCATGGAGATACTTCTGTCTCTGGCCCCGAACAGCCAGAACCTTCAGAATGCCCAGCGACTTGGGCATTCCATCCGCAAGCGCCTCCACATCAACATCGCTCAAGTCATCTTCCCTTGGCTCTCTGGGTGGTAACCTTCCACTGACCTCTCCGGGGTCTGCTCGGAAGGAAGGTCCAGGCACCTCGCCAGCTGGTCGAGGCGAGAAGCAGTGGGGCTCGCGGGCAGCTCCCTTGGCGCATCCTCCATGCGACGAAGGGTCGCCTCCAGCGCCGCCACCGAAGGGTCTGCAGGAAGCTTCTTCAGCAACGCTTCACTGAGGGGTCTTCTGTCATCTTCGGACTCTTCAGCCCGAGCACTGCCCCCAACACCCGCAGCCTCCCCCCCAGCACCTTCAACTACCTTGGAGGTTGCATTCACATTTGCAACCACCTCGGTGGGGGGCAGAATACCCCCAATGGCAGCAGCAACCTCCTCGGACGTCCCCGTCGTCGCAGCTGCTTTTTCAATGGCCTTGCAGCAGGAGCCACTTCCTGTACTTCGGACGAAGTTGCGCTTGGCGCCGGAGCCACCGCGCTGCTAGCAGCCACTCCAGCAGGGGCGGAAACTTCCACTGCATCAGCGTCCTCCTCCCGCCGAACAGGAGACGCCACAATTTCTTCACTCCTTCCGGAAGGAGCCCCCGCAGTGTTGCTGGTAGCACCGTGCTCGGCACCACCAACATTGGAAGCACCAGAGGGCTCCCTATCCTTAGAGCAGGTGGAACCCCTGGCCTCTCCTCCAGTAGGGCTCTCGGACCCTTCGCTTACAAAGACGAGCCCCAGCTCAGTCGCCATCTTCGGTGCGACCTCTGGGCGCGTCACGGAGGCCACCCGTGGCACTCCCTGATCGGCCGATTGTACGGCCTTACTTCTTCTGCGCAGCAGCAACTGCGCCTCCTCTTCTTCTTCAATCTCCTCCTCGTCACGCGGAGGAGTAGCTTGGACTGTCTTCTTCCTCTTCCGAGCACGGAGTTGTTCCGCCTCCTCCGCGCTCTCCTCAAACAAAACCGGCCTCTTCTTGGCGGAAGCAAAAGGCCGACTCGCTCCGTCACCCTCTGCCGGAGAAGTCCGAGCTCCAGCCGGAACCACCTCTTTGGTGGCCTTCTTCTTCAGGCGGATCCTTCCAGGCCCCTTTTCAGGAGCCCGTGCCTTGGTTGGGCGCCCCTCAGTAGGTGAAGGAGCAACGAGCGCCGTTGTTACCGCGGCGCCAACCCTCACTGCAGAGGGAACCCAAGCAACAGCGGCGACATCGTCACCTTCATACACCATGTGCGCCAAGACAGGGATCTGTTCGGCAAAGTCTTCATTCGCCTCTTGATCTCTTCCAGCCTCCAGCTCTGCGGCAGCTGCGCGTAAAGAAAAGAAGAAGAGGGAAAGTAGAGCAAGGTCACTAAAACCAGCGAGTAAAAAACCAAGATGTCGTATACTTACTCCACGGTTTGCTCAACCCGTACTTGACGAGCTGGAACTCGGTCACGTATCCTTCTCCATTCCGAACACCTGCTCGGAGAAGTCTGTCCGATGCCCTCGCTTCGTCCTGAATCAGCTTCGGAAAGCTATCCTTCCGTGCCGAGCGGATGACAGTGGGGAATCCCCACTCATCACCACCCCGGTGGCGCACAAAAAGCAGCCTGTCCATCCAACCCTTGTTGTTGGAGTATTTGTTGGATAGCCCGATGTGCATCCGGTCTGTTCGATGCTTTGCGTAGTAAATGTCCGCTCCTGACGCCCGGAAGCAGACAACTTGAAGTAAGCTCGGAAAACATCTTCCGAGCCTCGGATTTCTTTAAGCTTGCAGATGACACCGAAGATGCAGATGTATCTCCAGATGTTGGGTGTCAGTTGTATCGAAGAAACGTCCCAACAGTTCAGGAGCGCCTTCGCCACCGCCGGCAGCGGTAGCCGGAAGCCTGCCTCCAAATGATCCACGGAGAGGAGGAGGGCAGCCTGGTTTGTTCACCAGGATCGATTCCCCTTCCTTGGCGTCGATGATTTCGTACTCGTCGCCGATCCTGAAGCGCTCACGGAGTCCGCTGTAATGGCGGTACCGTGGTCCGCTGGACGCCGCGACGGTCACCCCACTCACTCCTGCAACGGCCTTCCCTCTGCTCGCCATCGCTGGAAGAATCGTAGGAAGCAGCGGCGACGCAAGGAGACGAAGGAGAAGATCGAAAGCGGGGAAGGCAAGGGAACGCGAAAGCTGGAGTGCTGGAAGGTTTCTGGGAGGCGTAGCTCCCGCCTTCGCCTCTTCCCCTCCTTATAAGGAAAGGGAAGGGAGCGAAATTCGAGGCGGGCCCTGAAACGCCGCTCCTTCCAGTTTCGAAAATTCCCCTCGGGTGCAGCGTCGGCGGCCGTTCGAACGCAACGACGACGCTCCTGGCTCGACACGGCTCTGCACCCATCATGACGGGTTAGCCGTTTGACAGGACCCTAAGCGGCGGCACCCCGCAACGGGCCATCGCATTAAATGCGGAAGTGACGCCCTCGAAGCGCTCGTCTCACCGAGCCACTCGAGAGCGTGGGGGGCAAGTGTGGTGGCCAAATCTGGTCACCTAGGCCCATGATGGCTCGTTACGGCCCGCTCACGTCTTGTCAACCAACGTGGCACCATCTCCGGAGGCCACGCCCTCACCAGGGTGGTTCGAAGACCTCCATTGTATTACCCCCGTGATCGGAAGTTGTCAAGCTCTGCAGCGGCATATCGCCGAGCAGGTCATCTGCCCTTCCGTACCGAGCAACCACGAACGGCTTCCGAACATGGATGTTAACCCTGTTGCGCGAAACAACCCAGGACATCACCGAACAGCACGTTCGAGCCCCCATGAGGGTCACCTGCTCGGAAGGTGTGTCCAGAGGGTGCCGAGTAGGTTCTCTGGCTTACGATGCGGTTATAACCGCCCCAGGCCACGCGCTCCATTATTAAGAGGCACGAACTGCCTGGCATCCCAACGGGCGCCTGAACGCATAACTCCCCCGTTATGCGCACCCCTAAAGGCGCCTTTTCAGGCACGATCTACCAACGTTACGCACGTTCGCCTTGGCACCAAACCTATAAAAACACAGGTACAGGACCATGCATTGGTACGTTCTCTCTCACGCGAACACACCCTTCTACGTACTCCGAAACCCCTGCCTTGCAAGCTCTCCACTGACTTAGGCATCGGAGGGTTTCCTCGGTCTTCACCGGGCCCCTGATCCGTTTCTGGTCTTGTAGGCTCCCGTCCGCACCGGCGTCCGTCTTCCCAGTTCTCTCTAGTGGAGGCCCGTTTGGTTCCGGCCCAAACAGGATTACACCACCACACGGTGCATACAAGAAGTCTTTCTCATAATTTGTATTGATAATAAATTCTACATCAAAAGAAAGTAAAAAAAAAATAGCGAGATCTGAGTGCCAGAAATATGGGTCAATCTTATTTGAATAGGAAGTATTATAACAAGTAAATGACTAAAGTTGACAAATAATTTTTTAAAAAAATATTTTCGACATGCATTGGGACGAGTGGATATTGTCCGCCCCAAACACATGTAGATGAAATTGTTGGACATCATATCAAGATGGACAATACTTACATATATCTAAGATGGACAATACTTACCTGCTCCTAATAAATATAAGAAGTCTTTCTTGACATAACTTTTTTGTTTGAATAAATTTTACATAGAAAAAAATGATGTAAAAATAGTATGATCTATATATGCACCACATATGTGGGTCAATCCTACATTGGATGGGAAGTAATATGACAAATAAATGATTAAAGGTGGCAAATAAATTTTGAAACATACTTTCTATACCCATTAGAGTAGATGAGTACTGTATGCTCCAAACACATGGATAAGACTATTGGATGTCACATCAATATAGGCTCCATTTGTAAATGTTGAGATAGATAGTACTTATCCGTCCTAGTGGATGTAAAAAGTCTTTCTTATAAATTTCATGTCAAGAATAAATTCTATATAGATAAAGGGTAGAAAAATTATCGTATTTGTGCATTATATATATGGGGCAATCCTATCTTGGTTAATTAGTATTGTGATAAATAAATGACTAAATATGACAAATATTTTTTGAAAATATTTTCTGCACATACTAAATGGGCGGGTACTATCTATCCTAAACATGTACGAATGAGATTATTAGACAACCCATCAATATGGACTTCACTTGCAAATGTCTGAAATGAACAATATACTCATCTGCCCTTAATGAATGTAAGAAGTTTTTCTCATAATTTTATGTCAAGAATAAATTTTACATAGAAAAAAAAGGATGGAAACATAGTGAAATTTATGTGCCACATATTCAAGTCAATCTTGAAATAAGAAGTGAATATTTCTCTTTTTTTTTATTTCACATCACTATTATTATAAAAGGTCGATACCCCTCACTTAAACATATTATCAATAATATCCTCCAAATACTTTGATAGATTGTATTTATACCCCTATAGTTACTTGCCGTCAAGGAGAAGCAAATATTCGCCGCTATCTGTGCTAGAAATAGTTAAACGCCCTTAATACCAAAAATACCCTCCAAACTCACCACTGACCAGCATCCCCCAACCACTCTACTGACTACCACCTAGCTAGCGGAGGGGGAGGCTGGGCCGATCAATGGAAGAGGGACAGGCGACGACACCACTGTCGGAGGAGGAGGTGGACCACTACGCTAACCAAGGGGGCACAAAGCTCACCATGAAGGAGATCGAGCGGACATACAAGATCAAGGCATAGGAGTGCCACCTGGACAAGCACCACGATAAGCTGACTGCCACCATCGCCTTACAGAAGCTCGTCTCCTCCTTCGAGATTTTCAAGGATGAGACAGCTCGATCGCAAGGCCTTCAACAACCTTCTATGCGCTTATCAAGAGTATCTTCTCCGCAAGTCCCGCCATGATGCCAACCACCACAGGTTAGAGGGGCGATAGGGGACGAGGGAGGTGATGGGGTCCCTACCCAGCTCCCACCCAGTCGTTCTCTCCTGACATCGTTGACAATGAGGATGTAGCCTATGGGGAACATCAACATGTTGTCCATGACAAGAGCCATGGGCATCGTCTCCATCCACCATGCTGCATTCGAGTAGGTCACAGCGAGTCAGTAGCAAATCTTGAGTATAGAAGGAAAATTTTGGTCTTCATGGCAAGTCGGTCACGATGACCCTCGCGGCGCCCTGTCGCAGACGAACACCTTTCTATCGACATAGTTGAACCCATAGGCGGGTAAGCAGAGGGGGAGGAGAATAGAGGATCCAAAGCTTGGGTAGTTGTAGGGATTACTATCGGAGATCGGGGGAAAGCCGTTGAGGACGACACGGGTGTTAGTGAAGACGAAGAGGTTGCCATCAAGGAGGAGGTGCATAAAGGGGTACAAGTTAATTGTTTTCCGCCTCATTGTCATGCATCTCCTTCAAGAACTAGAAGTCCATGGGGGTAGGACGTCTTGTAGGCCGGGAGGAGGGTGGGGATGGGCGAGAAGTTCGACCATTGTCCTCCTTGGGAAAGAACTCATAGTTGTACTACTTCCAACCGTCGACGATGATGACACGCCTGTCAGGGAAGATCTAGTTGGTGGCATACCAATGGCTTACGACAAGGTTGCTCGAGTTCTCCAACCAATCACAAGAAGAGGAACCAATGCCACTGCCATTAGGGCAGGGGGAGGGAGCAGTCAATGTGCTTGTTGTCGTTGTAGCTGCCAAACTGGAGAAGGATGCCATTAGAGAGGATGGAGAAGGATGCCATTAGAGAGGACTGTGAGGGGGAGAACGCCGTTAGAGGCAAGGTCATAGAGGAGGGTGTGGATAATCTTTATTAGGGATACGTTAGTGATTTACCATCTTAAGTCAAAACTTCACTCGAGTCAAAGTTATGAAAGTGACCGCAGGGATATAAATGTAATTTATTAAAATATTTAGATGATATATGATAGCAAATTAAATATATAACCTATTTACAAGAATGTTTACGATCACGTTCTTCTTCCTCTTTATTAAAGACTTGTCCTCTTTCGTGCTATGTAGTTAGAGACGACCATGTGAAACGGTGTGCAGCCTCAAGGCAGCCCGCGCGTCACGCCACACCTGCCCCCCGGGTCGCCCGCCCGTGATCCGGCGTAAATGCCGGAACGATACCCGCCGACCCAAAAACCACAGCCGAGGGCCCAGATCGATCGGGGCACATCTATGGCATTCTCGTAATTTAACTCAACTCTCTGGACATTTCGCTAAACTCTCACGCCCCCCACTCCCGTCTCGGGCGAACACCAGCAACTATGTAGCCCGTGCGCACGCCCCGTCCACCCTGGCATTCCCTCCCCTATCCACGACGCAACAGAAGGAAACGAAAAGCAACGTTCCCAAACGGTAACGGGCACAGAAATAAAAAGGATT
>CM024758.1:10087124-10386942 GCA_014218235.1 Colocasia esculenta | reverse complement strand
TGCTTTTCCTGTGAGAGGATCTCTATCTTGATAAATGCAACCTTCTGAAAGGGAACATGCAAACGGAATTACCACTCTGCCTATGCATGCTTGGGTAATCAAAGATGCATTTCTGGTTATAACAACCAAGGACAAAATTGTTTATAGAGGAATATCAATGATCTTTCGACATTCTTGTTTTTTTAAACCGGTATACCTTTGTATTCATTCATAATTGCTCCCTTGTGAAGTAATAGCATGTCCACTAAAGATACAATTTCTCCCTTGTGAAGTAATACCATATGTCACTACCTTTTGGAACAGCTAATGCCTCAAATCACCAAATGAGAAGAATTTGTCACTAACCATACATGCAAGGTATTCCAAAGAAATTGACAATGACTAAGAAAAAAATGATCCCCTTAGGCCTGTCACCAATTGTTACTTGTTACCTGTGAGCATCCATAATCTCCGGAAACAACAGTGTGGAATATTCTTCTATATGAATAATCAAAATTTAAATCTTTGTTCATTTTACACAAAATTCTTTCTGGAAGTTCATACCATGTATTTACAATCCAGATACATGATATATTCATATGTGATTGTATACGTATAGTAAGAGAAAAACATTTCAGAATATATGACTTTGCCGACTAAGCAGTCGTGGAATGCCAAAGTTCTGGTATATCTTGATTTCCCCTCCAAGTCCTGCTGTCACAACCACCAGACCCCATGCTGTTGAAGCTGGGATATTAGTGCTCCTATTGCCACCTCCATTATGCCACCGTGATGATGAAGAAAGAGAAGCAAAGGAATTAAGAGCAGAAATAGAGGATATTGCACCAGACATTAGCCAATTAGAAGCTGAGATGGATGATGAACCGCCGAAAAGTTGTCCGGAGTGAGATGGGTTGCAAACTTCTTCCTCCGTGCCTCGTGGTGATTGATCTGAGTGACTTTTCTTGGGAAGAGGTGGTATTTGACTCCTACAGCTTGTGACTACATCTTCTGTTACTGTAATCATGGACGAAACTGGCTGCTGCAAATCAGGGGATCTAAGAGGTGATTGATGAGTCTTTTGCCTTGACCATGATGACAAAATGGGGACTCAGTCTTGCTACTACCACCGGGAGGCCATGGAATTGCCACCGACACATCCTTACAATGGAAGTGCTCGTAAGATCTAGTGGTAATCCAAGTTTTCCTTTCCCTGTACCACCTGAGCTGCGGGTTCCTTCTGGCTTCCATAAATAAACATGTGAGTCTTCGCTTGCACATACAACATAATTTCCATCTGCTGTAAATGATGCTGATATTTGACTGCTGGTATTGCGGAAACCTGATATTGTGCAGACAGTTAGTAAAGATGTTTGTGATAGTGCGGAGACTCTTTTGTCTTGCATTGTATGTAGAGCATAAAATTTTCTGCTTTCTACTCCATACTTAGCTAGCAACTCAAGATTTGTGAATCAAATTCTGTCATGCTCACAGGATCAAGACCACATTAAGTCCAACACCACGTATTATTAATCAAATTTATTCCATGTACCTCTGAATTTGTGGACTAGAGTGGTACCATCAAAGACTCGAACTTGTGAATCAGCAGATGTAATCAACACTTCTGATGGATTTCCTGGTACAAACTGAATATGAAATTTTAGTATAAATATAATGGCACATACTCTTTTGAGAAATAGTGATATGCCAAGTATCAACAAAAGTTGGCTAGTCTCCGAGAGTAAATAATGGCTGCAGTATTGAATGCATTCAAAGAGAAAGAGAGATAAAAAGAACAAGCAGATGTTGAATCTGAAGATCTGGATTAACTATAAATTAACAAGAATAAAAAGTTTACCTATTCACAGTACAAAACAGGCTTACTATGGTACCAAAACATTTCTGGATAAGGAAATAATTTGACTACCTGGAATCCAGTTATCTTCTTTGCATTGGATTTCCGCTTCTTGTTCTGGATTTCTATCTGTGCCTTTTGGTGTAGCTTTCCATCTGTATAACCAGGTATAAGAGATAAAAGAACTCTTCAATTATTGATACATAATATAAACCTCTCATCACCTTTCTCTGTGTTGGATGTGGAGAATGGGCTGGGTGATGCATGTAACAAGCATGTAGATACAGAACCATGTTTCTATCAGGCACATTGATTACTATTTTACTTTTCACATTTGTTAAATAGCTGTTACCACCATAAATTCATGGCATGTGGAATGGATGGGATTTTTTTTGTGAATATTTAATCGGCAATCTTAGAAGCTGGGACCAGAATACCAGAATGTAAATGAAACTGGATAAAAGTTAGGTTTGAAGCATAAAAGTTCATGATGTGAAAGGTATGCTACTGCCCTTTATCCATGTTACAGCTCTTATGATTTTTTCAAAGGTTCCTTAACAGAAAATCCTCGACATTCTATCACCAAAAACTGTCCCCAATTTTTTTGTATCTTCTATTTTTATCTCCAATTTCTTAGTTGAGGGCATTTGTAGGGCTATCTCTGTTGTTACAGATTATAATTTAGGCTGGTATATCAAAGGCAACTTAAAGCATATCATAAATTCTCATCTGAAGCCTGGACCCTGATTTTACACAGGTATCCTTTGTTTTACCATGGATCAGTGGTATTCTTCCACTTTAGAATGAGCAGCTTTAAACTCGGTGTACATTTCTGATTTAAAACTGGATAGTATTTTCTCTGAATGAATGTACAAGAATACATAATAATTTGTTGATTTATTGTAATTCAGGTCATTTTACATCATGTTTTGGTTTCTGGTACATATGATTCGTAAAACAAAACAGAACAAATTAGTGCCATATGGGTAAATTATAATCCATTCACAGTATTTGACACTTCAACAACCACTGAAAGTTACTGTTAAAGAAACGACTTCAGGGTTTTACAGTATTTCAAGGTCAAACAAACAAACCCAGAATGTGTTAGTGAGGGTGGTTGAAACACTTAAGAAAGGTGAGAATGGGTGAAGGGTCTCCCACACTAGCTCGTTAAATCTAGAATGCTATCTGCACTTAAATATTGACAAAAATCCTCACTGTTCTATATCATCTCAATCATCAAAAACCCTCTCAAAGGATTCAAGTGGGAGGTGGCCTTTGGTTTCCCACCTGCTCATCCACTTCTCCTCTTGAAAGAGCTGCCGATCTTCTTCTTTTCAGTCTCTGTACAGTTTCTTCTTTTAAGCTAAATATTCCAACCACTGCCTTCTTTACCTCATTGCATCTCTTATAAGGGACCTACATTTGCCAGCAACAAAATGTTGTATGTTCTTGAATTTCTTCAAGGAAGCCGGGGGCTTTAACATTACAAAGATGACATTGATGATTCTCAGAACCTCAGCTAGTTTAACAGCACTTGTCCAACAAGTGAGAGATAAAGAACATGAATGTTTTGTATCGCACTGGTTCCACCTCCACTTCTGGGGTACTTTTATCTAAGACTTCTGCCCAGGCTGTCTTGTTTCCATGGTCCCACAGCCATCCAGCTAAAATTGCTCCAGTGTTCTTCACACGCCAACATGTTTTAGTGTATTGTAGCATGCTTGATCCCATTTAAATGCATGAAGACCTCTCTTGGTTTCCTTTTTTTTTGTGGTAAGCTCCTCTCTTGATTTCCCTCCACCTGATCGGAGACAGGAGCTTCTGATGGATCCAATCTTCTCTCCCCACCGCTGGAGGAATTTGAAAGAACAATGGGTAGTTTGGTGAATGAAGACAAGGCAGACTTGGACAATACTGATCCTCCGACTCATAATTCATTGCTCTAGAGATACTTATGAACCTTATTCCAGATCTTATGTTGTAAGACTGTTTCTTCGTCCGCATTCGGTTGATATCTTATTTTCTTAGAGATGGCAATAAACCCCTACTTTACATTCCTCTCCAATGAGAGTTCCTCTTTGTATGGCAACCTGTCTTCTCAATCGGCCTTGACAAACCATCTAGTTGCCTCTATTTTTGTTATGGGTTTTGTACATCAAGATTTTTGACCAATCCAAGATGCTTGATATCTGGCTTTGTTTATAAAATTTTGCTTGATCTTTTTCGACATCTAATGAAATATGTTCCCTTCGTGGTTAAGGATATAAGATGGTGATGTTTGTCTGACCTGTATGTTAAAGATTCTTGACTTTTAATGTTTGGCTGTTTGCAGTCCGGATCGGCCAATATTATCTATGTCTAAATCACCAACTCAGTTTGTGCTTTGACGGGGGAGTACAATAGATTTTTCATAAAGAAAGATAAAAATAAAAATTTATGTTTGGTTTGACTCAACATCATGCTGAATCAGCTGAATTTGACCGTCTAATATTATCTATCAATTGTATATTCTTCGTCATTAAAGCCTTTTTTCATTTATCTCATAACGACTACATGAATCATATTCTGCCATGCTATTCCTATCAAGCCTAACATGGTATTCAATGCACATGGCCAAGACCATCTGAACTCTCATATCGTCATCAAACGCCTTAAACTCTACTATCATGAACTTGGTGTAGTGTAGTCCCAACGACTTGGTTATTAATCTTGCCAGTGGAAGATCCAAACGAAAGGTTATGAATATCTACCTGGTTGGCACTGATCTTTTATATCAAGGCAAGTCCAGGAGAGACTAGAAGGGTTCAACGAAGAAGACATGTGAAACCAATTGACAGAGCCAGCAGGTACCTTTTATTGCACAACTTGAACAAGATAGGCGACAACCATCAAAGATCTCTTGACATTGCAGAAAGTACAAGGAAACAAGCAAGTTTAACTGAGGGACACATAATCTTCTTTTGGACCACAATCAATTGAAAAGTAAAACTGAAATAAAATGACCAACAAATTTATCTATCATTAAATAGAGCAAGACACTATTTAATATACACTAGAAGGCGGTATTCAATGGAAAGATTCAACCAAATTCGCGGAAGTATTACCAGATGTACTGTAAAAGCGGCAATTCCCTTTGTGTGAACCAACAATTGCACCCTGCACAAGTGTAACAAGGTCATGAATATGCTAATTTATTTGGGTTATCTTATTTTAATGAAAAATGAGAAGCCCATGTTTTGGACCTGGCCATCTGGAGTGTAACAAGCAGCTGTAACCATTTCATTCAGATCAGTCCAGTCAACTACTTGACGATCTGGTATGTTCCAAATGCGGACCTTGGCATCAAGCGAACCACTGATGAAGTATCTATCATCTATTGGATTGAACTGAATACATGTCACTGTACAACCAGAAAGTCATCAAAAGATGGCCCTTTTAGCAACGAAAATTAACTTGCGTGACTCAACTCAGCCCATGCATATATGACGTTCGGCAACATATGGGAATGCAATAGGTAGGACAAATTTCGTCAGATTCCTTCAATTTTCAAAAAGAGACAAAAGTGTGAACCTGGGAAGGCTGGTAAAGCATCTCACCATAATCATTATGGGCAAACAACTTTATACAAGTCTTGCTTTCCAAGTCCCACAGCCTCACTGTTTTGTCCATTGATGATGAAAGAAGATGCTGCAAAAGGTGGAACCAGGAAAGATTGTTATTAAAGTGGCCACTGCTGTAGTTGTCTTAATGAACGATGCACCTCTATCCAATATGAATTCCTACCAAACCCATGCGGTCATTTATCCATAATGAATAAACAGAATATCCTATCAAAGTTATGTTTTTCCTTGTTGGACAACACGTTAAGAAATAGCTGAATTTGATCCAAGAAGAGGAACAACTTATTGTTTAAGAAGATTTCAGACAGCTTTTCCACAATAATCCAAAATTGCATCAGGTGTATTCACGAGTGGAATTTCAGATTAAGCAGATCTTACGCCCTCTATTCACCTTCACTCTTTAGGAAGGGAAATTGGAAGAGACCTACTGCGCAGCCACTCCCTGCTTCTCGTATGTGATGGGAGCGTGGGGATTCTGGGTCTTTGACAAAAGCAACGTTGGAACGGAGGTAGAAAAAATTTTGAAACTTCAAATTTATGACAAGATGTGTGACGTTTCTAAACATGTATCCCTCAACTCCGGTTTATGTGCGTGGTGCTTTTCGCAGCAAGAGAGAGAGAGACAGAACGCCCCTTGCGCAAGGAAGCGGGTACACCCCCGCTTCCGAAAAATTTTCGGAAAAGAAGGAGAGAGGTAGAGAGAAGGGTTGCAATTTTGGAATTATTTATTTTATTTTTTATTTTTTGCACACCTCGTCACCCGTGCCTCATGACGGGCGACGAGGCCAAAAACTTCGCGCGGCGGTGGACTGCACCGATTACCGATTTTTTGGATTTTCACTTTTTAAAACTCAGTAACAAACGATGCCAAAGTTTGGTAAACATTTTGTTACTCGGAGCGGTAGCGCAATGGTGGCACTTCTTTTTGTTTTTTAAACATCTTCCAACTCTTCTACTGTATTTTGTCATTAACGGTGATCATAAAACTCCAATATAAGACGGCAGAGACAGCAATAAAAGGTGTGAAATCAAATCCATCTTTCCTACTGGTATTTCACTCTCAGTGATAGATATACATAATGCATTAAGATGAGGTATGAACTTTTTTGTTGTTGGAAAACTAGCCTATTATATGAGCTCTTGATCTTGTAATCCTAGTGTATATAGAGGTTAACCATTGTATACCACTCTTTTTGAGTACAAAGAAACTATGTACTTGAAGAGATTCTATACAAATTGTGTTGCAATGTACGCAGGAAACCTGCCCAATAGAGTGAGATTGTTGGGGCCAGGACATGTGAAACATCCACAGAATCGAGTTCGTAATCCAAGTCGGTAAACCTTCATGTGAAGAATTGCCAACACAAAATACAAAAGTTACTAAAAGTCCAGAAGACACTAACAATGGGAGACTTGTGGAGACTTTTTGGTCCTTGTAGCGGCCAAGCATGATCATAACGCGACACTGGACAAAAAATCTAGGGGAAAAAAAACATGCGTTTCAATTTTTCCAGTCTCAATTGTCCATCGTGATCATGCCAAACTTGACCAAATCAAGTTTGGAATCACAAACTTTATCCTATATATTATGGTGGTAAATTCTAATGCTCAATTAAATTCTCAGTTAGTTTAGAATTCAGCCGTTGGTCAGAATCTGCCTGATTAGATGACCAAAATGAGACCCTTCTTCTCTTCCGATGAGATGTTTGCCATCCACATTCCAATAAATTCGAAGAAAATTTTGTACGAAATCAAACAAGAACAAAAACGCGGAATCCGGAAAACAATGCAAGAAACCGGAGAACAGAAAACAAAGATGCCGTACCTGGGATTTCGACCAGGAGAGGTCCAGGACATCATCCTGGTGACCATGGAAAGAACAAATAGGATTCTTGGAGAGAGAGAAGACGGCTCCCGGGATAATGTGAGGTGGGAGGGAGCTCGATTTCTTACTCGACGAGATCCTGGAGCTCTTTGACCGGTGTGACGGGCGCCCATCCAGGGGACCAGACCGAGGCGGGGAGCCTGAGGGAGCGGATCCATCCGGAGAGCTAACCAGGGAGGAGATGGTCTTCGCGTCCTCCTCCGTTCTCCGGAAGGAGGAGGGAGCGCCGTCGTCGCCCTCGATCACTTGCCAGATGTGGATGACGCGGTCCTCCCCTGCGCTGGCCAGCAGCTGCGCGTCTTGGCTGAACTTTATGGTCCATATGGAACCCTGGTGGGCCTGGATCTCCTGGCAGAGGTAGAGCCCCGTGAGCTCCTTGTGGGGCTTCCTCCTCTGCCGCACCTTCATCCGCTCGGTGGAGGAAGCGGCGGTGGCCGCCAACGGGGCGGTGCGCGTGGAGGAACCCGCCTCCCGCTCCTTCTCCAGCATGAGCGCGGTCACAGAGTTGGCCACCCCCTTTATGTTCTTCAGCCAGCCAATGCCCTTCTTCCCGCTCCGGCGCTTGTCGGAGCTCGAGGATCCATTCGCAGAGTTGCGCTTTTTGCTGTCGCTGCCAGCACCGCGGCTGCCGCCTCCCAACCCGAAGTTGGCCCTGCGCATGAGCTCCTTCACGATGGGGGAGTAGCCGAGGGACTTCTCGAACTCCTCGATGGTTAATCGCAGGCCGGTCTTGGGATCGCTGAGGCGGTTCCGTGACCCCTCATCCGTGAGTTCGTCGATCACAAACTCTTTCCCCGTGTCTAGATCCTTGATCGTGCAGAATTTGGTGTCGTGGCCCGGCGCAATGGCTTCTCCTCCATTCCCGGAGATTTCAGGATTGCCCTCCATACTCGCCTCCCACGCAGAGGTCCCCCTCCCCTCGCATCCGCCACTTCTAGGGGACAGCGAGAAACAGGCGGGCATCGACGAGGCGCGGGCTATGGAACGAGGTGGCGAGGGCGTTCCAAGCAGGTGCACCAGCCGCTGAACCCGCGCGGTCTCCGCCACTGCTCCGGTGTCAGATTTCGAACGGACGATGGCGGAAGGGGACGTCACGTCCTCAGACGACGCGGCCGCGGCGTCCCCAGAGGAGGCGGCGCCCGCTGCCGCCGCCACCGCTGGGGCGAGATCCTTGCGCCCGGAGCGGCCCACAGAGGCGCTCCGGGCCGATCCAAAGTCCTTCCTGCTGGCGAGGCCCATCCCCTGGAGGAGCCGCCGCCGGCGCTCCTCAATGGACATGGGCTCCGCCATCCAGACGCCGTAGTCCTCATCCGGTGACTTCTCCACGGAGGAGGAGGACGAGGCGGAGCGGGAAGAGATGTAGGCGAAGCTCCTGAACTCGAGAGGGCCCCCGACAGCGGAGGCGAAGGAGCAGCGCCCAGCGTCGACGTCGGAGTCGGAGCTGGAACAGGGGCAGCCGCCGATGAAGGAGATGGAGGACGATACCCGATCGAGGGACTCGAAGAAGCAGTCGTCGTCGGCAGCGCCATCGTCCTCCGCCCTCCCACTCGCCCACGCCCCCGCCTGCCCGTCCAGACGAGGGGCGGCAGCCATCGTCATCGCCATGGTAACGGGAGCCATCCACCACCGTCTCCTCTTCTTCCCCGCAGGGAGGGAGCGGGCTTCTCATGGGACCTGGTATTCCTCCTCTTCCTGGTTATTTTTATTCACCGGAGGAAGCGGCGGTGATGGAGGGGAGGTGGGGCGCCGCGAAGAAGGCGGAGGCGCCGGTCATAGACTCAAATGACCGTTGCGCGCGCGCGCGCGCGAAGGTGCGCGGCGGGGGGAAGGCTCTGGGCGGTGAGGTTACCCGGCTCGACGTTTGCCGACCCAGCGTCCCACGCGGCCGTTGGAGGAGGTAACGGTCGTGCTTCGACCTGCGAGTGGCTGCCACGTACTGTCATCGGAGTCAACGGGTGGGTCGTGGGCGAAGAAGAGAGTTTTCTTTTTATTTTCCTTATATTTTTTTAAAAAATCATAAATTCTCACTCACATATGCGTCCTTTGTGGTCAGTTAAAAGAGAAATACCCACCTATCATAGTAGAAATACACATGTGAATTATTTAAATGTATTTTTCATTGGCCGAGCGTGGAGCCCCACAAACGCCTAGTTAATGAAAGACGGGCAAAAGCAATTCACATCATGTATAATTGTCGGTGTATTAAGTATTTTTCTTAATTAAATGTTATATGTGAATTTTCTTTGATAATTTGTTTAATATTTTTAATTTATAATAGTGGAGTGGTACGAGAGCTGAATGGGGCCACCTGGGTTCAAGTCCGTCCTACACCCTTACCACCTCTTTTTTACATGTGTAGGATAGACTCGAACTCAGGTGGCTCCATAATCGTTCTACTCTCACATTGCTCTGCCAAACTTTCTATTATTGAAAATTTATAAAGTAAAAATACGTTTATTTTGCATTGAATAATATGATATGTGTAGTGATTGGCACTTCATAATATACATCTTAGGGTGTAAGTTAAAATTTTCGTTCCGACATTATCTATCATAAAGAAAAAGAGTGGATAGTGGGTGGACAAGATATTGTGTTTGTTCACACACTGACTAATAAGAGAGTTGACATGTATCTTAGTTATATGTCTAGACGTATAATAAAAATTTCTCAAAAAAAAAATAATGTTCCAACATTCAGTGTACATGTCGGACAGATCATAGCCAAACTTAAATTTGAATGGGTCAAGCTTTGCAAGTCGATGGGCCGGCAAGGCTTAGTAACAACTTCAATTTCTTAGTGTTCAACATGCAATGCTGCAACCAATGCTACAATTTTGATTTGGACAAATTAATTAGGAGCCACTATTAGATGTCTGACTTATTTTTTAGTCCCTGATAGAGCCGTAATTCATTACAGTAAGTGTTATCTTCTATTACA
This sequence comes from Colocasia esculenta, assembly GCA_014218235.1. Classification (NCBI taxonomy): domain Eukaryota; kingdom Viridiplantae; phylum Streptophyta; class Magnoliopsida; order Alismatales; family Araceae; genus Colocasia; species Colocasia esculenta. Next base: position 10,376,663 of record CM024758.1, on the reverse strand, counting down.
GTATACGTTAAGTTTTATTATAACAAAGATTTTTCCGTTACAGTCAGAGACTCTTAATTAATTTACTCTTTTGATTTTTGATTTTTTTTAAAAGATGTTGTTACCAGCTCGTGTGAAGTTAATAATTATGTAGTTCAAACAAGGATGAATAAATTCAAAGTAATAATAATTATGCTCGCTCTATTATTTACTATATGTAACTTTTTATTGTTTTTCAGTCATTTAATTGTCAAGAAAAGATATACACACTTTGATGAGACGTAATATAACAATTTATTTTCCATAAACCAAAAAAAAGTTCCACCGGTGGCAATAGAGCAAGCGGTACTCATTTTCTCAATAGGTTGATGCCAAATTGAAGTGAAGTACTTCTAAATTACACCTTACAAAATTTTCTGATGGGGGTAATATGGTGATCACTTAACATGTCCTCAATATAATCGGTTGAATGTTCTAGGATCTTATAAGAAGCTTTCGTTTTCCTCTATCCTGTTTGTGGCGTATGGAGCACTCCACAAATTGTTCTTCAGATAGCACAATGATGACATTGTCTCACCTCCATCCTTTTCACAAGTGATTCTTAAATAAAAGGACTCCAAATAAGCCTATCAGTTAGAACTCTTGTTTGTAGGTAGGAGATTTTGAATTGGATTCCGAAAGAAGAGGGGGAACTTACTTAATTTATATGTAATTTTCGAGGTGTGTAAATCCGAAAATTTTAAGACGGGGTTACAAAAAAAGAGCTCGTAATTTCACACCGATATGTGTCTTGGACCTTGCGGTTCCCAGCTCGACACAGTTTTGTTCATCTATTTTTCTTTATTTTTATAATTAAAATTAGTTTTTTTTTCTAGCAAACTGCATTGGCATAGTACGGTATGTCTAATACTGTACCATTCCATGAGATGATGAGAATCTAGTTTGGTCCAATTAATCAGTTCAGCCAATCATGCCTAAGAGTAACAAGAAGACCAATTAGTGGCCAATGGGGGTTAGTGGCCCATTAGTGGCCCATTGCGTTTACAGGCAGCAGTTCCGCGGGCGAGGCCCTTCTTAACCCATTAGCGGCCCATTTCACAATTAGATTTGCGGCAACACAATTGAGGGTCTGCAGCTTGGGGGACTGGGTTTGATCTCTCGGTGGGGTGAAGTTTTCACGGCTTTTTGACTACTGAACTATGTAAAGGAAAAGAAAGAAAGAAAGAAAAAAAAGAGAGTCCACGGACGGTCCCATCAGTTTATATAAATATTTCTCTAATAGAAATCCAAGACATATGAGGTGGCTACATCCTTATAGCAAAGAAAGTCCCTATTCGTTCTCTATTTGAATTATGTTTGATGAGAAAGGTTTATTACATTTTTTCATATTATATTTAAGTGTAATATGATTAGGTAACAAATTCATGTGATATCTAATAATTAGATTGTCACTTTATCACTCCTCATGTGAGGGGTGCCACATAAATTATTATCTAGTCATATTACACTTAAAGTACAATATACAATGCAATAAACCTTTCTCATGTTTGATTATCTAGGAAATGTTTTGATAATTGGATAGGGCTTCACTGAATAAAGATAAAGACTGTTTTGGTGAGTCAGGTGTGAAATTCCCAGTAAATCTTAATTAGTTGATCTGCGATAAGTGTTTGGTAACTTATTCCAATGTTTCCTCAATTTAGTTATCCCATTAGAATGAAAAAAATTTGTCATCAAAGTATATATATATATAATCTATACCTCTGCTATCCGACTTTAACCTAACCCACGTTATCCTATTCACTTGTCAAAATTATTTCTTGATCCTAGACGAATTTACCATCGCCTGTTCGTTGTTATCCGTGAGAGTGAGGTCACTAGTTTTATAGCTTTTTGACACTTGATATGCCATAAATGTTTGAGTTTTAAATATATGTATAGTTGCATTTATATGCCATCTAATTTACTTCCGTTTCGACAGTTAAACCTACCTCAAAAGTAAAATTTTAAACATTTAACCAGCTATTTTATGATCAGAAGATTAAAACACTCTAAAATAAACCCAAGAACAATTTAACGTAGCCCCCATTGTAAGATGAGAAAATGAAATGAAAAGGCAAACCATTACAACAGTAGATCTTTCGTTGATTTGTAAATTTGGAAGAGAAATATTAGATGGTCGGACAATCGGATAAATGATTCACTCGACCTATCATTGGTTGGGCTGACCAGACAGTCATCTACAACTCAATTTGAAAAGTATCTACATACCAACGATCTAACTCGCCTCTCTTCCGCCCGTTTATCCATTGTCTTATGGGGCTTACCTTTTTTATTTGTGGATTTGAATTTATCTGAAATGGATAAATTGAATAGAAACTCTATTGGATAAATTGAATACATATGTACGTACATATGTGCGTATATATCCGTTGGTTAAAATTTTCTTCTCGCGGAATGGAGAAAAAGGAGAATTGAATACAAAATCTACCATGGCATATAGTAACACTCCCTGCCAAAATCTAAACAAACACCTCAACAAATCTTTGAAACTCGGACATCTATAGTGAAATCAAGAAAACTTCCCAGTGCATGCCTGTTAATATGCAACTCACTTGATGGCATCAGTCAAGCATATAATTGTGTTATATTAATCTGAGTATATAGTTTATACTAGGTTATCAAATGGAGTAGTTCAAAGAAGACCTATTATATATATTGTTAAGATAGTCTCACATAATGAGGACAAAAATACTCATATTTACAATAGCAGTGTCATCTACTTATCATATTAAGTTTTTGAATTGGATGACTCAATAATATTTAAATCTAATTTGACATCAGAGCTTATAGTATGATACAAACCATGCACTCCTAATTTATGGTCCATGTGATAGTACCTATAATCGGTCTGCACATGAGTAGCATGTTAGGATAGTCTCACATCCGTTGAGGCAAAAATACTCATGTTTAAAATAGTGGTGCCCTCTCCACTCATTAACTTAAATTTTTTGAATTAAATAGCTCAATAATATTTAAATCTAATTGGTATCTTCTGACATCCACTAAACCACATCAAGCATCTTTCAGTAGACATATATGGATATCTCAATATTGATTACAAGAAACTGTAAAAAAAAATGATCTATCTATGGTCCCTCAATACTGTTCTTGTGCATTCCTGGAGAGGAGGATGAACAGTAGTAGGCTATTCCACTTGTACAAATTGTGGGGAACAGCTTGCACCCCTATGTTATAGCTAGGTTCAGATTAAAGCATGCAAGAATGTCGTCTGATTTGATAATCTTAGATCCGAAATCTAAAACCATTTGCATCTTACTGTTTCATAGGGATTTAAAAAATAATAATAATAAGGGGCCTAATCGGCCAATTTATTAACGAAGGAAGCTGAAATCAGAGGACAAAAACTTTTTACAAATTGGGTGGCATAGGCCAAGTTATAAGAGGACCCACATCAAAAGAAGAAAATCTAAGATAAGAGACAAAGTGGTAGAAACTTTAATATCTGAACCGAGGAGGAGACTCTTAGAACTCCGTAGACAATTGATCTCAATAATATAGCTCGAGGTCGTACGTAGGATCCGACGGCGGGGGCAACTCTCAACATCATTATATCTTCTGTTTCTTGGTCAGGCACCTCAGATTGAAAAATTTCCGCAACTCTGGGCTTGAAGATGTTTTCAAATTTAGGGAGTTCAACAACCGAACTATAGCTTATATCACCACTGATAGATTTCATGTCCTGCTTAACTGCTATATCCTCAACTAGAGTTGGGGTAGATATATACAACAACTAGCTAGAGGAGATATCTAAATTAAGCAAAGGGCTAAGGAGATCGAACACGTACGTGCCATTGGTAGATTGATTGTAACACCTTTTTTATATATGACTCCGTCGTGAGATGAATTTTCGACTATCAGAAGATGAACTAGCATTAACATGTTTACCAGATGTATCAGGAGTGAAGGAAGATGGACTTGCCTCATCTTGCTTTTTTTTTTTTTTCCATTAGTTGAACCCTTCAGTGCATCTTTATAGGAATAAGTCTCTGAGTTACCTGATTTTTCAGCATGGAATGTAATAGGATCTTCACGAGTGTCCACCGGTGTTGGGTAGCCGGATCCACATGGTGTACATCGTCGCCCGATTTAGCTAGCTAGTGTGTTATGCACCTCCGGCCAGTTTTGGTTGCCGATAAATCCATCAAATCTGGTGATCACAGTCCTTTAGACACGGAGATGAGAGAATTTCAGGTAACCTCCTTTTTCATCAGCTTTAACCGATGGATGAGGAAATTAATGGCGATGAAATATTTGCAATTCCGTTTCAACTTAATTCTGAATTGATGTTTTCCGGTGGATCTGCATGCACCTCATATTCTTCCATGTTAATCACACGTACCGTACACCACCAATCAGCATATTCTTCTTTTCCTGCCCATATATGAGGTGTTCATTCGGACATAAGACTTCATGTGCGTATCATGCACATCAGTGACCTGATCAGCAGAGCCTTCGACGTATTTGGACCAACATCTAGATTGCCATCAATATCTTGATTTTCTAGAATCTGAAAAGGATTGACTGCGGCATAATATATATATCACAATTCGCATGCAACTTTATTTCTTTTTCCCTTTATCAACAGTGACCCAAAGAAGAAGTAGAGGTCTTCCTTCTGCCTTCCTCGTTATCAATCCGAGGTGCAATCTGATGAACAGGCGCAGTATGAGTGGGCAAGTTTTTTGAAGGCGCCAATTTACCCCTACACACTCTGAACTAACATGTCCAACTTTATGACACCCCGTACAGTAGGAAGGCAACTTTGGATAGGAGGATTCTTGCCAAAAACCTATAATGTAGCAAATAATGTGGCAGATGCATGGTGGGTACACTTCTTTAAATTAGTCCATGTAAATAATAAGATTTGAGATAATAGATATAAAGTTATCACTTATTTTCTTTGACGTCTCATATTCTATCGCCTTCATATAAACTATATGTCAGCATAGTTAAGCATATTATTATAAGTATGTTTTATTTTACCGTAATACTTCCATATATATATACAGATATATATTCTAGGTTGAGAAATGTTTACTGCACTTCTAGGAAATACAGTAACAATCTACGTAGGATTGCAGTCCATGTGGCCCCCAACAAGGCGCCACATGTTTTTTTTTTTTAAATTTAGTCTTTCTATTTTGGAGCCTAACCCTTCTATTTTGGAGCCTAACTTTCTATTTTGGAGCCTAAAAAATAGTTAGACTCCAAAACAGAAGGTAAGTTAGGTTCCAAAATAGAAAGTTAGAATCTAAAATAAAAAAGTTGAGCTCCAAAATAGAAGGGTTGGGCTTTAAAATAGAAAAGCTAAATTTCAAAGAAAAAAAAACCATGCTGCAATCCTACGTAGATTGCACTTACTGCACTTCCTAGAAATGCAGTAAGTCTTTCTCATCCTGGGTTTCATCCTGTAACGTCCCGACGCGGAATATCGGAGCGGAATTACAGTTATTAAATAGTACAGAGCGAGAAATAAATACAAACTATTGCACAAATGGTATAATACCAATAACTCAAATTTCATTAATAATTCATCAACTAACAAACTAACTAATACATCAACGTATCAGAGCCAAAACTAGGGCCCAGATTACTTATTGAAAAATCAAATATTACATTATGACTAACTGACTCACTAACTCATAACTATACTAAGTACTACTAGATAGTACTGGTGGCTGAAATGGTCACTCTTGAGCATCTCCCTCAGTCCCGTCCTCGTATGTGTGGTCGTCTCATCCGACTCACCTGAACACATAAATAAATACGCAGGATGAGCGAATAACGCCCAGTAGGACTTAATATCTCATGAACACAAGCATGCTTTAAATAGTTAATGTCTTAAGGCAGGTTAACTAGAGAGTAAAGTCCGTAGAGCATGTCACGGTAACAAGAGAACAATTACAACTGGCACAGGGAAAATAGTACAACGAGAACGATAATAGAATGGCCATGTAACGATATAACATGTAAATTGCACAACGATGCACTAGTAACGATCACGCTTGCACTTGTGTAGAGATAGCACTTTGATTGTCATAGATTAATCTAGATAGTAAAATGGCGCTGGATGCATGCCGTAACACATCCTTGATCATTTAACTCCCATGGGCACTGGCACTTTTCGGGGCGCTCCTCCCAGGACTTGATCGGGCACTATTGCACTGGCATTAGTCATTCTTTTATCTAGACAATCACACGACAAATGACCAATAGAGTACCAAGAAGAGATAAGACAGTAATAGACGAGATAGATGAGAGAGTAGAGAGAACGTGAACAGATAAGAGGATATAGATAGTAGATGAGATATGGACAATTTCGTAAAACAACGTGAAATTCCGATAGTAACGGTTGCACAGCACCAGGTCGGGTACCGGCAGTCTGGTAGAAGACACAACCGCCCTTAACATGCTGTGTACACGGGTCAGGTGGTCCGGCGTGAACCCAAGACGAGAAGGAATACACTAAGGTTTGGATCGTACTGATCCCTAAGAGTGTAACGGGTTTTGGGTAAACCAGCTCGTTGGCTAAGGACGTGTGCCAAAGCCAAGAAGACTTACGGAGGTCTTGACAAGGAGTCCTCGTCCAGTCGAGAGTATTCCCGGTGGAGAGGTGGTCCAAGTCAATGTAAAAGTGTGTAGAAAACGGGTCCGTTGTGCCTCGAGTGCTCGAAGGCCGAGGGGAAAACGGTAACGGTAGATGAAATGCGCGAGTAAAAACGGAAACAATTGTATTTAACAAAAAGGGTAATTTAGTCATTTATTTCGATAATTTACCGAATACATTATTGCATAATTTATTGGGGTCAAATGGCATTTAATAATGTTGTGTGTGTGTGTAAGTGTAAAGAAATCTTGAGGATATGACAAGTCGTGCAAATGTCATTTTAAATAATTAAATTTATATCATTAATGCCATTTATTAATTTACCAAGGTCGAATTAACTATAACATGGGTAATCATGGCTAATTAAGGAGTATATAGACTAATCAGCAGGGATATGAGCACAATTATTTGTTCTGGCCGAAATTTAAGAAGGCGACGGGGTTGCACGTCGCGATCATGTAGCGACGGGGCGCATGGGCGCGTTGCTCATAGTGTCGCGACGGGGTATCCCGTCGCGGTTCTGGCCGCGGCGGTGCGGCCTGACGCGACAGACGAATCGGCGGCCTGGCCTGGTTCGGGTTTGGGAACGCGGCGGCGAGGCCCGTCGCGTTCCTGACGCGGCCTGAGGCCGACCGCGACACTCCTGTTATCGCGGCGTATCGCGCCGCCGCGATAACAGGGGCGGTCCAGGTTTTCCCCTTTTTCTCTGGGTGGACCCTTCCTGACACAGGGTCATTCTAAATTCAGTATAAAATCGCACGGTGATCCAAAAAGTATGAAACCAGTTTTAAATGAAGTAGACATGTATATCTATCAACATACACGATTAATTTGAAAATAGACAAGGTTTATATATGCATTGATCAGGTTACTTTTCGGTGACCTAAACAGGCGCAGTCATGGTTCAACGATTAATTAGAGGTTTATACATGATGAAAAATTACGAAACCAGGGGCGTTCAAAAGCTAACAGGATTAGTATTTATGATAATTTTATCATGATCTGAAGTCAAGCATGAATGGGGTTCACAAGAAATCATGAAGGGTCGGGTGCATGTATCTGACAGAGATTCAAAGAATTAATTCTCTCTCATGGGAGATCGAAATAGAACGAAACTAAGGGCGTTTGAAAGATATTGTAATGTAGTATCAATAAGAATTTTCTCATAGCATGGGAACATGTACGTGCAGGGGATTAGAGAAAACATGAGATTCGGGTTCATGGTAATAGCAGGATTTCATGAATTAAATTGCCCAACGGATGAGCGGAATACAACGAAACCATAGGGCTTTTGAAGGGGTACATGAAGACTACCTAGGGTAATTATTTCATGATTTTTATTGAGATATTGTCTACCTTTGGTGTTGACAAGAAAGGCTAGGGTTTGATGACGAAAATGGGAAGAAGAAAGCTCCTTGCTCCAGCCTTCACCTCCAAGATCCTTCGTCCAAAACACCTCCTTCGTCTCCCAAGACTCCAGCCACGAGCTATAGGGTGCTAGGGTCAATTGGGGGGGTTTTGATGACTTTTAAAGTTCTAAACCACCTAAAACTCTTTTCTCCTCTTTAATTACGAATTTCCATAATTATCACCTATTTTTCTTGCTATTATCCATCTAATAAGATAGGGAGGGGCCTAATTTCGTGGCCAATGGGGTTAGGACTCTTATTTTAGATATTTATGGGTTATTTAATATTTATCTTGATCCCTTTTCATTTATTTAATTAATTAGGTACGAATTTCACCTAATTGCCTCTTATCCCATAATGGGCTCTCCTCATTTAGGCCCAACAACCCATGTTAGGACCATTAGTATAACCCATGCTAATTTAGCTTGATGGGCTTTGATTTAAATCATTCGATTTCTAGTTATTCCCTTTATTTCAATTAATTCTATTTTCCTCATTTATAAAAAAAATAAAAATTTTATTTTTATTCGGATTTCAAAAATCAAGGGTGCTACACATCCACTAAAGACTTTGTCAACAATTGCAGCAAGCTTAAGTAATGTAGCATGGTTTAGAGTTTAGGGCATGCAATCGGACGGCAGCTGCAGTTCTTTTTAACTTCCACTTTTTGCTTATATTATATTCTTAACAATATCGCATTAATTTTTACTCAATTGTGATACTTCGGTGTCCAAATTAATTACGGAACGTAACTAGCTAATTAGAAACTAAGCAATTGAGAGAGAGCGGGGAGAGGGAGTGGATTCCATGAAGTCATGAATAACCCATCCCACGTGTAGAATCAAATATCACCTAACATTGAAACATATTTCTGAGCTACCAGCTAAATATGCATACTTCTGCGGAAGCATAAACCTCTAGGGTTTTTTCTTGTATATATCACTGTAAAATATCATGGTTATATATACCTCAGCGCAATAGAGATATGGAGTACATAAGCATGGTATTTGGACGTGTCCTATATGTTTTTGACAATTTATAGAAGATCTCATATCTAAATGCATTAATCGATTGCGAGATCTGTTAATTACTGTTTTCTCCTCTTTATATTGAATAGCTATAGGCATGCACTAGTAATGAAGATGCTTTAATTATTATGACAGTCATCTTAGGTTAGCACGTTATAATTATCCTCCAAAACTCAACTTACCTTCAACAGCTCTGTCATGTTGACTGTACATTGATAATGTAGATCTCATCTACGTTACATACGTGCTAATTCTGCATATAAATGGTGCATGGCTAACATATTTTAAACGTAAACTAGTAAGAGACATGTTATATTTTAGTTTAGTGGTGATGGGTTCAACAATCAGCCGCTTCATATTTACAAGAAAGTTTTTAAAAATGATGTCAATTAAATATTCAACTCCCATCCGATAATGTAATAAACTTATATATATTAAAAAGAGACACGTTAACATGTCATACTCTTTAGTTCTCACCTTTTTAAAACTTCGATTTCGTAAGTGCACTCAGTAGGGGGCGGTACTATGTATGAGTTCGTCGAAAGGCCAGGACGCAGCACTTAGTATTTGAGTCCTACAGTAAAATAGATATGACAAAAAAATGTGACACTCTACAGCTATATAACTAGTAAATATCTTCTCTCCAAGTAACACGAAGCTAATTTTATAGGTCACTCCTACTAAATTATATCTTCTCCGTAACACACAAAGATGACATCAAGCTCACTATATATATATATATATATATATATATATATATATTATTAATAGAAAGGTCAAAGGTGGCCGAAGTATTTTTTAATAAAGTAGAGATACTGACAACCAGAGGCATAACCAAGTACAGATCAACAACGGAATAAAGGATCTAAAACTCCATAGATGATCTATCCATGAGTGAATTCGCCGAAGAACAGTCCGGGGCGTAGCCCGGTCGTCGTGAACAACGCTCCATGTCTTATTCATCCGATTCTATTTCAGATGTCTCTTGATCTAATAAAAATCAGGCATGAAGTATTTTCAACTTTAGCAAGGTCAACAACGGACAAAAACTTCATCCGTCAATCTAAAGTTGGTGCTTGAACTGACGTATTAATAACATCTATCGGACGCAACTGCGCTAGGAGAGCGTTCTCGAGTGATCGGTGAACAATCCTAACACCCCCTTTGCGAGTTGTCGTGAGATTCGACGACCAGAAGACGACCCACTAGAAGGGGGATTGGAGTTCACTCCCATAGTAGACTTCCCCAGGGTGGCTGGAGACTGACGTAAATGTCATGGGGGTAGTTACCTGTGTAGTAGTGAGATCCACTACCATCCCAGAAGGATTTTCCTCTACTTGCACATCTTTCTCAATATGCAAAACATGTTGTTTGCCAGCTCACTGTTGTAAATACAGTGTGTAACAGGGTCGACACATGGCAACAATCAGATTTACACATGAAATGCAATACCACAGAATGCAAGTATATGGGAATAGTCCATATAACAACAACCAAAATACATTATACATGAGATGGACGTAATGCATTGATATATATCTGCAGTAAGAAAGGAAATATGCGCAGTAGAAGCGCCTCAAAGAGACTCCCCTTAAAGAAGATATTTCTCCCACTAGAACAGTGCGTTGGGTATGACAGTCTTCTTCCAGGAGATTAACATTCGCACCTATGTTATCTCGTAAAACATGCAATCTGTAACCTAATCCTCTATGGACGAAATAGAAGGGAAAGAGAGCGTGCACCGAACCCCGACGGCACAGGGAAGGCGACCGGACAGCGAGGGCGCCGGACGTCGGAAGGCGTGCGATCGGCCGGCGAGAGCGAAGCAGGTAGAAGACCGAGAGCAGGAGCGAGCAGGCAGCGAGCGGTTCCTCAGAGAGTCGAACAGGCGCGTTCTCTGAGAAGAAGAGGGTAACCGTGATTAGGAATCCCTAATCGCGCCCCTTAAACGCCACACGCACGCGCAAGGCAAAAAATGGACCCGGTTTGAGAACCGGACCAACAGCTCCAAACTCTCCAAGAGGGCAAAAACACAATTAGAAAAAGTAAAAAGGCAAGCCGGATGGACCGCGTCACCACATGCGCGCACCCGCCCAGCCCAGCCCGGCCCGGCGGCGCGCGTGTGGTTATGGTCAAGCATAGCCTCATCTTTGTCTATAAGACATAGTATCCTACACCTTTGAGGGTATAAAGCCCTTATACTCTTTTAGAGTTTCCAATATGGGACTAAAAACCTCACACATAAGGAGACCAAGCTAGCACACCCTTACTTCATCAACCTTGAGTTTTCCTTTCTATTATAGATTGCTCCCTTAACACCCTTTACATCTAACATTCCCCCACAAACTCAAGGTTTGATAAGGAAATAGGCAGAAGAGGATAAACATACCATGCTTTCAGTAAAGGTACCTTTCGGGTTTGAACCCTTACCTTAGTCTTTTAACTTTTACCCCCACAAAATCGAAGTGAATAAATCTTGAACTTGATTCTTTATGTGAGGGTTACTTGCTAAGGCAACATGATATAAGGATTTTTGATAGCAATTTATAAACTTGGCGCTTTAAAGGCCATGCGCCCTATCCTGTATCATGAGTACATTCAGGAACACCCAGATTCCTTAACTGCGCGCCACACAGTAATACTCACTTAGGTAGGCTTCTCCAAGGATATACTGCAATATCCTGTCTTTCCAGACTTGAACCTATTAAGAGTAGTAAATACTCAACCTACATTAGCAATTTCCAGCACTTATACAGGATTACAGGGGATTGACTCAGATATGAAATATCTTACATTTAAGTGCCAACACATTCTCTCAGCAGATTGTTATTACCACATTGAACCTTTTTCGTGGGATCTCCACTCAAATAGTTGGGTTGCCTCTGCAGGAGAATGAGAAATGGGTTTCAGTCCCATCCCCATCCTGAACATCTAGACTTTCCTTTTAATCAAGCCCTTTGGTAAGAGGATCAGGTATATTATCATTGGTACCAACAAGTCTACAACGATCACTCCTCCCTGAGACACTAAATCCCTTACAGATCTCAATCTGATTTGGATATGTCTCCTTTCTTTTTGGTTGTACTTTGAACTCTTGACCTTTGCAATTGTGGTCATGTTATCACAATGCACAGAGATCGCAGGAGTAGGCTTACTCATTAGAGGAAGTTCTGAAGAAGACCCTAATCCACTCAGCCTCCAACCCAGTGGTATCCAAAGCACACAACTCAGCCTCAAAAGTAGACCGAGATAGATGGTCTGTTTAGAAGACCTCCAGGTGACTACACCACCTGCCAGAGTAAACACATACCCTGAAACACCATTACTCCCTGAGTTTTCAGCTATCCAGCTTGCATCACTAAATCCTTCCAGGACAGCAGGGAATCTCCCAAAATGCAAGCCTAGGGTAATAGTACCTTTTAGGTACCTTAAAACCCTATCTAGCCCATCCCAGTGAGTTTGGTCAGGACAACTTGTGTATCTACTAAGTTTAGACACTACATATGAAATGTCAGGCCTCGTACAATTATCTAGATACATCAAGCTTCCTATAACATGAGAATATCGTAATTGAGACACAGGACACCACTCTTGTTCTTGCAGAAAACTCTAGAAGCATCATAAGGAGTACATACTGACTTGCAATTATGATAGCCAAATTTCTCTAGAACCTTCTCACATAGTGAGATTGAGAATTGCTATCCCTTCAACTGACTTTGTAAGAGTCAGTCCCAGCATTACTTTAGCCTCACCCATATCCTTCATTTCAAATCTACTACTTAAGAATGACTTAGTCTCATTCACTATTCCCATAGTGCTGCCAAATAACAGAATATCATCTACATATAGGCATAAAATTATGCTTTCATCACCCTTAACTTTATAGTAGACACACTTATCAAACTCATTAACAATAAAGCCAAAAGATATGATAGTAGTATCAAACTTTCATGCCATTGCTTAGGGGCTTGTTTGAAACCATATAGAGACTTAATAAGTCTACAAACTTTTCTTTCACTTCTAGGAGCCACAAACCCTTCAGGTGATCCATATAAATCTCCTCATCAATCACCGTTAAGAAAGGCAGTCTTAACATCCATTTGATGGACTTTCATATTATATATGGATGCTAATGCAATCAGCACCCTGATTGTGGTCATCTTAGTGACAGGGGAATAAGTATCAAAATAGTTTATCCCCTCCATTTTTTTGAAACCCTTAGCAACTAGCCTTGCTTTATACTTGTCAATGGTTCCGTTAGGTTTTAACTTCTTCTTAAAGACCCACTTGCATCCTATAGTCTTAGAACCAGGAGGAGGAATGACCAATTCCCAAGTGCCATTTGCAAGAATGGAATCCATTTCATTCTTAATGGCATCCTTCCAATGCTTGCTTCTGATGAAGCCATGGCATCTCGAAAGGTGGAAGGATCACCCTCGATCTGATAAGTGATAATTCACCACCAAAATCCTTGGTGACCTTTTGCCTTTTACTCCTCCTTGGTTCTACTTCTTCCTGATTACTATCATCAGGAGAAGGCCCAGATGCACTACCCCCCACATTAGACATCCTTTCCACCTGATCTGGATGGATGCAGATGTAGAGGCTATAGTCTCAGAAGATTGATGTTGAGGTAGACCAGTCTTCATAGGAAAGACATTTTCAAAGAACGTGGCATCTCGATATTCACTATGGTGTTAACATCTATGCCAGAAATTCCTGATTTAACAACCAGAAACCTGTATGCATAGCTGTTTTCAGCATAGCCTAGAAAAACAACGTCAACTGTCTTAGGGCCCAACTTCTTTCTCTTGTGCTCAGGGACAAGTACCTTAGCAAGGCAGCCCCACACTTTGAGAAATTTCAAACTGTGGTTTCCTATTTCCCAAAGTTCAATTGGACTACTATCTTTATGTTTCAGGGGAACATGATTTAGAATATGGCAAGCAGTATTCAATGCTTCCCCCCACATAAAGTTTGGCAGTCCTGAACTCTGCAGGAGAGAGTTGACCATATCGATAAAAACCCTGTTCTTTTTTTTCAGCTATCCCATTAGACTGAGGACAGTATGGTGCAGTTGTTTCATGAACAATGCCATGACTTTGGCAAAATTCAACAAACAAACTAGAGGTATACTCTCCTCCTCTATCTGACCTCAACCTCTTTAGAACTTTCCCTGTTTGTGTTTCTGCTTCCTTCCTAAAGATGACAAACTTTTGCAAGGCTTCATCTTTAGACTTAAGCAAATACACATAACAGTATCTAATACAATCATCTATAAAGGTAATAAAATATTTTTTATGATCCCTAGTTGACATGCCATTAAATTCACAGATATCTGAGTGAACCAATCTAGGATCTCAGAATCCTAACCATTGAGTGGAAAGGCTTCCTAGGTTGCTTGCCTGAACACATATATCACATTTATTTGATTTATCAATAGCACATGTGGGAATCATTTTCAGGTTCATCATCCGTTTTAAAGAGTTAAAATTTAGATGACCAAGATGACCATGCCATATATCAGATGAATCTAATATGTTATAAGCAACAGGAACAGATTCAAAATTAGAAGCACAATCTAAATTTCTGTTCACAACATGATCCACAAAGATTTTAAACAAACCATCAGAAAGATAACCTTTTCCTATAAAAGATTCATGCGAAGTATCACAACTTTATTACACTTGAAGTTTAACTCATATCCCTCTCTTACTAAACAGAACCAGATAAAATGTTCCTTCTGACACTAGGAACATGGTGCTACTAGAATAGAGATAGAACACGTCCTGAAGCAAACTTCAGATCAACATGTCCAACTCCCAGCACCCTAGCCGACTACCATTTCCCATTATCACGGAACGGTCTCCATGGGCCTGATAAGACACAAAATGAGCCCGGTCAGCACATAAATGTACATTGGCTCCAGTGTCTACTAGCCACTCATTCGGTTCATATATAGCAATAATTGAGGGTTTAGAGTAACATACTCGGCACTAGAAGAAGAACCGCCAGTCATTACATTGACTTGGGCTGGATTCAGATTGGTCGTTGGGTCTTGTTCAGCAACTTCTCTTTCCTTTGGGACAGTCGTTGCGCATATGACCCTTTTGACCACAGGAGGCCAGCACTCTCCCACACCTTCTTCTTCTTAATCTTTCCTTTAGGTTTCATCTGAGAGGTGGAATCACCTTTGGTTTTGTGTTTGGAATCTTTTCCCTTATGCTTCATTACCAGGTTTGCATTACATCAACAGGCATACAAGGCTTCTCCTTTCTATGCTCCTCTTCTATAGCAATAGCCCTCATCAAATCACAAGAGAAATAGTCTCCTTACAGTGTTTAAGAGACATCCAAAAATCCTCCCAGGATCTAGGCAATTTCTCTATGATGCACATGACTTGGAGCTTTTCAGGCATTTTCATATCTGCCTCAGCTAAACCTTGGAGCATAAGGAGAAGTTCATGAGCCTGCTCCCCACAGGTTGTTTTCTGTCATCTGAAACTTGAGAAACTTTCCCACAGAGTATTTTTCTAGGCCTTGATCCTCGGTGTTTACTTGCGGTCAAGTTCATCCCATAGTTCTTTAGTAGTTTTGAAAGTGGAGAGCTGTAAACATCAAAGAGGACATCAGATAGAACAATGATATACACCCATGCCCCAACCTGTCCTTCTCCTTCCACTCTTCACTTTCTTAGCACTATCAGGAACTTTCTCATCCGAACAGGGGATCCGATTCAATCAATGAGATTAGATCGACCATGGTGAACCACACTTTCATGCGTTGTTGCCAACGCTTGAAGTGCTGTCCGGAAACTTTTAGGCATCCCAGATAGATCCACCCTCGCCCTAAACCCACTGATGAGGTTGCCATGATCAATATCTTCTTTAAAACTGTTGTAAATACAATTGTAACAGGGTCGACACATGGCAACAATCGGATTACACATGTAAATGCATACCACAGAATGCAAGTATATGGAATAGTCCATATACAACAACCAAAATCATTATACAGATGGACGTAAGCATTGAGATATATATAATTATATATATATATATATATATATATATACAGTAAGAGGAATTACGCAGTAGAAGCGCCTCAAAGAGACTCCCCTTAAAGAAGATTCCCCCCACTAGAACAGTGCGTTGGGTATGGCGGTCTTCTTCCAGGATACGACTACTACCACGAGATTAACATTCCACTACAAGAAATCCTAGCTCTGCCTACAAAAGTTGCTTACGGTTCAGTATATTCGTAAGCTATTCGTATGGATAGACATATCTATACTTACGACTGTACATGTCGTAAGTATATCAGACAAACTTTGTTCTTAAACTTTTAAGATATGCCTACCCCTATGGCGTAATGTCGTAAGCACATAACTATTTCATTTACCTACGGAGTTTTAATTGGGCGCCCATTCACTTTGGCCTCCTGCGCCCGATTGAAGGAAAAAAACCCCTTTCGACCCTTGCCTCCACTCTCCTCCTTCGACCCCTCCACTCTCCTCCTTCGACCCCTTGCCTCCACTCTCCTCCTAGCGAAAAGGGCAGCAGCGGCGATAGGCTAGGGCAACAGCGGCGAAAGGGCAAGCAGTGGCCTCTCCTGCCGAACTTGCGAAGGCGGTAGCAGGCAGGCACGCGGCAGAACTTGCGGAGAAGGCGTAGTAGCAGGCGCCGTCAGCGGTTTAGGGCAAGCAACGGCCCGTGCCTCACATTTGTAGCGGAAGCAGGTGGCGAACTTGCGGCGACAGCAGGGAAGGACACTCTGGCCACCCGTTCCTCCTTCCCCTATTCCTCCGCGTGTCGTCCACGCCGCCGGGCGTCTCCTGCCGACCCCATCGCCTTCTTCCCCTCCGCTTCGTAGCGGGCGATTGGCCTCTCCCACTGCTCGTCCCCCGCCGCCCGTTTTCTCAGGAAGGCTGTGCTGCTGTGGTCATTTTTTTGCAAAGTTGTGGGCCGACTGATCGCCAAAGGTGAGTCCGTCGCGGCGAAGGTGAGTACTCTTTTCCGTTTTCTTTGCTTCTTTGTCTCCCTCATGGTTGGGTTAAGGTTGAATGTGTGTATACTGATGACGACCGTCTTGATGGGAACCCCATTTTTTAGAATCCAAATTTAGCCCATCTGTGTGTGCCTGCTCAGCTTCTATGGTCTTTTGGCAGTGTGCTTAGCTTTATTTCCTGGTGTTGATCAATTTTGGTGCCACAGAGTGATGGATAATCATTAGAGAACATCTTTGCACGGCACCTTAGCATCCTTTAGTTGTGTGTGTTATCACACGTTGTGTGCACGACACCTTAGCATCCTTTAGTTGGCCTCAAGAACTCATCTTGCACAGGGCTGGGTGGCCATCCAAGGTATTAAGTATGTTTTTTATTGGCCCAAAAAGGAATATTATAGACTGTGTAAGCCCTCACCTCCTAGCAACTTGTCTTTGATTAATTGCAATGGCCCTCCTTTAATGGTGATCTTGGAGTAGATTTCAAAGATACACAAAGATTAGGCTCTTGGGTCTACTTGTGACCTGACAGAATTAAGTAACTGGGATTAAGGAGTATCTTAGAGGAGTGTCTCAAAGCAGACACCAAAGCATCACAATTTTTTTGTTTTAACAAGGTTGAACTAGGGACAACATCTGGGGATGGTGTGATCTCCCAGGATTTAATTACAGGGGGCAGGCAAAGCCATGTCCTGCAACCTTATCTCTGAGGCTTTGTGATTGTGATGGCTGGCTGGTCAACTGTTTCACAGGCACTGTTGTCCCAGTGGGATTAATCAGATGCAGCTGCTCAATCTCTCACCAACTCTTATTGATGGTTGAAATGTCATTTGCACTCAAACTATGAGCTGTATAATATTCTGAAGGATGGGATAAAACATGGGTAAGAAATTGCCATTGTTGAACTTTCTCTCTGTGGTAAGAATGGAGAACACCTTTGCCATTTCAAAGTTTCATTGTTTGTTTTGTGCTCTAGCACCTTTTTTATTGTCCTATAATGTTAGTATCATGTGCTAATTATATCAAACTATAACAGTGATATATCATACCGTAGTTGAGTCATGCCTTGGGACACTCTATTTTCAGCTTTTTGGCATGTTCTTTCCCATGTACTCTACCTTGTCCTATCGTTAGACAATTCATTGGACATCTGGCAACATTTATAGTATGAAGAATATAATGTAAATGATTTTTTTTTTTGTAGTTAGACGTTATGGATTGGAGTTGGATGGATAAATTGAAGAATACAAGGGAATATATGGATGGAGTTGACACATACATTCAATTTGCTTCTGCTCATTTGCTCCATCAACAAAGATTAAGTGTCCTTGTTTGGAGTGTGTATGCCTCTTGAAACATGAAAAGGAAATAGTAAGACAACATTTATTTCATTATGGAGTCATTAAAGACAAACAATTTTGGAAGTTCCACGGGAGTAGTTGTTCTTCCAAGCACATGCTTACGGATTTTACACGTACAACACTTCCGAAGGATGTTGGTCTGCATTCGATGTTGGAGGATGTTATTGGTGAGGAAACTTCGAAACATGCAAAAGTGAAGTCAATGGATGATAATAAAGGAGAATATGGTGAATTTCAACAGTTGTTGGCAGATGTTGAACGGCCTTTGTACCCTGGTTGCAAGACATTCAACAAGCTTTCATTTATGGTCAGATTGTTCAACATAAAATGCAGAGGCAAAATGAGCAACAAATCTTTTGACATGCTTTTGAAGCTGTTGAAAGAGGCTCTTCCAGAAGGTGATGTGTTGCCAGCTACTTACTATGAATTGAAAAAAATCATTGGTAAAGTGGGATATGACTATCACAAAATTGATGCATGTCCTAATGATTGTATTTTGTACCGGAAAGAGTATGAGTCTTATGATCATTGTCCGAAATGTGGAGAATGTAGATGGACGAAAGGAACTGAAAGAAGTGGTCATAATAAGAAGATTAAGGTTGCAAAGAAAGTTCTTCGGCATTTTCATTGATTCCAAGACTGCAAAGATTATACACTTGCAGTAAATCATCTGCAACCATGTGTTGGCATAGTGATGAACGCCAAGAAGATGGCATTCTAAGGCACCCAGCTGATTCCCCTTGTTGGAAAGCGTTAGATGCGATTGATGGTTTTGGTTTAGAACCTCGTAATGTGCGCCTAGGCTTGGCAAGTGATGGTTTCAACCCCTTTGGGATAATGAGTACGAGTCATACATGGCCTGTTTGTTGACACACCACACAACTTACCTCCATGGTTGTGTATGAAGCCACAAAGTATTTTTTTGTCGTTACTCATTCCGGGTCCTAAAGGTCCGGGAAATGATATTGATGTCTACCTTCAGCCACTTATTGAAGAATTACAGATTCTTTGGCACGGAGTTGAAACATTCGATGCTTATAAGGGTGAAATATTTTCTATGCGTGCTGCACTACTTTGGACAATTAACGATTTTCCTGCATATGGTTATCTGTCTGGTTGGAGCACTAAAGGCCGATTAGCTTGCCCTACATGTAATGAAGATACATCATCATTATGGTTAAAAGGTAGTAAAAAATTATGTTACACTAATCATCGTCGATGGTTAGGTGTGGGTCATAAGTTTCGTTCTATGAAACGAAGGTTTGATGGAAAAGAAGAAATGAGAGGCAGACCAAGTGTGTTATCTGGGGTTGATATACTTAAGCAGTTGCATCCACTAATTTACTTTTGGGAAAGTTCCCAATTTAAAGTGGGGTGAGAAGAAACGAAAGGAAGCTGCAACTTCATCATCCACTTTTGAGTGTCATACCAATTGGAAGAAGAAATCATTTTTTGACTTACCATATTGGAAGTCTTTACTATTAAGACATAATCTCGATGTCATGCATATCGAGAAGAATGTTTGTGATAGTATTATTGGAACTTGTTAGATGTTGATGCTAAAACAAAAGATGGTTTGAAAGCTCGACATGATCTCCAACATTTGGGTATAAGGGCACTCTTCAACCTCAAACTCTGGATTCTAACAGATTGCTATTGCCACCTACCATGTTCACTTTGAGCAAGATGGAGAAGGATACGATTTGCAATGTTTTGAAAAGTGTGAAAGTTCCAGATGGCTATGCATCAACATATCAAGGCATGTAAATCCCAATGATCCTAAGAAAATTTGGGGTTTAAAAAGTCATGATTGTCATGTCCTCATGCAACAATTGCTTCCAGTAGCAATGAGGGGAGTGACACAAAAGGAGCTGAGATCTGCAATTAATGATGTATGCAATTTTTTTTGTCTAATATGTTCGAAGACTTCATCGTCAAGTGATTTCTATAAGCTTAGACAAGAAATTGCAAACATATTGTGTCGATTGGAGATGATCTTCCTGCCAAGCTTTTTTGATATAATGGTACATCTTCTCATCCACTTACCTGATGAAGCAAGGCTTGCTGGCCCAGTTCAATATAGATGGATGTACCCCATTGAAAGGTTTGCATTAATCTTATACTTGTGCCTGACGATTGTACCCTACTGCTAATAATACTTGAATTTTTTTTTGAATCTCCACTAGGTATCTGGTGAAACTTAAGTCCTATGTACGGAATAGGGCACGTCCAGAGGGGTCAATGGCAGAAGGGTATATAGCAGAGGAGACTCTTATCTTTTCTTCGAGATATCTAGATGATGATGTTGAGACATGGCTTAACCAACCTTTAAGAAATGAAGATGAAGGGGCTGAAGAATTGACACAAAAAGGATGGGATATTTTTTCAACAAATGGTCGATGTTTAGGTGGTGGAACTGTTTGTCATCTTAGGAATGACGAGTTGAACCAAGCTCATCTCTATGTACTATTTAATTGTGAGGACATATCTCCTTACATAAGGTAAGTCAAATGAAACACCCTTAAAGTATTGTTTGTCAAGAGAAGACCGTTAATGTATTGTCCACATTTTGTATGTAGTATGCATCTTGAAGAAATAAGGAAAACAAGACCACGAGCAAGTGAAATGGAAATTGAGCGATGTCATACATTACAGTTTCCAGATTGGTTTAAATGTAAAGTAAGTAAACATATATAACATTTTTTTAGTGCACATGACATGTGTTTTAATGATACCAACATGTAACCCTTTTTTTTTAGGTCAACTCTTTACAAGACAATGACAGGAATGGGTTACATGCAAACACAATTGTGCTGAAAGATCGACCATTGAATGTGGGGAAGAAGTTTAACATATGTTTAGTAAATGGGTTCCGTTTTCAGACTCAGCATATTGAACTTCATAGGAAGACACAGAATAGTGGGGTTGTTATGTCTGCAAAAACTTCAAGTTTTTCCAGTGTTAAAGACAAGGCTCCTATTCGAGATGAGGTGACATATTACAGTGTTCTTCAAGAAATTTTAGAGTTGAACTATTACGATCAAAGAAAGGTATTACTTTTCAAGTGTGACTGGGTTGATATTCAGCGAGGGGTAATTAAAGATGAAGGTTTCACATTGGTCAACCTACACTATAAATTACGTACAAGTGAACCATATGTTTTGGCCTCTCAAGTGGAACAAGTATGGTATGTGGAGGATCCCAAAATGGAAGGATGGTCTGTTGTGAGGAAAACAAAGCCGAGAAATTACTTTGACATGCAAAATGAAGAAGTTACTGAAAATGATGCAAATGATGTAAAGATTGATGATGATGTTGCTTTTCTTGATGACATAAACATCACATGGAAGAGAGACGACATTGATGGTGTAGAGATCCCAATTTGAAGACATATGTACCTATACTTGTAATATTTTTGCCAGCAGAAGTGTCTGCCTTTTTGTCAATCTTTACTGTGTTAAGGCTTACAGATGGTGTAGAGATCCCAATTTATATGTGGTAATCATCTGGGAATCATTTGGGATATCTTTGTAGGAGGCACTGCTCATAATTATATGCCTTGCAAGAAAATGCAAAGATTTAGATTATGCCATGGCCTAGAAGTGATGTGGTTAATTCTTCATGAAACTACATTTCTAGTTTGATGTCTACAATAATCTGCAGATGCACATGATCCACCATTCGCATGGAAAATAAACTCTGTAGGAATTTTCAAGTTCCAGAAGAGGTAAAGGAATCCAAATACCTAGGAGCTGCTGGCCGGTTGTCTCAAATTCATGAAGAATCAGTAACCAAAGGGCATGATAAAAGCACAAAGTGCTCCATTAATCCACATATGAAATACAGAAGTCTGCAGAGACATCAACTATTCATCTTCATCGTTGTCTTTGTTTAATTTAGTATTTTAACAAAAAGGACTTTGTTATATTACTTGTGTTTTACCCAAGTGCCTGTCAATTTCTTCTTAATATTGCAGTTTACAAGTTGCCAAGGAAGACTACAACATCAAAATGTAAGCCTATGTTTAATTTTTCTAACTGAATATGTTAAGTGTTATTTTTTTTTGGTTGTGTTGTTAACCTGTTATTTGCAATTTGAAGGGGCCGAAGGAAGAGATTTACGGTGGTAGATTCCAAAGAAGTCAGAGAAGACTCGCCGAAGAAGAAAACGGGCCATCATGCGATACCGATGCAAAAAAGGCTAAAAAAAAATAATGAAAGAAGTCTATGATGGGGAGCCCGAGATGCTGGACACACTAATATTTCAAGAACATGTTGAGTGAGTATTTGTGTGATTTTAGTTTTCTTTAATATTTTTTCCAAGGCTAGCATGAGTCACCAATATACTATGTCTGTTGTGTTTTAATTTCTGTTAAACCTGCAGGTATTTGTGGGGTGTGATTCCATCAACACTTTTAGAGCGTTTTGAGATATTCGACAGTTTGTGGTTTAACTTTTGTCGATTGACTACTGATGGTGTCAATAGAATTAAATCAATTGTACAGAAAAATTCTTTACTGGAGAAGTCATATTCCCTACTTCCAATCTGCATATGGTATGCCTAAACTTTTCTATGTATTAAGTATCCAACACTAATCAGCAACAAATCATCATTGTTTATTTTTTGTTCATTTGTAGGAATCATTGGCAACTTGTTCATATGTAAGAAAGAGGATAATGACATGCGTTCCTTATGCTCCTTGACTCTCTTCACATGGGGGAACACACTAGTATCCAAAATGAGTTGAAAAAGTAATATCTTCTATTTTTTTTATATATATTTGAAATATATATGTGTATAAAAAGTATATTTGGTATGATGGTGCAGTTTTTTAAAGATTGCATACGAAGGGAAAGGGATGAGAGCAGTGGCCGATGAGATGAAAGTAATTGATGTACACGTGCCGAAGGTAATCTTTTAAATTTGGAGTGTTTGAATTGTATATGTAAACGGAATAAAAGTTTCATTAATATCTTTCATGTTGTAGGTGCCCCAACAAAAGGGGAGCACAGAATGTGGATTTATGGTTCTTTATTTCATATTCCGTTTCATACTCGCTGCTCCTACATCCTTTGGCAGAAATGACTACCCATCTTTTGTAAGTTGAATAATGTTAATAGTTATTTTGTCACACTATATGTACTTCTGTTCATTGGTTGAATATCTTCAATGTTTTTCTTTTGATTTGTTTGCAGCTCACAGCTGATTGGTTCTCAAGAGAAGAGTATGAAAATTTATAGAGGACCTGCAAGGGAAAATAATTCACATAGATGCTCAGTCTGCCTCCACATCTAAGAAGGTTAAGAGAGGCCCAACATTGTTAAGATCTGTACATGGATTGCAAACTAATGAACGCATACCAGTGAATGTTAATCAGTTGGGGCAGCCACTTGGAGAGGGGGGGCAGCTACTGAAACAATTTTTGGGCACTGTGGCAAGGATGGGGATAAACTGCCGATCGATTGCATTTCTTGGAGGATAATGCCATCGACTAACAAGGACGATGTATGGGATTTTATCCAGGTGATGTAATACATGGTTTTTTACATGTGTTTTAATACATGTGTTTTATCCAGGATAATGCCATCGACTAACCCTTTATTTTAAAAATACAGAGAAAATTTGATGTTCCCATCAGCTTGCGTGATTTTGTAATGAAGGATCTAGATCAGAAATGGAGGTCTTGGAAGTATGACTTGAGGACGAAGTTCTTCACGCCATATCAAAAAGCGCAACAACACTTTGCATGTTCAGACACAAGAGTGGTTGAAGATCAATGGAAAAATCTTGTTAAGATATGGTCTTCGGAGGAATTCAAGGTAATTGGAATTGGATTACAATTAGTCTAAATATAGTGATACTCCATAATTATTCTAATAGTTATCATTTTGATTTGTAGAAACGCAGTGAAACAAACAAGCAAAATAAGTCCAAACACACATTTTTTCACTGCGCTGGTAGTAAATTTTGCTGACATATACCGAGGAGGTAACATATATACTGTCTTATCTGCATCTCAGTTCATCTATTCAAAATAATTTTGTTTATTTCTAAGTTATCTTCTGTACAATGTTGTAGTTTCTAAAAACTGGGGCCACTCTTGATCGTGGGGACTTATTCATAAGGACCCGTATGAAGAAAGCTGGCGGTCCAGTTAATGACGAGAGTGCTGCTATGATTGTATAATTAATTAGCTTTGTTAATTGTCTAATGTTTCACATTATTCTCATTATGCATGGAAGCTCTTTGTTGACATAATTCTATTTACGATAGTGCTGGAAATTCATGTTGCTATTCATTCAAATTGTAGGATAAAATTCGAGACATTAAGCTGACGCAGCAATCAAGTACATCAAGCTCAATTGCAAGCGTGGGGACGCTTATGAGCAAGTTATGGGACGGGACAAAACTGGAAGAATCCGTGGCATAGGCACGGGCCCTACCCCAAAGAGCTTGTGGGGTTCAAGAAGTACACAAAAGCTGCGACAGGACAATGAAAGCCTGAAAGAAAAATTGAAGCTCTCGAAGAAAGAATGAAAAAATTGAGTCTCGTGGCAATAATGAGGTAATGAGTTTCTGTTGACATACTTCATTACTAACATTGCTTAATGTTGACAATCTACATTTACTTGTGCAGAGTTCTGCAAGTGTTTGTCATGCTCAAAAGAAAAAGGTAAACGAAATCTAACCGTCTTAATATGTTGGAATGCATGTATATCTGACATCTATATCCAAATTTTTAACAGGATTCATTGGCGGGGAGGAGGGTGAGGATCCTAAATTTCTCTGGAGAAGTAGTTGCCAGCGGCATTCTTATGTCTGATGATAATGTGGTCATGGGGAAGAAGTTAGGTGGTGAGTACTATGAGGTTTCTATACTCATAGCCCATGACCCGACTGCATCTTTGTTTATCAAAGATGCAGATAGAAAAAATATGAACGATGTTGTTGGGAGTCACATAATATGGTTCAGAGAATATGTAAGTTTATTTACATTTATCTCATTCTTATTTATGAACGATGTTGTTGCTAATTGTAAACTCTGATGTTATTTACATTTTACATGTAACAGGTTGAGCTTGAGGATGATTGATCTTCACCTCCACCCTTTTTCGTAAGTAACATAATATGGTCCAAATTTTATAACATCTGAGTTGCAGAAAATCTCAGTTGCACTGGATCTGAGTCTTAACTGAAATGAATGGTAGTTGTAGTTTTTTTTGTTGGTGAATGCCAAGGTGGTTCCCATGTTTGTGTTTTCTGTTGCCATGTTCTCCATTTTACAAATGTTATTAACCTGTCCGGGAATGTGTGTCTCCTTCCCTTTCTCGCCTCACCTGCTAACCAGTCAGCCGCCTGCAGATTGGTAGCTCTCTTGGCATGTGAAGCCCTCACATTTCTCCCTTCTGCCATGTGTGGATAGAAGGCTGCGGATGTGTATGCATGATTCAGAGAAAGGGATCCCATGTGCCACTGTTGATATGGGACTAAACCACTGGTTTCTGATATCCTTCACATATGTCAACTTCACCTTATATCCTTCACATATGTAAAACTGAAATTCCCACTGGTTTCTGATAATTGTTGGGTGCTCCTCAGAAAGAGATTAAAAAAGGAGCTGCAAAGTATGGCTGACTTGAAGGGTACACTAAAAGTCCAGTTTATCAACATGATTTAACAGTATACACCTTTTATAAGGCATATTTAAAAGAATTTTAGAGAGAGAAAGCCGATGTTTTTGTCAGCCAATGACCAAAATATTTGAAAAGCACATTGTCAACTAGTTTCTAGCAGTGACACATGATTAGCCCCCAGAAAAGATGGATAATGTTGTTTATCTGGTGATGGTAATTACAAATTTTATAAGACATGTTTGATACTCCTCCACATTCCAGTCATGACCGTATGGCATTTTATTTGGTGAAGACCATCGCCAAGGTTTCATTGATATTATATATAGTCTGCCTTTGTAGGTTGAATTCCTGTTCAGCGAGTGCATTGTGTGCTCTTGTTTCTTCAAAGTCTTCTACAAGCTCACTGGCGTCACCAAGGTTCCAAACCCCTATATACTTTGAGAATTGGTTTCATGAATGAAAATTTCTGAGCAGCTACATGCCATTTTTTTTTAAAAATTCCTTCTTCATCCAAGGCCGCCTATGTTTTCTATTTCAGTCAAATATCTACTAAGATTCAGGTTCATTTACCTACTTCTCAAAACTGTCATTAGTTTGCTTGGTTTTGTGTTGATTAATTACAATGATGTGAGGCATAGTTTGGCTGGACTGTCTGAATTGACTCACTCCCCAACCTGGCAAGTCAAAAACTGTGCTGGGTAGTGGGCTGGGCTTGTTTACAAAATTATAATTTTATGACTTACACAATTCTACAAAAGACAGGGGAAATGCTTCTTCTTTTCCTTGAGTTATTTGATACTAGTGTAATGGTTTGATGACATATTTCCTGCATTACTGTTTATTAAGCATATTGTTTCTTTGGTATAAATATCCTCACACAGTACTTATTGACCACCTATTGTTGCTTTTGCAGGAAATATGTCTGCTGAAACCTGTCTTCGTCCAAGGACAAAGCAAACTCTTCACAAATCTCCTCTCACCACATGTGAACAATTTCATTCACTAACAATTAACTTGCTCTTCTGAACAGACTTTAGCACTAGTATGTGAATGTGTAGAATGATTTTGATGTCATCTTTTATTAACATTATTGTTTGTTAACTTTAATGTGTTTTATATTATTAATGTGTTGTGCATTGTGAATCAGTGGGTGTGAATGTGTGTGGATGTAAATGTGGAATATGGATCTAAATGTGGATGTGTATGTGTGGAACTAAATGTGGATGTGGATGTGTATGTGTGGACTAAAGGTGGATGTGTATGTGTGGAACTAAATGTGGATGTATGTGTTGATCGATCCAAATGTGAATGTGTGGATTAATTGTGGATGTACATGTTGATCCAATGTTTGTGAACCTAGACATAAATGTAGTGAATGTGGATCCATTGAAATATATTACTATTTTTTTTGCTGAAACAAACTACTTATGGTGTATGTGGCCGTAGGAAAACATACTTTGTTATGGTGTACATGGCCGTAGGTAAACATATTCACTTATGGTCTTTTTAGCCGTAGGGAACATACTTGCTTATGGTGTACGTGGCCGTAGAGACACATGCTTACGGTTTAAATTGTCGTAGGATATTCGGCGTTACTGAGTCTATCCTTACAAAAAATATCACTACGGTTAACATTGTCGTAGCCACAAACAGATATCCTTATGGTGTTACTTACGGCTACCAACACCGTCACTATAGATATATACTTACGGACTTTAAAACACCGTAGCCTTAGGCCTTTGCCGTCGGACTTTAGCAGACGAAACCCAACCGTAGGGTAACACCGTAAGCAAAGGCTATGCTTACGATTTTTGGTTCTATACCTACGGTGTTTGGACGTAAGCAAAACCTGATTTTCCTATAGTGTTCACACCAATGTTATCTCGTAAAACATGCAATCTGTAAACCTAATCCTCTATGGACGAAAACAGAAGGGAAAGAGAGCGTGCACCGAACACCGGCGAGGCACAGGGAAGGCGACCGGACAGCGAGGGCGCCGGACGTCGGAAGGCTGCGATCGGCCCGGCGAGAGCGAAGCAGGCAGAAGACCGAGAGCAGGAGCGAGCAGGCAGCAAGCGGTTTCCTCAGAGAGTCGAACAGGCGCGTTCTCCGAGAAGAAAAGGGTAAGCGTGATTAAGAATCCTAATCGCGCCCCTTAAACGCCACACGCAACGCGCAAGGCAAACAATGGGCCCGGTTTGGAGAACCGGCCCAAACAGCTCCAAACTCTCCAAGAAAGGGCAAAAACACAATTAGAAAAAGTAAAAAGGTGCTAAGGCAAGCCGGCTGGATCGCGTCACCACACGCGCGCGCCCGCCCCCCCCGGCCCGGCGGCGCGCGTGTGTGTTATGGTCAAGCATAGCCTCATCTTTGTCTACAAGACATAGTCTATATGGACTAAAGACCTCACACATAAGGAGACCAAGCTAGCACACCCTTTACTTCATCAACCTTGAGTTTTCCTTTCTATTATAGATTGCTCCCTTAACACCCCTTACATCTACCCTCACTACATATTAGAACTTCAAATCGAGCATATATATATATATGAAATATCTCCGATTTTCTTGACATGGGCCACTGTCTACGTAGCTCCGATCGATGCTCTCCCCTAAACCGCAACTATAGCTGCATGTACCGCCAAAGATAAATTTGAGGACGTGGGGAATGGGTGATAGGTTGACGGGACTAATGAGCTAACAACACAACGTACGCCCAAATTGGGATGCTGAATTGGGCTGCTATATATCTTGCATACTTCATATCAACAACCATGAAAAATCTTCCATTCCCGCATGCAGAGGGAAACTTAGCTTTCATTGAGAACTTTAACACACGGAATGGGTGATAGGTTGATGGGACTAATGAGCTAACAACACAACGTTCGCCCAAATTGGGATGCTGAATTGGGCTGCTACATATCTTGCATACTTTATATCAACAACCATGAAAAATCTTCCCTTCCCGCATGCAGAGGGAAACTTAGCTTTCATTGAGAAATTTAACACACGGAAGTCAGTATGGTGCTGTCTTCACCTAACAAAAGTAGGCTCCTCATTTGTCATATACTTGGACTGACGACATAGGAAGATGACATGGTAACGTCAAACAGTGCTCCCTTTTCTGGTTAAAGCATGTCAGCTAGCTAGCAAACTGTTCATTAATCAACATGGGTACATCTCAATCTTTCAGCTGGTACTCTCCTTGATTTGCTTTTGCCATTTAATATTTAACCTCATTCCAATTGACACTTAATCTAAGTTACTAAAGCACAGGAGTACTCATGAAGCCTCGGATTCATCTACCAGAGCCATGGAGGATTCCCAGCTATATTTATATATATATATATATATACATCATTTAGGAATTATCTGGCCGGTTAATTCCTTAAATCCGGATTCTCTCAGTATATATAGGACTATAGGAGGACCGGATTCTATGAGTTTTGCAAAGAGTTACGTTTTGATTTAAATTTTTCTCACAATATCGCGTGACGTTCCGCGACTCCCTCCCTCACATTGATGGAGTCCGATTCTCTCATGTATTTAGAAAATCTGGACTTTAACCCATTTCAAGAGCATGCATGTTCTTGATCATGTTCATACGCCACCAGCTGTCATCTGAGCAGTGGATATGGGGCGAGCAGCGAAGTGTCCCGGTCCCCGGAGCCTGTTGCGTTTCTCTCGTCCCTTTCCTCCAGATGGCCGGCACTGCAAGCACTGGTGTTCCATTATGAGGGTTTGGCAAACCTGAATGGCCTCTGGCGTCCAGCCCCATCGTTCCAGCCAGTTCCATGGAGGCGCCCTCCTTCGTCTTTGCACGGGTTCTACCATGCAAGGTTGTGCTCTACCGAGGGGGCCGGCCGGCGTCAAGTGGAGACGTCCTGTAGAGATCCCCCGTGGTCCTGACAGTGCCATTCCGGCGCAGGGCTGTGGCGCCATGCGAAGCACCCGATCGAGCCCAACTTATTCTTCTCTCAAACGAGAGTATAAGATGGAATGTCCATGCGTTCTCATTTGTTCATTAGGTGTCGGCACACAGGACAGATCGCCCTTAAAACTCTGGAATCCGGGTGTCTGGTCCTAAAGGTGTTTAGGGTTGCATGTTTCTAATAATTCTGGTCGAAGGGGTCCTGGTTGATTTGTGTGTACATGGAGGTGGCGACATGGGTGGCAGATGGGGACTCCAGATTCGGTGCCCATAGAGACACATATCCAGCGGAGGCTGCTCCACATCCATGTGCCTGCTCCTTTCTGCAACAGCGACCACGCAAGTACTTTTATTATTTGGGTTTCTTACAAATCGCCCCATGACATCTATCGATATCTCAAATAACTTCATGTAATCTTTATATTTTCTAATAACTCCTTGTATTTTATTAGATCATATTTGATATTGAAATGAATTGAAAATAAAATGAAGATATTTTCAAAATTTTGATGATATCTATATTTTATTCTCGATCTATTTGGATACCAAACATGATCTTAAGAGCCTCAACAACAATTGTAATGTGATAGTGGAGATGGGAGATTGCAGTGATGGGAGCCAAGAGTGATATCTATTAATAAAAATATAACTTATTATATTTTCTACTTCAAAGGGTACGTACATTGGTCTCAAAAATTTATTAACGGGAGGCCCAAGGCAGAATATCCCTATTTTGATACTTTTTTGGGTTGGTAACTATTTATGAGCCAAGTTGACTGCAGGGAGTCATAAGAAAATACCAAATTCCAAGGTGTTATTTGAAATGTTGATAGATTTGAGGAGGCGCTTTGTGTAAAAAAATAAGAAAAAGAAACCCCAAGATTCGGGTACCTTACATCGATCGCGCGGCTCTGTTGAAGGGTGTAGAGTAGAAAGAGAAATCTGTAATGGAGGACGCAAGGGATGCGTGGAGGGAGAGACAGAGAATCCCCAGTGGCCCCCCTCCATGGAAATGCAAGGCATCCTTCTTCAGTCCAGCTTGTGGAGATCAGCAAGGAGTTGGAGATTTTTACTCTCTCTCTCTCTCTCTCTCTCTCTCTCTCGTTGTCTATGTGAGTGTGAGCACGATGTTTTCATAGAGAGATCAGGTAAAGGGAGAAGGGGCAGAATGCCAGCCTCAGAGCACAGAAAACTCCAAGACAGGCAGCTCTGGAGGGGCTGGACTCTTATCCCCAAGTTGCACGGCTGCCAGCCACGCCTTGGTCCACCCCTCACTCACAGGGGCACAGTGCAGAACCCTCTGCACCGCTATAAAACCTTAACCCTACTGCAACACTCCACCACACGCAAGTGAAGCCTTCCCTCCTCATCTGGAAGTCTCCTGAAGACATACCCGGCCTCTCTAGCTTTCCAGCTACCATGGCTTCCAAGGTCGGCGCCACCGTGGCTCTCCTCTTCGCCCTGAATCTGATCTTCTTCACCACGGTCTCTGCCACCTCCTGCGCACCGCCCAAGGTCAAGCCACCCAAGGTGAAGCCACCCCCGGTGAAGCCACCCCCAGTGAAGCCACCTCCGGTGAAGCCGGTGCCCGAGTCGTGCCCAAGAGATACCGTGAAGCTGGGGGCCTGCGGCGACGTGCTCAACCTTCTCAAGGCGAAGCTGGGGGTGCCGCCCAAGGAGCCCTGCTGCACCCTGCTCGAGGGCCTCGCCGACGCCGAGGCCGCCGTGTGCCTCTGCACCGTGGTCAAGGCTAGCGTCCTGGGCATCAACCTCAACCTCCCCGTCGACCTCAGCCTGCTCCTCAACTACTGCGGCAAGAAGGTGCCCGACGGCTACAAGTGCTCTTAAGTGCTATTCGTGCCCAGGGAGCAGGGGCATACAGTACCTCTCCCTTGTCTTCTCCTAGCTCCATCCTTTCTTCTTGGTCTGCGCAGTATCGATCCTTAGTGTCTCAGCGTATACTTCTTGGTGCTGGTCTCCGTACGTGTTCGTCCGTTTTCGATCTCCTTTCATCTCGGTCATCTTCAGAACTATATACTGGTTTTAGAAAGAAGGGAGGATGAACTGAATCCAATTCGTTTTCCCAGATGTAATAAGGAAAAAAATTTACATATGATATGAGTGTGATGAGCAGGGTCGTGGGTTTGGAGGGAAATAATAATTCTTGGGTGTACTCCTTGCAAGTGTTCGTAAAACTTGTGATATAAAGTTTTTGTGAGAAATTGCTTGTTCACGAAGGGCCACCCTCCAAAGGCATCTGATATGTATCTTGACGTGAATAAGATTACTTAAGGTGATCAGTCCAGATTGCTTGCCCTCTTTTCCCTTGGGACAATCGAATCAGAAGTTGGAAAGTTTGAAAAGTGTACTCTCATATATATGCCAGACATAATCATAAGGTAAATATGTTTGCTTGGGGTAACCTTCAAACTGGAAGTATTTTTTTGGACTTCTATATAAACTTTTTTCTTCAATAGCTTGAGGAGAGGATGGTAGGCATTTTAAGTCATTGATGAGTTTTGGTCCATTTCTAACCAAAAAAAAAACTTGAAATTTTAACTTTCCAGAGGCACAAAAATATAGTAAAAAAAATGTTTTCCATAACAATGGAAGCTAATTATTAATAGACCTACTATATTTTTAGCATTTTCCAAGTGAAAGTGAAACAAATAGCAAAAATATTGTTCATTGCATCCAAACCCTAATTCAAAAGGATGAGCAATCATGTCACTAGTGGAGACATAAATTACTTTCACTTCCCTTTTCTGCATAATATCTCAAATATAATGATATTGTATTTCTATATACTTTCCGTGACAGCTATTTGCTCCGCTATTAATCAAGCTAATATTGCTGCCTAATTATCATAATATATCTCAATTGATTTATCTACTAAATTGAGATCCATATCTTTAAGAAACAGGCTTATCCAGACTGCATGAATAGTAGACATGCTGTAAGTATTGTACTCAACTTTTTGTGTGTATCTTGCAACACACCCTTGTTTCTTACTATCCCAAGAAACAACACCACTAAAGATGAACAAGTGTCCTGATGTGTATTTTAATTTCATCATCTTTATCTCCTCCAAAGTCTGCATTTGAATAGCCAAATACCTCAAACATGTCAGCTTGATAAATTAACTTGTGGTGCAAAGTTCTTTTCAAGATTTCATAATCATTTTTACAGCTTCCCAATGTGCTAGACCAGGATTAGTTTGATATTGACTTACCAAGCTTACTGGGTATGCTAAGTCCTGTCTTGTACTCATCATTGCATACATTAAACCTCCAACATATGGCACCTTGAGCGGACCTTGCACCTCTCCAAGACATTGCTCTTTTCCCAACCGTTTTCATGTACCAATAGTGTAGGTGTCAGATTGCAGTTATGTATTCCGAATCTCTTGAGTACATACCTCAAATATTTTTCTTGATTACTCAACATTCTAGACTTTCTATTCCGAAGGATTTGAACACCAATTGAACATAGGATGTCTCCCCCATGTCTTTCATCTCAAAATTTTCACTTAATTCCGATTTGATTTTATTCAACATCTCAATGTCATTTTCGGCGATCAAATATCATCCACATATAGGGATAATATAATATATTTGCTCCCACTTTTCATGACATACACACAATTATCCATCTTAACTATTTGCAACACAAACCCAAGTTGAATATATTGTCCAGTGGAATTTGAGATACCATTGTCTAGAAGATTGTTTTAAGCCATATATATATTGACTTCTTTAACTTGCATACCTTTTCCTCTCAGCCTTCCTCTTGAAATCCTTCAGGTTGTTGCATATATATATCCTCCCTCAACTCTCCGTTGAGAACGTAGTCTTGGCATCCATATGGTATAACCCCAGGTCAAGATGCATGACCATGACTAAGATAATTCTTATAGATGCAAACTTTACTACTGGAGAGAAGGTTACTTGATAATCTATAATTGCCTTCTGATTTCAACCTTTGGCAACTAATTGAATCTTATATTTATCAATCGATCTTGAATACCCATTTGCACCCAATGACCTTTCTATTCTTAGGCAAATCATACACACTCTATTACCTTTCATGGAGTTCATTTTTCTTTCATGGCTTCTGCTACTGCTATAGTAACATAGGTCGGCTCCCGCCGAAATGTTACTGCTATAGTAACATAGGTCGGCTCCCGCCGAGGTGACTGCTGAGGCGGTCCTCGCCAGACTAAGTCGAGACGACCAAGCCGATGAATCCCTTTCTGAGGCGCGCTTGACCGACGTATGATGCTGCTCCCGAGCTCACGACCTGACCTGCAAAGCCCGCCAAGTGGTTCGGCAGGGAACACTCTGACGCTCAAGTCAATGTTACTGCTATAGTAACATAGGTCGGCTCCCTCCGAGGTGACCACTGAGGCGCTCCTCGCCAGACTGAGCCAAGATGACCAAGCCGATGAATCCCTTTCTGAGGTGCGCTTGACCGATGTATGACGCTGCTCCCGAGCTCACAACCTGACCTGCAAAGCCCAACTGAGTTTGCATCGAGCCATAGAAGTCTTCCACTAGCTCGTTCGCTCTCTTTTCTGAAGAGGTTGCCAACGCCTTCGCCGGCGTAGCTCGCCGAGCCCACTCTGTAGCAGAGAGCTCCTTCGTCCGCACCGACCTAGGATGGGCAGTCGAGATCGGCACACCGTGCTGGCTGTCGGCTGATTGCTCCCTCGGTATATCTTCTCGCCCTTGAGGCAGCGGCCGAGGATCAGACGATCGGCGCCTATCCTTCTGAGCTCCTTCGTCGGGTAGCTCCTCTCCCGAACGCTTCAATGACCTCGTGGCACTCTTCTTTCCACGCCCAACAATCTCTGTGCTGCTCATTCTGTAAGGGAGGATCCTCTTTGGCCGAAATCAGGACTAGTCGACGACTTACCCTTGTTGGCCATAACTGTGAGGAAAGCAGTTTTGTCAGTTGTCAAATCGTGTATCGTGTAGAGATGACAACAGAAGGGAATGACCTTTCTCGGCCTTGGCAATGATTCTGAACAACCCGTCGAGCTGAAACAGGTCGGGTGGATCCAACACCTGTAATGAGTCAAATCCGCAAGCTCGGATTCGGTAAGATTTGGAGCTCGGAAGGCTCTGTGGCGAATATCCACGGCCGACCAGGTGGTCGGAAATGGCCACCCTGTCGGACTATGGACGAAAACGAAGTGTCTTTTCTAGTTGTGAGTGGAGGAAGGCATTCGGCCAAGAATTTGTCGCCCAGACTGAGCTGTGAAATACAGCCAGTCCACGAAAGCTTTAACCGAGACACAATAGAGGAAAAGACGTGTGGTCGGAAGGACCTTGGCAAGAGCACAAACCGCCAGGAAGCCAACAATCGACCTCCATAAGTTGGGGGTCAGTTGCGACGGCGCAACTCCTAGCTTGAGGAGGAGGATGGTGATGAAAGGATGAAGAGGAAGATGGAAACCAGCTCAGACGGCCTCGGCGTAGATACAAACTCCGCCCTCCACTACGAAATGAGCACGAAGTTGACTTGAGCGATACATGGAGTAGCCCTCCGAAAACACGAGCCTGGGGTGAGTTTTCATCCATTGAAGGGTCTTGTCACTAGTTTTGCATTGAGCATCAGCGACATTATCGGCCGGCCGACGTGCTCCAGAAGTATGGGCAGAGGGCTCCTTGGGAACGTAAGTCCCGGGATCAACCACAAGGCAATCAGAATGGTCGGACGACTCGTCGTCGGGGCGAGGAGAATGGGGCAACCTATCAGAAGGAACCGCCCCTAACAAGTGAGAAGAAAAGTTCTCGGAAGGAGAACCTCCAGACATCGAGCTATCATGGAGACGAGGGCCAGAGGAGGAAGACGCAGAGGAACTCGAAGACATCGCTTACCTCTGAAGGAAGCAAGCGAAGATCGGACGCAGTCGGAACTCGGTGCTCAGATGGAGGACGTCGACGCGGCTGTTTTCGGCACGTTGACAGATCGTCTGAGAGATGCTCGCACATGAGAGCAAGGGCGACTGTTCGACAGCAGACCCCAGTATTTAAAGGGTTGGGGGGCCAATCGAATCCAACGGTAGAAAGCCAACATCCAAGACAAATGGTCCAGATCTGCCCACGTGTCATCATCATATTGGCAATGGAGTTGACCCCTCGGATCTCGATCAGCGTAGGCAGCAAGGAGCGCATGATGGCACTCGGAAGACGAGGCGGCGAGAGTACAATGACACAACGTTCGAAGTGACGCGCGACGGCTCGTCAGACGGAGGTACGTTCGGTGGCTTTGACAAAGCTGTGATGCGCCCTTATGACAGGGCGGCTTCTGACTACAGAGTGACATGGCGTCCTGATGGGCCACGTGTGTCAGCGAAGCCCCGTGGCAGGGTACGTGTTTCCAACAAAGAAATTTAGCTTCACCTCGGCCCGCGTTCACGGTCCAACGTGAACCTAGGGGGCCAATGATACGGAGGTTTCCAAGCAGGTCGGCTGACCCCGAGGACAGCCGACCGCACCTAAAGACAGTCCGACATTCCACTTAGCGTTAGGTGCTACTCTCACAGCTCGGACGAGAGCTCCAGTTCGGATTGACGAAAAGTCCACGGGATTGACGGAGGTACGAGGTTTCCGAACCAATCGAGGAGAGGTTATCATCAGGTCGGATGGGACCTCGGATCAGCCGACCTCATTAAGGCCACTGGCCGACATCTCATCTACAAGCGATATCAGTCTCTCACCTAGCGATGCGTCAGTGGGTCTTTATGCGTCTCGAGCCTCTTTATAGCTCGACTCAAGCAATCTTATGAATCCGACCACAAACAAGCGTCCAGTCTCCGATTGAGCGTCTCAGGTCATCAAAGCTCGGGCAAGGCCGAGCTAGAGCTCGGTGCCCTCGTGTGCCCCATCACAACCCTCACAGGGTCAACGGACGAATGAGGTGATAACCGGGAATCACGGAACCGTAAGTCACGACCATTAAGGCCACGATCTCGGCGATCAGGTCTACGGGTGGCAGCCACGATCATCGCGATTTGGCAGGGAAGTAACGGCGCCAATCCGGCGGGAATCTCGGTAACTCCCAGTGAGATTGGCGGCTCGTCCAGCTCACTTGTACGTGTCCTAACATTATATAAAGGGTAGACGTTCCACTGGGAAAGGTACACTATTCTCCCCCCACGCTAGGCCATTCTGCTCGGCTAGCAACTGACTTGAGCGTCGGAGTGTCTCCCCGCCGAGCCCACTTGGCGGGCTTTGCAGGTCAGGTCGTGAACTCGGGAGCAGCGTCATATGTTGGTCAAGCGCGCCTCAGAAAGGGATTCATCGGCTTGGTCGTCTCGGCTCAGTCTGGCGAGGAGCGCCTCAACGGTCACCTCAGTGGGAGCCGACCTATGTTACTATAGCAGTAACATTGACTTGAGCGTCGGAGTGTCTCCCCGTCGAGCCACTCGGCGGGCTTTGCAGGTCAGGTAGTGAGCTCGGGAGCAGCGTCATACGTCGGTCAAGTGCGCCTCAGAAAGGGATTCATCGGCTTGGTCGTCTTGGCTCAATCTGGCTAGGAGCGCCTCAGCGGTCACTTCGGCGGGAGCCGACCTATATTACTATAGCAGTAACAACTTCCAACCACAAATCAGATTCTTGAGAATTCATCGTGTCAATATAATTCACGGGATTTATATGATTTTCCTCATCTATGTCTACTGATAGACATGAAGGCTCACTTGAGTATAAATAGTAATCATCCATCCATATAGATGGAGTTCTTGTTCTTTTGTTGCAAATTGTAGGTTTATTGGGCTGTGATTTTTCTATAGGTATTGGTTCATTTTCCATTTCTGGTTGACATTCTTCCTCAATTTCTAGATTATTCTATAGGGACATCTTTGTATAGTCATCATCTATTACAACCATAGGTTCTTTCTCATTTTTATGAAATTCCTCTTCCTCTAGATCTTCTAGAAATGTTGTATCCCTGTATTTAATGATCCCTTTTGATTTAAGGAAAAATCTATATCCAAATGATTTCTCACAATACCCTATGAATCTACACATCAATGTTTTAGGTTCCAACTTATCTCTAAGTTGTTTTGGAACGAAAACATGGGCTATCGACCCCCACTTCTTGACATGACTCAACTGTGGTTTCCTCCCATTCCATAATTCATAAGGTGTACTCTTAATGGATTTGGTGGGCATTCTATTTAAGATATAATTTACCGTAAGCAATGCCTCTCCCCACAAGTTCTTAGGAAGACCCAAATGTGATAATATACATTTGACTACATTCATCAAAGTTCTATTTTCCCTTTCTGCCACCCCATTTTGTTGTGACATATAAGGCATTGTTACATGACTCTTTATTTCATGTTCATAACAATATGACTGAAAATCTTTTGAGTTGTATTCTCTATACCTATTTTTAACACCTTAATGTTCCTTCTAAGTTGTCTTTCTACTTCTAATCTATATATTTTTTAAGCAATCTAATGCCTCTGACTTTCTCGAAATTAATTAGACATAGGCAAACCAAGAATAATCTCTATGAAGTTATGAAATATTCTTTGTTGTATATCTTTCTACTTCTATTCTTTTAAATTTATTGAGATGTCTCAATAAAAAATGTCATAAATCACATTTTGACAAAGCACATAATGAATACTCAGAAACTTCCATTTCATTTATTTCATTGTCAATTACAGGGATACAGAACAAATCATGCTTAGGAATAAATTGCCTTATAGGAAGCACTTTCTTATCTTTCCCTATTGACACATTTCCATTGTAGAATCTAACTTCTAGGACTTTCTTCATTAGTGTTGGTACAAAGATCAGATTCTGTCGGATTTTAGGTGCATAAAACACATCTTTGAGGACCATGATGTTATCCCCAAGATCCAACCTATAATTTCAATACCTTCCACATTGAGATAGTATTGTTTCCTATATATATCCTCTGCTCTTCAACATTAAGCTTCTTCAGTGACACTAGCCGTTTCTTTGCCATGTGTTGAGTAGTCCTGACGGACTAGGCCCATGCTCATCCTGTCTATGCATGGACCGCTGTTGGAAGGCTAGGTCAAAGATGGCTCCAGCCCATGTGCTGGTGGACTAGACTAGTTTTAATGGGCTTACCCAATTTTCTTCACCTTACTAGCATTGAGTTGATGTAATATTCTGTACATATAGAGATGAAACTCTTAGATTTTTTTATAAAAACTAAACTGTAGTGCCTTTCACACCAAATCAACCGATTTAGGATGCAACACATGTAGAAGCTAGAGAGGATCTAATAAGTAAACCCAATCTGATATAAGGTATATATCAAAAATACGAACTCTAACTTAACATTTATGCATTGAGTTGAGTGAATAGGACTAACCACAATAATATGGAATTCTACTATGAAAGTGTACATCCGTATAGATCATATGGCTGATCAGCAGGCACACTTTAAACATGTCCTTGTAATTTGAGCTAGCTAGCTTTGTGTTTATATATGATCAAATAGCTTGTCGTTTGCTATGATCAACAGGGATCAATAGCTCGTAGTGCCCCCACATACAGCACGACGAAGTTGCATGCATTATGCACCCTTCACGTGTCCATGCATCTATTTGGCCAACAAAGTCTGGAGCCATTTTTCTCTAACATCATGTTCCCATCGTCGGTTTGTATATATATATTAGGCATCTAATGATCAAAGTTAAGAACTTGTACTGGTTTATCTTTCGTCAAATGTGAGATCCAGCAAGACCTGGAACGTTGTTCCTTAATAATGTTAAGTATTAAGGTGGATGAGACAAGAAGTTCACGGGGGTGCAGTATCCGTGGTCAGAAAAGGAGACCACACATGCATGCACGCATGCATGATGCCAGCTTCACTAATTGGGAGATGATGCATATATATACATGTAAGACTTGGTATTAATTTGCTAGCTACTTTGATCAATGAAAAAGATTTAGATATGGATACACGTATATTATGAGAAGTAACTAGGGGCTTGATCATAATTAAGTAATTACTATATATTTGACTTGTAAATTACTTGGTTAACTTTGTGGCGTAATTTTTTGAACTGAGTTCAACAAACCCGTACTTAATGAACATGAGCATTTTGCAATCGTTAATTAATATGTTGAACAAGTGATGCAAATCGTATACAAATTAATTAATCTAGTAATTGCAGTGAATAAGGTGAAAAGGAAGAAAAGGAACTCTGAACAGGAAAATTATTGGGGGTTAATCTTCGATGAAGGATTCATAACTTTGGGATTCATAACTTTGTGTGTGAATATTAGAATTGAAATGATATTGGCAATCCAGAACCGTCGTTTAAATCCACATGTACAACCCAATCACTTGTATGAATTTTAGCATTAGTTCATTCCTCAAATAGTTGATCAAGACTGTGTCAACACTTTCCTTTTTTAATAATGTGTTTTAATGAAGACACCAACATAATTTATTGAACGAATCTCTAAAACAACATAATTCAAATCTCATGATTTAATCATTTACCTGTAGAAAAAATATTTTTTCTTATATCACTAAATCACATTACTAACCCCACAGCTTTGTTTCCCAAACCCACTTTTTCATGACCTTAGATAGCTTTGTCCTAGAGCTGATTAGATTTTTATCTATAAAAAATCTGAAAATCTTGTTTCTAAATTGATTACAAATCAGACTTGTAGGTTGAGATTTTTCTCTAGCTCCACGTCTTTTAGTAACTTTCGCTTCTCAATACATATAGCTCCATGTGGCTCTCAAGAATGTCTAGTGAGCTGACATTTGTTTCTCTTTAAACCTTGGTATGGATAGGATGGAAGTATATTGCATTGATACGTTTCTATCCGTTTGATACATTTTTTAAAAAAGTAATAAAAAATAAAAATAAGAGGGTCGATCGAACTGACAGTGTTAAAGATCCATCTTCTCCTTGACATGATAAGATATGTTCGTGCCCCATTAATCTGGTGTGGCAAGGCAAATCATATTTTAAACCACTAATAATTTCATTTTTGATATAAAAAAAATCTCTCTTAAAACCTTATTGTTCTCTCAAATTTCTCCTCCTTTCACCTTTCTTTTGGCCTTCTCTCTTTTTCTTTCTCCGTGCAGGTGGACTGCATCGGTTAAGTATGAAAAGTGAAAACATACACCTGATTAAATCTGTGAATCTGATAATAGGTGATACTACAGTTGTTAAGAACACATCACTTAGTATCATAAGCTTAATGTGATAAAAGTTAAACACCGTACACCATTGAGTTAACTGGTATATATCAAAATACGACAGCCAATATATAGTTTTCATCAGATGAGAAAACAAGATTGGAGTACATATATGATTGATATCAGACAAATGACGGAAAGGGAGGGGGCTGTTCCTGTCCGATTCAGCCCCCTATACACAGTTTTGGAACAGTGGGGACAAGGGAATACCGACATGTGGGGTTGTTGACTCCTATGTGTGAGGTGAAAGATTTGGGTCCTTACTGATGATTCATATAGAAAATTAGATATGTCCGACCATCGGATAATTATCAATTGTCCGGCTAAGGTAATTATCTTTCTGGCTCGGGTACAATCTTAGGGTCCACAGACATCATCATAACACGGGCCTCTCTAAAATTACGTCTGACGTTGACTAATATAGTTGTTCGATCGCCGATCAATTAAATATTATCTTATGTATATATTTGCCTTCCTAAGCTAGAGTCAAGAAGAAGAAATGGTGAAACGTACGAAGGTAATTAACTTAAATAGAAAATAATGGAAATCAGCTAGTTTTGGTAATATGTGTTATTGCTTTCTCACTTTAGCTTTTTGGTTAGTTCCACTACTATATTACCTTGAAAGTAAGTGAGGGGTTTAAAAAAAGTTAGGATAATTACATGTATACTCTGTGATCTTCTGCATCCTATGTATACCCCTTTTAGTTTTCATGTTTCCATAGATGCTCCTAGATTATAAAGAAAATTACT
Organism: Colocasia esculenta; assembly: GCA_014218235.1. Taxonomy (NCBI): domain Eukaryota; kingdom Viridiplantae; phylum Streptophyta; class Magnoliopsida; order Alismatales; family Araceae; genus Colocasia; species Colocasia esculenta. The sequence continues at coordinate 10,334,656 of CM024758.1, read as the reverse complement.
TCGCCTAACTATCAAGGGCTAATATTGTCAAATTAAGTTTGGTAGAATACTTTGTTAAATATGTACAATATAAGCATGTTGATAACCAAATAAGTTCTGATAATCCATGATAAAAATGATTTATAGTCCTGATAACTATTCTGTCATTTTGGTAAACTGTGTAGCTTATTAGACACTATGGTGATAAGTCCTGATAAATTTAACTCTCATTTTTGAGATGATAAAGTTACTGAATTTATAAGGGGCTCAAAACATCTCAGAGTAGAGATAAACTTTATTAATGACCCTGATGTGATATAAAGTGACCTCATTAATGGCCTTAATATGACATAAAATGATTGATGTGACATAAAATTATCATACTTCAAAATATTGCACTAAAACAAGGGGCGGCTATCAGAGGTTATCTTATTAACGAATAACCGTCTTGCGGATAACTTATCTAGTTATCAAACTACCAAGAGTTTAAAGAGATATATAAGATAATATAAAATATTCTAAGAATATGCAAGGTATTATTTTAATATAAGATGAGAAGATTAAATATCGGTATATTAATCTTTTTAGTTTTAGTCCGTTTAAAATCAAGCTAATCAAGGTGCCTATATATAAAATATATATATTATATATATCTCATAAAATATAATGTGTACACTTACTGTAACATTCAGCTTGGTGTCTCGGCTCACTCTTCGGCGAGAAGCACCTCAGCGGTCACACTTGGCCTGAGCCGATCTATATATTGAGGAGATATATGAAAACTAATCGAAGCAAGTAAATGCAGAAATGAACAACATAAACGTAAGAAAATTGAACAATAATCGTCCCTGGATCATCCTATGGAACATAAGGAAATGGAAATGCAATGGAACGAAGTCTAACTCAGAAAATTGCACATAACGAAATGAAGAATTGTAAAGAAAGAAAGTTGATCCTAGCAATCCGAACTCCCAACATTAAGAACACTCCACTGCTCTGCTCAAAAGAAAATACAGAAAAAATGACAGAAAATTATCTAACAATTTGAATGGCGAAGCCCTAACAATACTGGATGAACAGAAAACTAGAAATTCCTAAAGAAATCAAACTCCCCTAAAGCTAAAAGAACAGCAGAGAGGGAGAACCCCCCTTCTCCGTCTCCAACCTCTCTAACTATCATATATGTCGCCAGCAGGGGGAGGGAGGGGGACCGGGTGGGGCGGGGGGGAAGGGGAGGGGTTAGCAGGGGGAGGGGGGGCCGGGTGGGGGGGTGGAAAGGGGAGGGGTTTAGCAGGGGGAGGGGGGGTGGGAAGGGGAGGGGGTTAGCAGGGGGAGGGGGGAGGGGGGGGGTGGGGAAGGGGAGGGGTTTAGCAGGGGGAGGGGGGCCGGGTGGGGGGTGGAGGGGAGGGGTTTAGCAGGGGGAGGGGGGACGGGTGGGGGGTGGGAAGGGAAAGGGGGTTAGCAGGGGGAGGGGGGCCGGGGGTGGGGGGGGGGGGTGGGAAACGGGCGGGGGTCGCCAGCAGGGGGAGGGGGGCCGGGTGGGGGGTTGGGAAGGGGAGGGGGGGCCGCCAGCAGGGGGAGGGGGGGGGGGTGGGGGGGTGGGAAGGGGAGGGGGGTCGCTAGCAGGGGGAGGGGGCGGGTGGGGGGAGAGAGGGGGGGGGATACACATACGGGTCGGGGCGGCCGGCGGCAAGGGACGCGGAGGCGAGCGGCGGCGAGGGGCGCAGGCGAGCGGCGGCGAGGGGCGCAGCGGAGAGAGAGAGGAGGGAGAGAGAGAGAGGAGAGGAGAGAGAGTGGAGAGAGAGGAGGCTTAGAGCGAGATGAGGAGGAGAGAGGAGAGAGAGAGAGGAGTGGGTGTGGGTTTCGCGGGTATGGCGGGGAGGGAAAAAGACATTTACTGACGGCATTTCCGACTGAAATATTTCCTCAGAATTTCCGTCGGTAAAGTTTATTACCGACGGATTTTTCCGACGAAAAAATTTCAGTCGGAAGTGCGATGACGATGTATTTTCCGACCAAATGTTTCCGTCGGTAACACCGCATTCTCTTGTGGTGAGATGTTTTAAAGGGCGATGTCACTCGAATGAAAGAAAGAAGAAGACCGAGCCTACACAAAGATGATAACTAGCCAGTCAAAGGTGTAGTGGTGAGATCATGGGAGGTCCCTCCTTGGTGAGGAAAAAGAAAGTCTAACCTTCATGAAGTATACCTCGGATCAAATTTTGGGGCAGAGAACATGGCGTCCAAAGCCCCATCTCAGATCGAGCTGATGGGCTAAAGTCATGGCCATCCATCTAGTCAGGCACCCTGAACGAGCTGTTAGGATCAGTATAACCCTTTAAAGGAAGCTCGGCAGTATCTCTGTTGTTTCTCGAAGAGCATGCTGACTTTCTTGTATGATCATAGGACGATCTTCCTGGGGTGAACTCAAAGGTCATCAACAACCGACCTAGCATCGATCCTTTAGATCACCCCATCAAGAAAAAGAAGTGAGTGCTTAACAAGGAGCACTAGGAAGTTGTCTATGAGCAACTCTAGGAAAGGAGATGGAGGGGGCTCTTATGAGAAGTACAATACCAACGTGGATGGCTAATGTTGTCCTCATGCAGAGAAGGCTACTGGCAAGTGGCAAATGTGTGTGGACTTCATAGACCTTAACAAGGTCTATCCCAAGGATAGCTATCCTTTGCCCCAAGTAGCTAGACTAGCTAGTCAATGCAACCTTAGGGCATGAGCTCTTAAGCTTCCTTGGCATATATTCTGGATACCACTAGATCATGATGCATCCGACTGACGAAGAGAAGATAGCATTCATCACTGACCTCGTCACCCACTACTATACCTAGATGTCATTTGGACTAGAGAACGTCGAGGCCACCTACTAGCACTCGGTCAGCAGGATGTTCAAGTCCCAGCTCGAAAGAAATATGAAAGTAATGTAGATGACATGCTGATAAAATGCTTGTGGTTCGAGGAGCACCTAGATGACCTAAGCCAAATATTTGTCCCTCCTCGAAGATACAAAATGAAGTAAACCTAGACAAGTGTCCTTCAGAGTCACCTGGGGAAGTTCCTCAACTTCCTCATCAGCCACTGGGAATTGAGGCGAACCCCGAGAAGGTCCAACCAATCTTGGAAATGTAACCATCAAAGGCCATGAGGGAGATTTAGCACCTCAATGGTCTGCTGGGCACCCTCAGCCACTTCTTGTTAAAGTTATCCCAACAATGCTTGCCTTTCCTCGCAGCAATAAGCACAAAAAAAGCCTTTAAATGGATAGAGGACTACCAGAGAGTCTTCGATGACCTTAAGGCTTACTTGTCTGCAGTACCAACTTTGTCCAAGTGAAGCCCTAGTGAGATATTTTACCTTTACCTCTCGGCCAGTCCTCAAACCACCTGCTCTGTACTGGTGCAAGAGGATGGTCAAGAACAGCTACCCATCTGCTCCATAATGGTGCAAGAGGATGGTCGAGCACAACTACATGTCTATTTTGTCAATAAGGTGTTGTAGGGACCAGAGCTGACAAAATGGTGCTAGCACTAGTGACAGTAGCTCAGAAGTTGAGGACGTACTTCCAATCACCACAAGAAAAAACACAAATAGAGATTGACAAATTTGGTCTCTATTCAGTCACAATTCGGTCACTAACAGAAATCGTGACTGAATTGCAACCAAATAGTGATTGAAAATGTCGGTGAAAAATTATTGGTCACAATATTATGATCGAACCTTTTCGGTCGCTAGTCGGTCGCAGATCAAAGACCGTAACTATTCAGCCTCTATTCGATCTCTAAAGTGATAAGACATCGATTGAAAGCTTTCGGTCACAAATTCGGTCACTATACTGTGACCAAAATAGTGACCAAAAGCTTTCGGTCGCTATATTTCACTTAGCGATCGATTTTTTCGGTCACAAATTTAGTCAATATATTGTGATCAAATTTGTGACCGAAAAAATCGGTTGCTAATAGGCCTCTATATTTTTAATTAGTTTTTTAAAAATATATATATATATACATTTTTATAAAATAACCTATTTACATATAATAAAAATAAAATTGTCCATAATGATACATAAAATGTCCACAATAATAATATATATAATATCCATAACAATGAAAAGAAAATCATGGATCCTCTACATCCTTCTCGTCCTCCCCGTCCTCGTCTCCTCCAACGCCACTCGATGAAGAAACCTACAATAGACATATAAGAGTAATAAATTAAAATTAAATACTACAAGAAAGAAATTATTTAATTTATGAAAGTTTATTTTTCTAAATAATTCATTCACTTTTAAACTAAACTAATTTGATGAATATAAATTTAAACTCGGAAATAAAACAGAAAGTCTGATTTGAACTCCGTCAATTTTCACAAGTCACACTCATCTCCCCGCCGTACCGGAACCAACCAGAGACCGATCGGATTAGTATTTCTAATTTTAGACCATCAAACCTAAGTTTTATATCTTTTTTAATTAAACTAACTTGCTTAATGTGAATTTGAGCACCGAGTTCAAACTAAGAGTCTGATTTGAACTCTGTTAGTTTTCATGAGTCACATTCATCGCCCTGACCGTGCTGGAACCAACCGAGGCCAATCAAATTAGTATTTCTAATTTTGTACCTTCAAACCAAAGTTATTTGTTTTTAATAAATTAACTTACTTAATGTAAATTTAAGCGTTGAGGTCAAACCAGGAGTCCAATTTAAACTTCGTCAGTTTTCATGAGTCATACTCATCTCCTCGGCCATGCTGGAACCAATTGGAGGCCGATTGGATTCATATTTCTAACACTACAAGAAAAAGTGCGAATAGCGACCGACAATTTTGGTCGCTATTCTGTGACTATTCGATCGCTAATAAGTCTAGCGACCGAATAACGATTGAATATGTCGGTGAAAATATATTGGTCACAATATTATGACAAAAAAAATTCAGTCGCTATTCGGTCACTAATCTGAGACTGAAAATAGCCAATCTCTATTCGGTCACTAATTGAACGACCAACTAATATAGCGACCGAAATCATTCAGTAGCATTATCAGTTACTAAATAGTGACCGAAATTGTGACCGAAAGTATTTGATCTCTAATAATTAAAAGCGACTGAATGTATTCAGTCGCAATTTCGGTCACTAATTTGTGACCAAAATTGCGACCGTAAGTGTTTAGTCGCTGAGTTAACTTAGTGACCGAAATTGTTCGGTTGCAATTTTGGTCATTATTTAGTGACTAAAACTGTGATCAAATCTACTCGGTTGCAAAATTAAATCTATACAAAATATTGCGACCGAACTCATTCGGTCGCTAATCAGTCTCTATGTTTCATTTTTTTTTTAATTATTTATAAAAAAATAAAAACCTATTTTACAACAATAAAAAATACAAAACACACAATCAATAAAGACAACAATACATAAAAAAATGTCTACAAAAAAAAAATCATGCATCCTTAGTGTCCATGTCCTCGTCGGCCTCCTCGTCTCCTCCGACGTCACCCAGTGGAAGAACCTACAAAAAAAATAAAAATAACAAATTATAACTAAATATTAAAAGAAATGAATTATATGTCTTTAAAAAATATTTCTAATTTTAGACGCCAAACTCGAGTTCAAATAAATTTCTAACTACATTAATTTGGCGATTGTGTATTTGAGTGTCGAGCGCAAATCGAAAGTCTGATTTGAACTTCGTCAGTTTCGACAAGTCATTCTCATCGCCCCAACCGTGTTGGAATAAACTAGATGCCGGTCGGATAAGTATTTCTAAGTTTGGACCCCTAAATCTGAGTTCAAATAGTTTCTAACTAATTAATTTGGCAATTATGCATTGAACGTCGAGCATAAATTGTTTGGGCAGGCTTGGGTCGCATTGCGAGACTGCTAACCCTAGAAGTAGAAGACAGCAGCATTGCCCTTGATGCTTTACTGCGAGTTGGTTCATCACTGGCGATGCACATAGTAGCATCAAGCCACTATTTTTATCAAAAGAACTTGTTTCACTGAAGCTATAGTTGGGATCCTGATGATGAGAACAAGTGACAATGGCAATATCCGGAGGTGCTTTCAGAACCGCTGAGTTTGTACAACCAAAACCAGCAATTGCTTCCTGGTGTTTTGATGTTTTGCAGGAGGCAGTTTGATTTCAGCTTTTTCTTTCACACAATTTCAAATGTATGTGTTGTGACTCTTGCATTGCTTTATCTCATATATTAGAGTGGAGCATTTAATTAATCATCAGTATGGTGTATGGAATCTGAGTGGAGTAAAAGTTCTTAAGAATGCAGACAATGCTCTGCACTGTTACTGCATTGTTTGAGAATATCGTTTGGGATTCATCTCCTGTGTCACTTTGTTTCTGGTTTTGACATGTCATGAATTCAATGTTGTCTAGTAACAGGCTAACTGATGCAGACGGTCTCTATCTGAACAAGAAAGTGACCTCATCCATGCTATGTTTGCCATTGGCATTTTGGGATGCTTTGTTTTGTTATTGCCTGACATATTCGGAGCTTCTTTCTCAAGCAGGATTTAGTAGTTAGACTTTGATGTTTCAGTTTAGGTGTTGTTTGATTTCTTTAGTTGAACACTATATTATGGTTTCTCTGTAAAGAGGACATAGTAATAAGTAACTTCTGCAGGAGCATCCACCATTTTAGAACTTATCCCAATTTTTTTTTTGCTATATATATATATAAATATTAAAAAATAGAGACCGATTAGTGACCGAATGAATTCGGTCACTGTTCGGATCCCTAATTTAGGGACCGAACAATGACCAATAAATGCGGTCCCTAATTTCTAATTAGGGACCGAATTGATTCGGTCACTGTTCAGTCCCTAATTTAGGGACCGAATAGTGACCGAATTCATTCGGTCACTGATAAAACTTTTAGTGATCGATGGAATTCGGTCACTAATCGGTCACTATTTAGTGACCGATTAGTGACCGAAATCCTTCAGTCACAGATTTGTGACCAGAATTCTTCACCGACGAATTCGGTCTCTATTCGGTCACTATTCGGTCTCTGAATCTTTTAGTGACCGAATAGGGACCGAAAATGTCGATCTCTAAATACGTTTTTTCTTGTAGTGATATTACATGCTCAATCAATCATGGGTCGTTCAAAACAAGAAGAAAAATAAGAAGAAGAAGGTGAAGGAGAATCCTACTTGACGTTGGGGATTAGGGTTCCCTTTCCTTCTTCCAAACTCCTTCCATGAACAGCTTTCCCTTTTTCCTCTTTTAGTAGCAGAATGGGAGAGAGAACTCAAACGACCAAAGTATCGCACAGAAGAATATTTTGAAGGGTTTAAATAGGGTCTTAAGCAGCTCCTTGCAACTCACGTAGGGGGTTTAATTAGCATTCTTAGCTTGAAGCTCAAGTCTATTAGGATAACTATTTCCCATCGTAAAACAGGTAGCCAAACACGTAGGGTAAGTTATTTGGGGTTTAAGCAACTTAAGTAAGGTAAAGTTGTTACGTAAATAGTTACCTAAATAAATTTTAATTCATTTAGATCGTTTAAGCCTCTAATTTAGTATCCAAACGATGTTCAATCAAGATAAACTTTCAAACATAAGTTAACCAGAATAGGATGTAAATTATGATAATTTTAATTTAATTTTTTTAATTAAAATTTTATTGGTTGAAAATTATCTCAAAATTAATAAATTAATTAATCTTAATATGAGAGCGTCAAAATTTTCAAATATCTATGTCTTTTTCTAGTAATTTTAGTAAATTCATATTCAATTCTGTTTTCAAAATTTTGGTGACGTCCTGTTAGAATACACGTGACCGAAAATGATACTGACATGTAACAAAACTAATCACGTACAACTTTAAATCTAAATATCTAGATTTAAAGTTGGTATTATACAAATATAAAATTTTTGATAATTCATGACATGTATAGATTTTGAAGATATTACACACATCTGCGATAACGGGGCTAATATTTTATCAATTTGGCCCGTTAATCATGGTTTCTTGTTAACTTGTTTTTAACATTTTCTGAACCGTACGATCATCGATCAAAGAGTTGAGATTCTCTTGGCCGTAGCATGGATGGGGTGAATTTTTTTTATTTTAACCCCTCATTTTAAAATATCTTTTGTGTTTTACACCGAAGTTAAAATAAAAGAATCCACCCATCTATAATACTGACTCCTGCGGGGGGGGGGGCCTAGAAGATCCCAACTCCCGATCAAATTATTTGACTCCTAGTCAGCTGAAACTATTGTTAAAAATCATGTTTTTTAAAATAAAATTTTAGATACACTCCAGGAGGTATGCGAGTGCAATGCATTGCCCCTCACTGCCCAAATTAATGAAACTCTAAATTAAGACAAAGATTTGAGGCCATTTTGAGAATATGATAAAGAGATCTCAATTATCAGGCTTGATAATCGAAAAAAATAGTCTGATATGAGAGTTATACTGTTAAGACTTTTATATATCTTACGCTTTCACGTCTAATAAAATTATCAGTCCTAACTAATCGCATTTAAAATCTTGATAATTGGACATAAGTTAAACCTAACTTGTCATTAAATAGGCCCTCCATCTACGATTTGGATTTGAGTGTGATTTGTTATCTGTCTTTGCGATCCGTCTTGCATAGATATAAGAAAATGAGATAATTTTAATATATTTGAGTTTACATTTTATATTTACATTTTTTCTCTCTCTTGGATGAATGTATTATGTTATTTTTTTATTGACCATTGAAAAAAAAAATACAATACAAAATACAAAACTCAAGCATACTAATTTTTCTCTAAAAAAATAGATGTGCATAGATGAAGGGCATGCAAGATTTTGTTGTTAAATAAATTAATTAGACGTCTCTATTAAATATTTGACTTATTTTTTTATTTTAATAAAATTATAATTCATTATAATAAATGTTATCTTCTGCTACAATATGTTAAGTCTTGTTTATCAAAGATCTCTCGTTAAAGATTGTTAATTAATTTATCTTTATCTTTAGATTTAAATGTGAATAGGTCTTAAATATTGTCTTATTAAATCCTGATATGATTACTGGACACGAGGTGGGAAAAACATGGACATAATTAGACAGCTCTGAATAAAGTGTGGCGACAATTTTACACCGATGTTCCCATTGTCCTGTTCTCTCGCGCAACATAAGATACCAAAAAGCATTAAAGTGGCCGTCAAATCGGAGCTCTCTCCATCAACCATTCCCTGCCATCTTTTTGATTCATGGGTAAGCAAACGGGCGGCAGACAAGAAACCAGGTCACGGGGACCCGCCGTGCGGTGCAATCACATATGCCATCCTCTTCTTCTTCTTCTTCTTCTTTTGTTAACCTTTTAACCACGACAAAGGCCGCAGAAGACTGACTTCCTGGGAATCACACGTCTGTCTTTTTCTTCCACGGCTGCTCATGTGTTCTCAAGAAGAGAAAGGTTTAATAATATCAAATTTAAATATAATTTAGGAAGTTTATTATTCCTTGTGTGATTTATTGAGCCACATTGTATCACTTCTTTTTTTAATTTTAACTTTTATTTTAACATTCAAATTTTTATTTGGCGTCAGTCAATAGTACCCATAGGGGTGTCAACCTGGTAGTCCGAAGACCCGGTTTTATACGGGTTTGAATCGGATATTTTAATTTTATTTAAAATTTGAGTCCACCGTGACCCGGCCCAGAGTAAGATTGGGTCGGGTCCGGACTTTACTTGGCCCGGTCCGGGCGGTTCGGTGGTCCAGTATTAAAAAAAAATACAAGTGACACGGTGGTAATTTTAATATTCTAAAATTTTAGATTGAAAATTATGTTGTAAAACTATATTTAATGACTTAATATTTATTTTATATTTGTAACAATTAGAAATAAGCTTATCTAGATTAGTCTAATATTTATTTTGTGTTGTTTTGATTCTAGTGAACATTAGTTTTATTGTAAAAATAAATAAAAATAATAAGAATACCTTTGAAAAGGTAAAATCGGGCCAGACCGGGCCTTGGCCGGCCTTACATAATTGTCCCGGGCCGAGTTGGATTTTTAAGAACCGGCCTCGCCTCGGGCCGAGTCGGGCCCGGGCTGGTCAATTAAAGATCGAGCTAGACCCAGGCCAACCCAGGCCCGGTCTAGGCTCGGCTCATTACCACCCCTAAGTACCCAATTCGGCTCCCTGCACTAAAAGAGAAAACTTTGAGAGTCAAAATAGAAACTTAGACGTCAAAATAAAAAGTTAAAAATCTAAAATAAAAAGTTACACTCAAAATAAAGAAAAAGTGGCACAGTATGATGCAATGAACAACACAAGGTGGACGAATAGACTACTCAAAGTGTATTTAAAGTTGAAATTAGTGCATTGAGATCAATGCACTAAGCATTTCTCTCCCGAGAAAATTCCCCCCATTTCATTGGTTTTAATCGAAGAAGGAAAAATTAATGCAATTGGTGTAAGATAGTACTCATGTGGTGTCACATTAGATGTCATGTGAGTTGGTAAGTGGTGGTGACAGGTTGGTGGTGAGTGGCAATTGGCGACGGTGATCGGCGGAGCACAGCAACGATCAATGGTTGTGGCCAATGATGGCTGATGGCGACCAATGACGGTAGACAGTGACGATCAATGGCGATGGCGAATGATGACGGCAGGCCACCGTCGATCGACGATTAGACTTCAAAATATAAATTTTAAATTTTAAAATACAAATTTTGAACTCCAAAATATAAATCTTGAGCTCCAAAATACTATCGTTTAGACATATTGAATGGACTTTTAATAGTAATTTGAGCTCCAAAATATAAATTTTTATTTCAAAACACAAACTTGAGCTGACTTTGGCTCTCATCACGAATCACCGTTGCCTCTTGCTGCTGTCGGCCGCGTCGATCATCTACCACTGTCACTAGTCGCCACCATCAACCACTACTGCTCGGCGCCGCTACCTACTGCTCCCTCTATATACTTGCTTGGCAGCCTCCGTGTGACCATATTAGATGCCACATAAGCTGCCATCCTAATCTAAATACCATCAAGATTGTTTCTAACTAAAGAAATTTTCATCTAGAGAACAAATATTTAATACATTTATGTAATTATATAAGTGACATGATAATTTGTGTGAAGTCACGTTAAATAGATGGGTTAGATGTGACCACGGTAGCTGACAAGAGCTATCGGCGATCAATGGACGATGACAAACAATGACAACTAGTGACAAATTAGAGTTTAAAAATTAAAAGTTTGGGCTCAAAAAACTAGAAAACTTAGATTTTAAAATATTATCACTACAGACTTTATAAATACGATTGATTTTTTTAATAATAATTTAAACTCAAAAACATAAATTTTAACTTAAAAAATATAACTTTTACCATTTAAAATTTATTGAGTATTGGGCTTTTATAGTTATAATTTAGGTTGATAAACACTAGCTTCTTAGGATTTATAACTATCGATTCACTTTTTAATAATTTTGAACTCGAAATTAGTGACTTTACACTTACAAGTACGTAACAATTTTAGATTAAGAACAATCATCCGCGCCCGTCGTCCTTTTGTTGGTCGCTGCCGGCATCTTTCACCGGCGGTGCCACTGATCTCCACCGCCTATGCACCGCCCACCTCATCTGCCAACTCTTGTAATGCTTAGCACCACACCTCGCAAACTACCATGTCACTGGGTAAGTGCGCAGTGACTGCGCTACAAATGTCTTTCTCCATCGAGAGATATTTTCTGCTTACAGTGATCAGAAGGACGTTTGATATGAGAACACGGGGACTTGTATGTGTAAGTCGTCACACCCGCTGTAGTATTGTCCTTTTCTAACTGTACCTATGCAAGCCAAAGCTGCTATCCTGTCAAGTAGAGCTCGAACATGGACTGAATAAACCAGTGTACCGTAGTACTGTTCCAATGACGACCCCCGCGTGGTGTCTGAATTTTCAGATTCTACAGTATGTTTCATTTAGGGCTTAGGGTTCTAATGATTAAGATTTCTTCGGAACTTAATAGAGAATTTTTTAGTACGTACTGTTGCTTCAGACATGGTATCGATTGCAGCGTCTTTATAACTGTAGGGGCCGGCTGGAAAGAAAAAAACCTGCAGGCTTTTTGAGCCATCACTGATCGGACTTAAAGTTGCCGCGAACAGAATCCTCAGGAAGGCTTGTACTCTTTCTTCTTCAAAAAATATTGGCAAATTCTATGTAATTATGTCTGCAATATTTCTCTTAATTAGGATTGTTTTTCCCCTCAATCTCATAGTAAGTTTATTATGCAGGCCACTCTTGCTTTCATAAAAGTACTCAGACATATATTACATCTTTGTAAGCCTGTTAGTTAAATCTCTGCTCTCAAATACTTGTGAGATATATCCAAGTAGAATTTAAACTAAAAACATATGATCCAGAGAAAGATTGTGTATATATTACCATCATTATAGTCTCTCTCTTTGAATATATCTTCAAGGTACTCCTCCCATAGACCAGTAGTGTTTCGAGATCATCAAAAGGAAAAAGTTAATAATTAGGGTGTATAACAGATCATGATGAAGATATTAAGAGATGCATTAATTTCTCATTAAAAAGGAAGAAATTGCGTTTTATACTCCTTTATAATATCATCTTTCGACCACCCATATATCTGCGATTGTTTGCAGTGAACTTAATTTCCTCGTTATAATCGTGGAACACTAGTGAAGACAGCGATGATTAGAAGAGCTAGAGTACCTTGAGAATAACATGATCTGTCAAAAATAGAGACGTCTAATTAATATATAGATGGACACAGTAAAATTTGGACAAAGTTGGAGGAGAAATGCGCAAGATGAATCAAACACATATTGTTACACCATCCATACAATATTCTAGTGTGTCAGATCCGCTTTACATATGTAAAGCAGATGAGATCGCACTACATATAATCTTATAAACTGGGCATGTTCCGCCAGTTCCAACAGCGGAAGAAACCAGTTACAAATGCAAGTGCAAACGAGAACGAGGAATGCATGGTTTTGCAGAGAAGAAATGGTGAAAGTAGGAAGTACAGACGTCGACGACGGCGACGGAGAAGAAGAAGAGGAAGAAGAAGGTTCGAGGGGTTGCAGGGGTCGAGGAGCGAGCCCTCAAGGGCAGATGAAGCCGGTGGGAACGTTCTTCCCGCAGTAGTTGAGCAGCAGGCTGAGGTGGATGGGCAGGTTGAGCTGGATGCCCAGGATGTTGGCCTTGAGCACGGTGCACAGGCACACGGCGGCCTCAACGTCGGCCAGCCCCTCGAGCAGAGTGCAGCATGGCGTCTTGGGCGGCTTCCCGAGCTGCAGGTTGAGCAGGCCGCCCAGCACGTTGGCGCAGGCGCCGAGCTTGATGGTGTCGGCCGGGCACTTGCCGGCGGAGGGGGTCGGGGTCGTAGGTGCGCAGGGCGGCGGGGTGTGTTTGGGTTTGGGGACCGGCACGCAGGAGCCGCACCCGCTGGCCACGGCGAAGAAGATGAGGTTAAGGGAAAGGAAGAGGGCAGCTGATGCCTGGGCCGCGGAAGCCATGGCGCCTACTACAGAAGGCAGTGTAGTACCTTATGCAACCACCAGTGGCGCCTGCCTTGTAGCAAGTGATGGGCGCTGGGCCGGGGAGGCAGTACTCCTCGATTTATAGGGAGGGGGAGGGGAAGTCCCGGGCAGTAAGACAGTAAGAGCCCGTTGTTTTAGAACAGTGATATGAGAGAGAGAGAGAGAGAGAGAGAGAGAGGAGAGAGAGAGAGAGAGAGAGAGAGAGAGATGGCCATGGCAGCAAGTTGTGGGAACTCGAGCCATGTGCTGGTGGGGGGAAGAGGGGATGGGAGTGTAGATGGGAGTAGCTGGCAGAGAGGAAGGGGACGGACGAATAAGCCGAAAGGTTTGGAGGGTTGTGGCCTCCGGTGGGCGGACGCAGACAAATTTGCTGCCCTGGCTCGCGGCAATCAGGGACGCAGTGTCAGATACCGCCACCCCCCACCCCCGGCGGCCACTCCCTTCCACGGTGGTGCTTCTGCGTGCCGCTCCTCTCTAGCACAACTCTCCGCCGCCCACTGTGTGCAAGTGTGCATGGCACGGCAGCGATCTCCTTCCTTCACCGTCCTAGCTTTCTGGTTCTCACTGCCGGATTGGGTGCAGTACTTGCGTCGAGGGTTGTGGTTTAGAGTGGTGTTTAATTGCAGCCATTGCGTGAAAGCATCATGTAGCCAAATTGTGAGATTCTACTAAGCATTCACATTACAAACCTACAGTTCTGTGTGGGAAGACATGCACACAGACACAGACACGCATGACACACAGGTCATATAAAGTTGAAAATTCTGCCTTGTGATTCCTCCACTACGGAACAATTTTCTCATCATGGGCATTAATGGCCCAACTCTCAGTGGGTTTGTGGGAGTGTGAGGAAACAAGTAGCATCACCAGGGCTGCACGCAGCCTCTCTGGAGAGCAAAGCAATGCGAAACTGTGGGGCAATATTTTAATATTTTATGACTTCGTCCACTCCCTCAAATCTTGTTTGCACGTACGTAGGATCTTTTAGTTCAGAAAGAGCTACTCCACCTGTTTCATATATATATTCCGTATCAGCCCCTGCTGGCTCAGTAAGAATGGCACCTCATCGTTTTCCTCCTCCAATTCTTCACTTGTTAGTCCGTCCGCAGAGGAATTCTTCCGTTCTTCTGCAAAAGTTTTTTTTTTTTTTAACAAATGAAGGGGCTTCTGTATTCAAAGTAGAGACGAATAGATAGTACAAAAGACTGCCTTCCGCCGGGAGGAGACCGCGCATGCCAACGAGGGGAGTCTAGCCCACACAACATCCAAAGGACTGATGGTCTTTACATAACGAGGCAAAGCCCACCTGATCGGAACCAAGGTGGACGACCACACGACAGCGAGCACCCAAGGCCGCTGACGCAAAGTCATCCAGAAGAAGAACACCACCACAAATCAGGGAGTAAGACGCACAGGGGCACATACATAGTCGCCAACCAGGGGATCTCGTAGCAAACACCAAATGGCGCACAGAGCTGCCTGAAGAAGACGTCGACGAACATCAGCGGAAGCTCGTTAGGGTTAAGCGGACCCGCGACATCCCTAACAATCACGGGGGGAGCTCGCCTAGGCCGGAATGAAAAGAGGCACAATAGACTGCTGTTGATCACAGATAAGAGAGCTGGAGACCGGACTCATCGGAGAAGATGCCGGATCCAGAGGGCAGAGGGGAGGCGACACGCACCTTCGCTGCCGGAAACACCACTGCTACACCAGAAATCTGCATAACCACAACCTAACAGCACACCAAAAAGCTTGAACATATAGTAGAAATGCCATGGGGGTACTAATCTGTAGCCGGGGGGGGCTTCGAACGAAGGCCTCCTCACCGGCGATGTCGCAATGCCGGAGACGAGGGGTAAGACGAAAACCTGGGGAAATCCCAGACCAAAATGGGTGAAGAGTCCTCCGCCCCGAAGCCGAGGACGAAGACAGAGGAGAGGGGGAAGAGTCCTCCGCCGTGAAGCCGGAGACGGAGACAGAGGGGAGGGGCTCCGCATGATGCAAAGTACCCCCTCCCCCTGGGTGAAAACTCGCCAGAGACCTAACCCACTGGCTCGAAGAGGGGACGGGGAGAAAACCACAGAGCTCCTCTCTCTAGAAGAGCCTAGAGAGAGACGCTTCGTCCTGCAAGAGTTGGCCAGATCATTAAACTTGAACTGATCAAAATTTTTATCGTATGGTATAGCTCTACTGTATTTGTTCGACAGTTTGACTCAAACAAGGCTCCAGTATCACCGGTTGCCACCTTCTTCTTCTTCTTCTTGCTCTTCTACTTCTCTTCGTGCTTCCAATGCACAATATTTGGACAGAGCATGCCACCATCACCGCCGCCCCTTGTAGTGAGCCCCCTTGCAAGGGCTACCGATCGTATCGAGTTTGTGGCGTTGTATAGTCACCGTTAGGGTTGCAAACGGGTCGGGTTCGGAACCGGAAACACAGATTGCGATTCCGATAACCGAAATCTGATTCTGATTCCGATTCCGATAACATTACCAGAACCAAAATTCTGATAAGGTATCGAGTTTGTGGCGTTGTATAGTCACCGTTAGGGCTGCAAACGGGTCGGGTTCGGAATCGGAAACACAGATTGCGATTCCGATAACCGAAATTTGATTCTGATTCCAATTCCGATAAGAATGGTTAGTTCCGATTCCATTCCAATTCCGATAACATTACCAGAACCAAAGTTCTGATAAGGTAAGGTGTTTACCATAATTTTACCTTGAGTTTATGATATTTATCGGAATAACCGATACCGATACCGATTCCGATTATTTTTTCAATTCCGATTCCGATAACTTATCAGAATATCCGATACCGATTCCGATAAACTATCGGTATCATATTCCGATTTCGAAACCGATAATTTTTATTAGAATCGGGTCGAAATATCGGGTTCCGTTTACACCCCTAGTCACCGTGCATTGTTGAGGCTTCTGGACAAGGAGTACTAGTTGACCCCTTTCGACCTATGCCCAGCTAATTGGGCGTTCATTGCCAAGTGGGTTAATGTTTACTGGCTACCAACAATGTAACATCCTAACTTTCCAGATTCTAATTTATCAGGTCTAGCAGGTTGCTGGGCCAATATAAGGTCTGATGGTGTGTGCCCGTATGAGACTTATTTCTTGTTGAGGTGTGCTTGGAGGGGAGGGGGGTGCCTTGGGAGATAGTCGCATTTAGAATACGCTTGATCTTTGCTTGCCAAGTGTTTCTAGAGCGTAGTCGATGACGGTTCGACTGAGGTATGTGGCCTTTTGAGACACATGGCTATCAATGAAGACGCGGCCTAGCATGGCACAAATATACACCTAGTCAAAGCGACGTGTTTTAATTTCCAACATTTTCTTAAACTCTTGGGCTGATAGAGCGAGTGTTTTCACCCTTGGTTCCACCAAGCATTTCCGCAGAGTAGGTTTTCACGAAATTAGGGTTTCTCGATTGATTTGAGACGTATTGGAGTAGGGTTTAGTGAGGAGGAGGTGGCCAGATCACGTGAAAATCCCAACGAATTTAGTTATTTGTATTTTGGTAGAGAGATTCCTCTCCACCATGTTTCTTTATGTTTTAAGGTGTTTTACTTTGTAGATGGATTGATCACAGCAAGATGGTTATCATTAAATTGTGAGAATGAGCTTTAATTTAGTAATTTATTCCTTGTTTAGACGCTAAGAATTTGCTTTTAATATGATTATTGTGTAGAACACTTCATTTAATGTGTTTAAATTCTTTCTAAAGTTAGTGTTGGTGTGAAAAATGTGTGCTTACAATGATTGTAAAATGGCTAAAGAACAGATTTGAATGGGTTTTCTAGGTGAAAACCCAGATCTGGGTGTTCTATGTTAGAATGCGTCACTCAAGGTAGGCATGTTTTAAATGCACCTTAGGACCCCTGGCACATTTAGGTTGTCCAGTCGACCGATTTTGATCACCGGTCGATCAATTCTCTCAGTAGATTTGGGGTCAACCAACCCAATTTTAGGTTGACCAAAATTTTCAATATTGTCTAGTCTGAGGATTTCTAACTAATCAATCGATCGATGCTAGTCATAGGTCAATCAAAGGTTTTAAAATTGCTTTATGGCATGTTTAAAGGTTGATTAATTGTTCTATGGTGATACATTTGGACATTAGCTTCACGAATATGAGCTTTAGAAATGTGAACGTGGTAATTGAGTTTGGTGGGTCCGACGCTTATTCCTTGAACCACTTTAGTCAGATATCCCAAGTTCTCTATGAGCTAAGTACATGTATGCTCTGGGTTAGTTTTAGAACAATATACTATCAAGGTTTGTATCGTCTTCCTAGACTACCCTACTGCTTAATTTGAGTTGCACATTTGGCTATAGAAAAGACAATAGTAGAGTAGTGACTCTTGTGTGGTTGGTCTTTCAGTCGCTTGTAGTACACACGTGGTTGGGAGAGCACAAACATCGATAAATCTGCTGGTCCCCAACTAATCTGTAACAGTCTCGACACCCGTACCCCCAGCTCTCGCCAAGAATCTGACCGCCGGCACCGCCGCCCATGGGCCCAAAGACCTAGAAGGGCTAACGAACCAGTCTAACAAGATATGTAACATAAATAAATGACGACAACAAGTACTAAAATGTACTAACAAGTGAAGAAGAAAGGTTCAACACAAAGTACGAGTCTAGTACAGTCCCAAAGTAATAAAGTACAAGAACTAAGAACAGGGGATAATAGATCCCTTAGGGCCATACCCCAAGGGTGACAAGTAACAAGTATAAAGGCGAAACACTGCTCACGGAAGATGCCGTCTACTACGGCCCCGTCTCCTCAGCCCGCCATAGAAGGTACTACTGTGAAGTCTCACCTGTAAAGAAGGGAATGAACTTCACGAAGAAGCCCAGTAGGGACTACCAATCTCTTAGTAGTTCTAACAAGCAGAATAGATATATGGTTTAACAGAAATTAAGCAAGCTAATCTATTCTACTAACAGAGTAAGTGCGGATGCGTAAAGTAAACTACACGGCCATCGGTCTAAACATGTCAGGACTGAAAACCCGTGCAAACCACGACACTAGGGCGAACCCCAAGGCTGCAAACACAGACAGAGAACATTTGTCTGGACAAGGACACTAGCCACAGAACAATTACCACTAGTCAATCGGTCAGGTGCGCTACATGCCTTACCCTCAACCACCAGTCCATGTCTACCACCTCCCGTCAGAGTGAGACGCGGAACTAAACGTAACCACACAACTGCCGTAGTCTGTCGGACTACGGTCCCACGCTTGGCTCCTCTAGATAGTACCAGAATCACGTAGAGTGAGGCAGTGAGAAGGACTATCTGATTTGCGCCAGAAGAACACCTAAACCACCTCGACATACCAAACTCAGCTAAGAGGGCTCTACAAACGACTCTATGCCGCTGTCCCCACCGTTTTCCTCCTCTACTACCAGAGTTCGTAACTCGAGCTCGCCCGCCACCTAGAGAACTCCTTCAACGGGCGCGCGGGGACCGGGGGTCCCAGGTAACAGTAATAACCTCTCACGGAACAAGCCCTCAAGTGCCAAGCATCGGGCAAACGACTAGTGTAGGACCGTGCTAGGAACAACACAGATGCCAAGAAATTAGAGACGCATCGGAAGGAAAAACTTCGAACAGGTTGCCAAGTCACCCTCTGTCTGAGAAGGCGACAAGGACATTGCCGCTTTCTCAGAGGAGGCGACACAAAGGTTGTCGCCACCTAAAGGCGACACCCGACATGTCGCGACTTGGGTCTGAAGGCGACGGGGGAAGCATCATGATCTGGGTCGCAACAAGAACCATGTGGCGACCACAGACAAGTCTGAGTGCCCACCCAAGACCTCCCACAACCCCATAGGCAAACAAGGTCAGAAGGCGACGACCACCCTGTCGCAACCAGAATGCGACAGGGTGAGCATCGCTACCAGACCAGAAGGTGACGGGGCGATACGTCGTGTTTTGGGTCTCGACAAGAGCCTTGTCGCGACCACAAACAGAGACTTGAGTGTCAACCCAAGGCCTCCCAAAACGCCCCTAAATGGAAAATTCGGTGTACACAGAGGGAGGGGAGCATGGATAACGATGTAAACACATGCTATAGGCACAAACCACCCTCATCCACACCCATGCATGTCAGGATATGCATCTACACTCCAAAACCTCACTGCAGCATGGTAACACTCACACCCTAAACCCCCAATCATGCTCAAAGGATCAAACCAAGCATCCATTTACCTATCTGGATTCTACCAGGCTTGGAGAAGGGAAGGAGATCCTAGCATGATAGAACTAGGGGAGGATAAGTGTCCCTACCTTAAAAGAAGAGCGAACCCGCTGGGGTCTTCTCGAGTGCATGCCACCTTCTCCTCACTTCAAGCTCCACGTTCACACTGTCTCTGTCCACAAGCAAGCCACGGCCTCCTACACATTGAGAAGAGTCAACACCATGAAGAGGTGAACCCCACGCTAGAGAGGAACACCACGCCAGAGAGGAACACCATGCCGAGGATGTACGCTACAATCCTCACCACCAACACCCTCACACTCTGCTCACGGAGAAGCTCACACAGAGGGGTCGAGGAAGGAGGGAAGAAGAAGAAAAGGGGAAGAAGAAGAAGAATCTGATGGCCTAGCCTATATAGGCCACAGACCTGAGAACGTGACCGCTTGGTGGTCGCGTTCAGTAATGAACACGATGACCAACTTGTCGCGACCTCAAGGTATGGTCAGACTTGACCACTGGATCTGCCATGTGTCAACCTCGCAAGCCTAACACCCAGATGCGACGATTGACCTGTCGCCTTTAGGTGACATGCATCACGACACGTGTACCAACTGTCCCGATAGCAAGATGACAAAAGTGCAGCAAGTGCCGACGACATGCTGTCGCGTTCAGAAGGTGAACGCGACGACAGCATGTCCGCGTTCAAGATACGCGACCCCATCTCGTCGCCTTCAAGAAGGCGACGGCCCGATACATCACTACTTTTAAGCAAAATGTGGCTGACTAAGAGGAAGGATGTTACAATCTCTTGTTCCCACTTGCCTCATTATATGGACCCCAGAACCCTTAGGTGTGATAGGCATAAGTTTGCAGTCTAGCCAGACTGTAAGGAGTGGTGTTTCCATGACCTTTGTTAGGTGTGGTGTGGCAATTGGACTTCGCGTTCTTATATGGGAGATTGGGAGGTTTCTTGTGTTTGCTTGTCCAAGTTAGAGTCTAGTGTAGCAAATTAGTCCTCGTAACTAGAGTGGTAGCGTTGTCGTGCCTTCCGACTCGTGCTTTCTGTGTGTGTGAATGGAATAATGACTTGAGCCATTTATGTTCTTTCAGTAGCATCTTGTTTCCTTTACGCAATAGACTCTGTGTTTTCATGAGTTTTCCTACTGAGCTAGTAAAATTGTGAGGCTTACACCCTTTGTAGCACGCTGAAATTTTATTATGAAATTAGAATAATAACTTAATAATAGTAAAATTTTATGCGCCATTATCATGTGTACAAAAACACACTGAAAATTCCATAGAAATCATAGTTCAACTCTAATTACTCTCAAATGACCCACAAAGAAATTCATGCGAAGAAAATCTGATTGGCCAAGATTAATGTGTTTTGTGACTTATTATCGTAATTAAGAAGTAAGTCAAAAATCATTATCACATATACTTATAGAGTCTAAAATAAAATAAAAATTAGGGTTGGACTTCAAACAATGGGTTGACAATCCAATGAAAGAAATGGGCCAAAGGATGTCCTTTGGGCTACAATAATTCATGCTAGGAAATGACCCGAAATTCAGAAATTTTCACTAATGGACCATGATAGGGTAAATTGTCACCCAATAGACCACCATTAGACTTCAAACCATGTCCAAATTCATGATTACCACCTAAGGTAAGTTTCCATACCAATTCTATTATGAATTGGGGAGAGAAATCTCCAAGTTGAGGAAAGGTATACCCAATTCGTGCCTAAAAATTTCCTAATCTAATTAGGAAACTAAAGGCCCATCTCTCTATAAATAACCTCTCCCTCCCAGGGACGACCCCTAGGTTATTGGAGGTGTGCTTGGAGGCAGTGGTGGCTAGAGATCTTAAGGAGAGGCTGAACAAGGAGGAATCCTAGCTCTTCCCCACTTGGATCTGCAACGACCTGCACACAAGAGTTAGATTGATAATCATCAAAAGTTAGTGAAACCTCGACCAAACTATACAAGCCATATACCATTGGAAAGCTCTCGAGTCTAGTTCTTATGACACTATTTTGCCCAATTTCTCCCAGTAATTCGTGAGTATTAAGCGTTCTCCTACGACTAGTCAAAACTAGGGTTTTTTGGAGGACGCCTTTTCTTCTAACCAAAAGTTAGGTCTTCTCTGAGCCAAACTCTAATTAAACTCGTGCATGCTTGCATACAAATGTTTAGATCATGTTTATACTATTTTCCCCAATTTATGTCATGTTGTGTCATCGAAATAAATTTTTGTATCATCATAGTCATTTTCTGCCTGATGAAACTCTGCACTATCTTAAGAGTCTTCTACCTCTCATCTAAGTCATTTTCAGATCAAGCACTCAACATGATAATGTTCCCCTTTGAGTCTACTTTCAAACAAGAATGAAATCACTCTATTTCATGGTGTGGTAGAGGCAGTGACCGAAACATCTCTACTATGTCAGTTTTCTATGGTCTGTCCCCAGAGTCAAGTTGACCCAGTAAATGTGATTGGTTTTCTAATTCCTCATTACAGTAGTTAGCTTAGTGAGATAACAATCCAATGACTTAGTTTCACACAATTTCATGCTCTATACAACGAGTTATAAGCCTTAGAAGTGCCCTATATCACCCAGTCCAAGTAGGAGTCCGAACTGGGTGCATTTGGAACCCAAAACCCCTACTCATAAGGCGACATATCGACCTGTCACTTTTAGAACGTGACAGGTTTGCTGTCGCGACCTGCCCTTTGCGCAGTGTTCGCTTAAATGGCTATAACTATTCCTACAGACCTCAGATTGACGAGCCACTTTTTTGTGGATTCCTTATTCAAAGGGCTTCAAGATGGTATATTCTTCATGTGTCAGATCTGCATAAGAAATCAATGAGTTATGACTTAGGAAAATGAATTGGGATGGACTGCATTTACTTTCTAAGGTCATACATCTTAGTTTTCACGTTTTTGCGTCGTTTTCTTCTCTTTCTTCTTCGTGTTGAGTTTGAACTCATTCTAGGAAGGTTCTATAAGGTCTTATCATGCATTAATCAACCTATAAATAAGTAGTAAATATTTCACATGATTCTAATTGAACTTAAGTGATTGATCATATGCTCGCTACTTGCCGATTGTCCTCTCTTTCTTGCCTTGATATCAACTTGCTAGAATAATCAAATGAAAACTTGCTAAAATTGGTTATGCATGATTTTTATTTCCTTATTTGCACCCTTGTTACTTACTAATGTGAGGTTTCCATAATCGTATTTACAAGACACTTACCATGCACTTGAGCGATTCTCACGTGCGGCACACGCATACACTCTTGCACGATAGGAAAGCCCTTTCTTGGCTTGTGGGGAACTCTCCGTCGGATATTCCTTCTGTCGACTAGTGACCCCTGACCAAGGTCTCTGTAAGTCTTCTCTGACCATGGACTCCCACATGGCCGACGAGCAGTTGTACCATGCATTTTCCCGATGTTAGTGTGCCCTCTCTATCTCTCTCCCTCGTCTTGAATTTTCTCGAAGCTATCGACAATGACACATGAAACAAGTTATTAATAGAAATAATGCAAAAGCACTGTTATACCGCCGAAATTCTCTCTTGATCATTGTTATCATAAATCTGCTCACCTTGACTTGTTATGCTTGAAATCATTATGGACATGACACTATGACACTCCGAATCAATGTTATTTGACAATCATTACTTCTTGACAATCTTATTCGTGTTACATGCTCTTGAACTCGCTCTCGATATGAGTCTCGAACTACTAGTGAACATGTCCCGTGACATAATCATACTAATGTTCGGGCATCCTGACATGACATTCTTGAACTCTTGAAAGTACTCTCTTGGACCCTTTGAGCTATTGTGGCTCCTACTGTTTTGTACTATTCTCAACTGTCTAGCGCTATAACGGGTCTTGTGACTCTACTGGACTTGAATGCATACTGTTGAGGGCATGGAGAGTGTCCGAGGGGCTCCAATCTAGTCCTAGGGCAGAGAGCCACCCGAAAATACCTGCATGGGCTATTGACGGTGTTTGGCATTGCACCGGTTCTGACTGTTCTGATTTAGCTAGACATCTTACGTTAAACTGTTACTGTTAGTCTGTTAGTTCAGACGTACAGCACTATATTGTACTGCCACTGACTATTACTGAACTGCTACTGTTCTGTTATGAACAGCTACTGCCCATGCTCTTCTATTGTACTACTACTGTTCAAATACTGTTACCTATTATCACTTGCATGAAACAAGTACTTTGCCCGTCTCGTGAAGAGCATCTTAGACCTTTCTTATTCTATTGTCTGACACGTTCCTGTCTGCATAAAATCCTGTTAGCACTTTGTCATCGATTTTATCATGCTCATGATTTAATTGTCACTTGTGCTTGCCTAGTTCTTAAAGCGTTATCACTTATATCATTGCCCACACATCGAGATGTAAATCCTACTGGGCTAGTTTGCTCATACATGCTTCTTAACATTTCAGTAGTGAAGATGAGGAGTACTGTACGCCCCGACCGCGGAATATCGAGCGGGATTACAGTTATTAAATAGTACAGAGCGGGAAATAAATAACAAGCCATTGCACAATAAATAATACCAAATAAACTTTAATTCCATTGAAAATCCTTAATTCTCCATTACATTCACTAATAACTAATCAACTTCACGAACTAACTATTTCATCAACGTATCAGAGCTAAAATTAGGGCCCAGAGTACTTTTTGAAAAACCAAACTATACATCTAACTATCTGACTCATTTCTATACAAACTACTACCACTACAACAAACTGGGCAACACTTACGGAAAGTCCGTTACGGTTTCGGTTTTCGTAAGTATATTAGTTGTTGTACTTACGGTTAGTATAACATTTATTAATATTTTAATATGATATATCCAAGGCCGTAACTACACCGTAAGCATAGGTTGTGTGCTAAACGTAAAAAATAAAAACCGTAAGTATAGACCCAAAAATTCTGGCGGTCTTCACTCACACAAATCCCGCCCTCTGAAAACAAAACCCCAAAACCTTCGAGCCCCCGAACCCATCACTCACACAAATCCCGTCCCCCATCTCCTCTCCTGCGCTTTGCCGTCCCCCATCTCCTCCCCTGCGCTTTGCCGTCCCCCATCGCTCTCTCTCTCTCTCTGTCTCTCTCTTCCCGAAGGCCGGCGACGCCTTCCTCTCCCTCCGGCGACGCACCGACGACGAACGAGGGCTCCGGCGACGCCTCATCTCCGCGGCTGCCCCCCCCCCCCCCCCCGGTGAGTCCCTCCGGCTGCCGCCTCCCTCCCCGGCCACCTTCGATCCCTCCCGGCGCCCCCATCCCTCCCTCCCCCCCCCCCCCCCCCTCCGGCAGCCCCCACCCCTCCCTCCCCGGCCCCATTCCCTCCGTCGGCCCCTATCCCTCCGGTGAGTCCCTCCGGCTGCCGGCTCCCTTCCCTCCGGCGGCCCCCCTCCCTCCCCGGCCCCCTTCGATCCCTCCGGCGGCCCCCATCCCTCCCCCCCCCCCCCACTCTCTTCTGTCGCTTACCAGACTTCTTCTTCTCTCCGATTTCACCTACTTTTTGTCCTCTCTTTTGTTAAGCTAGTCATCATTTTCCTCCGCCTTCACCTCAAATCCATATTCGTCGCCCTCATCCGACCGCCCCCTTCCCTCCATCCTCCTCTCCATCCTCTCATGTACTGATATCCTCTCTACTTTGACTCCCAGCCCCTCTTCCCCCACTGCTATTCAGCACTCCTCCTATGACCCCCTCTTCACCACCCCGTCTCACCCCCATTTTCTTCCCCCTCCGCCCTCCTCTCCTACTCTTTGTGCCGCCCCTTTCTCCACTCCGGCTACTTTCCTAGCTCCCCCTCCCTCTTTTGCCTTGCGTCCCCCTCCCGACCCCCTTGCCTCTTCCCGATCTTCCATCCGTCTTCATGCCCTCCCTCTCTTTGCCCCCCCCCCGGTTGGGTTAGATTGCTCTGACCATCGGCTATTTCATGCTTAGTAGTTGAGCCACTTCCCTAAGGTCCTTCCCTCACGCCAGGTCTGCATTTGTTCATCTTCCATGATCTTCTGTAGATTGCTCGTGCTTCCCAGGCTTCGAGGTGCAAATAAACTTAAGTCCTCTGTTTCCTCTACTCTGGAGTTATGGAGTTGCAGTTTACCTCGAGTACTTCAGCTCATCCGTACCCTCCCTTGAGTGTGCCCTTCCAACCTTTACTATGTTTTTTTTAGAATATGCATTCTGTCTTCTTTGGAATAGGCCCTCATCTCAAGTTCTTTTGAGTTTTGGCAAAGTATAAGTTCAGTTTTCTTTGTGTGATCCTACTTTTTGGTGTGGCTTTCTGTTCTTTTATCTCATAAATTTGGCAGCCTTTGTTACCACTTTATGAGCACCCATTGATTCTGTGTATGAGCCCCATTGATTCTGTGTATGCAATAGATCCTGGAAAAATGTGCTACTATCCATATGCTGAGAGGATTCCTGCTTATGCTAAATCTTCAAAATTGTTTTGGAATCTTCTATTGCCATGACTGTTCCCAAATGTTGTGTAGTTGTTGCAATGCATTCAGTTCTAAAATTAACGGAACAAAGAATTTCTTCCATTGTCTCCATAGTTCCATTCAGTAGCTTAATTTTTTCTATAAATCTTGCAGGGAACTGATTCATGTGTTGATACGTACTTTGGCCTTTGCACATATCCAGTTAGAGAGCAGCGGCATCAAATTGATTTTAGGTGGAGTATCCTACAACATAAGTAGGTTTCAAGAACTCATAATGCAATACATGCATGACTTTTCATGTAATCTTCTATGATGAGGGTTTGGATTTCTCTGAATGAAAGAGATGCATAAACAACTAATAACTTCATCTAATATCACCTCCCTGCATAGTATCATATTTATTGCACCTCCACTCAAATGTCTGACATGTGTGCTGTGAAATAGAGGCTGGTTTGGTTTAGATATAGTCTACAATGCTTGTCATTTCTGATCTTGGTAATCTCTTGCTATTCTCTGATCTTGGTAATCTTGCTGCTGCCATTTTCTTGTTTTATCTTGCTACAACTGCAACTAGTATGTATGACTTATAAGAATGATCATTATACATGTAGAAATCTTTGGGGATTTAAATCTGTTTTTTGTAATTTATTTTTTGTCAATGAGTATATGATGAGATTTTTTTTTGTTAGAGTAAAGTAATCATTACGAAAATGGATTGGAGTTGGATGGACAAGCCAAAGCACTCAAAGGAATATCTAGATGGAGTGGACTTGTTCATTGATTTTGCATGTGGGTATTCTGATATGTTGTCAACTATCAAGTGCCCTTGTGTTCATTGTGCATGTGTGTAAATGGGACAAGAACGTAGTTAGGGAACATTTATACTTCAATGGAGTCATCAAAGACAAAAAGTTTTGGGAGTTTCATGGGCCTAATTCATCTTGCAGTAGGCCGACATCCCTAGATTCTGCCTGTGAAGATGTCTCAAAGGATGGTGGTATGCGTTCAATGTTGCGAGATGTATTTGGCTTGGAAAATAAATATACATGGAAAACATCTCTGCCAATCAGAATAAAGGGGACAATGGTACATTCGAAAATCTACAGGAAGATGTTGAACAACCATTGTATCCAGGATGCAAGACTTTCAACAAACTATCATTTATAATCCGATTGTTCAACATAAAATGTATGGGTAAAATGAGTAACAAATCCTTCAACATGCTATTGAAGTTGTTGAAAGAAGCTCTTCCAGAAGGTGAGGTATTGCCAAGTACATTTTATGAATTGAAAAAAATCATTAGTAAGTTGGGATACAGTTATCATAGAATTGATGCATGCCCAAATGATTGCATTTTATATTGGAAAGACTATGAGTCTCATGAGCAATGTCCCAAATGTGGAGAATCTAGATGGACTACAAGGGAAAAGAGTGGGTATAAAAAAAAAGATAGCCAAGAAGGTTCTTCGGCACTTTCCCTTAATTCCAAGGTTGAAAAGATTATATATGTGTAGCAAATTTTCAGCAAACATGAGATGGCATAGCGATGAGCGGCAAGAAGATGGTATATTGAGACATCCAGCTGATTCCCCTTGTTGGAAAGCTTTAGATGCCATAGATGAGTTTGGTTTAGAATCTCGCAATGTACGTTTAGGTTTGGCAAGTGATGGTTTCAATCCTTTTGGAACAATGAGTACGAGTCATAGTACATGGCCTGTGGTATTGACACCATACAACCTACCTCCATGGCAGTGTATGAAGCCACAAAATATTTTTGTATCTTTAATCATTCCTGGCCCTAATGGACCTGGAAATGATATTGATGTGTATCTTCAACCACTAGTAGAGGAATTGCAAATACTATGGCATGGAGTTGAAACATATGATGCTTCTAAAGGTGAAACCTTTTGTATGCGTGCTGCATTACTGTGGACCATTAATGATTTTCCTGCATATGCTTATCTGTCTGGTTGGAGCACCAAGGGTCGACTAGCTTGTCCTACATGTAATGTAGAGACAAGTTCACAATGGTTGAAAGCAAGTGGGAAGTTCTGTTACACAAATCATCGTCGATGGCTGAAACATGATCACAAATTTCGTTCTTTAAAACGGCGGTTTGATGGAAAAGAAGAACTGAGAAGTAGACCAATTTCATTATCTGGGAGTGATATATTGGAGCAGTTACATGGACTGACGTTTAATTTTGGCAAGGTTCCTAAAACGAAAAAAAGGTAAAGGGAAACATAAGGAAGACACATCTATGAGTAATGTTGAAGGTTCTACCAACTATTTATCATGGAAGAAAAAAACATCTTTTTTGAATTGCCATATTGGAAGTTGTTACTTCTCCGACATAATCTTGATGTAATGCATATTGAAAAAAATATTTGTGATAGTATTCTTGGTACTCTTTTGGACATTGATGGAAAAAGTAAGGATGGCTTGAAAGCTCGTAATGATCTACAATTTGGGTATAAGGACTGCACTTCAGCCACAAACTTTGAGCTCGAATAGATTGTTGTTGCCGCCTGCCATGTTTACATTGAGCAACATTGAGAGACAAACCATTTGTAAAGTCTTTAAAAATGTGAAAGTTCCAGATGGTTATGCATCTAACATATCAAGGCATGTGAACCCCAACGATCGCAAGAAGATTTGGGGTTTGAAGAGTCACGATTGTCATGTGCTCATCCAACAATTACTTCCTGTGGCAATGAGGGGAGTGGCACAAAAGGAATTGAGGTCTGTAATTATTGATCTTTGCAATTTTTTTCACAAGTATGTTCAAAGACATCATCTTCAAATGATTTCTATACTCTACGGCAAGAAGTTGCAAACATTTTGTGTCGCTTGGAGATGATTTTCCTACCAAGTTTCTTTGATATCATGGTACATCTTCTCATCCACTTACCTGATGAAGCAAGAGTTGCTGGCCCTGTACATTATAGGTGGATGTACCCCATTGAAAGGTATGTGTGTAGCCTAAATTTATAAAATATTTATTGCTATTAATAATCTGATTTCTGTCTAATATTAATTTGTTAGGTTTCTGGTGAGACTTAAGTCCTATGTTCGAAATAGGGCATGCCCAGAAGGTTCAATGGCCGAAGGCTATATCGCGGAGGAGACACTTACATTTGCTGCTAGGTATTTAGATGATGATGTTCAGACATGGCTTAATCAACCCTTAAGAAATGAAGATGATGGTAACATTCCAATTGAAAAGGGATGGGAGATTTTTCTGAAGGAGGCCGACCTTTAGGCGCCGGCACCAATTGTTATCTAAGTGATGAAGAGTTGAACCAAGCTCATCAATATGTCTTGTTCAATTGTGAGGCAATTGCTCCTTTTATTGAGTAAGTAAGATGATCACTTGTATATTATATGTTTCCCTAATTGATAGTCTTTATATGTATATCTCATAACAAGTGTTTTATATAGTATGCACCTTGCTTTTATACGGAGTGGAAGACCACAATCAACAGAAATGGAGATCGAGAGGTGTCATACATTAGAATTTCGGCAATGGTTTAAATTTAAAGTGAGTGATGTAGACCATTCTCATTTTACTTATGGTTTTCACCCACGTGTATTCATTTTCGTGATGATAACCCACATGCATCATGTTATGTAGGTTGACACTTTGCAAGCACAATGTGGAGATGGGTTGGATAGAAATGTGCGTTGCATAAAGGATCGACCAATAAATATGGTGAAGAAGTTTGACTCTTGTTTAGTAAATGGGTTTCGCTTTCAAACTCAACATGTGGAACGACATAGGGTCACACAAAATAGTGGAGTTGTCATGTCTGCAAAAACCTCAAGTTTCTCAAGTTCAAAAGATAAATCTCCTATTCGAGGGCAAGTGACATATTACGGCATTTTAGATGAAATTCTGGAGTTGAACTATTATGGTACCAGAACAGTGTTGCTCTTCAAATGTGACTGGGTGGATATTCAGCGAGGAGTGAGAGAAGAACAAGACTTCACAATGGTCAACTTTAAATATAAGTTACGTACCACTGAGCCATATGTTTTAGCCTCTCAAGTGGAGCAAGTATGGTACATAGATGATCCAAAAGAGCAAGGATGGTGTGTGGTGAGGAAGACAAAGCCAAGAAATTATTTTGATTTGCAAATTGAGGAGAGCATTGAGAATGATGTAGAAAACAAAATACTGGGCATTCATGATGTTGATAGTGATAATTTAGATGATATCCATGTTACATGGGAAAGGGTGGGAATTGATGGGCAAGAGATTTTTATTTGAAATGTTTTTGTATAGATATTTTTTTTTTTACAATTCTGGTGATGATATTGAGTGTGGTATGCTTTCAGTGGGACAAAGGATAGAATCAGCCAATGGGGAACTTTGTAAGTGGTTTTTTGGGCTTCTCATGTTGTAAGTGGTCTCCATAACTCCTCATTCTTTTTTGTCTTTGTTAGGTTGACAGTTGGTGTCATTTTGTACTGTCATTGATCTCCTTTGTGCATTTTTATTTTAATTTGTGTTGTTGTATCTGGTGTGTTCTTGTCAAAGGGTCTTTACTGTCATGTTTTCTTGGAGATTTTTATTTAACTTTAAAAAGTGTGCACTGTCACCTCAACTTTACTGTCATTATTATGGAACCTGGGGTGTTGAGATTTTTATTTTTTTGTATATGCTTTCAGTATTATTTAACTTGATCTTAACCATTCTTCAAATTTGATCTCAATTTCAGATATTGCTGATAAAGAGACATGTAAGTCTTATTTCTGTCTTCATTTTAATGTTGAGAAAGAGGATTAAATTGTGTCTATAATATTCAGTATTATATTGTTTGCATGTAACAGGGGAGAAAAAGAAGTGTGACTATGTAGGTGAGTCTGATAAAAGTCAGGCTGTAATGAAGACGAGCAAGCCTTCTGGCCCTATTGCAAGTGCAGATATTTTGAAGGCAAAGAAGAAAGACTTGTCAGAATGTTATGGGGTTTCTCAAGCAGATGGAGAAAGCCAAGAAACTGGCGGAACTGGAGCATCTGAAAATTGGATACAAATACCTTCCAACACATATTGAGTGAGTTTCTAATTTTTTTTTTTTTAACTTGAAGCCTTCCATTATAATTGATATAATTTCTAACAATAAATGGAATTGTAGTTATCTATGGAGTATTCTGTCAGCTGAGCATTTGAAAAGTTTGATTGTTGGGATTGCTTATGGTTTCCATATTATAAGTCCAATGCTTCTCAACGGAAAAAGATGTTGACATGGGTCAAAGATAAAGAGGTATTTTTAAAGAAGTACTCATTCGTGCCGATATGCATGTGGTAAGTTAAAAAAAAATAGCATGAGGAAGTTGTTAAAAAAAATAGGCCTTATAATTTTGTTGTTATGTAGGGGCATTGGAGCCTTGTAATATTGTGTCATGAGGAAGAAGATGATTTGCCATTCATCATGCTTCTTGATTCTCTCCATAGTATTGACCCAACAAAACTTGTTCGGCCAATTCAAAGGTTAGTGTTACATTAGTTCTATGATTCATAGGTAATATATTGGCGACCTATCTCTAATATATTGATTCTTTTTTTTTAGATTTTTGAAGGACATATATGCTACAAAGAACAAGGCAGTGATTGCTGATGCAATGTGTTCTATAGATATTTCAATTCCATCGGTAAATGATTAGAGACATATATGCTACATGATCATGATATATTTTATTTCTACCACTTGTTTATGTCTTTTTTTTTTCATAGGTTCCACAACAAACCAATGGCACTGAGTGTGGGTTTTTTGTATTATACTTCATCTACCACTTCATACAAAATGATCCACCCACATTTTCCTTGGATGATTACCCATCATTTGTGAGTTATGCTCCTCTTTCAAATTACATGTCTTGTTTTTTCATCCAACATACTAATTTCCTGTAATGTTTTCAGCTTACATGTGATTGGTTCAGTAGAGCAGAATTTGAGAAATTTGTGCATGACTTGATCATAAGAAAATAGAGGTGCAAGAGGTGGTGGTGGAAGTTTCTAAAAAGAAGCACAGAGGATCAACAAAACTAAGTTCTGTGCATGGTTTAGATAATGGTAAACGAATTGTTGTCCAGATAAATGAACTTGGACAACCAGTTGGAGAGGGTGGCCATTCTTTGAAATTATTTTTAGGAACAATTGCCCGTCTTGGTGATAAAATGCCAATTGATGCTCCAACTTGGAGGGCAATGTCTGCCACCCATAAGGATGATGTGTGGGAGTATGTCCAGGTGATTTCTAGAATACATATGTTACTTTTCTATGTTCAATCTATTACATATTAATTATATGAGTATGTATTGTAGAGAAAATATGATATTCCAGCATATTTGAAAGAGTGGGTGATGAAGGACTTGGATCAAAAGTGGAGGTCTTGGAAATATGAATTGAGAAACAAATACTTCAACCCAACTTTGAAGCAAAATGAACAACAAATACCACCTGATCCAAGAGTTAATGCGGAACAATGGGCAAGAGTTGTTCAAACATGGTCTTCTAATAGTTGGAAGGTAAAATGCTTAAAATGTTTTTCTTATAGAAGGTTTTTTTTTTTTTGCTGAAGACATGTTCATCATATTTTTTTGCTAAGAGTTATGTCTGTGCTTTATAGAGGTATAGTGACATAAACAAGAAAAGTAAAAGTCATCATAAGTATTTTCATTGTGCTGGGACAAAGAGCTTTGCAGACATCAATGAGGAGGAGGTAATCCCTGTTTTTTTCTTAAGTTTTATGTCTGTACTTTCTGTTCTCATTTTTTTCTAACACTTATTTCATAGATTCTCATTTTTTTTGTTCTACAATTTGTCTTCTAGTATGTAAAAAACGGAGTGAAACTTGATCGCGGAGACCTGTTTATAAGGACCCGTGTGAAAAAAAGTGGGCAACCTGTTAATGAAGAGACTGCTGCCATGATTGTATGACATAGATTGTTGTTTTCCAATTTTATGTTATGTCCACTATGTGTTTATTTCATTAATACTATATATGTGTTTATTGTAGACAAAACTTCAAGAAGTAAAAATCACACAACCATCATCATCCTCAAGTTCATCAATTGCAAGTGCAGATGATATTTACTCACAAGTATTTGGGAAAGAAAGGCCTGGCCGAGTACGTGGAGTGGGCACAGGCCGACACCAACAAGTTTGTGGGGTACTTCAAGCCAATGCCAAGCCCAATTAAGAGCAGAAAATGCTCAACTCAATGCTATGGTTAAAGAATTGGCAGAGAGATTGGGTAAAGTTGAGTCTATCGTTGTTGAGGTAATTCTAAAATGTTTTCATTTCATCCATGTAAATGTGATTAGCAAGTACTTTAGATGGATTTGCATAATACATTTCAAATTTCTCAAGAATGCCTTCTGTCCCTGCTTACTTTTTGTCTTATGATTATTAACTTTTGGAATGAATAATCTCTTCACTGCCTGACTTCTATTTTATGTTATCTACCTATATTACTCTTTCCCCCATTTAGATGAAGTAGCAGTTGCCTAAGTTTCTCCTGAAGTGGCTCGGGGTGGGTGGTGGTTAGATAGTCTGAGCATGTCTTTGGATCTTTATTGGTTCTGTCCTCGGTGGCTAGGTAGTCTGAGCATGTCTTCTGATAGGCAGGAAAGTTTCTAGGCTTCAGGGTGGTCCGACCCAACTTGGGAAACTAAGTGGATGCCTGGTCAACAATGGTCTCATGTTACAATCAATATTACAAATTAGGAATAAGACCATAAGATATTTAATAATAGGTTCTGACTGGTTACAGTCCAGGAATCAGTGACAGTTTTGTTTTTTCCTGATTAACTCTTGGATCAGGTGGTAGATTACCTGATTACCTGATTATTCTGATGTTTATGAAGTCTTGTTTGTGAAATATTTTTTTTCTTACTAGTCTTCTTCTGTCTTGATAGTCAAAACAGGTAGAAGTACTCCCATATGGAAAGATGCGTGCAATCATCTGCAAGTGTAATAGAACCTAAAGGAAAAGAGGTAAATATGTTCATATCTCATTATGTTCTATATTCTCATTAGAAACTCAATTGTGTCTTGATGTGTGATCTATATAATGAATTGAATAACAGAGTTTGATGTTGGGCAAGAAAGTGAAGTTGTGTGACATGACAGGACAGCCGGTAGCCAATGCCATAATCATGTCGTTAGATAAATCTAAGATGGTTATGGGTAAGAGTTTGGCGAGGAGTATTATGAGGTAGCTATTTTGTTTGCTTACAAACCCAATGCACCTCTATTTGTCAAAGATAATGAACGAAAAACGTCCAAGATGCTGTTGGAAGTCACATTGTGTGGTTCAGAGACTTTGTAAGTTTATGACACCTGAAGTTTTATTTTACAGAATTATTTTGGAAATATATGAACTTGTTTATATGTATACTAATTGAATGATTTTTATTTTGCAGGTTGAGTTAGATGAGACTTGAAGTTTTTATTGTGACAACAGAACAGCTCTCCTCCCTTGAGAACTTTCTCCACTTTTACATTATGAAACAATTATGGTCATTGGATTTATGTTATGACCAAAACAATTATGATTGTCTTATCCTCAGGACAAACAATGGTGTATGTGATGTTTAAATTTTATGTTGTACATTTGTAATGTGATATAAATCAGTGCTATATGCACTAGTTTTGGCGGTGTAATTATGTGAATATTTCTTTTTAAACAGTAAGTTGTGTAATGTAAATGCAAGTTGTGGGTTATGTGTGTGGATTGTGTATGTAAATCTGCAGGTTGTGTGCTATGTGTGTGGATTTGTGTTAAAATGCAGGTTGTGTGCTATGTGTGTGGATGTATGTTAATATGTAGGTATATTTTTAGTCAAATTATGGATTATATATGTTTGTACTGGGAGTTTTCTTACGGTTCAGAGGTGCGTAACTACAGATAATAGCTACGGTTTCTAACGTAGTGATTAATTTTCGTATGTCATCTTCTATTTGGATATTTCTTACGGTCTTTCATATGTATACTTACGCTTTATAAAAGTAGGCCAAGTCTATATTATTACGGTTTATAAAAATGTATTTATTACGTATTATTAACCGTAAGTAGGCTATAGCCACGCTTGCTGTACTTACGAAAATGAACCGTAGGAGTTTCGTAAGTATAGGTCTGTTCTTACGTTTTGACACTTACACTTACGCTTTTTCGACATAAGTGTTGCCCAGTTTTGTTGTAGTGTACTAAATCACGGGTTGCTGAAAATGGTCACTCTTGAGCATCCTCCTCAGTCCCATCTCTCGTGAGTGTGGTATTCATCCGACTCACCTGAACACCTTAAATAATATACAAGATGAGCGAATAACACCCAGTAGGAACTTAATTCTCCTGAACACAAGCATGCTTTAAATATAATGTTTTAAGGCAGAGTATCTAGAGAGAATAGTCATGTAGACAGTAACGATAACGAGAGAACAATAACATCTGGCACATGGAAATAGCACAACGAAACGATAATAGAATGGCCATGTAACGATATAGCATGTAAATTGTACAACAGTGCACTATTAACGATAACGATTGCACTTGTATAGATAGCACTTTGATTGTCATAGATTAATCTTGATAGTATAATGGCGTTGGATGCATGCCGTGCACATCCTTGATCATTTTAACTCCCATGGGCACTAGCATTTTTCGGGCCTCCCCCAGGACCAGATCGGCCCCATTGCGCTGGCATTAGTCATTTCTTTATCTTAGACAATCACACGATTGGCCAATAGAGTACCAAGAAAAGATAAGAGCATTAGACGAATAGATGAGAGTGTAGAGAGAACGTGAACAGACGAGAGTAAAGAGACTTGTAGATGAGATAGGGACAATGTCGTAAAATCACGATAAACGACGATAGTCCCAGTTGCACGACACACTCTCGTGGGTCGCAGTCTGTAGAAGTCACCACCGCCCACTAGCCGTGCTATGAAACAGGCTAGATGGTCCGGCGTGATCACAAGATAAGGAGAGAACAACACTAAGGCCATGGATCGTACTGATCCCTAAGGGTATAACAGTTTTGGGGTAAACCAGCTTGTCGCAATGGACGTATGCCAAGCCAAGAGACTTACGGAGGCCTTGACAAGAGTCCCTGGTTCAATCGAGAGTATTCCCGATGGAGAGGTGGTCCAGTCAAGAGAAGTGTGTAAACGAGTGTCTGTCATGCCTCGAGTGCTCGAAGGCCGAGGGAAGCGATCACGGTATTCAAATCACGCGATTAAATCAAAGACAGTGTAAATAATTAAATAGGTAATTTAGTAATTTATTTCACTAAATTATCAGATACATTATTGAGTGACTTAATAAAATTTAATGATAACCACGATGTTAAGTGTGTGCAAGTGTAAGAAATCAAGAGAACATAAAAGATCGTGCACATAGCTTTTAAATTAATTGAATTCATAATTTATTACCCATTATAATTATTCAAGTCAAAATATTCATAACAGTGTTTAATTAAGGCTACACATGGTAAACTAGCAATTAGAGTAGGGGTATATGTGCAAAATTAGGTTCTGGCCATGATAGTCAGGTCGCGACGCACAGAAGTGTCGCAATCAGGTCGCGACGCTACTGACTGGCGCGATTAGGGAAATCAGGTCGCAACCCGCAGGTGTGTCACGTTAAGGCCATCGCGACGCCCTTGCACGGCGCATTCTGTCGAACCGGCACTGGGGTGAACCAGGGCAGATTGCGACATGTCGACCCGTCGCGATCAGATCGCGGCGGACCCCAGTGTCGCGACCCCCTCTGATATCGCGACGTATCGGGCCGTCGCGACATCAGACGTGGCCCGAACCCAGAAAAGAGCTTTTGCCCTTTTTCCAGGTGGGTCCCCATCCATCTCACATCAAAATCGATATAAAATCACACACGGCTCCAAAATTCATGAATCAATTTTAAACGATTCTAAACATGAAGATCTATCAATGGTCAGATGAATTAGGAAATAGTCAGAGACTAGGTTATTTTCATTAACCTAAACATGCATAGGTCAAGAACAACGATTTAATTCGCCATGGATATAAAATGATAATTAGGGCAAATAGGGCGTATGAGAGCTAACAAGATGTAGTATTTATGAGATTTATTTCATGGCATTCAATCGAGTATAAGTAGGATTGAAGGCAAACTATAGGGTTCAGGTACATGATAAAGCAGGATTTAAACATTTAATTCACCCTAATGGACGGATGAAATAGAGCGAAATGAGAGGGCTTTTGAAAAGGATCATGAAGTCTACCTAGGGTAATTTTTATACGAATTTAGCTTGAAGATTACCTACCTTTTGTTGAAGCACAGAAAACCCTAGTTTGGTGACAAAAAATGAAGAAGGAAAGCCAAGCTCCAGCCCTTCTCCTCCAAGCTCCACGTCCAAAATCGCCTCCCCTTCGTCTCCCAAGGCTCTAGACACGATCTAGGGTTTGGTGGGGGCGAATTGGTGGTTTTGATGGCTAATAGAGTCCTAAATGCCTAAAACTCCTCTTTTCTCTTCCAACTCCGAAAATTGATAATTATCTCTTATTTTCCTATCAATTATCCACCTAAAAGGGCAGAGAGAAGACCTAAATTCGTGGCCCAAGGTTTAGGATGGGATATGGGCTCTTATCTTGGATAATTATGGGTTATTTAGTATTATCTTAACCATTTACTATTTATTTAATTATTTATATCCGAAATTGGGATAATTACTTCCCATCCCATGATGGGCTTCTCACAATTAGGCCCATTGTTTTGTATTTGAGCCATTTACTCCGTGTTTTTTTCATCCTGCTGCCCTAGAGAAGCAGCAACCAATTTAGCTTCGAAGGGGAGGGGGTTTCTCTGCTCTTTAGAGGAGCCCCCTTCCCCCCCCCCCCCCCAAGCCTCGGTCATCGTCCGTGGAAGGTCCTCCCTCCAGCGGATGGCCGTTTTGTTCTTCCACATTGGTGGGAGCTTTGTTCCTCCGTCAAGGGATCTGCTTCTCTCTGGCGGAGAGTATCTTCCTCTAATGGTTTGTGTCTTTTGGTACTGGTATCAGGCGTTCCAGTGAAGCGCTTGTTGGAGTCGACGTTTGCCACTCCCGTCCAGCCTCCTTGTCTCGTTAGTGTTTCCAACGAGCTCTCACTCACGGTCCCCTGTTTGAGATCTGCAGTCGAAGGCCCGTTCCACCTCCTTTTGGTTAAGGTGAGCTCCTCCTGCGATTTTCAGTCATGTTGCGGGTTTACCTCCTCATGTCGGCCCTCCATCGACGTTCGCCGACGGGTTTCTCCGGCAGCCCAATGCGCTTCCGACTTGTGCTGCTTATCTCCCATGTTTGCTATGTTGTTTGCACCCATGTATTCCCCTTGCCTGACCGGAGTTTGGGTGTTCCCCCTAGTTGGCTTGCCGTCGACGTCGTCCATCTGCCATCCATTTATTTGTCCTCTGGTCTCTCCATTGGGTTGGGGTT
The DNA here is from genome assembly GCA_014218235.1 of Colocasia esculenta. Lineage (NCBI taxonomy): Eukaryota > Viridiplantae > Streptophyta > Magnoliopsida > Alismatales > Araceae > Colocasia > Colocasia esculenta. The sequence continues at coordinate 10,295,939 of CM024758.1, read as the reverse complement.
TGGTTTGTTGTATTTGGACTTTCGGTCCTGAGGTGGCGTGGTTGATGAGTCTTCCCATCATAGTCTTCTTCTTGCAGAGACCTGCTCTTTTTGGTGTCTTATGTACCTCTTTTCTTATGAATGAAGAAACGTCTCCCATTGTCAAAAAAAAGAGCCATTTACACAACCCATTAGGGTTTTAACTTAATGGGCTTGATTTAATTCCCTTTTATTTCACTTATTTTTCATTTATTCTAATTAAATCTATTTATCTCATTTATTAAAGAAAAATTTTATTTTATTTTATTTAAGATTTAAAAATTGAGGTTGCTACAAGTACGTTTGATGATGGGACTTATGCGTCGAGCGTGACATACACCATAGAGAGTCATTGTTTAGTTAGTTAGTGAGAGATTAGTCATTATTGTAATCTTGTCTTTCTTTGAGAGATAGATTAGACTAGTAGTAGAGAGTTGTTCTTATTTTGACATTGGAGATTGTAATAATTGCTTATGATGAGTAAAAGAGTTTGATTATTGAATTATGGGCCCTATCGATATTAGTCATTTGCTTATGGCTTCTGAAAGCTTGCTTGTCCGTCGCATTCCCGATTAAATTCTGCTGCTAAAATCGGAGGCGTGACACCCTTACTTCCTTTTCAGGTAAAGGAGAGCAAGTAAGTTCTCGTCCCTTGTTTGAGATTGATCCATGTGGTAGTGGAGGCAAACATGTACCACCAGCAACATGAGCTTTTTGTTGTGCATCTAAGTGTATGTCCTAGGCTGTTGTGCTTTCTTTTTGGGTTTGAGTTCATGTACTGAGACAATGTAAACTTCATGTAAGCATGTATGAGATTCTATAAATATTTGTATCTTTATGCATATTTAACTATCTGGACACATGTAATGGTATCCCTTGCAAGTCTTTGTAGCTCACAAGATGCGAAGTCGGGTCGGATCCTTAATAGGGTTTGGACAGTGAGGACTGCCATAGTTGGTATCAAAGCATCTTCAGTTAAAATGTAGAAAGACAAGAAGATTTCAATGGTCTCAGAACATTATTTAAGCCCACTACTGGTAGTTGGTCTGGAATTTTCTTATGAGATTATTATTGTATTGTGTGGATTGGATGATGTTTGTTTATGATAGAGTTTTAGGTGAGACTTGTACCCCCATCTGCACCAGTACCTCCAGTGTTAGTTGCACTGGTACCACCAATTTCTCCACTACCAGTCACGCCAGCTGTACCAACAACCCCAGCTGCACCACTAGGGGTGTTCACGAGTTGGTTCAGCCCGGTTCAGGGTTGAACTGGGCCTAACCGACCACCAAACCAAACCAAACTGAATGTTTTGGACCACCCTAAATTGGGCCGAACCTGTTGACTAGGTTGCAAGCCCAGAGGCGGGGGTGAATTGATTGCTTAAAATAATTCTTGAAATTTTCTTGTTAAAAATAACTTCAAATAGAAACACTAAACACAGGTGTTAGAGTTAGTGAGCAGCGGAATAAGATAAAAACAATCACACAACACAAGAGAGTTTTATCCTGGTTCGACCTTTCCAAATGGAAGTCTTACGTTCAGTCCCCAAACAAACTATTGAGATTTCACTAACCAAGGGTACAGTCCCCCTTATGTACACTTACACCACTAGACACAAGCTGGTCTTCTCTTCAAACCCGAAGAGGCAGTACAACCACCTATAGCAACAGGTCTTCCCTTCAACAAGGGGAACAAACCACCTACCCACAGCATGTCTTCTCTTCACACAGGAAGAAGCAGTACAACCACTTGTAGCAACAAGTCTTCTCTTCAACAAGGGGAACAAAACATCTACCCACAGCAAGTCTTCTCTTCGCACAGGAAGAGGAACACTTTGAAAGAGAGCTGAAGGGATGACCCCTAGATCAATCTTATACAACAAGGTCTTGCTTGATCTGAAGCGTGAATTGAGAGAGAAAAGAATGGAGCTATAATGATTCTCTCTCAAAAACAACAATCTCTCAAAAGAAAAATCGAAGTGAAGCTTCAAGAGAGCTCTGAGTAGATGGACTTAGAGTGAGGGCGCACTGCTCTTCTAATAGTTGTGAAGGCTTGTGTGTATCTGTGTGTGTTGCTTGTTCTTCTTCTTCTTCACAGCCATCATCTTCTTATAAGCACTTCTTCTTTCTTCAGATGTGTCCATTGAAGTAACTGTTGTCTCTCATTTCTTGATGATTGTTTCCATGCAGTCGTAGCAAGTCTTACGTTGTAGAAACATGTGACTACCTGAAATCTGCAGGCATTAAATGCTAACAGAGAGAGAGCTGTCTTCAGTGACAGTCAACGTTCTGAGTAAGTGTAGAAAGATGTTATACATAAATAGATATGTCTATTATATCACCATATAAAGCATAAGAAGACTTGGCATAAAAATAGCAGTCAATCAAAAAGTCATACTGCATAGGAACTATATCCAGCAACAGACTATGTATGTGAAGATAATTTTAAATGTTTATGTATAAGAGATATTCAACAGATGGCAGAGATTTGAAATTCACAGTTTCAAACACTAAGGTTTAGAACAAGTCTATCAATAGTTTAATCATAATATCAAAGATTGTTCAGAGATATCTTTGATCAGAAGATATGCAACGATCAAATGATTTCTTCAAGGATAATGGCTTGATATAGAATGATATTGAAAACAATGGTCATATCAATAAAGTTTATTCATAATGTCACGCCCCGATATTTAGTAGCGGAATAAATACCGGGAAACGTGAATGATACAAATAGACGTATCACAGTTGAGTAACACAGAGTCACAATTAAATATATTAACACACTTGAGACTATAAATCATCAACAAATGTACTCTTTATTTCATTTCTGTTCACTAATTTAAAACCTACATCAAAAGAACCAACTAAAGGGTCCATTATTCCAAATGAAAATGTTTACTATTACATAGACTACTCAAATATCTCTTCATAAACGTTATCTCCTCATATGACGGGTGCTCATCACTCTTTCCCTGCCCCATCGGACTCCTCTGGTTCCTCATCACTACCTGAAAAGGACAGGATGATAGGGGTGAGCGAACTAGCTCAGTAGGATTTACAATCTCAATATTGTGCGGACACTAATATACATGATTAACATTTTAAATAGGCAGGTATGACATGTACATGATGCCAATGCATGCTTTTCTAACAAGTTAAATAGCTGAATAGAACGGATATCATATCAAGTCAAATATCAGTTGCATATACTATGGACAGGTATTTCAAGATTAGAATCGTATCAAAAGAAATTGGCCATATTCATACAGATATCACATATCACGTGATCAGACGTATCATACCAAACTTATCATATCAGACTATCATATCATATATCAAATGAAGGCACATTCTCACAAATCTTGCATATCAAATTGTGTCATGCCAAGCACCAAAAGTCCATACTCTCGCGGTTAATAAGTACGTTGGGGCGCTCCTCCCCAATGTAGACGGCGTTTTCCGTTCCTTTGTTAGGGGGATGGAGAAAAACGGCCCACAAAGAGGGGGATATGGAGTGGAAAGAGGAAAATAAAATAAAATAAAAGATCGTGATCTCCAGGTACGCGAGGGTACCAAATGGAAGATGCACGGCGAGGGGTGCGAGTGGAAGAGTGATCGCGAGAAATACCTGTTGGAGCGTGGGAGATTGCATGGGGGTGTGGGTTCCTCTTCCTCTACGAGCACGGCCGGCCGTGGTAGAGGGCGTTTTCTACGTTTTGATTACCCTGACAAAATAGACAGAGAAAAATAAAGAAAGTGGGGATTAGCCACGTGCAGTATACAATTCATAAAAATAAAGAATAAATGAAATAAAGGGCATAGAGAAAAACTTACCGCGTGGTGGCTTTTAAACCACTAAAAGGTAGGTGTGTGTGTGTGTGTGTATGCATGCATGTGTGTGTATGTAAAAGGAAGTAAGAGGAGCCACGTGGGGCCGGAAGATGTAAATAGATAATCAAGGGGAGGGGGTGCTTCCCAAAATGTTGGATGGCGTGGTGGCCGCTGCCGATTGGACGGATGGAAAGGAGGAAGAACACTCTCGCCCCGCTCCAATGCACGTGGACGGGATAGCTCGGGCGGCGTGGCGGGAATCCGGCAGGGCTTCGCCGCAGTGAATGTGCCCCTTTTACAAATGACCCTCGGGGGTCTATTTATAGGCAACACAGGTTCAAATCGCGTTGGGTACAGCGGACGCGACTTTCAGAGTGAATCGCGTCCGAACGGCAGGCTGCGATTCCAAAAGTCAATTTGATTTGACAGTGGATGATGATTACGGCCTGCAACCGTCTTCAGAATCGCATCGGGATAGTACACCACGTCCTTGAAGCACCGCATAGTCGCATCGGGGATGGCCGCCGCGTTCTTGAAACGTGGCGACCTACCCCGCCGCGACTTCAATTTTGCACATGGGCTCATAAATGCGACAGTCCTGGCCGCAGGGTTAGGTTTTGACTTTAAAACCGCGGCGGCACAGGCAAACGCGATTCAGAGAGTTCTCGGGACTTGGAGTATGGGCACGGTCCGACGCATCTCTGATTTGAAACGCGTCGGCACAGAACGACGTAATAAAGCATTTCCATATTTTATTTATAAAAACATGCCAAAACTGACATTAGAATCGCGTCGCCTATGGCAGACGCGTTCATGAAGTGGCAATGGGCAGTCTTCGTAAATAAAATAAACAAATTCCTTGTCACGTCGCAGAATGCCGCCGCGATAAGGATCCTTTGGCCTTGTCGCATCCCGCATGCCTAGCGTGACAATGAGAATCACTGGAATCGCGTCCACCATGCCGGACGTGTTTCAGAATGCGTCCCCCAGACTCGTCGCGACTTCATGAATGTGCCCCGAAGACCCGTCGCGACTTGAAATGAATGCCTATAATCCCCGAGGGGCCCTGAAAATGAAGGGGAAGCACCGGGGAAGAATGGGTGAGATCCAAAAATATTGGGAAAAACACTCTTGCCAGGCAAAAAGAGGGCCATTTTTGGCATTATGGCGCAATATAAAATTTGCCCGCGGTGGAGTCAAAATCGCGTGTCTACAACCAGGACCAGACCGAGCCCCTATTGCACAGGCATTAGTCAAATGGACCGAAGTCCTACGTTGTGCCGAATAAACATATACATATTATGGCGACTGAATTTCAATAACAAGCTCATGGTAATATGGACTTGATCATTAACAAAGTCAAGGTACGACGAAAGCTCAAGAGATCAATTGGACAGTATGACGACATATATTATGTTTCATAATTCATTAATATCTTAACAAAGGATGACTATTGATAGATCGTACACGGAACAAGTGCTCTCTATCTCCAGGGTACTTCATGGTACAACCAGCTCGGTCTCTATGAGGGAATCCATAGAGTACGGAGACTTACGGAGGTCTTAAGGAAAAGATCGCTAGTCTGCCAATACGGAATGACCGGCAGAGAGCTCCCAATTCCCCAAGAAGGGTGTGCCTAATCGTGCAAATGTGTAAGTGACGTGTCACGGATCTTTCCTAAACTTGTATGCAATTTATGAACAAATAATTGAAACATCGGAAACTATATAACTAAGGAAAACTCACATGCAATCATGATAGAAAACATAACTAACAAGTCCACGCTAATATGTGTTCATCCCCACATTCATATCATATTCCTTATCATATCAATTTCATAACAAGCTAGATCACAGATAATAATCAACGAGCATAAGATCAATCACACATTAGAATCATATTCATGTCACTACGTTTTCAAGTTGATTGATTATTTTTAGGCCAATGCACACTATATAACTGTATGTAACATGTTTATAGACCAAGTGAACTAACATGCTAACTGGCTGGCTAAAAAGTACAGTCTCAGGTCGGTCTATGAATCGCGTCCTACACAGTGGACATTTTCAAAACACAGTGTATAGATAAACAAGCTAACTGTGAAGAAAAACAAATCGCGTCGGCCTACCTGGCCGCGTTTTGACTTGATTTTGACTTGAATCACGTCGGGGGATCCCGACGCGTTCATGAAAATTCATTTAATAATCAATGGGTGGGAAAACTTGCTGAATCGCGTCAGGGAATCCGCTGCGGTTCAGACATGCACAGACTCCCATGCGGCACAAAGTCTCACGCAAGTCGTTGACTGGTCAGCGCAAGAATCGCGTCGTATCAGGCTGACTTTTCACATAATCACGTCAGCCAAGGCCAACGCGATACCAGACGCTGGAATCGCATCGTCTGGACTGGATGCGATTCCAAGCTCAACCAGTAAACGCAGAAATCAGACAGCGACTCTCTTACGACGCTTATATCTCTCTATCTACTGATATTTAGACAAAACATTCAACACAAAACATGACGAGGACAACATAACTTTCATGATGGAGATTTGGTCTAATTCGGTCTCAAATCACGTGCAAAATAAGAAGAACGTAAAAAGCCCTAATCATGCGCGACTTAGGGAAAACAACTAATACTCGACTTATACAACATGAAAATTAGGCAAACCAAGTCAAAATGAACCTAGACATGCAGCTCTACATGATGGTATGGGTTTCGTTTAGTCTTGGTTCGAGATCACCTACCTTTGTGAAGATCTAAAGCAACTCGCAGTTCTGGATGCAGCAGAGGATGTAGGGGGATGAAGCTCCAGTTCTCAGCCGTCCCTCTCCTCCTCTGGTGCTCTAGCCCGCCTTCAAACGACCCCAACATGACGGTAAAGCCTTCCCTAAGATCTCTTCACAAGTTTATATACAACTAGGGTTAATTACATGTTCCAATTAGTGTTAGGAAAGGGGCTGCGAATTCTGCCTTGCCCTTCCATGTTTTGGGATTCTCTCACCCAATTAGAGTGACAAAGGTTTTAGGAAACCACCTCTTAGGGTTCGGTCCGGTTTTACTTACCTTGTATGGCTAATTACCTTAATTTTTAACCCTAAATTGCCCTCCCTAATTATTACATATTTACAGGTGCGAATTTCTAAGTATTTCATGTTCCAATTTTTATTCTTGGGCCAAAAGTATCCATTGGCCCAATTGCATTAATGGGTCATTAATACATAATGTTGGAAGTCTCTCCCACCTATTTATTTAATTTGTGGTCACGTCATTTTTTCGCGTTAGCAGTTTTCCGACTTGATTTCCTAATTTGGGTAATTAGTCACGTGTGATGTACACTAGGCCAATCGGATTTTTCGTTGCACAAATTTCTTCGTGGAACACCTAGGAATAATATTTGGGGTTGGTTTATAATTTTTATGGACTTTTTCGATGTGTTTTATCACATACAATAATGGTACGTAAGTTTTATCATTCTGATAATACGAAAATTATTTATTTCCATTTATTTCTAAAAATTTTAAATTACTAAATTGTTTGGGTGTTACACATAATCTTCTTGATCAACAGAATAAGGATGATCGTTATGATAAAGATGATCAGGGTATAATGACAATCTATGTAGGATAGTAGTCAATATGCAGAAAGCAATCGATATGATGATGACAGATGATAGCAATCGATGTTTTACAAAGCAATCAATATTTAAGACAATCGATGTCTAAGGAAATCGATGTCCAAGAATAATCAATGTCTAAATAGCAATCGATGTTTGAAGGCAATTGATGGCTAAAGGCAATCGATATCTAAAGGCAATAGATGTTAAGAGACAATCGATGTTAAAAGGTAATTGATGTGAATGCAATCGATGTTTAAGTATAATCTATGTGAATGCAATCGATGCTTTAAATGTAATCGATGTTTTGATGCAATCGATAGATAAGGACAATCGATGTTTAAGTGTAAGGCAATCGATGTTTAAGTGTAAGGCAATCGATGTTTATGCAAGACAATCGATGTTTAAGCACAAAGCAATCGATGTTTAAGTAAGACAATCAATGTTTATGAAGGCAATCAATGTTTTATAAAAGCAACCGACATCTGAAGCATCGATGTGAAACTTTGATAGTAGAGAAATGGTCAGCAATCGATATCACACATCGACTTCTAGGGAGTCGGAGTAGGACTAGTTTGGTCATCAATCGATATCACACTTCGACTTATTAAGAGTTAGAGTGGGACTCCGGTTGTTCAACAATCGGTATTTAACTTCGACTACTTGGAAGTCGGAGTAAGACCAGCAATCGATATGAGATGATCGATTGGTCAAGAAAATAACATAAACGGTCGAAGTGAAGCTTCAGATATGAAGTTTAAAGCTATAGATGATGAGACTTGACTTCGATTGAAACTATGAAAAGTTGTCAATGATGTAAATCATGAACTTATGAATGAAAACTTTAAATGACAACAAAGGCTTACAAGAAATTTGAACATCATCTAGTGGACTTCGAAATTCTTGGAATAATTACAATGGTGTTCCTTGAAGTATTATTTATTTCCTTTGAGTTAACTGTTGATAGACTTAACCAAAATGATATTAAGGTAAAACATATTTATAAGTATTTGAAATGTAGAAATGTAAAATATTTGATAATTTTGTATCACCAAAGTATATAGTCATGGAGATAAAGGAGTCAACAGAACCGACCACCAAGCCAAACCAAATTGAACTGGTTCGGTTCAGTTTGGATCGAAAATGGCAAAATGTCACATTTTAAGGCAATTCCCTATTGGAGGAACCAACGCTAACCATCTCCGCCACAGTAGTTGTTGTGAAATAATACACTATTATTATTATTATTATTCTTTATTCAGTTCAACCAGTTTCACAATGAGAAACCAAACTAAACCGAGAGGGGCCCCCAAACCGAATAGAACTAACCCGAACTAGTCGATTTGGTTAGGTTTTTCGGGTTGAACCAAAGTTTGAATAGCCTAGGCATCAGTGGCAACCACACCAGAGGAGCCTATAACTTTATTAGAAAAGTTCTTAAGGTTGAAACCACCCACATATATAAGAGGGCTAAACCTAGATGTAGTAGAACATTGGATCCATCAAATTGAGAGGGTATTTGCCAGTATAAGATGTCCGCCAGAGGAATGCATTCATTTGCACATGAATGATGGAGGCTAAAGGCACATAGTGTTTTTGCTGGAAGTGCAGTTGAAATAATTTTATGGCCAAATTTTTTTGAAAGTCTTTAATGATTCCTTCTTCCTAATACAAGCGCAGCAAGCAAAAAGGGAACAATTTAGGACACTGCAGTAAGAAAATCTATCAGTTTAGAATACGATATGAGGTTTATGGCACTTATAGGTATGCTCCATATATGGTATCTGACGATGCTATGATGACTTAACATTTTATATGACGTTGAGGCTAGAACTACAAGAAGGTGTATCAACTCCTATGTGTGAAACAATGGAAATGGCAGCTTAGCAGGACAAACTAGAGAATCATGGAGTTCAGGTTAACTTAATGATAGGTAGGACCGGGCAAAGAAAAGGCACCATTGGGAGCATCTTCTTCAAGATCAGGATCAAGTTTTTCCAAATGGGGAGCAAAGTTGAAAATGGTATTTTACCCCAGGGGAGGTGGAAGGCATCAACCGTAGTAGGGCAGAGGTTAGAGAGATTAGAACGAGGAGTCATAGCAGAGTACAACTAGGCAAATAGCCTTACCGCAGGATATAAATGCTATAACTATGGGCAACCAGGTCACTTGATCAGAAATTGTCCTTTGCTGTAGGAGTACAGGCATCTGCCACCACAATAGTAGTAGTAACCTATGGGAGAGAGAGAAACCACAACAAAGAGGTCGAGGAAGGGTTATGGCTATCATCCAAGCACAAGCGGAAGCTTTAAATCTCGTAGAAGGTATATTATCTTTCTTTGATTATTCTACAAGAGTGTTAATTGATTCTAGTGCATCACATTCATTTATTTCTGAAGAATTTATGGATAGTTTAGTAAGTCCCATAAAAGAGAAACCACATGAGTTGGTTGTAGAGATTCTCTAAGGAGGTTACGTGTTCACTTTCAATTATTTAGATAAGGTACCCATAGAGATTGAGGGATATAAAATGGCAACTAGATTGTTCGCACTTCAGTTAAATAACTTTGATGTATAGAGGCTTATACAACAACGATAGACTGCAGAAAGAAGAGGATCCGATATCTCATCCCAGTGGTGCAGTATTTAAGTTTCAAGGTATACCATTTTATACTCCCAAGTTTATTATATCTGACCTTAAATCTAGATTCATGTGGTAAAGAATTTGCAAATGTGTTTTCAGAGGAATTGCCAAGCTTAACCACATCGAGAGGTAGATTTCACTATTGAATTATAGCCGAGTATGATGCTAATTTCTAAAGCACCCTACATAAGGGCACCAGTAGAATTGAAGGAATTAAAGAAGCAATTGTAGGAATTGTTAGAGAAAGGTATGTTTCATTCGACCCAATCATTCATCATGAGGAGCACTAGTATTATTTGTAATTAGGAAGAAAGATGGAAGTTTTAGATTGTGTATTAATTATTGGGAATTAAACAAGGTGACCATCAAGATAAAGTATCCACTCCCAAGAGTAGATGATTTATTCATCAACTTCAGTCAGCAAAGGGGTTTTCTAAAATTGACTTGAGATTATGATATCATCAATTGAGGATCAAGGAAGCAGATATTGATAAAATAGCTTTTAGAACTCGATGTGGGCATTATGAGTTCATGGTTAGGCAATTTGGACTTATTAATGCCCCAATAGCTTTTATGGATTTGATGAACAAAATTTTTCACCCATTTTTGATATTTTGGTTTACTCTTCTTCATAGGAAGAACATGTAGTTCATTTAAGAATGACTTTGTAGACATTAAGAGAACACCATTATATGCTAAGTTTAGTAAGTATGAATACTAGCTAAAAGAGGTATAGTTTTTAGGTCATGTGATTTCGGGTGCAGGGTGACAGTGGATCTAGCAAAGGTAGAGACAGTACTAAAATGGAAATAGTCAAAAATAGTAACAAAAATCAGAAGCTTCTTGGACTTGGCAGGTTATTACAGAAGATCCATTCAAGATTTTTTCAAAATTGCAGCAACAATAACATGGTTGACCAAGAAGGGAGTACTTTTTTATGGATCACATAATGTCACGAAAGTTTCACATAATTGAAACAGAGATTAACCACTACACCCATCCTTGTTTTACCATTGAGCAGTGGAGGGTTTGTTGTTTATACAAATGCTTCTAGGAGAGATCTTAGGGCAATATTAATATAGCATGGTAAAGTTGTAGCATATGCATCCATGCAATTAAAACACCATAAAGAAAATTATCCAACCCATGATTTAGAATTGGTAGTTGTTGTGTTTGCATTGAAGACTTGTAGACATTACCTATATGGTGAGAGGTTTGAAATTTTCATAGATCACAAGAGCTTAATATATATTATCTCTCAGAAAGATTTGAATTTGAGGTAGCACAAATTGATGGAATATTCAAAAAATTATGATTTCAGTATGGCCTATCACCCGGATAAGGCAAATGTGGTGGCAGATGCACTCAATAGGAAAGCAACTTTAAGACACATCATGATTAAAGAGTGGAGGTTGTATGTGGATGTAGCAGATAATTCTTTTATAATCCCCAACAGTCAGAGAAGAGCAATGTTAGCCAGTATAACAGTACGACCTTCTTTATATCATTAGATAGTTGAAGCACATAAATCAGATGATAATATGGCAGAAATTGTGAAGATGGAGAGATCCACTCTTGATGATGATTAGGTAGTGAGATTTAAAGGTTGACTTTATGATCCTGATAAAGTTCAATTGAAGCAACAATTGTTAGGAGAAGCACACAAGTCCAGGTATCCCATTCACCTAGGAAATAACAAGATGTATTAGGGTTTGAAGAAACACTTTTGGTAGCCATGTATGAAAAAGAAGATAGTTGAATTTGTGGCTAATTAAGTGCTTGCTATGTCCACAAGTTAAAGCAGAACACGAAAGATCAGGAGGATTGTTACAGTCATTTACCCACTCTGCAATGGAAATGGGATGATATTGCAATAGATTTTATTATGGCTTTGTCGAGGACATCCGCATGTAACAATGGTATATGGGTCATTGTAGACCGATTAACTAAGGTGTGTAGATTTTTGGCAATTAACATGTCATGGTCTATGGACAAGATAGCCAGAATATATGTGAATAGGATTGTACCTTTACACAACATTCTGGTGACAATAGTTTTTGATAGAGATCTAAGATTCACTCCTAGTTTTGTAGGAGCTTTGAATGAGTAGTGGGTAGAGAATTAAGATACATTTTTGTTGGAAGATGGTAAGCCCAAAGGGGGGTGAATGGGTGATTAGTACGTTTTCTAAAATCTAAAACATAAACACTAAATGAGATTGTTAGAACTATTGGTTAGTGTGCAGCGGAAATAACAAATAAAAGTAATCACACAAAGGACACAAATTTATACTGGTTTGGCCATTCCAAATGGAAATCCTACGTCCAGTCCTCAAGCACACTCTTGGGATTTCACTAAACCACCAAGACTTCTTAGTCTTCCCTTTAAACAAGGGGCATACAACACTTGCTCAATCAAGTCTTCTCTTCCAAGAAGAGGAACAACCATCCAGCTTGCAGGCTGGTCTTCCCTTAAACAGGGCAAAGACACCTAGCTCACAGGCTGGCCTTCTCTTCTCATAGGAAGAGGAACAATAGAAAATCTCAAGAAGATGCAAAGATCCCTAGACCAAGCCCAAGATAAATAATGGTTGGGCCTTGCTCTGAGATAGATCTATCTCTTTCTCTCAAAAGGAGGTTTGCAGAAAGAACACAGAGAGAAGGACAAATTAAGAAAGCAATGTGAAAGAGTGGCTTCGACGCTCTGCTTTCTTTGGCTAGTGGTGAAGGATGTAGGCTCTTTGCTTCATGTTGGATGGCTTGATGTATGTGCCTATCTGTATTTTTTTTTTTCATTCTTGATTGTATCCTTCTTGTTTTATATGGTTAGGCAAAAACATAGCTGTTGAGACTTGAGAGCTTTAGCTTGTTCTTCTTCTTCCTTTTGCTCTCTCTAAAATCCAACAGTTAGACTCATCTTCAGTAGCCGTTGGATGTTTAACAGATCCTCATGTGGCTTTTTGTTTGTTGGATTTTCCTTGAGTTCCATAGCTTGCATGTTTCCAAAACATATAGCATCTACAAGCATTAAATGCATAGAGATGAAACATGTTAGGTGAGAATTCACAAGTCAAACAGATGTCCATACCTCTGATGTAGATGTCAAAGAATTCTGTTGACATATTTCTACTTTAGGTAGACACCTTCCTGTCTGTGATGTAGATGTCCATAAATTATGCTGACAGATTTCTACTTCAAGTAAACTCCTTCCTGTCTGTTAACAAAGGTAGCTTAAAAATTGTAAGCAATAGCCTGGGTTTGCAGAGGGTAGACTGTGCATTTAATGCTCAAAGATATGCAAGAGATTTTGCATGAAAGCATGGGAGCTATATTTGAAATAAAGCAAACTTTGGGCGTCAAATGAAAATACTCATCAATCGGTGTAAAACATAGCTTGAGTGATGCATTGTTCACCAATCGAAACAAATTTTAACATCAATCGATAGAAAATGATAAGTAGTCACTAATCAATATAGATATAAGTTATTTGTTCATCAATCGATAGGAAAGTAACATTTAAACCACCAATCGGTATGGGTTAAGTCACTTGGTCATTAATCGATACAAACTTGGTCACCAATCGAAAGGAGTAAACGTTAATCGATATATGAAGCAATCGATATGTAGCTTAACAGTAATCGATGTGTAAATAGTCAGCAATTGATAGACACTTCGACTGGTTACTTCGACTGACGACAGAAATGGTCAACAATTGATATGAAACAATAGCAATCGATGTTGAAATGGTCAGCAATCGATATACACTTTGACTGGTTAAGAAATATAACACACTCAGTAGAAGTGAGACTTTAATTGGCGACAGAAATGGTTAGCAATCGATAGGCAATAACTCCAATCGATATAAAACAATAGCAATCGATGTGAAACTTCGACTGGACACAAAATATAATGCAGTCAGTTGAAGTGAAACTTCGGATGGAATTTTGATTGGAGTCAAATATAAAGCGATCAGTCGATGTGGGATTTCGGATGATTCGAAGAGGGACTTTGACTAGACTTTGACTGCTTATGATGTATATATATATTACAGTCGATGTGGACTTAGACAAATTTCAGGATATAAACAATATGGAGGTAAATTAAGTTCTTTTTAGAATACTTAGAGTGATGATCCTTGGATTTTCGAAAAGAACATATTTACCCTATTGATAGACTAAAATAATAGATGTTAAAGCAACAATGTCATCAATGTCATTAAGAATAATAAGAACATAAATTAACAAGAGTGAAAGGGCAAATGTGTGTTGACACATGATGTTCACAGTGTCGACACATGTGCTTCAAAGGTTAACACAATGGTTGTCGTCTGTCGACAGATGCATCAATTCTGTCGACACATGAAAATAAGATTGAGCAGATGAGTGCATATGAAGATGTGATTAAGGTCTATTTATTTTGTTATCACCAAAATATATGATAATGGAGATAAAAGAGTCAACAAGTTCAACTTATCACCCACAGAAAATGGTCAAACAAAAAGGAAATTTAAGCACTGGAAGAACATTAAGAGCTTGCTGTATAGTTTGGGGTGGTAACTGGGAACATCATTTTGGGAATGGTTGAATTTGTCTACAATAAAAGTTACCACTCAAGTATTAGAATCGCACCCTACGAAGCATTGTATAGAAGACCTTGTATAGAACTCCTTTGAATTGGCATGAAGTAGGTGAGAGGTAGGTAATAGGATCAGAATTAGTGCGGTAATGTGCAAAAATGGTGAAATTTATCATAGAGAAACTCCAGGCAGCTCAGAGCAGATAGAAAAGTTATGTAGGTTCTTAGAGAAGGCTACTACAATTTGAAGTTGAAGAGTATGTGTTTTTAAAGGTATCACCCACTAAAAGGATATTGCGATTTAGTAAAAAGAGAAAATTGAGTCCAAGGTATGTCGGCCCATTCAAGATTCTGTAGAAGTTCAGTGAAGCAGCCTATAGATTAGAGCTTCCACATGATTTCATAGATGCTCATGACGTATTCCATGTGTCAATGTTGAGAAGATATGTCTGTGACCCTTCACACATTATTAGTTATATTAGAGATGTCAGAATATCTTGTGCAGATAGTTGATAGAAAAGTGCAAAAGTTGAGGAAGAAATAGACTAAATTGGTGAAGATAATATGGGAAAATAGAGAGGGAGGAGAAGCGACTTTGGAATTAGCAGATGAAATGAAGAAAATATATCCATACTTATTTGAGTACGAATTTAATTTCAGTTAAATATTAAGTTGCATGTGATGATTAGACATGTATCTTTTTTATGGGTTTCTTCTTAAATTTTGAGGACCAAAATTCCTTTTAGGTGGTAATAATATAACGTCTTGTCTTTGTGGATTTTAATTTATCAGGTCTAGTAGGTTGTTGGGCTAATATATGGTCTGATGGTGTGTGTTTGTGTCTATATGAGACTTATTCAAGTGTGTTTGGACTGGAATTTATAGCCCATTGTGTGTTTGGTCTTCAATTTGTAGGCGTACCTTGGGAGATAGCTGCCTTCAGAGCGTACCTCCCAAGTGCAATGCTTTTGGTTTGAGTCACACCTGGTGTTCCCTGCGCATTTTTTATGGTAGTTCGATTGGGGTACGTGGCCTTTTGAGACACATGGCTTTCATTGAACACGGCAGCCTAGCATGGCATGTTTAAGATGCACTTGGCCGAGGCGGTGCATTAATTTTGATTTCTGAGACTTTCTTAAGCTCTTGGGCTGGCAGAGGGAGGGTTTTCTCCCTTAGCTCTGCCAAGCATTTTCCCATAGCAGGTTTTCATGAAATTAGGGTTTCTCGATCTATTTGAGACATGTTGGAGTCGGATTTAGCGAGGAGGAGGTGGTCAAATCATGTAAAGGCCCCGACGGGTTTGGTTCTTGGTATTGGAGATTCACCTCCACCATGTTTCTTTGCATCTTAAGGTGTTTTATGTTGTAAATGGACTAATTACAGTAGGATGGTTATTGTTAAATCGTGAGAATGAGCTTTAGTAATTTAGATTCCTTGGTTATAAGCTAAGAATTTCCTTTCAATGTGATTCTTGTGTAAAACACTTCGTTTAATGCTTTTAAATTCTTTTCAAAACTAGTGTTGGTATTGAATTATGGGTTTAAGCACTTACAGTGATTGTATGATGGCTGAAGAACGGATTTGAATGGGTTTTCTAGGTGAAAACTTAGGTCTAGGCATTCTATGTTAGAATGCACCACTTGGGGTAGGCGCATTTTAAACGTGCTCGGAACCCTCGGCTCATTTATGTTATCCAGTCGACCGATTTTCGTGATCGATCGATCGATTTTCCTAGTAGGTCTAGGGATCAACTATCTGGTCGACCAACCCCAGTTGTAAGTCAACAGAAATTTCTAGTATTGCTCAGTTTGAGGATTTATGACTGACCGATAGGGGTGTAAAAGATCTGAGTCGAGCCGAGTTATACTCTGTTCGAACTCGAGCTCGTTTACTTTTGACGAGCTCGAACTCGGCTCGAAACTTGTTGAGCTTCTTCAACCAATGTTCGAACTCGACTAGATTTAAATTTTTAAAGCTCGAACTCGACTCGATGAACAACTCGTTTACACAGTCGAACTCGTAAATGAGCTCGAACTTGAGTTTTCAAACTCGAAATCAACTTAAAATTTAATATTTAAATAAATTTTATTTTTTAACGAGCTCGAACTTGAGTTTTCAAACTCGAAATCAAACTTAAAATTTAATATTTAAATAAATTTTACTTTTTTAAAAACGAGATCAACTGGAGCCAAATAACAAAGAGACAATTTTTTTATTATTAAATGGCTAGAGAACCACAGGTTTTAGAGGGTGAAGGGCCATTTTCTAACCTTCCCAGTCGGTCAACACTTTGTGGTGACCGATATGGGACTAAACAAGGGAGGGTCCTACAGGGAGTGGGTGAGGTGGGCATTGCCAGGAGTGGATGGGGTGGCCTAGGTTCGTGGCTGGACGCCGGAGAATGCCACCGCGAGCACCGCGGTGGCGTCAGGTACAGCTGGGAAGCGCCGGGATCCAGGAGGCCGCAGTGTCTGCCGGAAAGGCTGGCGTTCGGCACCACCGCGGGCCGTGGCCATCAACAGAAGCTCCACCCAAGTGGGAAGCTCCAACGACCGCCGCCGCTGCCGCCACCGCCGGGAGGAGCATCTAGCATTGGTCAAGTGCCTGCGATGGTCGTCAACCACTCCGGAGGGCGACGGCGGTGGTTCTTAGCCGCCTGCGCAGGCGCACATCGGGGAAGAAGAAGACTTCGCGGTGCTAGGGAACTGCAGAAGATTTAGTATTATATATGTACTTTTTTCTCAATTTTATTCAAACTAAATTTCATCTATATATCTTCCTTATTTGATTTGTGTATGTACCCCTAACTTATTTATATGTTATACTAAAGATTGTGTTCATATCTTATATGTTTAACTTTTACATTTCAACCCTTAACTTTTGTTTTTATTTATTACATCTCATTATGTCAAAGTAAATAAAGAATTTATATTCTTTACAAAATATCTAATAATTTAACTTATTTAATAATAAATATTTAAACGAGTTATTAATGAATATTTAGATGAGTTCTTAACGAGTATTTAATCGAGCTCTTAACGAGTTCTTAAACGAGATGTTCACGAGTATAATCGAGTCGAGCTCACATGTGTTCAGACTCGGCTCGTTTATAAATCGAATTTTTTTTTCAAACTCGGCTCGTTAATTAAATAAACGAGCCGAATCGAATTTTTATCGAATCGAGTTTCGAATTACTTATCGAACGTATCGGCTCGTTTACACCCCTACTGACTGATCGACCTACGCCAGTCATAGGTCGATTGAAGGTTTTAGAATTGCTTAATGACATGTTTAAAGGTTGATTAATTGTTCTATGATGATACATTTGGATATTGGCTTTGCCAATATGAGCTTTAGAAATGTGAGCATGGCTATTGAGTTTGGTGGGTTTGACATGTATTCCTTGAAGCCTCTTAAGTTGGGTATCCCATGTTCTCTCTGAGCCAAGCACGTATGCTCGGGGTTAGTCCTGGTACGATGTATCGTTAATGTTTGTATCGTCTTCCTAGACTCCCCTAGTACTCGTTAGTTTGAGTTTTACATTCGGCTAGGAGAAAGATGATATAGTATAGGGCAGTGACTCTTGTGTTGTTGGTCTTTTAGTCGCTTGCATTGCACCCATGGTTAGGGGAGCGGATACTGCCAGACGTGTTGGGATCCCCAGCTAGTCTCTTATTCCTACTTGACTCACTCTATGGACTCCTAAACTCTTAGATGTGTGATAGGTGTGGGTCTGTAGTCCTTCTAGACTACAGGCGGTGGCGTAGTTAGTCTCCACAACCTCTGTTAGGTGTGGTGCGATTGTTGGATTTTACGTCTTTGACTGTGAGACTGTGAGGTTTCTTATGTTTACTTATCTAGGTCAAAGTCTGGTGTTGCAAACTAGTACTCTGGACCCAAGCGGTAGCATCTTGTCTTCTGACGCGTCCTTCCCGTGTGTGCAAATAGAATAATAACTTGAGCAATTTATGTTCTTTCAGTAGCACCTTGTTTTGCAATAGATTGGATTTGAATTCTGCATATTATTTGGTTTAATGATATTTCTTGTGTTGATAGACTTGCTCTATGTTTCTATGAGTTTCCTTATTGATCTAGTAAAATTGTGAGGCTCACACCTCTACGTCCCTTTCAAGAGAAGGAGATCAAGTGAGCTCCTATCCCTCATTTGAGACCGATCTATATGGTAGTGGTGTGGATTTGTATCACCAGCAACATGAGTTTTTAGTTGACATCTCAGGATATGTCGCAGGTTATTGTGCTTTCTTTTTGGGTTTGAGTTCATGTACTAGGATAATATAAACTTCATATAAACATGTATGAGATCCTATAAATATTTGTATCTTTATACATATTTAACTATCTTCTTTACATTTTCACTGGACACGTGTAATGGTGTCCCTTGTGGGTCTTTGTGACTCACGGGAGATGGAGTCTAAGTACTTGAATCCTTATATGGTTTGGATTAGGGGTGTTCACTATTTGGTTCAAACCGAAAAATCAAACCGAACCAAACGATTCGATTTGGTTTGGTTCGATTTGAACATGGAAAAAATTTAGTTTGGTTCCAAACCAAATCGAAAAAGAAAATTCGGTTTGATTCAGTTTCTAAGCTCTAGAAACCAAACCAAACCGATTAAACCGAATTACAATAATAAGTTTTAATTTGTATATATCTATCAAAATTTTTCAATACATTTATGTAAGAATACATATTATGGAGGTTAATATAGTCATCAATATTTAATACTTCATTTCAAATATTATTTGATAATAATTTATTAGAGAAATAAGTGACTAAAATCTTATTTAAGATTAAAGAATCTAAAGACCTATTTATTTCAAGTTAAACCGAACCAAACCGAATTTAATTCGGTTTGATTTGGTTTGGTTTCAAAGGACTTCGGTTTGGTTTAGTTTGGTTCGGATTGGGTCCAAATTCAGTTTGGTTTGGTTTTTTAAAAAAAATTATAAACCAAATCAAACCAAACTATGAACACCCCTAGTTCAGATGGCAAGGACCACCACAAACAACCTCCTCAAATCATCAATACTACGATAGATGGTTGGAGGGGAAAAAAAAGAGGGGTTTACACTTTACACTGGGCGACAAAGGCGCTGCTATAGAGAGCCGGCTTAAGAAAACTTGTGCGGATTGTGCCTAGGCCAAGAAGTGCGAATCGACTATGCAGGTTACGCATGTACGGACGAGGCTTTCCACCTCGTTGCACATGCGCCCCCACAAAATAGGGCTGTAAACGGATCCGGATAATATCCGGATCCGATTTGGATTCGTATCCGATTATCCGGATATTATCTGTTTAACAAATATCCGGCAGAGCGATTTCGGATACGGATATTATCCGGATAATAAACGGAACGGATACGGAAACATGTGATCCGCTCCGTTTAAGATCCGCTCCGAAATGAAGTTATTTTTTACCATTAAATCTTAAATCTAATGATCCATATATAATTATAATATATAATATATCTAATATTAATCTTTTGTTTAGAGAGTATTTGTTATATTCATGCTTTTTATAATTTTTATAGATTTTTGATTTTTTTTAAATTTTAGATCACTTAATATATTTTATTAAGTTTATATTTCCGAAACAGATAATATCCGTATCCGCTCCGAATCCAAAAATTATCCGATTAAATTATCCGTCCGTATTCGAATTATATTCGGAGCGAATACGAACTATCCGATTAACTATTCGGATCGGAACCGAAAAAACCCATATCCGCTCCGTATCCGCTCGTTTACAGTCCTACCATAAAATATTTGAAAAAAATAAAACAAAACAAAACAAAACAAAACAAAAGAAGTTGTATTTGCCGCAGAGGATTTTTTTCAAAGCCGCTAAACAGAGAGAGAGATGTGGCATTGTGCTGTCTCTCTACTCCACCGTAAATCGGCAACACACGGCTTTCAAAATTAATCAAAGACATTTGAAAACGCAGGTGATTCTGTCAAAACTTTTGAAATGTAAAATCTTTTCCATAGTTCTTCCAAACAGTGCCTTTAAGAATCAGAAATCCGGGGGCGCGGTTCTGGACAGCTGTGCAGCCAACTCTACTTTTTGCATCTTGTTAGCTGGACCGTCACCTCCACATATAATACAATATCATGCAGGCCCGTTATGTGCTGGCTCCAGGAATGATTAGACTTGATGTCGAAGGATTCCTTATTTTCTTGGGCATTGCATGTTGCAGGTGAATAACTTATCATGATTTTTACCAAGTTTATTCAAATTATTATATTGTCGTCTGAATCTTTCATCCTCTATTTTTTTTTGCCACACACATGAAAAAATAAAATTAATTAATTAAAAGTTTTTATTAAATTTTTATTTTATTTTATTTTTATTTTTTTGATAAAAATATAATTCATTACGGTAAATATTATCTTATATTACAGTATATATTAAGTTCTGTTATATTAAAGACCTCGTCAAATATTTTAAAAAAATGGCCACTGTCACAAAGTAGAACAGGAATGAAATTGTCAAATAAAAACCCTTGGCAGGTAGATTAAACGGGGAATGTGACTGCGTGACTGAATCTGAACTATCTCAATTGCACCACCTTATAAAGCTACAAAATTAATCATATGCTTGAAGATTTTTACTTTTAATAATTAATGGTGCAGCCATCGTTCATAGGGAAACGTTTCCAAATCTCTAGAGAGTGCGTTAGAGGTAGTTTTACTTGCTGCCGACCGGCAAGGGGTGTCAACAACGGGGAAAAATATTTCTCTTTAACTTTATTCATGTACTCATATTTGGGTCCAATTCAAAAGATGTGTTTACATAATTCAAGAAATAGAGATTAATCATATATACAACTTTTGCTTGAACAAAAATGAGGAAAGTGAAAGTTCCATTAGTGGAGGCATGATCATTTTACCTAAATGGTTCCATTCCCATTCTCCAGTGGATCCACAAACACGCAGGGACATTTTGGTAGCCATTTTTTTTTGGGTCTTAGGATTGGTAACAGATCGGATTCAGAATCAAAAATAAATTTTTTTTTTCACTTTCACTTCTTATAAGAAATTTTGGAGTAAAAAATGAAAACGGAAAAAATTGTTTCCACTTTTGCAAGTATTTTCATTTTAAATCGAAAAAATGATATGGAAATAAAAATAAAATAGAAACTTTAAATGTAACAATATTTATATAATGAGAATAAATTTATAAATTTACAAATACACTGAACACTTTCAAATGCAAATTTAATAATATATTGGTGCAGATAACTAACAACAATAAATATATATATATATTTTACCATATCTTCTCCATCACATATATTATAATGACATTTACTAAATGAAGTATGACAAGATCAAATTAATATAGTAATATTATATAGTTATATATAATAGTTGAGTAATGGATAGCTGACATATGTAGATATGAAAATTGTTAGAGAAAAACTACTGTATATGATAGAATGAGATAGTGATCATTAACCACTAATTAAGACAAGGATAGACAGTATTTGCATATTGATTGGAGGTGCCGGATGGTGAGTTAAAAGTTTACGACTTAAAATTTTGAGGTTGAGGAGTTTTATTATAAAAATATTATATAATATATATTAAAAACATTATAAAAATAGAAATGAAAAAGCGAATGTGAAAGTGAGTGTTTTTATTTCTGCATCTTATAAGAATTTGGATATTCATTTCCGCTTCTGCTAGCAATCGAAAAATTCTTTTCAGAGTTTATCATTCTATAAAAAATATGAAAATAGGTCGACTAAACGAAAAACGGAGATCTATTATCAACCCTACTAAATATATCAAGGTATAAGAGTGTCAATATATGGTTAAAATTAAATTAACTTTGGGTGATAGTATAGGCTAACCAAGGGTATAGAAAGTTATCTAGGGGTACGAGAGACTGAGAGAGTAACTCTATTTGACCGCAATAGGTGAAATAGTGTTATCTCTAAGTAATAAGAGGTACTCTCCTTTTTTGTTTCAGGATAATTTAGGTATAAAATGGATTAAACTACACCTAGATATCTTAAGGGATATATATATATCCTGCTGTCAAAGTAGATCCATAGATTTTGTTGGGAGGGGATGTTAGAGATTTGGATTGATCCAACTTTGTGGTACTGAACTACATCATCAAGAACAACCATGTAGAGAAATTTTTCTAAGAGCAGAAAATTGAAATCAGGCATGAAGGATTTCTTCTTTTTGGCACCTATGATTCACAATGATACGAACTTTTTGACGAGGTCATTTGCAAGCTTTAGTTAAATCTTCCTTTTAGCTCTTAAAAAGTTAGAAAATCTTTGAAAGGGTAAATTTACTATAAAAAGTATCTATATCATTTTTAATACTTAGAAGCACACAAATAAGAATCTCATTTTTCTTTTCCTAAGCACTGCCTAAGTGTGTTCTTAAACAAATAGTATCTACAGTCAACGGATTGTGCTAGATTCGTGCTGACTAAACTCCGCGCCCCGACCCTATCAAGACATTGAAAATACTTACGGTGCAGCAAAGCCTACGTGGAATGTGTCGCACGTCTTCAGCGTATCACGTCACTCTATCCCACCGGCCATCGTGCGCATGTCGGGATCGTCTCCCTGCACAAAGATGATGTGCACTACGCACGTCTTATTTTCTCCAGTAAGACAAAAATGTCCTGCGAGTAGGTACTGGACATGCCTTCAAATTTCTTCATTACCACATATTTTGTTCTCTGAACCCTAGTTATTTATCCTTCCCAAGAGGTATGTATGCTCTCCTCAAGATGTGAATGTCCTCCTAAATATGTGGATGTTTTATAGAGACTGCATGTGTTCTCCAAGAGATACATATATTTTACCGTGAACTCTGATCATACATACTCTCTAGAGACTAAGGATGCTCTCCTGAGGACGTAGATGTTCTCTAAAGACTACATATACTCTAAGAAATACATATGCTCCTAGACGTGCATAGTATATGTCATCATTTAGGGGGCGACCTCGATGTGCACCCGATAACCTGCGAGGTGGAGCGACGTGGCACATTGGAGACGTGTGACGTGTTCCATGTAGACTTTATTGCATCTTATTACGGTGCAGCAAGTATTTCTCCGGGACATTCTATGTCGAAGCCTGGACCGAGCCTATTTAAAGCCAATCACGGCCCACGGGGCGAGCCCATCTGCTGGAGACTTTTGTCCGAGCACCGGTCCGTGAGGGCCTCTGGTCCCGTGAACGCTGTGGGCCAAAACGATGGCGCTAAGGGTTTTATTTGCTGCACTGAATTAAGGTGGTATATTAGCTTAATATATCACCTGTAATTATTGTTTTCAATAGTAATTTTTTACTTTTTATTTGTAAATAGTGTAAACTTAGTTATGAAAAATATTTATTATCTTCCTAGCGGGTTAGTTAAGCTAACATAGTTTGATTGGATGTATTCCGATTCAGCCACATTAGAAATCATTTTATATGGGATGTGGAGTTATTCACCGCCATCTGTTGTCATCTATTGTCGCCCTTTTTATCACCGTTTAAATATCAAAATTGGAAGGAAAAAAAGACTAGTAAACAAAATTAACAAAATACTTTGTTAGAGAATCACATTCTTGATTTTAAAATCTAAGAAAACATTATTTTAAATGGGGGGAATTTTAAAACTAGAGAATCACATCGGTTTTGAGAGTGAAAGAGCAAGCACTTTTAATGAGATGGGTGTGGCCCAAGCTCACACTTGTAATATTGGCTGCCTCAAGTAGGGTTGCAAACGAACCAATACACTCGACAAGTAGCTCAAAACTCGGCTCGATAAAAATTCGACTCGACTCGTTTATTAGATAAACGAGCCGAGCTTGAACACAAATATAAGCTCGATTCGTAAACGAGTCGAGCTTGAACATAGATATGCTCGACTCGAATACGTTCGCGAACAACTCGTTAAGATACTCGATAATATGCTCGTTAAAATACTCGATTAGTTACTCGTTAATATACTCAGATTATATTAATTTCTTATTATAAATATAAAAATATTAATATTTATTATTTTTAAAGAATTTTTGTTAAGGTACGAAATACTTATGAATACTCAAATGTAAAAGATTAAATATGAGTGTGTAAATACACAAATTATGAAAGGAATGGTTGTAGACAAACTAATACACTTGACAAGTAGCTCGAATTTGACTCGGATGTTACTCGAATTTGGCTCTTTTAGTAAAGTAAACGAGTCAAGCTCAAACAAAAATTTAAGCTCGTTTCATAAACGAGCTGAATATGAACAAATGTCTACTCGGCTCGTAAACAAATTCGTTTAATTTTTTAATTATAAAAATTACAAATATAGTTGTTAAATATTTTAAACATTATACTAAAATAATTAAACAAGTAACCTATGAAGGATCTTGGGGTATGACTTTGAAATAAGATAAATTTAGGTCTTATAAACAATTATGTTTTTACTTGTAAATTGAATTAGGCTTATATATATAACTCGCAAATTCAATTGGGCTCGTTAAGATACTCGTTAAGAGCTCGAACTCGAGAGTATTTAAACGAACCAAGTTTGAACAACCGTTTTCAATACTCGATAAAGCTCGAGCTCGACTCGAGCTCGATTAAAAATTAACGAACAGAACTTGAGTAGCATAATACTCGGCTCGACTCGACTCGTTTGCAGCCCTAGCCTCTAGGAGTAAGGGCTTGGTCCAACCGGAGATCTTTATTTAGTTTTTTTTTTGGACTAAAAAATTAACCAAGAGATATAACACATGTAACTCACAATGAAAATTTTAAAATATATTTTCAACAAAATAAAAATTTGATACACCACCGAGAAGCACAATACCCTCAGTGCGCCAAAAAGTAAAACTCTATTTTCTTTGAAGCTTTGAATTATTGGGCCTAGGCCACGGTCGGCCGTCGGCCCACGGACTGACCCAGCATATTGACAGCCCTTGGACCGCCCGGTCCAACGCGCCCGGTCCAGGGATCTCCCAACAAAACAAACAAAAGACGGCCCATCGGGATCATCGAGAGAAATAAATGGATAAATAAAGATTCCGAACAAAAATATCCCAGAAAATGGAATTCCCAAAATTAGCCTTAACCACGACTAGGGGGGTCCACGACCGCTAGTCCAACCAAGGCTAGTAGTGCCGGTTCCTCCAGTGGCAAATCCGTCATTCTGCCGCTGCGACAGCCCGAACAAAGAGGAGAGGGGTGGCCGGGTAGGTGGCTTCCTCACTACCCGTCTTCGCCGGCCTCGCTCCTCCACGGCGTCCACAGGGGAGCAGCTTCGCCTCCGGCAATGGCGGCCACTCTGCGCTTGTCGTCCTCAGCTTTCTTCACCTCCTCCCCTCAGGTTCCTGTTTCCCCTCTCTCTCTCTATCTAGTCTGTACTGTTACTTGCATGCGTCGGTACATGTAGCACGCCGGTGCGCTCGATCCGTTGTTCGACTTCCTACTTGTTCCGCTCGTGTTTCAGCTTGAGCTTCGAATTGTTTAACTCGGATCTGAGCAGGTGGCAAGGTGCTCTGTCCCGTCGCGATCGGGGGTGGGGTTTCTGTTCCAGCTCCGTCGATCCTTCCCGTTGATCCAGGCGTCGACATCTGGGAACGCATCATCAGTTGGCATCGGTGCGTTGACCTTTCGATTCGCCAGCTCGTTGTTCTCTATTTCACTCACTCTCTCTCTCTCTCTCTCTCTCTCTTCTTGTTTTGATTTTAATTCGTTGTTCCTGAGATCCAGAAATAAGCACCGAACTGGACGCCGTGTCCGCGTTCAGCGAGATCGTTCCGGACACCGTCATCTTCGATGACTTTGAGAGGTAATTGTTTTCTCCTTTGCTCTTTCAAATTTGTTTCGTGTTCCTTTTTTCTTCTATTTCTTTTATTTTTGCTGATTCACCTGCTTCTCATTTAACTTTTAATAATTCTGGACGGTAATTTTTGGTTCTTTACTTGTGCGTATGGTGTGCAATGTAGGTTTCCTCCAACTGCTGCCACTGTCAGCTCATCACTGATTCTTGGAATTTGCGGCCTTCCGGACACCAAGTTTAAGGTGAGCAGGATGAGGATCTAATAGCCTATCTGTCGACGGGAAATATATTTTTCCTCTCTTGCTGTGTATTTTTGAAATGAGAGTTGTCTTTTAAAGGAGACAGTAACCCTAAATAAGTTGCTCCGCAGAGTGCTATTGAGACTGCATTGGCTGACAGTGAGTGTTATGCGCTAGAGGATTCGACCCGGTTGTCCTGCTTCTTTAATAAGGTTCGCATATTTAATTTCGGATTTCATCTTGTCGATGCAATCGTCTATTTTGGTTTTCATTTTGGGTCTTATGGGTGTCGCTATGCAGGCTTTGGTGAACGTCGGAGCAGACTTGGCAAGACTTGTTCCTGGTCGTGTCTCCACTGAGGTCGATGCTCGTTTGGCTTATGATACACATGGAATTGTTAGAAAGGTATTATAACGAGTACTTGAACCAGATTGCAGTCCCTGCTGTCTTAATAACGTTTAGATTGTGGGCTTACATTGCAAAACACAATATCTTGTTTTTGTTCTTTGTTCGCAGTTACCATTTTATCATTGACAATTAGTTTTCTTTTTACTTTCCATACAAAATAAGGGAGGGATTACCAACTCTGTGCCAGTGTCCCTCCCTGATTTAAATACTATATGAACAAAAATGATGGGAATTTCTTTTTCCCCCTCTTCATTTTTTTTGTTAGTTGGATAGAAATGCAACTACTATCCTTGCCTTTCACATGTTCCTAATGTTCATTTTTACTCATTAGTTGGATAGAAATGCAACTACTACCCTTGCCTTTCACATGTTCCTAATGTTTGTCGAGATTTTTATCCAGATCAATGAGGCAATAACAATGCTAGATTCTTTTTAGTTTAATAATATGTGTTATTTTCCTGCAATACGTTGAAATCCAATCAGTATCTTAAGTTTTTATTAAACTTTCCAGGTGCATGATTTGTTGAAGCTGTACAGTGAAGTAGAAGTCCCTCCAGAGCGTCTGTTGTTCAAAATTCCCTCAACTTGGCAAGTAAGAACAAAAAGGAAAATGTTGATTTTCATTTACTTTCATTTGTATCACTCAAGGATAAAGGTCACAGAGGGAATCTCTTGTTTTGTAAATAACTTTTGATCATTTTCTGATTCAGGGTATAGAAGCTTCAAGGTTGCTGGAATCTGAAGGCATACAGACACACTTAACATTTGTGTATAGGTACTTGTATTTGCTAGCTCCTTTTTCAATTCTCTTGTTTTGTCATCTAGGAAGTATTTCTATCATTACCTCTGCAACATGCACTTTCTCCATGTTTGGACATGCTAAATGTAACTTCTTGAAGCCATCACTATCATTAGTAAAAAGAACAAGCACTAGCCACTAATCTTCTGCCTAGGATGAACATGTTCTTCTAGCAAGCATATTATTATGGTCTTTCCACATCTAAGAAGTTCTTACTCTGTTTTTTTCCTTTGTATTTCTTCTGTTTCTTGTTCTTTCTTTCCTTTATTTCTGTTGGCATGCAGGTGGTCACATCATTTTATCCAACTACTGTATGATGTCATTTTCTTTGTTGGCAGATACCTACGATCATGGAAAACATTTGTATATCTTCATCCATAAACTTGATTATGTATTAGTTACAATTAGGAACGGTAATTGCATATGGTGGGAGGACTTATAGTTGTTGAATATTGATTATGAAGCTGTTTTCTCCATTTTAACCCTCCCCAAGTCTTCATCATCTGATACTAGGGCACTTTGTTCTTAGGAGCTCCATAAGTGAAGGTTCATGCAAAATGGGTTTTCTAGGGAACCTTGTTTCTTTTTTCATTTTTTATCCCTAAGGGAGGATGTTTTCGGATAGTTCAACAGCCTGATCAGAATAAATACTTCAGAAAGACTGCTGTGCTGTGGGGCTGTGTACAATCATGTGGGAGCAGAAGGAGATCCACTTAGAAAATCCAAGGGTCTATTCAAAGGTGATCTGCTATTATCAAGAGTCTACTATGAGAAGGGAAATGCAAGATTATCAAGAAAGATGACATGGTGAAGCACTACTTCTGCAACATGAACATAGACCTCTCATTCACAGAGTTTATGGAGTTATATCTATTTTACGAAAATTCAAGAGGTGAAGTTGAATCAAATTGTAGATTTACACACTGCTGCAAACACTGTGGTGGGTATACAATTGTCAAATAGTAACCTACTATCCTCTTATTTGCTTCACATTGTCTATGTTACCTTGCTTCCTGTCTAAGGTTTTAACAACATTGCATAGTTCAACAAAATGTGCTGATTCTTTCCATTTCTGGTTGAACTTATTTTCTAATCTTGCTGAACAATATTTAGTTCCCTGGAACTATGTATGTGGCCATACAATCTCATGCATACCATGCATGAAATTTTTTCAAATTTTTAGCTTTACTACTCAAGAAATAAATTATCCCAGCTAAGGTGATTGCAGGATTAATATGCGCTGCATAAATGCATTATTGTGAAATAAATTTATTGCTTGAGTATGCAAGTCTGACCTAGTTATGTGTGAATTTTTTTGTCCTCAGATTATAATTGTCATTTTATTTTTTCCTTTAAATGTTTGAAACATTAAGCATACAATTATTGGAGGATTTAGTAATTGCAATCTTGGTTCGTTTTTGTTCCATTTCTGATTGGTAGCTTCAATGGATCAATGTGCCATCGTATTCTAAATTTGTGCTAACTTAGTTTAACAACATAGAAAGGATATGCATCTCTCGCAATACTTTTTTTCCTTCCTGGTCTTGTAACTTTTGAAAGGTGCATTATGCCATTGATTGTCCATCTGGTTAATCTCATTCATTCATTTCAAGGACTAACTTCTACACACTTGTCTGTTAATCCCATCTTGCAGCTTTGCTCAAGCAGCTGCTGCTGCTCAGGCTGGTGCTTCTGTCATCCAGATTTTTCTTGGTCGTATTAGGGTATATTTTCTATAAACTCTTATCTTGATTGATGTCTTAAAGGCAGCTATGACAAAGAGGAAACTTGCAAACAGGATTGGGCTCGCAATCATTCTGGTGATCCTGAGATCGAGGCTGCACGTGGAAGAGGAGACGATCCAGGATTGGCTTTGGTAAGAAGTTCGGTTTCCTAGGAAATAGTTTTTCCTTCTAGCATGTGCAACCTGGAAATCTTATTTTATGTTCATTGAGGAAACTGCAAAACTCTCTTTCTTCACGGTGTTCATGAGAATTGTTCTAGAGAAAAGGCTCTTTCACACTGTCAACTGTTAGCTTTTGATAGCATGTGATCACCGATTCCTTAGATCCTTCTGATCATCATCATCAGAGCCTTATCCCATTATTTGGGGTCCGCTACATGAATCCTTTTCCGCCAAAGATTTCTATCAAGTGCTATATTCATGTTTAAACTCAAGAAGTCCAAGTTCTTCTTAATAACATCGCACCATCTCATTTTAGGCCTTCCTCTAGCTGTTCTACTGGCATCCACTAAGATTTGGTCACATCCGCTAAATTAGGGTGACGGTACATGTGTCCAAACCACCTGAGTCTATTTTTCTCATTTTTCTATCCTTAGATTCTTCTGATCACTGTAAAATTAACCAGGTATATAGTAGCAGTTCTGTGCTCAATACAATGTGGATTATTAGGTTATTCCTTTTATGGTACAACTAACAATACCATATTTCACTTCGAACTCCTGTCTGATGTGCTTTTTCTTTATGCTGCCTATTGATGCATGATTATGTACATTAATTGTTTCCATAAATCAGTAGTTTTCCCTAACATTAGTATAAAGTTTGAAGCCCAAGTAGTTTGAAGCATGTGTTTCACACATTGCAGGTGACAAAAGCATACAACTACATTCACAAGTATGGGCATAAGTCAAAGTTGATGGCAGCAGCTGTTCGAAACAAGCAGGACTTATTCAGCCTTTTGGGGTAATCTTTTAACCTTGTTCCGGCATGGGCATAATTCATTCTTGGACTGGCAATTTTATCAGACCTGTCATTGAGTCCTCTGTTACTTCTTTCAGAGTTGATTATCTTATTGTACCACTAAAGGTATTAGAGTCACTGAAAGAGACCATCACACATCCTGACGAAAAGTATTCGTTTGTGAGAAGACTCTCCCCAAGCTCAGCCGCAATGTACAATTTCAGCGAAGAAGAGGTATTGTTCCAATGTGTTGGTGACTTTATAAACTGCTAACTTTATGATATCTTTCTATGGAAATTCTCTGTTGTATTACATAAATGTGTTCCTTTTTAGATAAACTGTGAAGACAAAGCTTTAGACAGGAGAACTCCTGTTACAAGTACAACTAATTTCTGTCTTCTCAGCACTTTGGTCCATAAACTACTGTTCTCATTCATATTCCCTCTATAGATCATGTCATACAATTAGAAAATCACATGCGGCCCTCTGGACAGACTTGATCCCAACTTTATCTTGCATATCCTATTTTTCTTATTTGACTTGATTGCTATTCTGCTGGTTGTCTGGTCAATTTCACCTTCTCACTAAAATATACTGTTAAAGGCCCAAACTCTAACTCAAAACTTAGACGTTGAGTTGAGGGAATCCTCTATATATATAAAGGTGAAACTCCCACAGATTTCCGATGTGGGATTAAACCACAACACCCTTCCTCGCACCTAATCAACCAGTTTGGGGCGGAACACGGGTGGGGACAAGTTTCCACATACGGAGAGAGGATCCAATGGGTGAACCTGCTATGATACCATGTTAAAGGCCTGAACTCTGACCTGAAACTTAGATGTTGAGTTGAGGAAATCCTCTACATATATAGAGGTGAAACTCTCACAGATTTCCGATATGCACTAAAGCACAACATATACATTTGTGTGGTTCTTTTATGCGTTTTGACTACCATATTATTTCTTGCAAAACGAATTAATTTTTTGACCTATGATTCCCATGTTGTCTCCAAACAGATTTTGCTCTTGTATGTTGCAGCACTTTGTGCTTCCTTGAGTCTTTTGTGCTTTTGGACGGTTGCCAATGGCCATCAATCAGGGATACAACATGCACAATAGTTTTTACCCATGTGGCATTGTACCTTGGCTTCTTTGTTGTTTACTCTGGTCTCCCTAGTTGGTTGCTGGAGTTTATTGGACTATGCCTCTTTTGGCTAACTCCATATTCTCATGTGCATCCTACATTCTGCTAATGTAAACTTCAAATTGATATTTGGACAAAAGTATTGGATCGAGTGTTGCAGCTTGCTTGGACACCCATGAACCTGCTATCATCATATCATGGACATTTCTAATCCTGTCTTTTAGCAAGCTGTGCTAAGTTTGTATCCCTAGAATTCAAGAACGATGTTAAGATCAATTTGTATCATGTTCCATCATGATTTTTTTATTGTATGGTACCATATATTTTCCATCATCACATTTTTTTGTCGGTGAACTTTGCTATCATATTCTTTGTTTTTTATTACTTGACATTTCCTGATTCATTATAGCATACGTCTCAATATTGTTAATGCTTTCCATCTTTAATCTTAATTGCAATTCTGTCATGCTGTCAGCATCTACCTCAGACTTCTGAGAAGAGCCTCTTCAGCAGGGTCCAGTGGTTTAATCTTAATTCAGAGATGGTATCTACTAACCAATAACCCTGCCAAGAACTGTAGTAGCACAAAAAAGATCATTTTTAAAGTGCAAACTTCCAGTTATCCCTCATAATCAAAATGGGAAGACTGATGACATGTGCATTGCTCTGATCTGGATTCCACTCTGATGCTATTATACACTTTCAAATGCCCCGTATTTGGGTATTTCTTTTGGAAGTGGAGGTTGTCCTCAGTATCTATCATTCTGTGCAATCTTATAGATTTAAGAAGCTGGTTATGTATCTTAAAACTCGACCCCCCATAGAGTATGCACTGCAATGCGCAGGTTAATTCATGTCTCTGAAGGTTTCACCTTTTCGCTTTTGGATTACTTCATGTCTCTGAGTTGTATCACTGAGCCAAGCTTTTTTCCAAGGAAGTGAGAAATCTGGGTCTTGTAAGCGTGCGTTTGTTGCTGTTTGCACGATGGAGATAAGCTTATATTTTGAAACTAGCATCTCTGTTGATTCCATAAAACCGAGCTTTCTGTTTTCTGATGATGCAGCTTGTGACGTGGGACCAACTGAGCTTCGCATCAGCATTGGGTCCTGCGGCCGAAGAGCTGCTTTCCACAGGCCTCGAAGGCTACGTAACGCAGACGAAGCGAGTAGAGGAGTACTTTGGGAAGATTTGGCCACCTCCGAACGTTTAAACCAAGAGGAGAACCTGTATCCATACCACTCTCCGTTCTCCAGGATCATCTTCTGGTATGTACTCATGGACACTTGTTCCGCCTCATGCTGTAGGTAAACTTCACCCCTCTTTTTTCTTTCTGCTTCCTTCCTTTTCAAATTAATCAGGTGGAGCCTACTTGGGTTGAGTAACCCCACTGTAAGGGCGAGTCCCTCCAAAAATTCCGCATCTGTTTTGTTTACTGTTTGACTTGTTACATGTTCACGATGGAACATTTTGACGGAGGACAAGGAAGAAGAATGATGTCCCGGTCATGGGGTTGACATGGTTGTTTGTTTTGGCTCACTCTGGTGTCTTAAATGTACTATTTGATTGTATAGTGGGACTAGAAGTTTTTGGCTCGCATCCATTTGATACAATACTACAATGATTTTAGATATTTATTTTAAACACTATAGTATATAACATTTATACTAAGTTATGCTATAGCATCCAATTCAGTTAATTGTCAATAAGTAATGTCTTTTTTATTAGCACAAAGGGTCGGGAACATTTCATAGATAAGGGGATAGAACAACATAGAAGAGAGGAACATTTTGCTGGGTGTGATTAGTCCGATATCATATCAGAGCATCCCACCGGTTCTGTTTTCATAAACTTAAATAGTAATGTATTTAAAATTTATGTCCAAAGGTAAAATAATATATATGTTTAAGGAGAACCACTTTTTATCTCGTGCCTTGGCTGAAACTGTGGACTCTGACTAAAAAGTAGTCATAGTAAGTGTGGAGTATGTGCCCTTGCCAATTCTGGTATTGATTAGGTAACATTTTTATCCCTCCAGCCGGAAGTTAAGCATTTCTCATGTTTAAGAGTGTTGGAACTTGGAACCGCTAATAGAGAGAGTAGGTTGTTCATGTACAAGGATAGGATATTCGACTCGATTCGTCTGTGCCGAGTTTTTTTTGTGGTACGATTTGTACCGCATTGGTCCCCCCACTCTCCACCCTCGGCTTCCCCCACCTAGTGCCCCCCTTCCCACTACAACGCTTGGCCATGGCTTCCCCTCCCTCCTCATTAGGGTGTTCATGGTTTGGTTTGTTTGATTTAGAGAGGATTTTTTAAAAACCAAACCAAACCATCACCAGAGCCAACCCGAACCAAATCAAACTGTAATTTTTTCAAACCAAACCAACCGAACCGATATAATTCGGTATCGGTTCGGTTTGGTTTGGCTTAACCCGAAAATAAGTGGGTCTTTCACAAAGAAGACTTTAACCTACTATTTCTTTTGGAGGTAAGGCTTTAATCACATATGTACATGTTGACTCAATTTAACCATCAACCTATATAATGAGGAAATACTATTGATAAGTGAAAATTTGATGACCATATTACTCTACACAATGCGTATATTTACATATATACATGTATGTATATATTAAACAAATCTGAATACTTGATACATATGTATAAATTAAAATTATATTATTAAAATTCGATTTTATCGGTTTGGTTCGGTTTACAAGATCTGTAAACCGAACCAAACCGAATTTACAATTTCGGTTTGATTTGAAATCAAACCAAATTTTTTTCACCTTCAAACCGAACCAAACCGAACCAAATTAATCGATTTGATTTGATTTTTCGGTTTGAACCGAATAGTGAACACCTCTACTCCCCATTGCATTGCACCCCCTCTAATGCCCCCATCCCCTCCGGGTAGCCCCCTCCCCTCCGATCACCCCCTCAACCAACGTCTCCCCTCTAGTCACCACCTCCCCCTCTATCTCACCTGCCCCCCCCCCCCCCCCCCTGTCTCGCCCCCCTCCCCTCCTTCACCGTCTCACCTCTTCCCCGTCTGCGTAGCACCCCACTATGTTCATCCTCTTGACCCAAGCGTGTTAAGGACAGAAAAGACTCTTGCACGATACAATACGGTTGTGCCCCCCATTCCTCCAGGTAGCTCCCTCCCCTCCGATCACCCCCTCAACCTCCGGCTCGCTCCCCCTCAGTTCCTCCCCACCCCCCACCCCCCACCCTCTACCACTTCAATCACCCCTCCGCCTCCGTCTCAGCCCCTCCCCTCCGATCGCCCCACCCCCCACCCACCCCACCCCCGCCGCCCCCCCACCCACTCCAATCACCCCTCCCCCTCCATCTTGGCCCAGCCCCTCCCCTCCAATCGCACCCCCCCCCGCCCTCTCCCACTCTAATCACCCCTTCCCCTCCATCTCAACCCGTCCCTTCCCTCCGATCGCCACCCCCCATCACCCCCTCCCCCTCCGTCTCGCCCCCCTGCCCCCTCCCCTCTTGTCACTTCCTCCCCCTCTATCTCACCTCCCCCCCCCCTCCGGTCACCTCCTCCCCCTCTTCTGTCTCACCCCCCTTTCCTCCGGTCGCCCCCTCCACCTCTTGCCCCCCCTCCACCATCTCACCCCCTCCCCCTCTGCGCAGCACCCCACCGTGTTCATCCCTCTTGACCCGACCATGTTGAGGATAGAAAAGTCTCTGGCACGATACAATATGGCCGTGCCACATCAGATCAGTACGGCATGGCAAACCGTGGAGAGGATGCAATCCTCATCTGGTTGTCTTTTTTGGTGAACAATTCTCATCTTGTTACTATCATCACCATAATTTTTTATTTTAAAATATTAAATAAAATATTGGCCACTTGATCAGTTCACAAGACTTGAACACGACAGTTGGGTCAGGGGAGAGCTAAGTCGAGTGACTCACCTGTGTGGTTCTCATTTGTCTCTTTTTGGACCAGGAAAGGTAAATTATATTCATACTTACCCCGATAGTTTGCAGATAGAAGGTTACATGCATTTAAAACAGGCAAGGGGATGGCAGCTAGTTGCCATTCCCCATCAAGGTTGGCACCAAAAGCATGCTTAGCCAAAAGGTGGGCAGCTAAAGTGATCTGTCTAGGGGCATAGTTGATATTAATAGAAGGGTTACAATTCAATAATCCCCTGCAGTCTTCAATGATGCTGCTGCATTGCCAAATAGAAGTTGTGTTGCCCAACATGGAGGCAATAATAGTAGAGGCATCACTGATGATGAGAACTTGGAGTTGGATGCTGATGGCCCATTGGATGCCTTGCAGAATAGCCATGGCTTCAGCCTCCATCGGGCTGGAAACATTAAAGAGGTGAGTGCAACAGGAAATTGGGTAAGAATCTAAGTTGAGATGAATGATTGCACTGGTTGCTTTACCATTCTTGAAAGCTGCATCCAGTATCATAATGGAGAGATTATCAGGCCACTGGGCCTTAGATTTTCCTGTCCAAGAGGTAGCATCAACATCAACAATTTCTGATCTTTCCAGCTGGACAGATCTTGATTTATTTTGGCTATAATCTGGGCTGGTGATAGGATTTTTTTGTTCGAAGACCCTAGTGCATCTTGCTTTCCAGAGATTCCACATGATGGCTATTGCTTATTTGAGGTATAAGAGATCACCCTTTTTTGCTGCAAAGGAAGGCAGTCCAAGCTTGAATTCTATCTTCCAACAGCCAATCAATTGCATCGGCTCTATAGTTTATATTGCTGGCATACCATACTGCTCTAGCCAAATTGCATTCAAAGAACAGGTGCTGAGTGGTTTCCTCTTTGTCAAGACAGGTAGGACATAATGAATCCACATCTGGGTTCATTTTGGATAATCTAGATAAAGTAGGAAGAGCATTAACTAGTGCTTTCCAGAGGGACATGATTTGATTTGGTGGGACTAGTTTCTGCAATTTAGGCTGCCAAATAGTCTTCCAGACAAGATGAGTTGCTGAGCAATTTGGCCTATCCAGGTGATCAAATAGGAAGCTATAAGCAGGTTTAGTGTTGATCTGTCCATTCTGAGTATATTTCCAGATCAGGGTGTCTTGGTCAACGGGGTGAACCTGAGGTACCCTGATCTGACAGATAGCATTGGCAGTGTTGGTGTCAAATATTTGTTGGATGAGTTGTGAATTCCACTTGCCCTCGGAGATAAAATCAGAAACAGTTCTGGGAAGTGGATCTTTAAATGAGGTAGCAGGTTTAAAAGGTTCTATTTTACCAGTTATCCAGTAGTCATCCCATAGATTGATGTTAAACCCATTTCTAACTATCCACATACAACCTCTCCTCAAGTCGTTTCTAACTGCCATGATACTACGCCAAACTGGAGAAGAGTTAGCTCTCTTTTTAATCTGCCAAAAGGATCTACCTTTAACATATTTGGCTGTGAGAAGAGAACCACATAAGCCGGGGGGATCATTGATGAATCTCCAAGCAAGTTTCATAAGAGCAGCTCTGTTAACAGGTGCAAATCTCTGAACCCCAAGCCCCACTTAATTTGGGCTTCTGCAGTCTGTTGCCAAGCCACTGAAGGCTTTTTTGGTGACCCATTCTTTTCCCCCACCAAATTCTCTATGGTATTTAATTAGATTGGATGACAGTCTTAGGAATAAGGTTTGTATTCATGATATGAACAGGTAAAGCGTTGAGTGTTGATTTTAAAAGAATGCTTTACCTGCTGCAGAGAGTGTGTTGGCCTTCCACATGCTCAGACTAGCTTTACATCTTTCCTCCAGATATTTCCAGCGCTCCATTTTCCTTCTGCCCGTAGATATTGGAATGCCCAGATATAGAGCTTCCTTAGATAGAGTTTAGAATCCAGAGGTTTTCTGAAGATGGACTTGGGTAGAAAGAGTTGTATTGGGGCTAAACATGATGCTTGATTTTAGGAAATTGATTGTTTGGCCTGACCAGTTTGCAAATGTACGTACTCATAGCATTCTCATGGCCACAAGTTCACTTTCTACTGCTCTTCCAAATAAAAATATATCATCCGCATAAAGAATATGGGTGATAGGTGGTGCCTGGGGATTGATCTTGAAGCCTTTTATCCGGCCATTCTCAGCTTCTTTCTTAAGTAGTTGTGAAAGACCCTCAGCACAGAGGATAAAAATATAAGAGAATAAAGGACATCATTGTCTGAGACCTCTGCTGGGATTTATCCCCATTGATGTTAATGGAGTATGTCACAGAAGTTATACAGCTCATCACCAAGGATCTTGCCTTATCACTGAAGCCATATCTGAGTAACATCCCATTCACA
The DNA here is from genome assembly GCA_014218235.1 of Colocasia esculenta. Lineage (NCBI taxonomy): Eukaryota > Viridiplantae > Streptophyta > Magnoliopsida > Alismatales > Araceae > Colocasia > Colocasia esculenta. The sequence goes on along the minus strand of CM024758.1, from coordinate 10,257,844 downwards.
AATGACCATTCCAGTTTGTCATATGCTTTGGATACCATCTTTAAGCCAAAGACTCTAGACTTCCCTCTCTTACAGTTGAGTGATCAATGAAGGAGTTCTTGAACAATAACAAGAGAATCAGTGATCTGCCTACCTGGGACAAAAGCTCCCTGGTTGATAGAAATCAATTCCTCTAGGAGTGGTTTTCATTTGTCTCAGGGACCCTTAATTGCTGCTTGTGCCGTAGCATTTCAATCTAAAATAACTGATTGTTTTAAAATTTCACATTTTGATTATAATAAAATGTTAAACTAAAAGTAAAATGATAAAAGTAATCAATGTGAAGATGGCTGATTAAATTTAAAGTACCTGTAAGACACCAAACATAGGAGAAATACCGTTAATGTCCTACAGTGTTGTTCATCATTTTACAGCACATCAAGCAAGAGCACATCCATTTTTGCTCATGGCGTTTCATCAGCAGCCGTAGCGCTCATGGAGGCTTGGGAATAAAGACCTTGTTTGAAGAAGTTTATTGAGGATGAGTTCTCACCATGGCTTTTTGTTGAGAGCTAAATATATGACTAAAAGATGCTTTTTGGGATGCAAAGAGTAGCTACTCAGCTCTTATTTATGTTATGGTTTCCCGGCAGTGGGAGACCACATTAAGAAGGGATTAATACGGTCAATCAGAAGTGGGAAACAAATAGGAGAAAAGATTTGTGCACGACACTCGCCCCTGAAATCACTCAATGGGGTGCCACTCGTTTATACCTGGACATGCACAAAATCTTTCTCAACAAAACAATATATGGGCAGAATTTTTGTTTCCAATCAGTTGGTTCTCCTAAAACCAAGACCCACCTTTGTCGATTGACTTCCTGATCAGTCAGCTGGAAAACTACTTCTTTTATTTATTATTTATTATTTATATACTTACTGACGAAGAACTCAACGTAATGACTTAAGACTCAGCACTCAACACCAGGAGGGCAAGGCTTCAAATCTTATCATATCTATAGTATTTACATGTATTGTAGTTTAGATATTACATGATAAACTCGGGTGAAGAGGAGTACGTTATAGGAGGCACTAGATAAACCTTCTCCCACGAGAGAGGGAAGAATCGAACCTACCATCTATTCTTTGGATAGGAGATGAATTACTAATTCTCCCCCGACACTCGTTGGCGAACTTTCATTTGAAGGGGAGATGGAATATACACTCTCAATCAAATTTTTGATGAGGATACTGCAAATGGTTAGTAAAATGTATATTGTGAACTTAATTTTGAGAAAGTGGACCGGAGAATGTGGAATAGAAGAGTACTACCTTCCCCTCGTAGGCTGTGAAATAGAACAATACTACCTTCCCCTCGCTCCCCGGCGGCCGCTTGCAGGGCCTGGACGCAGAGAACTGAGCCTTCTTCCCAACGATCTTCCCCTGAAACGCGCTGATCCTGGCCTGCATGATGCGGGTAATGCGAGGATTCTACGGTCATCATCTTTGTTCGCCGATTTTCGTCGGCGGGCAACTTCTCTGGTTCGTCGGGCTGTTGCGCGGTGAGTTGGAACGGGTGCTCCGGGGAGAGCTCCTCGAAGGCCTTTATGGAGGAGATGATGTCGAGATCGAAGTCTGAGATGAAGGCATCCTCATATATAGAGAAAACTGCATATTTCGTCTTGTTGCAGATTTCGTGCACGGAGTGAAATGAGAAGGAGCGCTCCATGACGGCAGCGGCGTCGCCGGTACCTTTAAGTACAGAACCCGACATTCTTACGCATTAATCCTGTAGATTCTGTGTTTCTAAGCAACCCATATCAAATGAAAACTATGACATCCTCATGGATATTTCAACTTGTGAATAGGCTTACACACAAACCCAGATGCCACACACTCCTAAAAATGGCACATCCCTCTGAACTGACAAATTGCAGGACTCTGCATTCTTCACATGTACATGAACAGTTTCATGTCAGATCCATTATCAATTTTACAGAAGTTCATAATTAATTGAAACCAAGTTCAGCATAACTTCAAGGTTCAGGCCTTCTTCCACATGTTTCTCTTGAGAGATTCATGAGATCTTTCAAAATTACTTACATAAAAGCATAAACTTTGGTGACTTGATCATCTGACCAAGGCTGAGGTGGGCTATCTACATACAGAGTTCCCACGAGCTCAAGGCACATAAAAAGCAAGGAGCAATGGAGGGTTAAGGGAAGGACCTGAACCTTACCAACCTCCACCATGACGATCCTTCTCACTGCCAGATCACGGAGACGATGTGGGGAACCTTTCGATCGTCGAACGGGAGGCAGACGTACACCCGAGCAAACTCCTCTGCGATCTCGCCCGCGAGCTCCCCGTGTAGCGCCTTGCGTAGATGTACAGCACGGTTGGTGCTCACCAGGCTGTAGATAAGTATCACCACTGTCACCGCGGAAGTCCAGACCATCAGGGTTACCACGGGAGTCGCCCCAGCCATGCATGCTTCGGTTTCTTAAGAAGCATGGTCGACGGAGACGTGGGCGAAGCAGCCATGCATGACACACGTAGAAGCGTTAGGGAGCTGTTAGCAACGACGTCGGCGCTGGGGGGCGTGCACGGGCCGGGGATGACCATCATGGTGTTCCTGCGGAAGGGGGCAGTGCTGCTTCATATGTGTGGGGGGCTGGGACTGCGGCTAAGGGTGGATGGGCGTCGACGATGGCGCTGTAACAGACGCACAAAGAGGAGGAGAAGCCAGGAAACGGAGAGGAGGACTGCTCACCTTGTAGCCACGCAGTGGATGGACCAGGGGTCGGCCAGCATCGGGTGCTCCGGCGGGTAGTCTTCCGACAGCGTGCTCTCCTCCACCGCACAAGAGCAATGCAAAAGATAGCTTCCTGCCGTTTGCTCTCCTCCACCGCACAAGAGCAATGCAACAGGGGAACACTGGGTGACGATGGGTTGTGGAGGGTGATGGCAGAAGACGGTCGCTCCAATGGGTTAGAAGGATGGATGCCAGGATGTTTTGATGCCAGGATGTGATTCTTACCCAATTCATGAGTAAATATTACAATACTTATTACAGGGGATGCGGTTCATACATTTGTCTTTTAAAATATTTTTATTACTGCCTTTAATTTTCTATAAACTATGTTTTGATGTGAGATGCGGTTCTTTCTCAGATTACATGATTTCATTTCTATTCTTTCATAGAATGTTTAGGCAGCAAACATTAGTATTCTGTTATGCGTTAAAAAACTCTAAATAGAAGATTTTCAAAATTATGTGATAGATTTTGTGCGGGATTTTGGAAGACTCGAACAAAGAAGGAAGAGAGAGGTTGATATGCCAGTTTTGGGCGGGATTTTGAAAGAACTTGAGGCTGCCACGTGTACTGTTAAGATTGAATTTTATTAGAATAGTATAAATATATTTAAATAATAAATAATATCATGAAAGAAAGCCTAGCCCAGTGGGCTAGCGCGTTTCCTTCATTTTGTGTTTTTTTTCGGTTTGAACAAAAATTCAATTCGGTTTCGGTTTCGGTTCACCCAAAAAATGGGGTGAACCAAACGAACCGAACCGTGTTCGATCACCCTAATCAACTCACATCGTACCATCACCCCTAATCAACTCATCACCGTTGGAGAAAGAGTTTGCAAAACCTGCCCCCCAACCAGGCCTCTGGCCCAGCAGTGCGGCAGACCACTTTTTTGCCAAAAATGGGACTCCCTTTGGGAGGAGTTCCATTAGCTTATTCTCACCTCCCACTTTATGGGATGAGATAAGCTTAATTTCTCATGGGCCTCTGAGGTCTTTTTTTAGTGGGCTTTTGGGGTTCTTTTTTTTTGCACAGCCCATGGAGGGCTTGGATCGGTGGAGAATAATGGGCCGACGGTATGGAGGCCCACTAGTAACTTTTGGGGTGTCCACAAATGCCCCCACCCGCGGGGGGTGCGGAGGGCACACAAAGCGACATCCGCGTGAATTTTGGTCATTTGACTGTTGACACTAGCGTCGGTAGGTCGTTGACTTGTTGCCGGGCTAATGGTCAAGTGGTCTATTTGCAGTCTCTTGCTTCTTTTCGATGATGTGATCCACGGATGACGGGTTTGCATCACTCTTGATGGGCAATTTGGGGAGGGCCTCCCCTATTTCTATTTCTTTTGGGCCGCTGCGGCTTGGCCTCGTTCAGGTGATTCGGCGCGGGGTCTGCTGACCTCGTTGAATCGGCGCGCGATCGATACGACGCGGGTGGCGCATGTCGAATCGGCGCGGGCCGACCGGGCTTGGTCCGCGGGCCGCCTGGGAGCGCGAACCGGTGGTTCGCATTTTCCAAGGCTGGTCCCTTCACCTTTTCAAATCCGCCTCAAAAGGCTGTGCACGGCCGCTTCATTTCTCTGCTTCAATGTGTCTTTTATTTCTGAGGCATCGCCTCCATGATCATGTAGCCTCATTTGCTATTAATGAAATGCGTCTTATTTTGGACACAAACGTTCCTTTTGAATGCATTGTCATGGTATGCACATCTTTATTGTCGTCTCCTTTCTTTTTTGGTTCACATTATCGAGTTGAGCGCCCTTTCGGGTTTTCGCCCAACCCGACCCCCTCTTGCTTTTGCCTACACGCCCGCCGGGTTTTCGTGTAGCGGGTACCCTATTTTGCCCACGCGCCCTTTGCGGGTTGTCACCATGGCTGGGTTTTAGTTCTTTTACCCTCACTCGATGGGTGGCCGAGTGAGTCCAACGAGGCATCTCTATTTTTAGCCTTTTTATTTTTTTGAGGTGACGAGATCCTTTGCCGTCTATCAATCGCTAACTTGACAGAGACTTTTGCTGTCAGAAGTAACAGCCTTCTATTTTACCGTCGGGGTGACGGTCTTCTATTCTACCGTCGAGGTGACGGCCTTCTATTCTACCGTCGAGGTGACGGCCTTCTATTGTCCTCTCACCGTCACTATGACAGGAACTTTTGCTGTCATAAATAACGGCCTTCTATTTTACCGTCAAGGTGACGGCCTTCTATTCTACCGTCGAGGTGACGGTCTTCTATTCTAACCGTCGAGGCGACGGCCTTCTATTCTAACTCGTCGGGTGACGACCTTCTATTCTACCGTCGAGGTGACGGCCTTCTATTCTACCGTCGAGGCGACGGCCTTCTATTCTATCCCGTCGGGGTGACGGCATTCTATTCTACCGTCGAGGTGACGACCTTCTATTCTACCGTCGAGGTGACGGCCTTCTATTCTACCGTCGAGGTGACGGCTTCTATTCGACCGTCGGAGTGACGACCTTCTATTCCACCGTCGGTGACGCTGTGGAAATGGATTTTTAGGGATCCATCACAAATTATAAAATTTAAAATTATTTTATCATGTTTCATATGTGTATCCGCATATTAACATTCAAGTCCCGTCTAGTGCTAAGTACGTCACTATACGAAAGATGAACCGGTAACCGCAGAGCGCAGGCGTGCCAGTCGCCGAAGCGACAACATGTTCTGCCTCCGAGAGTCGAAGGCTTTAGGTCTATTTACGCGCCGTCTGACTTCGTCAAACGAAAGTGGAAATCGGGTCAGGACCAAGATCCCGTCGTTGCCTAAGCGCAACGACGTTAATTACATCCCTCTAAGAGGGAAAACCCTTGATTAATCGCCAGAATTGAAAGTCTCGTACCCTTTAAAGGAAATATCCGATAAAAGATATGCGTAGAAAGTAAATCTAGTTGACGCATTTTTTTGATGTTATTTCAGATTTATTAAAGGAATTGAGTTAATTTTAGTATTATTGATTCAATTTTTTTTTTTTTATTCTTTCACAATGTTTTTAATCATGTTAAATCTTTTATTAGATTGTCTCTTGATCTGTTGGCCTTTTAGTTTTGATTTATCTTTTTGGTTATTTGATTTGATAAGGGACTTTTATTTGATTTCAGACTTCTCTTTATTTGAAATTAGTCTCTTGATTGTGTTGAGTTTGAGATTTATTGAGACTTTTGTTCCAGGTTAAAATATGTGACCTGAAATTATTTGATTGGCCTCTTTATTTAAGATTTATTATTATTTTTATTGACTCTCTCATAACTTTGGGTTTATTTGAAACTATTCTTTTTATATTTATCTTTGTTTTAGAATTATTCACGTTTCTTTGTTATTGATTTGAAATCTCCCCCTTCCTCGTTTTTTTTTTTTATGAGACTATCATGTTGTATATTTTTTTTAACTTGTTTTAAAGTTATGACAATTAGATTTGTTTTTGGATGATTTGATTTATTTCTTTTCTTCTCTTTTATTTGAGTTATTTTTTTTATTATCATCATTATTATTATCTCATTATTCTCATTTTTTTAATGAAAGATGAGATGAGCTTGCGTGTGTGCATGCGTATGTAAATTTATGGTGTGTATGGGATTTAATGGTGTGTGTGGTATGCATTAAATGAGGGGAGAGAGATAGAGAGTGATGTGTTAGAATGGGGGGAGGCGCATGTGTGTGTTGGTGAGGAAGGTTAATTGTTTGAACGGCAGGGTTTAAAGATAGGTTTTGTTGGATTTAAACGGCAGGGATGTTGGGAGTTTGTGCACACATGTATGGGTAGCTGAACGGCAGGGTGTGTGTGGTGCGGGGTGCTGATCGGCAGGGGGTGGAGCATGTGCACACGCACAATGCTGAACGGCAGGGTGGTTCAAGTGTACTTGAGTGCTGAACGGCAGAGGGTGGAGCTTGTGCAAAGAACTGAACGGCAGGGTTCTACGTGCATGAAATGCTGAAAGGCAGGGGTGCTGAACGGCAGGGTTTTGTATGTATGAAATGTTGAACGGCAGACCCTTTCTTTTCTTTGGAAGCTTGAACGGCAGGGGTCAGGAGTCTGCCGATCAGACTGAACGGCAGGGTTTTAAGCAGGATACACTGAAGACCATTATTGCAGCCGAAAATTTGTTCATTGTTATTAATTTTATTCTTTTAATAATTTAACTATTTTTTTGCTTCTATTATTATTATTATTATTATTTTGTCCCTTTAACTGTCCTGCTCATTTGATGTCTGTTTCTCCATTTATTGCTCTTATTGTTTAGCTTCCACTGATTTTTCTCATTTCTCATTAATTTCTTTATTTGTTTAGTTTATTTATTTTTTTGTTTGTCCTTGTATCCAATTCGTCGCTCGACAGACGCAATCATACCGGCGCTCATTTGTCTTGTTCTTATACATGTGCATGAATGTCACACAATTAGAAGATTATGGCCGGAGAAATGATGTTTAAACTGGCGGAAAACCAGTCATGTATATAATCCGATTTGAGAGTAACTGCCCCTGCCCACCATATGTCGGGGCGTTATTCAGGTGCACTCATCTATGAACCCGAGATAGTGCACACAAAATAATGTTCGCCATATAAAGGCAATATGTTATTTGCTAATGGTACCCGAATTATAACACAAGTTATCCGGTGACCACGTCGGCACAAATGTGTAACATTATTGTGAAATGGATGAAAGCCAGACTCGAGACGAAAATCCGGCAGCACCTCCCCTTAGCCCGTGCGCTTGGGGGGGGGTGTTCATGACATCCGTCCACCACAATGGAGACGATGCCAACAAGATATTGATGCAGAGGCAACAACATCATGGCACAAGGCATCGGTTCCCGAGGCGTCCTCAAGAAAACCGATATATGCCTAGGCCGGGAGATGACCTGAATGGCGTCACTGAACCACCTTAAACAGAGGGGTATTGGGCCTCAATGGAGAAGAGAGGTTGAACGGTAGGGTTTGAAGCACGTAAAATTCGGAAGGGCAACTTTCAAAACCCATGATATTCTGAACGGCAGCACTCAAATCCCATGATATTCTGAACGGCAGCCTTCAGAACTCATGATATTCTGAACGGCAGCCCTAAAAACTCATGATATTCTGAACGGCAGCCCTTCGAAACCCATGATGTTCTGAACGACAGCCTTCAGAACTCATGATATTCTGAACGGCAGCCTTCAGAACTCATGATATTCTGAACGGCAACCCTCAAATCCCATGATGTTCTGAACGGCAGCCTTCAGAACTCATGATATTCTGAACAGCAGCCCTAAAAAAACTCATGATATTCTGAACGGCAGCCCTTCGAAACCCATGATGTTCTGAACGGCAGCCTTCAGAACTCATGATATTCTGAACGGCAGCCCGCTAAAACTTACAATTCTTTGAACGACGGCCCCCAAAATGGCAGGAAGCAAGCGGTTCAGTGATGGTAAACCAAAGTGGAGAAGGAGGCTAAACGGCAGCACTGCAAAGCACTGGGCAGGGCTGCCGTTCAAGGCCTTCAACATCCAGTAAAGAGGAACGTAATTTAAAATTCACTGACATTCCCACTGCGCGAAACCAGTGCTCTGAAGAAGATTGAATAACTAACCAATTCAACTCGGTGACTGATACACATCATATAAGGATGAGAGATCAGTACCAAAATATGAAAGCGACATGGTGGGTTACTATTCCATAATTGGTAAAACAGACTACCCAGAACATCTAAACACTGGGGAGGGGAGGTTGCTGGTGACATGTTGGCGCAGCATCCATATGCAAGTATTGCATAGAACCTCTGCGTCAAGATGAACCAAAAAAAGGAACGATCGAAAGAGCTTAATAAACAGCAACAAGGAGGAAACGGGACAGAACCATTGATCTTTAAACTAAAAGCAGAGATAATAAAAAAAAAAAAAAAAACACCAAGCATACAGAACATGCGATTCTCAACGAGTAATAAAAAAAAACATAATTCTATCAAGGATCAAGAAGACACATATAGAAGAAGGCGAGCCTCAGATAGTGAGGAAAAGGGAGAGAGAACGGAAATTTTCATTAATTTGCTCCAAAACAATCGATGCTTCTCTCTCCTTCTAATTACATCTCTCCTCTTCGAAGTACTCACCCTCTCTCTCTCTCTTTCTTTCACACACCAGGCTACAGCGCCGCTGCAACTCTCCTTCCTTTCCCTCCTTCCACAGACGCAAGGAGGAAAGAAACCTCTGCCTCGCTTCTGGCTGCCGCTGCCTTCTTCCCTCTATCCGACCCCCTCCAAAAACTCATCGGAAAAGGACCCTTTAAAGGCCTTTTGAGGGCTGAGGTGGCTGGGTCCCCTCCTCAGAACAACCCTTCCTCTTCTGCATATTACCTTGAATGCCATTTGGTGTCTACAAGCCGATCTGCCTCCCTTCCTGGGCTGCTGGCCCACTCATGGCCCATTAGACAAACGGGTGCAAACAGACGGCCTTCTATTCTACCGTCGAGGTGACGGCCTTCTATTCTACCGTCGCAATTCGGCAGCATTTCCCCTTATCGTGGTCGATAAGGGAAAGCGCGGTACTCATCCACCACGATGGAGATGGCACCAAAAGAGGGAGTACGACGTAACCCCAACGGTACATGACCCGATCCCCAAGCATGCCTCCGGAGATTCGGGCAATATCATGACCGTGCCACCCCACGGGACGAATGAGCAACATGTAAACCCACCCGTCCGACATAGACATTATGTTGTCCAACCCGGGGGTGTGGATGGGTCTTATATTGAGTCACTTGACTGTTGATTGGCTAGTGTCACATTGAGCAATGGTTTTGCTCATATGGCTTCAGCAATATGGTGACCAGGACGTCGAATCGGCGCAGCTTTCCCTGGTCTTGCAAGACTGCCAGAACCAGTCCCAGGCCGAATCGGCGCAGCTGGCTACCTGGGCAGAACAGAACCCAATCGGCGCACTACTCCCAGAACGGCGAATCGGCGCAGTCTGGAACAGTGAAGGATGAGCAAAAACACAGCAGTAATGGGGGAGGGTCTCTTTCTAGATGACAGGGTTCCCCTTAATATCCATTAGATCGGACAGAAGGGAAAAACCCCATCACACATAGTGTTATTTAAATCCCTCTCACATTGGAATGGGCATATGAAGCCTCAGTCCATTGGACAGAAGGGCTCATCTCGGTTTTCCATAGGAACAAAGCAAGGAACATCAAATACCCAACAGAAATGTGTGGAGCACAAAAGGTGATATGCCATGTCCCCTCCCTTGTACCAATGGATCATGAGCATAAAGGCACAAAGAAGTAGGGGCGGCCTATTACCCAGAAGAAATAAAGGGAGAGCAAGTATTAAAATAGGAAATGAACATCACATGAGACACCCCTTCATCGTACCATCACATACCACTTATGCAAAGAAAAAAAATGGAAATGAGCATTAAACAAACCAAGAAAGAGGAGGGAAGAACACTCAAAGGCACGGTTTCTAAGGTCTCTTGGAAACAAAATACATATATTAAACTCATAGTGAGAAGAAAGAATACGTAAAGAAAGAAAAGAGAGGGATAGCACATGAAGATCCTCTCCATCTCTCATCTCTTGCTCACTCTATTACATTTTGGATCATGGAACTCACCCTCTCTTCTTTCTTCTTCTCTTTTCTTTTTTTTTCTTGCAGGTGGCCTTCCGGGAGAGCTCTTGGAGCAGAAAACGTAGAGCCCATTTTCTTCTTGCCCCTTGCTTGGGGAAGAAGAAAAGCCTCCCTCCTTTTTTTTCTGCCATAGGATCCTCTCTCTCTTCTTTTGCAGCCTTTTAAGTGGTGGTGGAGAGGGGTGATCAGTCCCCTAAGCTCACCTCCCAGCATGGGTGTTGGGCCCTTTAGATAATGGGTTTCTTTGGGCTTGTTAAATGGGCATGTGAGTGGTCATTTGAAGGGTTTTGAGGAGAGTTGGGCCAGCCATGGTGAGGCCCAACACATACTTTTTTTGGTGCCCACAGGTAGTCGCAAATTTAAAACACGTCCGAGTCGAAAAAGATCGGTGTTTTAAAATTTATTTGCCAATTTCACGTGTTTGATCCCTAGTCTATTGCAGCAGTCTCCCGGTGTTGTTTCCTCCCCTATTCAAGTCTTGTAAGAAATATTAAGGAGAGGTGGATTATGTACACTTCGGTTGCAGAAATCGCTAAAGTTGAAAATATATTTATATCTGGAGCAAAATTAATTCTTGAGTTGTCTGAAACAGATGATGATGATGTGGAACATTGCGTAGGACGGCCCAACCTTCATCCTCGTGTTGTTCTTCGCCGTACTTATTTTGGGATAAGCTGTTCACAGAGTTTTAAACACATACTTTCTTGGTTTGGATGTTTTGAATTTTCTTAAAATGTAAAAATAATGTTTGGCCTCTGCCATCCGATTGTACTTGACTTTGGTCTTTCTTTCTTAATTCTATTTCATTAATAAAATGGGCACATCTGTCCTTTAGCTTGAAAAAAAAGGAGCTTTGTCGTTCGTCTTACACATGCATATTTGGATGAAATCCTCAAATATCATATCAATATAACTTACACTCATATATATATATTATATACTAGCTCTATACCCGTGCGATGCACGGAAATATTTTAAAAATAAATATTTAATATACATTTATATCTTAATATATTATATAATGACATTTGTTTAAAAAATGTTCAAATATTTTTAGAAATGATGTAAATAATTAAAATAGAACAACTTATTTAAGAACATCATAAGATACATATAAATATATATATAGTGTTAAAGTAAATATCGTTAATAAAAAAAATCCACATAAAATAGTTGGTATATAAATCAAAACAACTAAGATTAACCATCAGATTTTTTAAAAAAATCAAACTAAGAAGAAAAAAGGAAAAACGTTGAATGAATAGTGAGTTACTGTGGTGCTACAGTAAATTACTGTAGCGCTACAGTACCTGGTCCTTCTAAAAAAAGTACAATTTTTAATATTATTTTTTTTTTATTAAAAAAAGTTATAAATCAAAACAACTAAGATTAAATCAAAATAACTACATTAACAGGAAGTCTATTTCTACACAGACATACACAACTGAGCAGAGAGAGAACATAACATATATAGATTAACAAAGTGGGATGCTTTGGATTGTCCCAAATTCATGATGTGGCTTATGAATAAACAAAGGTCCTAACATATCTTGCTAGTGCAATATCTGGTCATCTTTATCTAACCACTGCAGCTTATTTGTCTTCAACTTATACACTTAGACTTTCGTCGAGTATGTACAGTTATTTTGTGTAATTTTGAAATAAAAATTTAATATTAAGAAGAAGAAAAAAGTAAATCGGTATTTACTGTTGCGCAACAGTAACTACTGTTGAGCAACAGTAGCTACTGTTGCTTCTGGTAGCCCCTCCCTTTCTATATATGTCTTCTTCGCTTCGCAGATTTGTTTGCCCCCAGTATATTCCATAGATCACAAGGCCCAGAAGCCACCACAATGCTCATCATTCCCTTGAGAGATATTGCCCAACCATCAACACCAGGGCCTAAATTCTTGCGTAGGTTGGAAAAGTATTTAACAGTGCGCCCAGAGAATATGAGAGCAATGTTTGAAACTCCAAGACCAAATAGAGGATAAAATTGTTTTGCTTCGTCAACAGTTGGAATCTGCAGAAACATGAAGAGCATCAGCAACAACCCCACAAAAGGGGGCAACTCATTTAAACAGATTTCTGGGTGGCACCAACCGACGAAGAACGAAGTTAACAAAAGAAGAAGAATGACGCAATTATCAAAATTTTGAAAGTTGCAGAATGTCTAATTAGTGGCAACAGGAGAAAGATAGCATGCTGTTGATGCAGCTGGATTGCCATCTTAAAGGAGAAGGGGTTAGACTTTCGATGAAAAGCAAACTCGAGTATTCAGAACTTCAAACTTTTCAGAAGTTGCCTTGAAGACCAAATAATCAGACTGCACTGCGAACATATCAGTGCAGAATCCAGATGCCAAAGACATATCAAAAAGTGCATAATCATACATGTAACAGACAGCTAGTTTTTTTTTTTAGAAAAGAAATTAATACAGTTTGAAAACTTCAGAACAATTCAAGAGCAATAGCAGGTAAAAATTAACATCTTTAATGCATATGTAGACATCAACTTAAAAAAACACATCATTTTTATAGGAATAGTTAGATGCTAAAAACAGAAGAAACATGGCTTACCACCAGAAACCGTTGGAAAACTTAAAAACCAGCAAATGTGTGCTTAATATAATTGATAGACGGATTAAAAAAACCATCACCTGATTGGCAAATCCCCAGAAGAGTACCGATATCACGACGCTGCCCTAGAGCTCGTCCATGACATAGAAGAGGCAGAAACTCCATACACAGGGCCGAGGAACCTCGGCCCGAGCACCAAAGGAGATTGTCGGCTAGCGTTGTGGGGTGGATAGCGTTGTTGAGAGGGTACATGACGAAGCCGAACAACCCGAAGAAGGCGATGAAGGGGTGATGACGGTGTAGAAGAGCGCCTCCTTGGAGAGGACGTTGGAGAGGAGCATGAAGCCGATGGCCAGGGGGAGATTGACCCACGTCTTCAGGAAGGGAATGATCTCAGCGCTGCTACCATGGGCACGTCTTTGGTGTCCCTCAGGATGGTGTAGTTGAACAGGATGCAGAAGAACATGAGACCCAGGGGTGTAATCTTCTTTAGCGTCGTCACCTCCGCCCCCAGCAGCTTCTTAGAGGCGCCCCCCCGTCCGAAGCCGTCGGCACAGCGGCCCCCGCCTCGCACCTATGAGTGCGACGGTGGAGGACGCCGCTGCCCCCGTCCCTCTGTTCCCGCCGCCGCAACCCAGCTCGGATGCACCCCCCGCTCCCGAGCAAAAGGAGCGGCCTTTCTGTCGGTGCCGCGGCGAAGTACAGCGACTGGTGTGTACAACGCCACACAGAAAGATCTTAAGCTTGGTATGGAATCTTTAATCACGGAAAGATTTTATACATTTCAGGAAGGTTTTAGAAAACAGAGGAAGGTGGAATCTTTAAACACAGAAAGATTTTAAACCTGATATGGAATCTTTAATCACAGAAAGATTTTATACATTTCAGGAAGGTTTTAGAAAACGGAGGAAAGTTTTTAAAAAATGGAGGAACAGTCGAACGGTATTTGAAAACGAAAGAAGTGTCTCACTTGTTTTTTGAGTCGATATTTTTAGCGGGAATATAAGAGACTGAATTATATTGTAATAGTATAGATATAGATATAGTTACGGAAATGTTTAGGCATCTGTATTTCTTTTTTTATATTAAAAGATCTATACTATATTTAAGAATATTGTAGCTACAGTTCATTCTAATTATGAATATTGTAGTTACAGTGATTATTTTAATTTTTAAGATGCACAGATCTTAATGTTTCTTTGATTAATGTATAACTATTGTAGCCCATGAATTTTCTTATATGATTAACATGCACCTTGAGCAATAAACATTTCCTGCAAAAGAACTCCCAATACAAGTGTGTATTGGGAGTGTTTAAACTTCTATGTACTCTGAGCATGCCATGGCAGTTTTATTCATTGTCTGATCATATTTTGCTTGATATAATGAATGGGCATGCCATTTACTACCAAGGGTAACTGATCAGCGGCAACCTGCTTTGCAATACCACAAAACTCATTTGAGGAGTTCTGCTGTCTTGCTTCCTGATCTAATTGTTGAAGTTGTTGCTGCCTCTGATACTCTTGGAGTTGTCTGTACATTAGACATTGTTGCCACAGCTCCATGTTTCACATAATTTGATTTATGCTTATGTTCCTGGTATTTTATGTTTTCAGTTTTATGACCAGCATGGGGTGGCAGTTGAAACATTGCCACCTTATCAACAATATATTTATATTTAATATGCCTGATAATTAGCTATCTATCTATTTCATTAACTGGTACAAATTACTCTACATTACTGCTTATCTTTGGTTCTGTTTAAGATTATCAGTGGTATCCTTTTCAATATTCTTCTCTGTGCCTGATCTTTTTCTGTCCATTTTCTTCCAGTTTGGAAGATTTGAAGTCTCAATTAAAAGTGCCTCGCACTTGCATCGTCGAGCTTGCAGCCTTCCCGTCGCAGCCTCACAGTCGCCATTTTCAGATAGGTACTCAACGGTTTTTCCCCAAATTTCCCCAGTTCATGCTGTTGGTATATGCCACCTAAGCTCTCAAATGGTGAGAGTTTTTAATGTTTATTGTCAACTGAAAATTAGATGAATGTTTACATGTTCTGCCCGTGCATGAACTGTAACACTAAATGTAGTTTTGATGTACATGTCAGCATTTTATATGCATTCTGAACACTGTTGTAGGAAACATAATTCAGAACTTTAACATATAGAGGCACAGTGAATCGGGAAAGTGAGAAGTAGTAGGACACTGTTTACTGTCAACTGAAAAATCTGTTGACAGTTTACATGTTCTGCCCATTTAATTTTTATAACCACAAAAGAATAAAATCATAATCATAATAATCATCTACGTAATCCTCATTCTATTTTTTATAAGCGTATTCTTTTTAAATATGTGTGAACAGGATTTTTTTGGGAGTATAGTTCTTAACTCACCTTTCAGATGCAATATTTCAGGTAAAGGGATGCTTTTTCTAATAGATGAAACAACATGTATTTCTTATTAAAGGTTATAGGATTTGGGCAACTTTGTGAAATATGGGATTTAGGGGAGCTTTTCTGTATCTGATGATGGCATTGGAAACATGACAAATTCATATTGCTTTTCTGTATCTCTTTTGTAGACTTTTTAGTTCTCATTGCTTGAGGTCAAGCTCAGTTGTGGAACTTGAGCTCAAATTTCTGAATCAGAAAATCTGAACAAGAATGCATGGATAAGAGTATTGTTTGCATGTGCACAGTATGTTGGGATTATAATTGAATGCATAGATCTGTTTTTGAAGGGCTTAAGAAAATGATAGATAAAATTTGCACCTGTTAAAATTCTGAAATGTATAGTTTGGGCCTACCAAGACCACTGAGGACATAAAATTAGCCGACCAGGACTACTCATATTTTAATGTGCATGTTAGACACGCTATTACTTTCAGTAGCAAAATTTTTTTAAAAATATTTTAGCTTGCATAACAGTGATTGTGAAATACCTGGGAGCGCTTTTACATAAAAAGTACTTCATGATTGACAATATCTATCTTTTCTTCTACTACTTTTTTATTTTTTACAAAAACCCATGATTAAGTACATTTAGAGCTAGCTAGCTGACATATATCCCGATTTAAGCAGAGACAATTTTGGGTAGTGTCTGATAGCCTGCTACACAATATAACATAAAAGGTAGATAACAACCTTTTATCAGCTCTTAGTAACAGGTGATACCTAAAATGTACTTTGTATGTAAAGGATGCAGAGCTGGGAAGGCAGCTAGATGGGGTTTCCTTGCTTCTGCATGAGGCTTAAAGGTGTTTGTTTATAGTGTGTTCATAGATGCAGCGGCAGTGAGCACTTTGTCCATTCTCTCTCACGCATGTGCTTATGGCCAAAAATGTAGGTAGGGTTATGGGTTTTGCATGTTTCGTAGAGGGAACTAAAATGATCTACCAGTTGGAATAACCAGATTGATGTACAACCCATGTCCAGTAAATCAAATCTAAGACATGCAGACAGGGACCTTGGGCTGCCTATACTACCTGGTATAAAAGAATTGCCATATATCTTAACTACAAATGAAGAGTTATCCAACAGGGTTAAAACATATAAAAACAATCAATATCACATTTGTAAAAAAATGAAAGTAAACAAAATGACAAAAAAAGTTTTACCAGACACGAAGTAGAAGGGTCAACAGTTAGATGCAGTTCAAATTATACAGATAAAAGGACTAATATGAGTACAAGTCTAAAAAGACAGGGCTGAAATGACCACTACTGCTATTATATGCCCAGAAAAATCTGAATGGATTCTCCTTGAGTTTTATGCCATCTGTGTTATCATTTGCCCTCTTTTCTCCCTGGGACCCTTCTTTGTACTTTCTGTTAAATAGAATGTGTTTCTGAATATTACGTGGACTTCTATTAGTTCTTAATAAAGTGAAGGTAATTGTGCCTGGATAAGTTCAGTTATGGCAGAAAAGTGCAAGATTTCTCTAGCTCACTAAGCTTATGATTCATCCTCTTTTTGCAGGTTTTGTTCTCCAACTTAGATCAATTGCTTGCTCCTGATAGACCATGCCATAGTAGTTTGTGGTGAGAGTCATTACATTTTCATTCTTCAATTTTATATTTGAATGCATTGATAAATATGTAATGATGGCTGGCAGTGGATATGCATCTTGCATAAATATGTAATGATGGCTGGCAGTGGGTTTACAGAAAAAACTTCCCGAAAAGCAAAAAAAGACTTCAGTTTGCACAAGATATAGAGTTGTGTTTCCAGTTAACTGTCTCTATTATGTAATCTTTTAATAGGTAAACTGCTGTACTTAATTAGTGAGAAGTTGAGTTCCCAGTTTACTAGGCGCATTAAATTATTATTTTTTAATTAACTCCTTAATTAAGGCTCTTAAGGTTTTAGAGGTTTTCTTAGTGTGTCCAATTTTTTCGTAAGCGAAATGATCAGAAATTATTCTACATTACTGCTTATCTTTAGTTATGTTTAAGATTTTTCAGTGGTATCCTTTTCAATATTTTTGTGTGTCCTGATCTTTTTCTGTCTACTTTCAACCACTTTGGAAGATTGGAAGTCTCAATTAAAAGTGCCTCGCGCTCGCATCGTCGAGTTTGCAGTTCCGGTCGCAGCCTCACAATCGCCATTTCCAGAGAGGTACTTAACGGTTTTCTTCATTACTTATGATAAATTTTTTTCTGAGTATGTTGAAGATTAACATTATGTTAAATTTCTAGAAAGAAAAAATTAACTTGCACAATGTGGGGTAGTTTTGCTGAACAAGTTGCAAAAGATGTAACATGATGTTACTGCACCATTTGTCTTAATTTTACATCTACAAAAATCAAGATGTGGAAAGGTATTTCACTAAACCCAATATGATAGTTTTTAGTTTTAAAATTATTTTGCAAAAGTTCATTTCATAAGGTATTTATATAAAATTTTTATCAGGCATTGGCACTTTGTCAAACTCTTTGCACACTACTCGAATATTATGTGATCAAAATTTGCCTGAAATATTGGAATTCAAAAGCAGGTATAGTTTTATCACAACAAAAAATTGTAATATATCTTGCATATAATTTATTCTTTCTTTATATATTCATATACAGACTTCTTGGTGGACAAGAAATATCTTCGAAAATTATCAAATATCAACTCAATCATCATATTCTTTGAAAGAAGATTTGCTTCAGTTAACAGAAAGAAAATTTTGGATGAAATTCGGGAGACACGTCAGGTAAAATATAGAATACTAAGATATATTACATTTTGTTCATACAAATTGACAAATTATTGTTCAAAATATGATTAGTAAAATTAAATAGATTTGACAACTTCTTGCAATACAGATTGGTCAATATGTAACATTAGCGAAAGTCGTGAAAATTGAGACAGAATACAATTGGTTTTACAACTCATGTAACAAATGTAGAAGGAAAGTTAACCAGATGGTGGCCAATTCTGGTGTGACAAATGCCATCTTTGTAAAATTTGTTGTTCCAAGGTATTATTTCAAACTTTCAAATGTATTTTTGAATTTTATGATTATAATATGCATATTCTAAAGAATTTATAAATTGTTTTAGGTATAAAGTCAGCTTAGAGTTATGATCATACTGGAAGTGCATCATTTCTGTTGTTTGATCGAGAGGCCAATCAAATCCTTATAAAACTGCCATAAATTACGTGACAATTGATAAAGGTAACTTCTCATAAGAAATTTAGACCTACAACTTATTTCATTATATTTCAATATGAACTTCTTACTTTTTGACAGGATGGAGATACTGAGTCGTTCCCAGAAGAGTTAGATAATTTTCTTCATAAAAGATTCATCTTCAAGATCCAATTTCGGAGTTCAACCTTCAGCAAAAGTGCCTATTTATACAGTTATTCGTGTGACGGATGATGACAGTTTAATTGAAGAATATTTGTCTTCTTCAATTGTAATTATTAACCGAATTACATACAGGTATTGTATTTTTCTAATGCTCAAAGTAATTATTTGTCTTATTATTTTCAGGAATCAAATGAAAATCTTGAACTGGATGAGAGCATCAAACATGGTGAACAAATTACTGATGTGGATACTGTAACTGCACCTGTAAATTAATTACATATTTTTAATTTCTAAAAGTGAAACGTATTCAATTATAAAAAGTGTCGTATTAATTATAAAGTGACATTAATTAAATTCTCTATCTATGCTTCAGGATACATTTTCAATTACATGTTCAATTACATTTTCAATACATGTGGATACTGTACTTTACTCCATTGAAGAGAAGTATTCCAGACAATGATCGTGGAGAAGATTTATCTGTTGACACTGTTTCTGCTCAACATTCATGCAGCAAGATGAAAAAAATTAAAATTGAAAAAGAAGATGTTTGAAGTTGAGATGACATCTGTTTTTATGAATATTTATGAATTAAACTTACATGACACAGGGAAAACTTTTGTGAAGACTTTTTATTTACTGACATTTTGGATTTATCACTATATACAGTTCTTATGTTTCTTACTATGTTGTTAGATATGTTGTTTCTTTTTACAAACATAAAGATGTTGGAAAAATTGTATTTTTTGACATGTAATTGAAAATTTTATTCATATAGAATCTTAGACAAAATTTTTTACAGTCATCGTAAAAAATTATTCAGACTAAACATGTAATTAATCCAATTTCAATATAAAAGATATTTATATATTCAAACAATTTACTATTTTAGATATTATTATTTATTAAATTTTAAATATTTAAAAGCTTCCCGTGCATCGCACGGGCAAAGAACTAGTTTAGGTAGAAATAAGAGTGTCCTGGTGTGCCACGTGGCAGCACCAAAACTGAGTAATTATATATTAGTATAGATTATAGATATTATAGATTATAGATAGATGGGTAGGCATGAGAAAGAGAGTATAGATGGAGAATACAACATACATCAGTTTTGGCGGGAATTTGAAAGAACCTGACGCTGCCACGTGTACTTTTAAGACTGAGTTTTATAATAATAGTATAGATTAATAATCGATTGTTGTCACTCTGTGCCTGTAATAGCTAAGTATCGCACAAAGACACCATAACTCGATAATTGATTGTGATCAGAATATGGATCTAGCGACTATTATTGTTGCGGATAGCCCGAGCACCGATCAAGTCATTACTGCTGCACAAGCCAAGTGATGATCCACCTGTAACGGAAGACAATCAGACATCTTCAGAGGAAAATGAATTGTCTCCTCTGACGCCTCTCTCACCCTATATATATAGCACTATAGCCACAAGTAAGAAGGGGACTGCAAGACCTCTCGGCATTAGATCTCAACTCTCTTTTCTCTCTCTCTAGAGAGAGAGAGAGAGAAAGTGTGTGCGTGTGTGTCACACCCCGATACAAAAAATTGAAACGGACAATTGTAATCATGTAAATAAACAGAATGTTATTAAAGTAAACATAACCAACCATTGGACCATTGGAAATAATACCAATAATCACCAACTTTTTTATTCATAATCAAACACTAAGTTTATTACATCTACTAATCAAAGTCATTATATAGGACCCAATATGACACTTTACATAGAATAGACTAAGAGTAAACCCACTAACTGCTATACTACGACACTATTATGACATTATGGTAATTCTTCACTACGCCACGACGTTCATCAAGGACGCTCATCACTCTTGGTCATTCCCATCCGTGTGTATATTTTCTTCATCTGACTCACCTACAATATATAAAATAACATTGAATGAGCGAAATGTCTAGTAGGATTTATATTTCTTTGGCTAGACATAATTTAAGTAATTAACATCTTAACAGGTAGAATAACTAAAGATAGAATAACATGTCATGAAAGAGAGTAATAGCATGATGTTGTCATGTGATAACAAGTACAAGTAATAACATGTATAATATGAGAAAGCGAAATGGCCATATCATGAGTAAACATGTGCAAATCAAGTAATATCATGTCAAGCACTTTTTCACGAGATGATTGTCCTAGGTAAATCAAGCAAGTCAAGTATTCAAGTGTAATGTCAGACAACCTGGTCAATAACTCTCGCGGGTTTATTCACTTTTGGGTGCTTCTCTCAAGACTTAATTAACCGGGCTTATAATTGCCAGACATTGATTGTGGATCAGCAATCCTATGTAATATCTAGGCAATCAGTCAGTGGCTATAAAGTTCAAGAAATAGATGAGAAGTGTAGACGAGTAAATGAGATTATAATAGAAAAGAGAGAATGAGTGAGAGAAAGAGATAAGATGAGAATCTCTAAATTTCTCAGAAACATACAAGGGACATATACGTGAAACAATATGAGAAAACACACGAGTAACGACTGTAAAATAGTACTCTCAAGTACTAGCAACACAGAGTAATCAGAAGGAGGTCAAGAGGTCGAATGTGTTGTCTAGAAAGACACGGGCTCCAGTGCAACTGCGTTCAGAAGGCAGGCACCAGGTAGACGTGTTTCCAAATAGAGACTCAAGGCTGGTTGGAACGTGTCATACATGTTTGACATGGTCCCATAGTGTGTATAGATATTTATGGTACAACTTGCTCGACATCTTAGAAGAATTTCATGCTCACGAAGACTTATGGAGGATTTGGTGAGAGAGTTCCAGTCTAGCAGGAGGAATACATGTCGAAGAGTTATCACAACATTAAGAAGTGTAAAAATAGTTGCTCAGTGTTCTAGAAGACTTCTAGAACTATGGAGCGGCAGTAATAGTGTTCCAAAACTTCGATATAAAATGATAACAAGTCCTTTAAGCATCATGTATTTTAAATTCAATATTTATAACCAGATAATTTATGAAAATTAAGTTTGAGAGTTGTGAAAGTGTATAGAATTTCATGAGAAAATCAGGGGGTATGAGAGAGAACATGGAAATTTTAATGAGAGAGTTTAATTTATTTTTAATTAACATGTAGATCTCTATTAGTATGTTTAAAGCTTAAACAATCATCAACACTAAGTATATCAAGGTTTTATGGCACTGTATGCATGTAATTTAGGGTTTTGAACTCACAATATGAACGTGGTCAGGGTATATCCCGTGTTCAGAAGGCTGTCTAGCATGTACTATACTGCGATCAAGTTTAAGTGAAGGTGGGGGTCTTGATGGGTGCATCCTAAACACAGAGTATCGTACAACAACGTTTAGGAGGCGACCTATAGGGTCACTGTGTTATCTACACACAGAACTGAGGATGACACATGTGCATTAAAACATATGGATCTCGATGTATAAAATATGAAAAATCATCAAATCAATTTTAAAACATTGCTAACATGCTCATGAATGTATAGAAATAAGAAATTTTACATAAGAACATGGATTGAACAAGATTTGAGATGAAGAACAAGGACTCGGGTTAACATGAAAATACAAATTTTGGCTGCAAAATACACTTCATATGATTGATAGAAATTGGAAAAAAATATGGGGATCATGTTCCTAACATAGAGAATAGTTTATAGAGAGATTTGATTAAGTTTTGTCTTAGAAAATATCTACATTTGGGAAAGAATGAGAAAGAACACTTCTAGGGCCTTTTTTACTACAGATTCCTCCTCTCCAGCCAGCCTGCTCACACCTAAGAGCTCTCCAAGTAGCAATAAGGTCGACCAAGAGGAAAATTTGGATTTATTTATAGGGTTTGAGGTTTAGGAGTCTTAATACAATTCTAACTTCATCTTAACATGAATTTTCAAGTTTATCTTTGTCTCTAAACCTTCTAATTAGAGTTAATTGTATTGTGTTGAGAAAAAGTGCTCCCCAAATTTGGGTAGTGATTAGATATGAATTTAGATAATTATGAGGTGTATTTAAACTTTTATTGTTCAATTTATCTAAAGCATGATGGGTATTATGAATTTAATAATAGTTTTATTTTACTATTATTATATGTTCTTTTTTGGCCCATTAATTCTATTATGAATCATTTCTTAAGCCCATTTTATCTATTTTTATTTATTAGATTTTAATTTAACTTATTTATTCTTTTGAATTTTATTTTAATTAAACTACTTAATTAATTGAGTTGTCATAGAGTGAGCTCTCCATTCTCGTTCAAAGATCAACTTCTGACTTGAGCATCAAACAGTCGACCTCGAAAACACATCTCCGAGATTGACTTCTTATAGGCAAAGTGTGGCATCGTCCCGATTGCAATGCGACTTCGTTCCCCCCATCAACTTCAGAGCACTTAACCTCAAATCCAGTGGTTGGATCTTGTCGATTCTCATGAATCTTGAAAGAGCAACTTCATCATCATTGGCGTTGTATGTGGGAAACAAAAATTTCGCCATGGCTCCTACTAGAAGCAAGGGGATCATCTAATCAGAGGAACATTGACCACCAAAAAGTCGAGGAACCACTGAGGTACATGGCTCTCTCCTCTCGGTCTCCCTAGATTAGTTTCAATCCCTATCCCGATAGGTGGCGGAACTCAGAGAGGCCGTCAAGGGGTTAACGACCCTCTCGAGCTTGTCGTGTCCCTCACACGACAAATCACATCCATCCTCGTCCAGGGAAAGAGGTAGAAACTAATTAAGAGATGATACAAATTATAGTAATTTTATTTAATTTTTAAATTAATTTTTTATTAAGAAAAATTGTACAAAAAATCATTAGATCGACTTGATCTCAACATCTAGGGGATCTAAATAGGTTTAATGAGATAAAATTTCAAACATAAGCTAATTAATAGATGATACAAATTATAATAATTTTAGTTTAATTTTTAAATTAATTTTTTATCAAGTAAAAATTGTCCCAAAAACCATTAGGTCGACTTAATCTCAACCATGGTTCACGCTGTACGTGCAAACCGTACTGTGCTTGGGCTCTCGCGAGCCCAGGCATGGTCGGGTCATCCCATTGGGGTGACCCGGTGTGCCGCGGAGGCACCCTGCGGATCGGTACGGTCCGGTCCGCTATATATATATAATATATATATATATAATATATATAATATATATATATATATATATATATATATATTTTCATTCCTCTCTCATATCGGTACATTTAGGGATCTAAATTGTGTCTAATTGAGATAAATTTTAAACATAAACTAATTATGAGATGATACAATTATAATAATTTTATTTTATTTTTAATTATTTTTTTGTCAAATAAAATTTATCCCAAAATCATTAGGTCGATTTAATCTCAACATCTATGCATCATTTACTCCTGATATTTATATTTTTAGAATCAGTACATTTTTTTAGTAATTATGATCACTTCAGATTTGACTTTATTTTCGGAACCAAATGTCGTCCTGTTGAAGTGCACAGATGGTTCGCTGTACCGCGGCAAACTCTGTGTGCACTTATAAATGGTGTCTAATTGAGATGAAATTTCAAACATAAGCTAATTAAGAGATGATACAAATTATAGTATTATAGTTTAATTTTTAAATTATTTTTTTGTCAAGTAAAAATTGTCCCAAAAATTATTAGGTCGACTTAATCTCAACATCTATGCATCAATAATCCTGATATTTTATAATTTTAGAATCATATATTTTTCTACTAATTATGATAATTTCATATTTGACTTTATTTTTAGAACCGAATGTCGTTCCGTTGAAGTGCACACAATCAAAGATAGTACTAGAATTATATTAATAATAAAACATATTATAAAATTAAAGATAATTATATTTTATATAAGTGATCATGTCTTACGTATAATTTACTATCTCTTTTAATTTCTTAGTGTCATATTAATATTTTTATATAATTTTAAGACAGTTTTATTTCTATTTTTGAATTCTTACTGTTGATCTAATAGAATACATTAGTCATATCATGAACAACTTTCATGAAGAGTCCAAAGACTGGATCACTCTTGTTCAGGCTGTAGAGAGGCCACACTCACTGCTAGTTTGGATCGCGGTATGAGAGAGAAGGTCAAGAATAATCTATTGTATCTTTAAGCACAGACCTTCATTTGATGTGATTATAGTTGGAACTCGTAGAGGAAGTCATGGGGAACAACTTTCATGAAGAAGTTTCGAAGAGATATGCCTCGTTTGAGATGTGGAAGGTATGATAATCATGTATATGTAGATCATGATATGAGAGAGAATGTGAAGAATAATCTGCTATAACTTTGGGCACAGACTATCAATTGAGGTGATTCAATTTTGAGAACGAAGCTGAAGAAGAATAAAACAACTTTGATAAAAATCTCGTGAGCATATCAAACCCTTTTAAGACTATAGAAGGCGTGATATCCCTGATAGTTCTGGAGGATATGAGAGAAAATGGGGAGAGAGAAAGGGTGCAGGTGTAGTACCCTGGATTTTTAAAATCCAAATAAAATAAAATTTTATTATTTAATAGATGAGATAAATTAATTTAATTAGAATAAAAGGGAATTAAAACAATACCCATTAAGCTAAATTATTAATGGGTTACTCTAATAACTCAAACCTATAGATTGGGCCCAAATAGGGTTAGCCCATCATGGGATGAGAATAATTAAGCCAAATTCGGAATAAAAATAAGTAATAATTAGGAAAGGGTTTAAATAATTATTAAATAGTCAATATCCATCCTAAAAAGTCCTATATTTATCCTAAATCTTTACCCACGAAATTGGATCCCTTCCCAACTCTATTAGGTGGATAAATAAGAGAAAGTGGGAGATAAATGCCATTTTTCGGAGTTGGATGAGAAAGAAAGAGTTTTAGGTGATTTAGAACTCTATAAGCCATCAAAACACCCCCCATTTGACCCAAGCACTCCACAATTTCGTGCTAAGACTTTTGGAGACGAAGATGAGAGGATCTGGACCAAGGAGCAAGGAAGGAGAAGGCTTGGAGCAAGAAGGGTTTTCATAATTTCGTCATCCAAACTAGGGTTTTCTTACTCTACGAAAAAGATAGGCAATCTCTCAAGCTAAAATCGTGAAATAATTACCCTAGGTAGCCTTCATGTACCTCTTCAAAAGCCCTATTTTCGTTGTATTCCGCTTATCCATTTGGGCGAATTTAATTCGTGAAGCCCTGCTGTACCATGAACCCGAAATCTCATGTTTTCTCTAATTCCTTGCATGTACTTGTTCCCATGCCATTATAAAATTCTCAGTTATACTACATCATACTAGCTTTCAAACAGCCTCTAGTCTTGCTCAATTTCGATCTCCCATGAGGGAGAATTAAATATTTGAATCCCTATCCATTGCCTAAACTTGACTCTTCAAGTTTACCTTTAAACTTCATGTATACTTGATGTCCTGCTATGAGAAAATTCTATAAATACTACATCTTGTTAGCTTTTGAACGCCCCTGGTTTCATAATTTTTCATCATGTATACATCTCTAATAAATTCGTTGAACCCTGACTGCGCCTGTTTATGTCACCGAAAAGTAGCCTGATCAATGCATATCTAAACCTTGTCTATTTTCAAATTAATCGTGCATGTTGATAGATATACATGTTTATTTTCGTTTAAAACTGATTTCGTACTTTTTGGATACCGTACTTTTTGGATACCGACCATTCAGCAACCAGTGTTGTCTAGTAGTAGTCTGTTAGTATAGTTATGAGTTAGTGAGTCAGTTAGTCATTTTGTAATAGTTTGATTTTGAATAAAGTACTCTGGGCCCTAGTTTTGGCTCTGATACGTTGATGTATTAGTCAGTTTATGAAGATGATGAGTTATTAGTGAATGTAATGGAGATTGTTGGATTATTAATGAAATTGGAGTTTATTTGGTGTCATCCAATTGTGCAATGATTTGCATTTATTTCTCACTCTGTACTATTTAATAACTGTAATCCCCTCCGATATTCCGCGTCGGGGCGTTACAGTTTTGTGGTATCAGAGCCTAGGTTATTCTTGAGTATAGGATGATCTAGGTTTGACCTGCCTTGACTTAGAGTCTAAATTACATACCTATGTGAGATGGGTAACCGTAGGTAATAAATAAATGGATACACACACGCACAAACTTAGTGCAAACCCAACGACTTACATTTTAAATTCTCTTTTGAAGAACTTAAACAATTGCAGCGGAGCGTGCTCAACTCCGTGACATGCAACACCGATCCAGCAGCTCACTCAAGCTTTACTCCAAGCTGCTGGAGCCAATAATAACAACAACAACAGCCGAGGAGCCGGTGAATTGCACCGAAACTTCCGCAATCTGAATCCACCCCGATTCAGTGGAACCACAGATCCTGATGACGCAGAAAATTGGCTCAAGGAGACTGAGCGTATTTTCTGCGTTATGCAATGCGCGGATGGTGATAAGCTACTGTTAAACATTCCAGCTGGAAGGGACGCCCGTGCGTGTGGGAGTCCGTTGAGGCTACCCGAGCAAATGCACAGTTCACATGGGAGGAGTTCAAGGAGAATTTTAACTCCAAGTACTTCTCTGAGAGAGTCAAAGAGAGGAAGGCCTCTGAGTTTGCTGCATTGAAGCAGAGGAACCTCACAATCGCTGAATACGAAGCACAGTTCTCCCGATTGGCTCGATACGCCAATCATCTAGTCAGTACAGAATGAATGAAGGCAAAAAGATTCCTTAATGGGCTCAGGCCCGCTTACATCATGCAACTTGCGCCATTTGATATTCAGACCTATCCGGAAATGGTCAGAAGAGCACAGTTACTGGAGGATGCGACCGAGTTCACTGATCGCATCAAGGGTAGAATGTTCAGGAAAGAGCAAACTTTCGGAGTATCGAGCAAGCCTACTAACGGCAAGAAAATGCCGTTAAGTATTACTGACGAGCCAAGCCAGGAGCGGAAGCCCAAAGTCCCCAGCAATACTGCTCCGAACAACAAGCCCAGATGCAAACATTGTGACAAGCTTGGTCACACAACAGAAGAATGCTGGAGGAAGGCAGGTGCATGCCTTCGTTGTGGGAGCCGAGAGCATCGGATTCCCGAATGCCCATTACTGAGGGAATGAGAAGCGTCCTGCGGGACCAAGAAGCCAGGTAGACTCCAAGCCCTGCAAGAAGTGGACACCACCGAGGAAGGTGGAGTTATGGAAGGTACACTACCGGTCTTTTCCTCATTCAGCATTTGTTTTGTTGATACTGGCGCAACGCATTCGTTCATATCACAAGCATTGCTGATACCCTAAATGAAAAACCCACATCCATGGAGTTTGAATTACCTGTCACAACACCCTTGGGAGAAAAGGCTCAATTGAATAAATATTTTCCATTGGCTGATGTTAAGATTGGTGAACTCAATCTAAGAGCTGACTTGATCTGTATGCCCATGGAGGGCTACGATGTCATTCTGGGAGCCGATTGGCTATCCACGTATGGGGCTATCGTGGATTGTAGAAGAGGGAAAATTTCTTTTAGTGAATTCCCTAAGCTGACCTTCACAGGACGTAGGCATAAGAGACACTTGTCCCTCGTCTCTGCCATAAGGCACAAAACATGATAAGAAAGGGTTGTGTGGCATTTCTTGCCGCAATTGTAGTTGAGAAGAAAGCAACCAAGATATCAGACATTCGTATAGTGCAAGAATATCCAGACGTGTTTCCCGATGAGCTGCCAGGCATTCCACCCGAGAGAGATGTAAATTTCTCAATTGATCTCGTACCTGGAGCTGCACCGGTTTCACGCCAACCCTACAGGATGTCCCCTGCTGAATTGAAAGAGTTGAAGGAGCAACTGATGGAACTTCTAGAAAAGGGTTTCATTAGGCCAAGTACTTCTCCCTGGGGAGCACCAGTGTTGTTCGTCAAGAAGAAGGACGGATCCATGAGATTATGCATCGATTACAGGCAGTTGAATAATCTCACTATCAAGAACAAGTACCATCTGCCGCGTGTCGATGAACTATTTGATCATATCAGGAGCAAAGTATTTTTCTAAGATTGACCTTAGATCGGGATATCATCAGATGATGATTAAAGATGCAGATATCTACAAGACAGCTTTCAGGAGCAGGTACGGTCATTACGAATTTGTAGACATGCTTTTGGACTAACCAATGCTCCTGCAGCTTTTATGCAATTAATGAACAGCATCTACCGGCCCTACCTCGACAAGTTTGTCGTGGTATTCATTGATGATATTCTCATATACTCCAGATCAAGGAAGAGTATGAGGAGCATCTGAGGATCGCTCTACAATCTTGCGGGACAATCAACTCTACGCCAATTGAGCAAGTGTGAATTCTGGCTCGAGGAGGTGTCATTTCTAGGTCCTGTTATCTCCAAGGACGGTATCGCTGTCGACCCTTCCAAGGTAGAAGCCGTGCTCAACTGGGAAAGGCCGACCAATGTCACAGAAATCAGGAGCTTTCTTGGACTTGCTGGATATTACAGACGGTTCATAAAAGATTTCTCCAAGATAGTTGTACCTCTTACGCGTCTTACGCGGAAAGAGAATCCCTATGTCTGGAGCAAGGAGTGCGAGAAGAGCTTCCAGACACTAAAGCAGTTGTTGACGTCTGCACCTGTCCTCGCATTACCAGTCGAAGGAGCAGGATTCTCAGTCTACACTGATGCATCTGGAATCGGTCTAGGCTGGTGTACTAATGCAGAATGAGAAAGTGATAGCTTATTCTTCAAGGCAGTTGAAGCCACATGAAGTCAATTATCCTGTCCATGACTTAAAGCTAGCTGCCGTGGTATTTGCACTCAAATCTGGAGGCATTACCTGTATGGGGAACAATTCATTGTTTACTCCGACCACAAGAGTTTGAAATACTTATTTTCTCAGAAGGAGCTGAATATGCGACAACGAAGATGGCTGGAGTACTTGAAGGATTTTGATTTCAACATTCAATATCACCCAGGCAAAGGTAACGCAGTAGCTGATGCACTCAGTAGAAAGCCAGTGTCGTTATCATGTCTAGTCATGGGCGAGATGCAATTGTTAGAGCAATTCACCAGTCTAGATCTGAATATTGAAAAGAGGAGTAATAAGATGATAGGCTAATCTTAAAGCTCAACCCGACATCTTTGTCGAGATCAGAGAGCAATAGGCTAATGATCCGTTTCTAATCAGAGTAAGGGAGACCATAGCTGACAAGCCAGACTTCTCCATCGCTGAAGATGGAAGAATATTATTCCAAGCCAGGACATGTGTGCCTGACAATGAAGAGCTAAAGGAAGTGATGGATGAAGCCCACAAGACCAAGTACACAATACATCCAGGCGCAACCAAGATGTACCAAGACATGAAAAGGTCATTTTGGTGGCCAAACATGAAGCGTGAGGTGGCTGAGCATGCAGCGCACTGCCTCATTTGTCAGCAGGTAAAAGCAGAACACCGTCGTCCTGCGGGTGTACTCAGGCCCCTGGACATACCTGAATGGAAGTAGGAAAGCATCGGAATGGACTTCGTCATGGGTTTACCCCGAACTCGTGGTGGACTAGATGCTATTTAGGTCATTGTGGATAGATTGACAAAGTCTGCACACTTTCTAGCAATTCGAAGTACCTGGAGTGTTGATGTGCTTGCAGCTTTGTATGTGAAAGAAATAGTCAGACTACATGGAGTTCCAGTATCCATTGTCTCATATCGTGACCCTAGGTTCACTTCTAGATTCTGGAAGGGACTCCAGGCTGCCCTAGGCACAAAACTCAACTTTAGCACAGCTTTCCACCCACAAACGGATGGACAGACAGAAAGAACAAATCAGATAGTGGAAGACATGCTGCGAGCTTGTGCCATAGACTTTGAAGGATATTGGAATGAACAACTGTCTCTAATAGAATTTGCCTACAACAATAGCTATCAGGCCAGCATCAAGATGGCATCATTCGAAGCACTGTATGGCAGGAGCTGCAGATCGCCAGTCTGTTGGAATGAAGTAGGTGAACAACAATGGCTGGACCAGACATGGTGCAGAATACCAGTAGAGATATCCAGATTATCAGAGACAGAATTAAGGTAGCTCAGTCCAGGCAGAAGAGCTATGCTGATAAAATAAGAAGGGACTTAGAATTTTAAGCTGGAGATCATGTGATGCTAAAAGTATCCCCGACCAGAGGATTCCAAAGATTTGGGATGAAAGATAAATTGAGACCAAGATTCATAGGTCCGTTTGAGGTGTTAGATAGAGTGGGAGGGTAGCACATCGACTGGCACTACCACCCCAATTCTCTACCGTACATAACGTGTTCAATGTGTCAATGCTGAGAAAGTACGTGTACGATCCATCACACGTAATCAGCTATGATGACATTACTCTGAACAAGGAGATGACCTATGAAGAAAGGCCAGTGGAGATCTTAGACAAGAAGATGCAAAAGCTTCGGAATCGATCCATACCCGTGGTAAAGATATTGTGGAGAAATCACGAAGTTGAAGAAGCCACGTGGGAGTCCGAAGCCACAATACGCCGGAATTATCCAGAATTATTCAATAAGTCATTTTCCTCTTACGATCTTATGAATTTGGGGACCAAATTCTTTTAAGAGGGGGAGGATGTAGTACCCTGGATTTTTAAAATCCAAATAAATAAAATTTTATTATTTAATAGATGAGATAAATTAATTTAATTAGAATAAAAGGGAATTAAAACAATACCCATTAAGCTAAATTATTAAGGGTTACTCTAATAAACCAAACCTAATAGATTGGGCCCAAATAGGTTAGCCCATCATGGATGAGAAATAATTAAGCCAAATTCGGAATAAAAATAAGTGATAATTAGGAAAGGGTTTAAATAATTATTAAATAGTCATATCCATCCTAAAAAGAGTCCTATACTTATCCTAAAATTAACCCCGAAATTGGATCCCTTCCCAACTCTATTAGGTGGATAAATAAGAGAAAATGAGAGATCAATGTCATTTTCGGAGTTAGATAAGAAAGAAAGAGTTTTAGGTGATTTAGAACTCTATAAGCCATCAAAACACCCCCCATTTGACCCTAGCACCCCACAATTTCGTGCTAAGACTTTGGAGACGAAGAGGAGATGATCTGGACCAAGGAGCAAGGAAGGAGAAGGCTTGGAGCAAGAAGGGTTTTCATAATTTCGTCATCCAAACTAGGGTTTTCTTACTCCACGAAAAAGGTAGTCAATCTCTCAAGCTAAAATCGTGAAATAATTACCCTAGGTAGCCGTCATGTACCTCTTTAAAAGCCCTATGGTTTCGTTGTATTCCGCTCATCCATTTGGGCGAATTTAATTCGTGAAGCCTGCTGTACCATGAACCCGAAATCTCATATTTTCTCTAATTCCTTGCATTTACTTGTTCCCATGCATGATAAAATTCTCAGTTATACTACATCATACTAGCTTTCAAACGCCCCTGGTCTTGCTCGATTTAGATCTCCCATGATGGAGAATTAAATATTTGAATCTCTGTCTATTACTTGTACCCGACTCTTCAAGTTTACCTTTAAACTTCGTGCATACTTGATGTCCTGCTATGAGAAAATTTTATAAAACTACATCTTGTTAGCTTTTGAACGCCTTTGGTTTAGTAATTTTTCATCATGTATACATCTCTAATAAATTCATTGAACTCTGACTGCGCCGTTTAGGTCACCAAAAAGTAACCTGATCAATGCATATCTAAACCTTGTCTATTTTCAAATTAATCGTACATGTTGATAGATATACATGTCTACTTTCGTTTAAACTGGTTTCGTGCTTTTTGGATCACCGTACTATTTTATATGGAATTTAGGACGTCCCTATATCACAGAGGACTCGCCCTGGGAAAAAGGGAAAAAGGGCAAACTCACCTGTTATCGCGACGGCGCGATCCGCCGCGATATCAGTGGGGTCGCGTCAGCCGATGGCGTCGCGTCAAGAACGTGACGGCATAAGCCGCCGCGATTCACCCCGGACCGGGCCAGACTGGCCAGGCCCCGTGTCGCGCCTGACCGCCCTGTCGCGACTTAAATCGCGACGGGTAGGTCCGTCGCGTTTTCAAGAAATTGATCAGAAATTGAAAATTTTGCATATGCCCTGTTGTTTAAGCTATATACCCTTAATTATCCATGATTAACCCATGTTATAATTAATTCGACTTGGTAAATTAATAAATGGCATTAATGATATAAATTTAATTATTTTAAAAATGACATTGGCACGACTTATCATATCCTCAAGATTTCTTTACACTTACACACACACAACATTATTAAATGTCATTTGACCCCGATAAATTATGCAATAATATATTCGGTAAATTATCGAAATAAATGACTAATTACCCTATTTTGTTAAATACAATTGTTTTCGTTTTTACTCGCGCATTTTATATACCGTTACCGTTTTCCCTCGGCCTTCGAGCACTCGAGGCACGACAGACCCGTTTTCTACACATTTTTCCCTTGACTTGGACCACCTCTCAACTGGGAATACTCTCGAATGGACTAGGGACTCCTTGTCAAGACCTCCGTAAGTCTTCTTGGCTTTGGCGCACGTCCTTAGTCAACGAGCTGGTTGTACCCCAAAACCCGTTACACTCTTAGGGATCAGTACGATCCAAGCCTTAGTGTTCCTTCTCGTCTTGAGTTCACACCGGACCACCTGACCCGTGCACACAGCACGGCTAAGGGGCAGTTGTGACTTGTACCAGACTGCCGGTACCCGACCTGGTGCTGTGCAACCGTTACTATCAGAATTTCACGTGTTTTACGAAATTGTCCCTATCTCATCTACTATCTATATCCTCTTATCTGTTCACATTCTCTCTACACTCTCATCTATCTCGTCTAGTACTCTCTTATCTCTTCTTGGTACTCTATTGGCCATTCGTGTGATTGTCTAAGATAAAAGAAATGACTAATGCCAACGCAATAGGGCCCGATCAGGTCCTGGGAGAAGCGCCCCGAAAAGTGCCAGTGCCCATGGGAGTTAAAATGATCAAGGATGTGTTACGACATGCATCCAGTGCCTTTTACTATCTAGATTAATCTATGACAATCAAAGTGCTATCTCTACAAGTGCAAGCGTGATCGTTACTAGTGCACCGTTGTGCAATTTACATGTTATATCGTTACATGGCCATTCTATTGTCGTTCTCGTTGTACTATTTTCCCTGTGCCAGTTGCAATTGTTCTCTCGTTATCGTGACATGCTCTACATGATTTTACTCTCTAGTTAACCTGCCTTAAGACATTAACTATTTAAAGCATGCTTGTGTTCATGAGATATTAAGTCCTACTGGGCGTTATTCGCTCATCCTGCATATATATTCAATGTCTTTCAGGTGAGTCGGATCATGACCACACTCACGAGGATGGACCGATGAGGAGACTCAGGAGTGACATTCAGCAACCAGTGTTGTCTAGTAGTAGTATGTTAGTATAGTTATGAGTTAGTGAGTCAGTTAGTCATTTTGTAATAGTTTGATTTTGAATAAAGTACTCTGGGCCCTAATTTTGGCTCTGATACGTTGATGTATTAGTCAGTTTATGAAGATGATGAGTTATTAGTGAATGTAATGGAGATTGGGATTATTAATGAAATGGAGTTTATTTGGTGTTATCAATTGTGCAATGATTTGCATTTATTTCTCGCTCTGTACTATTTAATAACTGTAATCCCGCTCTGATATTCCGCGTCGGGGTGTTACAGCAGGCATGAGAAGAGATGGAATGTGACGGACGCCTCGCTCTAGCCCGTTAAACCATTAACGACTAGATCTGTATCCGTCTTCCGCGAACGGGCTGTAGCCTCGCAAGGGATACCAAACACTTGTCCGTGAAAAATAAAAGGAAACCCTTGATCACATATATGATTCAACATTTCATATATATGTACAAGATTTACATAGCCAATTTCAATAAAAGTACAAGAAAGTACAAGAGCCTGGGGCATACCCCGAGGTAACTAGTACAACTGAAGAAAGAAACTACACTGCTGGAGGCGCTGGCCCAACACCGCTGCGATGCGGCCCCGAACTGGACGACGGTAACGAAATGTCCTCCTCGCCCTCACCTGTGGGGGGGTAGGGGTGAGCCTCTCTAGTCACTGGCTCAGTAGGGAACTCCCCCAACACTGAGCAAACAAAAACACAAGTACAGAAACAGTAAACCGCACTAGCAATTTATAGAACAACTAAGCAGGATATTAAAGCTGTAAATGTACTCCCGTTTGCCGATTATGTAAAGAAACTATAATAAATAAATGGAAAACCCAGATAGGTGTACGAGCTACAATAGAGACCGCCACACACGAGCCACGTGAACTGGTTCGCGACACCAGTGACTGACTTGGACAAACTAACACAGGTCTACCTCTCAGTCTCGCAGCCACAGACGAAAGGTCCAGCTGCCGCTCCACGTGAAAAAGTCAAACAACTGTGGAGACCAACTAAACATCACTCCTGCGGGTACACAACCGCAGGCCTATGCCTGGCACCCTAGGGTCTCTGGCCGGAGCACTCTAGAGTGAGGCACTGGAAAGGACTAGGGGGGACCAGTGTCGACTACGGTGTCCGTACCCCCAACTAAGAGCACGCTACAAGTGACTAAAAACAAACTCAAGAGTCATTGTCCCACTGTCGTCTTTCCCTCAACCGGACGTACAACTCAAACAAAAGGAGTGAGGGTGTCCAGGTCAGAGACGACACAGACCTCGACGGTACAGCACAAGTACCAGGACAAAGCCCCGAGCTAACAGCCTGGCTCATAGAGAACCTGGGGCACCCA
The DNA here is from genome assembly GCA_014218235.1 of Colocasia esculenta. Classification (NCBI taxonomy): domain Eukaryota; kingdom Viridiplantae; phylum Streptophyta; class Magnoliopsida; order Alismatales; family Araceae; genus Colocasia; species Colocasia esculenta. The sequence goes on along the minus strand of CM024758.1, from coordinate 10,222,264 downwards.
ACTAGAGAGGTAACCACGGTAGGCGTCGTACTACTTGCCACGCACACAAAACCACGTGCACGTCACACACAAACCACATGAAACATCACGTAAACCTCAAGTAACAACTGTCCACAACACGTGAACACAACACCGCTTGCGTGAACACCACACAACTACACAAAGAACCATCTAGATACACACCGAAGTGCTAGCTTCAAGAACATGCACTCTCAGAGTGCCACAAGTGCCAATGCACCACACGGTATTACCAAATACACCGAATAATACCAATCGAATAAACGTCACATAAGTCATGCATGTTCAGACCACTCGGCTGTGGTCGCGACATGGGCCTATGTCGCCTTAAGATCGTGACGGCCCGATGGGGCGCGTCATCATATGAACGCGACGCATAAAATGTCGCGATCCTCACCTTAACACGACGGGTCGGCTGTCGCCCCCTGATCGCGACAGGGTTATCCGTCGCCTTAGCAGACGGAAACCCTAATCCGGGATCCCCTCCACGGATTGCCAACCCACACCATACAAACCACCCTTAATTAGTGTTTTTCATGCTTTAATGGGTTCCTAGGCATGATATCTATTGTGTAGAAAGCATTAAACTGATCAAACCTTGCATTCCACACAATTCTCACCCCAGAAACGGGAAGAGTCACCCTACCTCGCGAAGAACACGCAATACAACGCTCCCCCGGCGTTCACTCGCTCCACGTGAGCTTCCCACGGCACGATCACGCCGAAATCATGAATTCCCGCTAAAATCGCCGCAGCTCCCCTTCCCCTGGCCGAGCAGAACTCCCTGCAGTTTTGTCCGCCTGGGGTTTCTTAAAAACACCAAGCGGTTGGGAACGCGACATATCGTCGCGTCGCGACCTGATCGCGACCTACCTAGGCGTCGCCTTCCTGCCTGCCACTCTGCGCGCTACACGTGGCGCACATGCAGACGACCAACGCCCCAAGGCAGTCACCAGAACGCGACGGCTGTTGCCCAGTTGACGAGCCCAGAGGGGGGGGGGGTGAATGGGTCTTTTTAAAAAATAATCTTTAGACGATTCCTGTAAATTTAAACATACACACAAATGTTCTTCGAAGGAGGTTAGTGACTGTTAGTTTGAATAAAAAACACACAAGAGAAAGGCAATTACACAACACAAGAAATTATCCTGGTTCGGACCTCCTCTCCTTAGGAGTCCTACGTCCAGTCCCTGAGCAATCTCTCAGGATTTCACTAACAAGGGTACAGTCCCCTTAAGGACACTACAACACAGCTCAGCTGGTCTTCCTTCACACCCGAAGGGAACAACTACACCCTGGATACCCCACCAGGTCTTCTTTCACACTGAAGGGAATCAACACCCTGGATACTACCAGGTCTTCCTTCACAACCGAAGGGAACAACACCAAGAGAATAGATTGAAAGACACGCCCCTAGATCAAGCTTAAACAAGCAAGGATCTGAAGCAACTAGCACTGAGAGCAAAAGATCTAAATCTAAGCTCACTCTCAGAACTACACAAGCTCTCTCAAGGATTTTCACTACAAATGGAGAGCTAAGAGCTATAGCAATGGGAATGGAGTTCTTGGCTCTAGAATTCTCAGGAGACTTGAAAGCTTGAACGATTGGTATTGGTCTCTTCATGAGATGTTGCAAGAAAATTGTTGCAATGAATGTTCCGGTTGTTGTATGTTTCTTCTGTCCTTCAGACTTGTATATAATCTTCAATTTGAAATATGGACGTTGAAGTATCCGTTGTCTCTCTCTTGGGAGTAGTCGTTAGACTGAAGGGCACATGGAGTGTTGGAGGCTTCAGTCAATAGTCTTTTCGATCACTTGAGCACGCAAATAGATAATGTCTTCTGGCTTCAGTATGGTCCAACGTGTATTGCAGAACATCTTTAGGACTCTGCACACATTAAATGCTAGAAAAGTAGACAGCTAAGCTGTCTCTTGTTGTCAGTAAATGTTGACATGAGTTTTCACCAAAATAGCAATGCCAAATAGTTTGATTTAAGAGATGTTGACAGAGTATGCACGATAATGAAAATATATCATCTGCATGCATGCAGTAGATACGTTCTGTCTTCATTAAATGCACAACAGTCAGACAGATAAGAGAAGACATTGACAAGTCAAACACTTTAATATGAATAAGATACCAAGTCAATATGAAATCGATGACTATAGACTTATGAAATCCTTATGAATAAGTCAGATTGACCAAGTCGTTATGAGACAGAAGAAATCGTTGTGAAACACTTAACAAATCGTTAAAGAAAGCAAATCCTTGTGTTCACTAAAGAAATCGTTGTGAAGCACTAAACAAATCGTTATATAAAGCAAATCGTTGTGAACACATATCAAGTCGTTATGAGCTCTTAAGAAATCGTTGCTTAAAGAAATCGTTACGGTATCTGATGAAATCGTTACAACAAGCAAGTCGTTGTGAGTCTAAAGAAATCGTTATGATAACTTATGAAATCGTTATGGAGAGCAAGTCGTTGTGAGTTCTAAAGAAATCGTTATGATAACTTATGAAATCGTTACGGCGAGCAAGTCGTTGCGAGTTCTAAAGAAATCATTATGATAACTTATGAAATTGTTACGGCGAGCAAGTCGTTGCGAGTTCTAAAGAAATCGTTACGGGCTCTAAAGAAATCATTACGGTAACTTATAGAGTCGTTGTGATGAGCAAGTCGTTACGGGCTCTAAAGAAATCGTTACGATAACTTATAGAGTCGTTGTGACGAGCAAGTCGTTACGGGCTCTAAAGAAATCATTACGGTAACTTATAGAGCGTTGTGACGAGCAAGTCGTTGCGCTTTCTAAAGAAATCGTTGCAATTACTTATAGAATCGTTACGGCATTGATTTGTTTGAAACAACATGACTTTTCAGTCAGAAATGAAATCGTTATGATAATTCTATTGAAATCGATATGCTTATGAAGAAATCGTTATGGCCTTCAATAGAAGTCGATATGAACTTAGAGAAATAATATGTTGATCAGATAAAAAGCTTTAGGGAGATAATCATACCTTAACTGCTTGTTTGACCTTGAAGTTTTCCCTGTACTAAAAACTTATGAAAGATTCATTAGATAAAATCTTGTTAGGTTTGTTAATCACCAAATATATACGTAATTAATTAAAATTACTTGGGGACGACTGATCATCAATCTCCCCCTTTTTGGTGATGACAAAACTGAACAAAGAGCATGGATGAAATAATATCTGAAATCATTTCAGAAAATATGACATGCTTAATTTCTCTAGATGTTGAAGCATTTATTTTCGCCCAAAATTATGTATTTCAGACATGCTAATTTTCTCTAGATGTTGAAGCATTTAATTCAGACATGCTAATTTTCTCTAGATGTTGAAGCATTTATTTTCGCCCAAAATTATGTATTTCAGACATGCTAATTTTCTCCCCCTTTTTGTCATTAAGCAAAAAAAAAAAAAAAGCAAACTGAGACAAAGAAAAGAAGAGAAGATTGGATCACACAAGCAAAGAGAGTCTATTAATTCTGGGGAGGTACAGGTAAGTAGAAAGCAGGAGACAAAAGAGAGGCAAAATGGGAGATGGTTTCCCATGCCTGTGCTTCCTGTTCTTCAAAATGAGTTTTAAAAACTCCAAAAGGTATAGAGTAGGATGGTCCCATGGTGGAAGCCATCCTTTTGAGATGAAGATCTAGGTGCTGATAGAGAAGATCAGCATATACATTCTTGTCCATGTTCATCTTGAGGAATGACGAGTCCCAAAGCTGGCACAGGTGAGGAATTGGTCCATTGTCACATGATAGTGGTTGTGGTTGTCTCTGAGAGCCTTGTGCATAGCCACATACACTTTGTATCTTTCCTCCAGACCTTGAATGGGTCATCAACAAGATGAATGGAGTTCATATCTAGGAAAGTAGCTGGAGAAATGGCTGGTTTGCCTTCCCTGGCCTGAGCTTCATTGATTTCAAACAGCTGCTGAGCTGATAGGGGGTAGAACTGGGACCATTCAGAAGATGTGAGCCTTTCACATTCAGACAGAATAGGGGCTAGAACTTCAGCACTTACATGCCCCTGGTGATATTCCCTAAATAGGAATCTAGGAAAAGCAACCAGGCAGCCTTCTGCACTTTAATTCTGCCCATTACTATGGCAAAATATTCAAAGATAATGGATCCTACAGAGGACTCCATAACTAGAAAGTGAATTGAGGAAGAGCTATTTCTTCAGGTACTTGGAGGGTAGCAAAATCTACCTGGACATCTGAAGTATGCAAGATGTCTGGAGTGAGAGCTGAAATGGCCCTTTTGAACTGGCTGAGCTGAATTCAGGAAGTCGATGGACATATCTGTAGTTATTGAACAAACATAGTGCTTGACCATCTTGATTTCCTTTTGAATGAAGGGAGCCCAAAGTTCTTGGTGATACATCCTGAACCACTCAGATAGGGTGAGGGAGTGGTCCCTTGGAGGAAATCGGGCAGATTTGGCAAGAATGAATTTCTTTAGGAGATCCTTGTGACCTTTGCCCCACTGCTCTTCAGATTTGGAGTGGGCAAGAGAGAAGATTTTGGACTTTTCGGATTTTGAAAGAGAAGTGTAGGGTAGAATGGTGTTCAAATGATCTGAAAGATTCTGAAAAGGAAGGTTAATGATGGTGGCAAGGACAACTTTGGAAAGGTATTCCCTATACAGTGGGTTATGTTTGTTGTCCACTGTGAGAGAAAACCACAAAGGTGGGTATTTGGGTTCAAAGGAAGAGGAGGAAGTAGAAGTAAGTTTCCTCTTCTGGGGGCAGGACTAGAAGGATCTGCCCTGTGAATATGTTCTCCAACTTTCAACACAGACTGAGGATCCCTTCCTCAAATCATCCTTTATCTTTTCCATAAAGGGAGAGGTGAGTGAGCTCGTTCAGGTATGATAGTGATGAAAGATGGTGGAGGAGTAAGATGAGAAAAGAATGTGAAGTAGTGGGAGGTCATCAGCTAGTCCAGGGAGGGACCAGAGGAGGAGGAGGAGGAGGCTCCAGCTGAGATGCTGGAGGGGCCTCAAGGATAGGAGAAGGAGAAGGATTGTAGTAGAGGAGGCAGGAGATGAGGTGGACTGAAATGGTGTAGGAGAGGAAATTGGTCTAGATTGAGGCTTCTTGAAAGTTTGAGGAGCAGGAGGTGCTGTAGGAGCTGAGGGTGGAGTTGGAGGAATAGGTGTGTGAGAGGGAGAAGAGGGAGCTGGGGGCTTGGGCGCCAGAACTCTTCTGCCTCTATCTGCACAGACTCACTCTCCAACGGCCCTGATGGCCCTAACCCTTGCTTAGATGGCCCTGGTGGCCCTTCAACCTGATCAGCTGGCCCTGCTGGCCCTACTCTTCTGGTCCCTGCCGCTGCTTCTGGTGTGCTGCTGCTTCTGGTGCGGGCTGCTTTGGTGCTGGTGCTGCTTGGTGTGTGCTGATGGCCCAGACACATTTTCTCCAGGATCCTAAGCTTCTGGAGGAGGAGGAGCTTGAACTCCAACTGCCTTGATAATATCGAGAGCATGCCTTTCATGCTACTCATCTCCTTATTAACATTTCATAGCATTTCTTATTTGAGCTAACTCTTTGTTGGCTGAAGCTTGGCTCAGAAATATAGAGTTTACATCTGACTGGAGAGTACATAACAGCTCACCTTGCACATTAGCCTTTCAATCACTGGCTTCAAATTTATGACAATTTTCTACTTGACCTGCCTCTCAAAAGGTGTATCAGCTAGGAGAGGAACTTCAGAGTCAACTTCTTTTCCTATCTTCTTGCCTTCTTTTGCTGGAGGAGGTTGATCATTATCTGAGCTAGAAGAGCTTGCAGTCTCCTCTTCTCTGACATCCAAATTTGGAGAATCTCATGTCTTTCCTCCTGACCATCAACAACAGGAGTTGTTTCTGCTGAACCTTCTTTTGATAGCTCCCCCTCAAAAGGAGCATCTTCTTCATTTGATACTTGCTCCCCCTGAATGGGAGCATCCGCCATCACAGAGTCACCCTGAGCAGCTGGGTGCTCTAGCTCTATGGAACATCTTCCATTGGTTCATCAAAGTGGCCTGATGCCACAGCCTCTTCAGCAACTCTCCCACTAGCTTCTGGAGCACTAGAGGTGAAAGGAATCAAATCAATAATGTCTGAAAGAATAGACGCAACTACAGTTGAGGGTAGTGGGTCCTCAACTGGAATAATGTCCTCTGGGAGAATATCCTCAATTCTCCTTTCTGCAAAGATTTGAGCTGATTCTTCTGGAAATTCTGAAGCTGCTACAGATACTCTTTCTTCTTCTACTGCACTTTCAGACTGAACTTCTGCTATAGAGGGGCCTGAAGATTCTACTGCTCCAACTGCTGGAGCTGAAACTGACTCCACTGGCAATTATGGAATCATATCCGCTGATCCCATTCCTGATGACAACTGAGGTGTCGTCAATGATAGCTTCGCCTTCAGCAACTGTAGCCTTGACCAGACACCATTTTCCTCAGAGAAGCCACTCTTCTTCAGGTTCCTGGACCTGATTGCTTGGCCCATTTTCTCTACAACTGCCCCAGAAAGATCAACACCGAAGTGTTTAAAGATCTTGGTAAGTAGGTGGGCATAAGGCAGGGACACATTTAACTTACTCTTGGTGTCCCAAATCTGATCTCTGGCAAATTTCATTCTTTCCATCATCACTGCGGCCATATTATCTCCTTATTTGAATGGCCCAGTACATCATGTCTGAGTCGGCCTTTGTGCAAGATGAAAATGTTGCACTTCTGGAGAACTAAGATTTGACATACAATAAAATGAAGGGGCGGTTGAAAGCAGATAGTTGATTTATATCAAGCTTGTCGTCCCTTAGCTTGAAGCCCGGCCCTACAATTCCCAACCTTTCACTTGGGCATCCACAGTGTGAACCCCACTAAATTTGGAAGTCTTCACATTAAACAACATCTTCAGCAACTCTGGGTCTATTCTAATCATGGTTCCCTTCACTGAAGAAACTAGGGACCCATCTTCCTCTGTTCTCATACACACGAAGAAGCTTTTACTAGGTCGGATAACTGACCTCTGAAAAGGTGGTAACTCCTGTCCACTGCATCTGATTGATCAATCTACCACGCTGCTCATTCCACTTTTCCTCAGATTAGCGACATCGACTTCTTTATTGCTATAGAGCTTCGTCTTCACAAAGGTAAACCTCTCCTGCTGCTCAAGAGTGAGAAACTCGGCGCTGTAGCCACCCAAACTGCCGGCGATGACTGGTGCGGCCATGGATTCAGGTGGGAAAGTCTCTGGAGGGTTGAAACGGAAGGAGAAGAGAAGGAACCCTCAGAAATTTTGCGGGAAGGAGGAGGAAGGTTCAAATTTGCAGAGGGTTAAGATATGAGTTGTTAGGGCATCGGCTCATGCGACAGGATGAAAAAGGGGAAAAGGTAGACGATGAGATACAAATCGTTCTGTCATTGATTTTATGAATAAATTAATGCGATGTGGAAAGTGAGGCGCCAAAAGGTGGAGGAAAACGACAAGAGATGTTGACTATTCAAACCGACTTCAATGAAAGAGCGGTTACAAAGGATAATTTGAATTTCTTTCGCTTAAAAGAAAAACATGGAGGGAAAAATAGCCTAAATCTGAAAATTAATGTGCCAGTTGTAAGCAAAATTTTATCACAAATTGCACATGCCTAATTCCCTTCTAAGAGATGTGAATATCTCTTCAGGTAAGACTTTTGTGAAAATATCTGCTAATTGGCCATTTGTATCAATGAAGGATATTTCAATATTTCCATTTGCAACATGATCACGAATAAAATGATAATAACCTCAATATGTTTGGTCCTTGAGTGCTGAACTGGATTCTTGGTGAGATTAATGGCACTGGTGTTGTCACACAGCAGTGGGATGGATTTGATGTTTAATCCGAAATCTTCAAGTGTTTCTTTATCCATAAGAGTTGTGTACAGCAACTTCCAGCAGCTACGTACTCAGCTTCAGCTGTAGATAGTGCCACTGAATTTTGTTTCTTTGAAGACCAAGATATTAAACATCCTGCAAGAAATTGACAACAACCACTGGTGCTTTTTCTATCTAATTTGCATCCAGCATAGTCAGCATCTGAGTATCCTATTAAATCGATTTCGCAAGATTTTGGATACCACAGACCTAAGTCATGAGTTCTAGCTAAATATATAAATATTCTTTTCACTGAAATTAATATGACTCTTTAGGATCAGCTTGATATCTAGCACACATACATACACTAATAGAATATCTGGTCTACTAGCTGTTAGATAAAGTAGTGAACCAATCATACCTCTGTAGATCTTTTGATCTACTTTCTTACCATCTTTATCACTGTCCATCCTTGTTGATGTACTCATTGGTGTTGACAGTGGTTTGGCATTGTCGAATCCAAACTTCTTCAAGAGTTCTTTTGTGTATTTTGCTTGACAAATATGAGTTCCTTCTTTCCTTGTTTGATTTGTAATCCAAGGAATAGTTGAGTTCTCCATCATACTCATTTCAAATTCGCACTGCATTAACTTTCAAAATACTTGCAAAGAGATTATCAGTAGATCCAAATGATATCATCTACATATATTTGAACTAATAGTATGTGTTTGACCTTTGACTTTATGAAAAGAGTGCTATCTACTTGACCTCTACTGAAACCATAGTTTAAAAGAAAGGAACTAAGCCTTTCATACCAGGCTCTAGGTGCCTGTTTTAAACCATATAATGCCTTATAAAGTTTGAAAACATGATTAGGAAATTCTGTGTCATCAAAACCCGGAGGTTGTTCCACATAAACTTCATCTTTTATGAAACCATTTAAGAATACAGATTTAACATCCATTTGAAATAATGTCAAGTTTAAGCTGATGCATATGCTAGTAATATCCTAATAGCCTCAAGTCTAGCTACAGGTGCATAGGTTTCATCGAAATCTATGCCTTCCTCTTGAGAATAGCCTTGAGCTACCAATCTGGCCTTGTTTCTTAAGATTACACCAGTTTCATCCAATTTATTCTGAACACCCATTTGTGCCAATGACTGGATGATCTGATGGTCTAGGAACAAGTGACCATACTTGGTTTCTCTTGAATTGATTTAATTCATCTTGCATGGCTATTATCCAAGATTCATCAGTAAGAGCTTCATTGACTGTCCTAGGCTCTATTTGAGATACAAAAGCTAAGTAATCACAAGGGATAACATTACCTCTTGTTCTTACCCCTACGGATAGATCACCAATAATGTTCTCAAGTGGGTGATCTTCTTGTATCTTCACTTCTTGGAAGATTTTCATGAGTAACTTCTTCTTGTTGCAATTCTTCCAGAGTGGATCATCATTGTCCTCAATTGATGTATCCTTAGTTTCTTGGACAGTTCTTCTGCATCATCATTATCACTATCTACTTCCTTTCTCAAGGAAGGGTTAGTTTCATCAAAGAATAGGTGTACAGACTGTTCAATCAGTAAAGTACGTTTATTGAATACTCTATAGCCTTGGGTTTAGAAGAGTACCCCATGAAGATGCCTTCATCTGATTTGGCATCCAACTTACCAATGTCCCTTTTTCCATTGTTGTGAATAAAGCAGGGACATCCAAAGGTTCTGAAATGGCTGATCTTTGGCTTCTTCCCTTTAACAGTTCATATGCAGTCTTCTTCAGGATTGGCCTGATCATTACTCGGTTGACATATAGCTTGCTGTGTTGACTGCTTCAGCCCAAAAATATCTTGGCAGATCATATTCTGAGAGCATAGTTCTTGCCATATCCAATAGGGTTCTGTTCTTCCTTTCAGCAATACCATTTTGCTGTGGTGTCCTTGGTGCTGAGAAATTATGCTCAATTCCCTGATCATCACAGAATCTAGCAAACCTTTCATTTTGAAATTCACCACCATGATCTGATCGGATAGACACAATGCTGAACTTCTGATCTTTCTGGACCTTCTTGCTGAAACTAACAAAGTTTTCAAAAGTGTCATCTTTATGTTCTAGGAATGATACCCATGTAAATCTTGAATAGTCATCAACTATGACAAATCCAAAGTTCTTTCCTCCAAGACTGGTAGTCCTCATTGGCCCAAATAGATCCATATGTAGGAGCTCTAAGGGTTTTGAGGTGGTCACCACCGTCTTTGACTTGAAGGAGCTTTTAGTGTGCTTTCCCTTAGCACAGGGTCCGCATACACCTTCTATTTTTGCACTGACCTTTGGCAAACCTTCTACAAGATTTTCTTCAGCAATTTCCTCATGCCATCTATACTACAATGTCCAAGTCGTCTGTGCCATAGTTTAGTAGACTTGTCTTTACTTGCTGCCAGACAAACATTTTGCTCTTTGAGTTCTTCAAGGTAGAGCACATACAAATTCTTTTCTCTATTTGCTTCAAAGATGACTGCTCCATCCTTCACTATACTGCACTTTGACTCTTGAAACTTGATCTGATGGCCTCTGTCACACAGCTGGCTGATGCTAATGAGATTGTGCTTCAATCCCTTGACTAATAACACATCTTCTATGACTATTTTTCCTTTGTTATTCACAGACCCACTGCCTATCACTGTTCCTTTCCCATTATCTCCATAAGTGACTGTTCCTTCTTCAGCTTGGAGATGAGAGAATAACTTCTGGTTTCCTGACATGTGTCTTGAGCACCCACTATTCAAGTACCATTTGAATGCTCGAGGGTTAACCTGAAATAAAAATATCAAGCTTTAGGTACCCAAATTCTTTTGGGTCCTGATTGGTTAGTATCATTGATTTTACCTTTTATTATCCATTTCTTATGTCTTGTTGGGCATGTAGTTATAATATGTCCTAACTTATTGCAGTGACTACAACAGGATAACTTAGTTACTTTTTCTTATATTTGAACTCAGCTTTGTATGTTATATCTTGTTCAGGTACAAATTTTGGTGTTGGATATGTTTTAAGATAGACTATGATTTCTTCATTATCTGGGGGTGTATATTCTAACCCATTTTCTTCTTACCTGATCTTCTAGCACCTTTTAATATTAGAGAGTTTTTACCATTAGTAAATTTTTCTAGTGTACTTGATAGTTTATCATTTTCTTCATTTAAGTTTTAATTTCTTTCCTTAATTCATCTGCACTTTCCTGTTTTTCTAGTTTTGTTATTTGTTTATTTTTATCGTTTAAATCTTCATACAGTAGCTCATTCCTTCTTTTAAGTTCAGTTATTTGTTTTTCTAGTTCTTCATTTTCTGTTTTCAGATCAGAGTTAGTGTTTTCTAAACAAGCATTATTTTTCTTACTTGTTTTTAGAAGTTTGGTTATTTCTCTATATTTATCATAAAGTTCATTAAATGATTCCTCTAGATTATCAGAATCAGATTCATTGCATGAATCAAAAGAAAGTCAGAGGTACCTTTTCTTCAGTATTTGCCATGAAGCCAAATGGGCTTCTTCTTCATCGCTGCAGGAGTTTGACTCACTGTCTGAGTCGCTACTGTTTTCCCATGCTGCTGCCATCGCCTTCTTCTTGTACTTTCTAACTTCTTGGAGCTCTCTTTCTTCCTGAAATCTGGTTTCTTGAATTTTGGACAATCAGCTTTGATGTGTCCAGGCTTTTTACATTCGTAGCAGATGGTTTCTCCTTTCTTCATTTCTTTACCATCTGATCTTTTGAAGTCCTTGTTTTTCTTAAAGTGCCTTCTGCCGATTAAAACTTTTTCTTTTTTGGCCAAGATCCGTTGCAATCTCCTAGAGAGCATTGCTTCTTCATTCTCACTGTCCTCATCGCTTTCACGTTCATTTGAGCTGGCTTCTGGTGAATCTTCTTCTGCTTTCAAGGCATTGGAGTGCTTCTTTCTGCTAGATGACTCTCCTAGCCTTTCCATGTTGATCTCATGGGCCATGAGGGACCCAATGAGCTTCTCTACTGACATTCTCTTCAGGTCATTAGCTTCTTCTATAGCTGTGACCTTTGGTGTCCACGAGATGGCAAGGATCTAAGAATTTTTCTTACCATATCTGCAATCTCATGTCTTCCCTAGACTGGCTAAACATTGGTGATATCGGTGAATCGACTGAACATTTGAGTGATTGACTCACCTGACTGCATCTGAAATCTTTCATACTGAGTGACAAGAATGTCGATTCTTGTCTCCTTTACTTTGTCTGTACCCTCATAAGTAATCCTGAGCTTTTCCCACATTTCCATTGAGGATTTGTAGGCTGAAACTCGGTTGAATTCCTTCTTACTCAAAGCACAACAAAGGATGCTCTTAGCTTTGCAATTCAATGAATTTTCTTCCTGTCATCATCTGTCCATTGAGCTTTCTCATTTGTGACAACCAGGTCACCTTCTTCTACTATTGACCAAATTTGATAATCGTGGCCTTGTAGAAAATATTCCATCCTGGTCTTCCAGTAAGGATAGTCTTCACCATCAAAGAGAGGGGGTCGGTTTACGACTGACCTTCAATGCTACCTTCGGCTGCCATGGATCTTTACTCTTCAGATCGTTGGATCTTCTTCTTGTCGAAGAGACTCGCTCTGATACCACTTGTTGCCTAGTTGACGAGCCAGAGGGGCGAATGGGTCTTTTAAAAAATAATCTTTAGACGATTCCTGTAAATTTAAAAATCACACACAAATGTTCTTCGAAGGAGGTTAGTGACTGTTAGTTTGAATAACAAACACACAAGAGAAAGACAATCACACAACACAAGAAATTATTCTGGTTCGGACCTCCTCTCCTTAGGAGTCCTACGTCCAGTCCCTGAGCAATCTCTCAGGATTTCACTAACAAGGGTACAGTCCCCCTTAAGGACACTACAACACCCAGATCAGCTGGTCTTCCTTCACACCCGAAGGGAACAACTACACCCTGGATACCCCACCAGGTCTTCCTTCACACTGAAAGGAATCAACACCCTGGATACTACCAGGTCTTCCTTCACAACCGAAGGGAACAACACCAAGAGAATAGATTGAAAGACACGCCCCTAGATCAAGCTTAAACAAGCAAGGATCTGAAGCAACTAGCACTGAGAGCAAATGATCTTAATCTAAGCTCACTCTCAGAACTACACAAGCTCTCTCAAGGATTTTTCACTACAAATGGAGAGCTAAGAGCTATAGCAATGGGAATGGAGTTCTTGGCTCTAGAATTCTCAGGAGACTTGAAAGCTTGAACGATTGTGTATTGGTCTCTTCAGGAGATGTTGCAAGAAAATTGTTGCAATGAATGTTCCGGTTGTTGTATTGTTTCTTTTGTCCTTCAGACTTGTATATATATCTTCAATTTGAAATATGGACGTTGAAGTATCTGTTGTCTCTCTCTTGGGAGTAGTCGTTAGACTGAAGGGCACATGGAGTGTTGGAGGCTTCCAGTCAACAGCGTTTTTGATCACTTGAGCATGCAAAGAGATAATGTCTTCTGGCGTCAGTATGGTCCAACGTTGTATTATAGAACATCTTTAGGACTCTGCACACATTAAATGCTAGAAAAGTAGACAGCTAAGCTGTCTCTTGTTGTCAGTAAATGTTGACATGAGTTTTCACCAAAATAGCAATGCCAAATAGTTTGATTTAAGAGATGTTGACAGAGTATGCACGATAATGAAAAGATATCATCTGCATGCATGCAGTAGATACGTTCTGTCTTCATTAAATGCACAGCAGTCAGACAGATAAGAGAAGACATTGACAAGTCAACACTTTTAATATGAATAAGATACCAAGTCAATATGAAATCGATGACTATATGACTTATGAAATCCTTATGAATAAGTCAGATTGACCAAGTCGTTATGAGACAGAAGAAATCATTGTGAAACACTTAACAATCGTTAAAGAAAGAAAATTGTTGTGTTCACTGAAGAAATCGTTGTGAAGCACTAAACAAATCGTTATATAAAGCAAATCGTTGTGAACACATATCAAGTCGTTATGAGCTCTTAAGAAATCGTTGCTTAAAGAAATCGTTACAGTATCTGATGAAATCGTTACAACAAGCAAGTCGTTGTGAGTTCTAAAAAAATCGTTATGATAACTTATGAAATCGTTACGGCGAGCAAGTCGTTGCGAGTTCTAAAGAAATCGTTATGATAACTTATGAAATCGTTACGGCGAGCAAGTCGTTGCGAGTTCTAAGAAATCGTTATGATAACTTATGAAATCATTACGGCGAGCAAATCGTTGCGAGTTCTAAAGAAATCGTTATGATAACTTATGAAATCGTTACGGCGAGCAAGTCGTTGCGAGTTCTAAAGAAATCGTTACGGGCTCTAAAGAAATCGTTACGGTAACTTATAGAGTCGTTGTGATGAGCAAGTCTTTACGGGCTCTAAAGAAATCGTTACGGTAATTTATAGAGTCGTTGTGACGAGCAAGTCGTTACGGGCTCTAAAGAAATCGTTACGGTAACTTATAGAGTCGTTGTGACGAGCAAGTCGTTGCTCTTTCTAAAGAAATTGTTGCAATGACTTATAGAATCGTTACGGCATCGATTTGTTTGAAACAACATGACTTTTCAGTCAGAAATGAAATCGTTATGATAATTCTATTGAAATCGATATGCTTATGAAGAAATCGTTATGACCTTCAATAGAAGTCGATATGAACTTAGAGAAATAATATGTTGATCAGATAAAAAGCTTTAGGGAGATAATTCATACCTTAACTGCTTGTTTGACCTTGAAGTTTTCCCTGTACTAAAAACTTATGAAAGATTCATTAGATAAAATCTTGTTAGGTTTTGTTAATCACCAAAATATATACGTAATTAATTAAAATTACTTGGGGACAGACTGATCATCAACGGCCACCTCTGTCGCGTTCAGAACACGACACTCCTCCCTGTCGTGATGACAGGCTGAGGACACTAGGGTGCTGCAGGCCCGGACTATCGGCCCAATAAGCCTTGAAACACGCACATGTACCTCACACAAACCACATTGGCCTCACGATAGCCATCACAACCACTAAGCACAGGATCCATGAGGATCTGAAAATGCGCGACGTTACATTACTATCATCTAAAAAGAAATTTTGACCTCGAAATTCATAACTCAAATACAAGAAGTTTTATCAACATATTTACAAGTACTATCATCTAAAAAGAAATGCAGAACCTTACTCAAATAAGTAAGGATATCCTTTAGCCATTTCCTCGTTAATTCCCAGGTATCCTCACCACCCAACTATTCTCCCATCTCACCTTGATTAATTCAATTTCTTTATTTCTCAGCTTCTTTGTCTTACGGTCAGTAATCTGCACCGGATACTCTGGCATAGTCATATATGGTCTCAAGTCACCACCTTGGTAACTGATTATCTGCGCTGGATCTTCAATGCACTTTCTTAACATAGAAACATGGAAAATATCATGAACATCTGCAAAGTC
Source organism: Colocasia esculenta (assembly GCA_014218235.1). Classification (NCBI taxonomy): domain Eukaryota; kingdom Viridiplantae; phylum Streptophyta; class Magnoliopsida; order Alismatales; family Araceae; genus Colocasia; species Colocasia esculenta. Next base: position 10,206,881 of record CM024758.1, on the reverse strand, counting down.
AGTTGGCAAATCAAGTCTATAAGTTGTTTCTCCAATTCTTTCTAACACCTGAAAGGATCCCACATATCTTGGATTCAACTTTCCGGTCTTGCCAAATCTCATAATACCCTTACTAGGGAAACTCTTAGAAAAACAAAGTCTCCCACTTCAAATTGAAGTGGTCTTCTCCGATTATCGGCATAACTCTTCTGCCTGCTTTGAGCTGCCTGTAACTTTTCTTTAAGGAACTTCACTATTTCCGTGGTTTGCTGAATTAATTCAGGACCCAGCATTTGCCTTTCCCCCACTTCATGCCAGTTCAATGGGGTTCTACATGGCCTTCCATATAGAGCTTCATATGGTGCCATCCCAAGACTGGTATGATAACTATTGTTATAGGCAAATTCAACCATTCTCAGATGCTGCTCCCAACTACCACCCCAAACTAAACAACATGCTCGCAACATATCTTCAATTGTCTGGATAGTCCTCTCTGTCTGACCATCTGTCTGGGGATGGTAAGCTGAGCTATATCTCAACTCGGTGCCAACTACTCTCTGCAAGCTTCTCCAAAAACCAGAAGTAAACCTTGGATCCCTATCAGATACAATAGACTTTGGAACACCATGCAGTGGAACAATTCTATCAACATAAACTTTTGCTAATCTGTCCACTGTCCAAGACATACTTACTGCCACCAATCTGCATACTTTGGTTAATCTGTCAACAAATACCCATATTCCATTATGTCCTGCTGCTGACCTCGGCAAACCTGCTACAAAGTCCATAGCAATATCATCCCATTTCCATTGTGGAATGGGTAATGGTTGCAATAGACCTCCAGGCTTCTGATGCTCTGCCTTGATCTGTTGACAAACTACACATCTTGAAACAAATTCTGTGATTTCCTTTTTCATATGAGGCCACCAAAAATGCTTCTTCAAGTCCTGGTACATTTTAGTACTACCGGGGTGAATAGTGTACCGAGATTTATGGGCCTCTTCTAATACTCTCTGCTCTACTTCTCTTTCTACCGGCACAAATAACCTGCCTTTAAGCCTGACCACACAATTATCATCAATGGTAACTTCTTCCATTTTCACTATTTCAGCTAAATTCACATCTGCTTTTTGGGCCTCAACAATTGCCAATACATCGACGGTTCCACAACACTACTAGCTAATATCGCCCGTCGTTGATTGCTTGGCACATACAAGAATTTTCTGCTATTTTCTCATATAACTTCCATTCCTTGATCATCATTTGACTTAAATAGGCTTTTCTACTTAGGGCATCAACTACCACATTGGCCTTACCTGGATGGTAAGCCAAACTAAAATCATAATCTTTTAAATACTCCACCCATCTACGCTGACGGAGATTCAAATCTTTCTGGGAAAAGATATACTTTTAACTTTTATGATCTGTAAAAATTTCAAATCTCTCGCCCTATAGATAATGCCTCCACATCTTTAAGGCAAACACAACTGCTGCTAGCTCTAAATCATGGGTGGGGTAATTCTCTTCTGTTGGTTTTAATTGCCTAGACGCATAAGCTATTACCTTGCTATGCTGCATTAACACTGCACCAAGACCTCTTCTAGATGCATCTGTATATACAACAAAACCACCATTACCTGTCGGTAATGTCAACACAGGTGCCTTTGTAAGCCTCTTCTTTAATTCCATGAAAGTTCTTTGACATTCACCAGACCATACAAATGGCACACCTTTTCTAGTCAGCCTAGTCATGGGTGCTGCAATTCTAGAAAAATTTGAATGAAACGCCTATAATAGCCTACTAACCCCAAAAAGCTTCTAATCTCAGTAATTGTCTTAGGCACCTCCCATTTCATCACTGCCTCCACTTTACTTGGGTCAACTGCCACTCCCTCAGCTGATATGACATGACCCAAGAACTAAATCTCTTTCAACTAAAATTCACACTTACTGAATTTGGCAAACAACTGATTATCTCTTAATAACTGCAAGGCAAATCTCAAATGCGCTGCATGCTCCACTTCAGATGCTGAGTAAATCAGAATATCATCTATAAAGACCACAATGAACTGGTCCAAATACGATGAAAGATTCTATTCATCAGATCCATAAAAGCTGCAGGAGCATTGGTTAGCCCAAATGGCATAACCACAAACTCATAGTGATCATATCAGGTTCTAAATGCTGTTTTATATCAATATCACTCTCTCTAATTCTCAACTGGTGGTACCCTGACCTTAAATCAATTTTAGAAAATACCTTAGCTGATTGCAACTGATCAAACATATCATCAATTCTGGGTAACAAGTACTTATTCTTTATGGTCACTTCATTCAACTTTCTGTAATCTATACACATGCGAAAACTACCATCTTTCTTTTTCACGAACAACACCGGTGCTCCCCACGGGGAATGACTCAGTCTAATAAGCCCTTTCTGCAATAACTCCTCTAATTGCTTTTTCAACTCTTTAAGTTCTACTGGTGCCATCTGATATGAGCTTTAGAAATCGACATGGTATCTGGCAGCAACTCAATAGTAAAGTCCACCTCTCTGTGTGGAGCTAAACCAGACAAATCTTCTGGAAAAACATCGGCAAATTCCCTAACCACGGGAGCTGCCTCCACTGACTGACTAGCCTCTATCAGACTCACTGAAGCTAAATAAGCTACACACCCTGCATTTATCAACTTTCTAGCTCTAATTGCAGAAATTATAAACTTAGAAGTACAAAAAGGCATACCTTGATATTCAAATACCGCACCATTAGGATGACAAAACTTGATCTTTTTCTTTCTGTAATCTAACATTGCTCCATAGGTCTCAAGCCAATCCATTCCCAAAATAATATCATAATCTATCAATTGCAGGGCATATAACCGACCCGACATGTGGTTCCCTCCAATCACAACAGGAGCTTCATCTATGTAGCTCGAAGTGAGCATAAATTCACCAGAAGGAACCTCCACTACCAATTCACAAGACTTTTCTTCCAAAGGATGAGTCATACAATTCAGGAATTCTTCGAAAATGAAAGAATGAGAAGCACCTGAATCAAAAAGAACTCTAGCTGAAAAATCATAAAGAGGTATTGTACCTTCTATCATGTTCGATGCCTCTGCCTGGGCACGGGTGATAGCCATAACCCGGCCTCTACCTCGCTGCTGCGGTACACCTCCACCACGACCTGCTAAAGGCTGTTGGGGCTGCTACTACTGAACATCTCTACCATACCATATTCTCTTGGATAAGGGCAATTGCGGATCAAATGCCCTGGCTGATTGCAATTATAACACCTGTAACCTGGTGGAATATGGGTTACCTGGCAGTACTCTGCTGCGATTCTTCTACCTCTGGCGTATAACCACGCCCCTGCTAAAATTGCTGACAACCCCCTCTTCCTCTTCCTTTACCCTTGAATACTTGCTTTAATTTCTGACCCCATTTACCAAAACGTGAAGAAGAAGGTCCTGCTGGAGCCTTTCCCCTACTAACTCCTGCTGCCTGCTGAGGTAGCCGAAAACTACCTGAACTTGACCCACTTGCCTGCCGAGCCCGAATAGACCTCTCAAGTGTAGCTGCTCTCTGGGCTGCCTCCTCAACTGTTCTACACATTAACGGTATCACCGCATTTTGCAACTCTTCTCTCAAACCCCGAATAAAATATTCAACCATCATAGCATTATCCGATACTACATAAGGTGCATATCGGCTAAGTGCCATAAATCGCATATGATATTCTAAAACTGAGGTATTACCTTACTGGAGTGTCCGAATTGCTCTCTTTTCGCCTGCTGCACTTGAAGTGGAAAGATGTATCATTAAATGCCTCGAGAAATTTTGGCCAGGTAATAACCTCCTCTGATCTACCTGCAAAGGTGGTCTGCATCTTCAGACGCCACCACTGCTGCGCAAAGCCTCTCAGCTGATATGTGGCTAGCACAACTTTGTCCGTTGCTGGACACCTCATGGTCGTAAAGACCCTTTCAACCTCATGAATCCAGTGCTCTGCTGTATCTGAATTCGACCCTCCTGTATAAGTGGCGGCTGCAACCTCAAAAACTTTTCAACTTGCATCATTGGCTCTTCTGCTGCCATTACTGGTGGTGGTACAGGTGCCACATAAGGTACCTCCACCCTTGGCGGTGTTGCAACTGGGGCCACGAGTATTCCACCATCTGGTGGTATTACTGTTGGAGGTACCGGTGCCTGCTGATCCATCCTCATCCGAATATCGGTAAGGCTTTCCCAAATCCTCTCAATCATACGCTGAGTGGACTCTTCAGGGTCCTCTCCTCCACCACCCCAATCCCTTCTATCAGCCATCTTAACTTCCTACACCAATAATATATCAATTACAAAAAAACCGGTCATTACAAAACCAGAATCAGCTACCAGCAGTGTACAAATGTAGAAATATAGCTATATAATTCCCAATTCCTTTATATTTACACGGACCTCGTTCTGATACCAACTGTGACAGAACGCCTCGCTCTAGCCCGTTAAACCATTAACGAACTAGATCCGCATCCGTCTCCCGCGAACGGGCCGTAGCCTCGCAAGGGATGCCAAACACTTGTCCGTGAAAAATAGAAGGAACACACTTGATGACATATATGATTCAAAATTTCATATATAATGTACAAGATTTACATAGCCAAATTTCAACAAAAGTACAAGAAAGTACAAGAGCCTGGGGCATACCTCGAGATAACTAGTACAACTGAAGAAAGAACTACACTGCTGGAGGCGTTGGCCCAACACCGCTGTGATGCGGCCCGAACTGGACGACGGTAACGAAACGTCCTCCTCGCCCTCACCTGTGGGGGGTAGGGGTGAGCCTCTCTAGTCACTGGCTCAGTAGGGAACTCCCCCAACACCGAGAAAACCAAAAACACAAGTACGGAAACAGTAAACTGCACTAGCAATGTATAGAACAACTAAGCAGGATATTAAAGCTGTAAATGTACTCACCGTTTGCCAATTACGTAAAGCAACTATAATAAATAAACGAAAAACCCAGACATGTGTACGAGCTACAGTAGAGACCGCCACACACCGAGCCACGTGAACTGGTTCGCAACACCAGTGACTGACTCGGACAAACTAACACAGGTCTATCTCTCAGTCTCTCAGCCACAGACGAAAGGTCCAACTGCCGCTCCACGTGGAAAAGTCAAACAACTGTGGAGACCAACTAAACACCACTCTTGCGGGTACACAACCGCAGGCCCATGCCTGGCACCTCTAGGGTCTCTGGCCGGAGCACTCTAGAGTGAGGCACTGGAAAGGACTAGTCGGGGACCAGTGTCAACTACCGGTGTCCGTACCCCCAACTAAGAGCGCGCTACAAGTGACTAAAAACAACTCAAGAGTCACTTTCCCACTGTCGTATTTCCCTCAGCCGGACGTACAACTCAAACAAAGGAGTGAGGGTGTCCAGGTCAGATGACACAGACCTCGACGGTACAGCACAAGTACCGGGACAAAGCCCCGAGCTAACAGCCTGGCTCACAGAGAACCTGCGGTACCCAACTAGAGAGGTAACCACGGTAGGCGTCGTACTACTTGCCACGCACACAAAACCACGTGCACGTCACACACAACCACGTGAAACGTCACTTAAACCTCAAGTAACAACTGTCCACAACACGTGAACACAACACCGCTTGCGTGAACACCACGCAACTACACAAAGAACCAGCTAGCTACACAACCGAAGTGCTAGCTTCAAGAACCATGCACTCTCAGAGTGCCACAAGTGCCAATGCACCACACGGTATTACCAAATACACCGAATAATAACAATCAAATAATCACGTCACATAGGTCATGCATGTTCAGACCACTCGGCTGTGGTCGCGACATGGGCCTATGTCGCCTTAAGATCGCGACGGCCCGATGGGGCGCGTTCATCATATGAACGTGACGCATAAACATGTCGCGATCCTCACCTTAACGCGACGGGTCGGCCTGTCGCCACCTGATCGCGACAGGGTTATCCGTCGCCTTAGCAGACGGAAACCCTAATCCGGGATGCCCTCCACGGATTACCAACCCACACCATGCAAACCACCCTTAATTAGTGTTTTTCATGCTTTAATGGATTCCTAGGCATGATATCTATTGTGTAGAAAGCATTAAACTGATCAAACCTTGCATTCCACACGATTCTCACCCCGGAAACGGGAAGAGTCACCCTACCTCGCGAAGAACACGCGATATAACGCTCCCCCGGCGTTCAATCGCTCCATGTGAGCTTCCCACGGCACGATCACGCCGAAATCACGAATTCCCGCTAAAATCGCCGCAGCTCCCCTTCCCCTGGCCGAGCAGAACTCCCTGCAATTCTGTCCAGCTGGGGTTTCTTAAAAACACCCAGCGGTTGGGAACACGACATATCGTCGCATCGCGACCTGATCGCGACCTACCTAGGCATCGCCTTCCTGCCTGCTACCTGCGCGCTACACGTGGCGCACATGCAGACGACCAACGCCCCAAGGCAGTCACCAGAACGCGACGGCCACCTCTGTCGCGTTCAGAACGCGACACTCCTCCCTGTCGTGATGACAGGCTGAGGACACTAGGGTGCTGCAGGCCCGGACTATCGGCCAATAATCCCTTGAAACATGCACACGTACCTCACACAAACCACATTGGCCTCACGATAGCCATCACAACCACTAAGCACAGGATCCACGAGGATCCGAAAAACGCCCGACGTTACATGGAAAGTCTATCTTGAGTTTAGATGGAGAGTCTTCTTTTGAAGTTTGTTCATTTTAAATATTCAACAAGTCACAAAACTAAAAAAATAATAATCAAACAAGTCCTTTCTCACACCGTATCTCAGCGGTACGGTACGATACCGTATTACGAAGAATGCGACATGGTCGATACGGACGGTACAATGAACCTTGATCACATAGAATTCGAGTCTCGTAAATTCTGTACAAGCTCAAGTACCATTAAACTTCATTAAAAAAAAGAAGAGAAAAGTTAAACACTACTTTAATGTCCACCCGGAAGCCTCGACGGAGATTGCTAGTCTGGCGGGGGACGTCTATGGATTCTAAGGAGTAAGTGTGGTGGGAAACAAAATGGCCAAGATGTTTCTTTTGATGATGATCCATCTCACGATCTTTAATATCCTTTTCTGGATCTTGATCACAAAGTGGTTTTCTTGGAATTATTCTTTCTCGAATATATATATTATTTAGAAAAAAAATTATATATATACTCTTAAAACTTTTCATATTCAGTTGTATATCCTCTAATTTTAATTATTAGATTGTATATCTCTCAAATTAAAAAAATATATATATATTTTTTATCTATTCATTCTATCTATTTAACTCAATCATAATTGAATTAACAGAAAGAAAAAATTAATTTGCCCTAAGTTTTTTAATTATTTTTTCACTTGTAATTCCTCTCACTCATTTTCTCTCTCTAAAATTATTTTAGTCATATTATATTTTTTTTACGATTATATTACTTGATAACAAAATATTCTTTAGATTCTCACTACCAGTTATATAACCGATAACTTTTTTAGATTTGAAAAGTATATAATTTAATAGTTAAATATAGAAGATTTCAAGAGTATTATATAATATTCTCTATTAGGAATATAAATAATTATGTTTTACCAATTTTTGTAAACTCATGAAATTATTGAGATCACCAAGTAAAAACTCACACACCTAAAGTCCATCCCAAGTGTGCCGTGTGCAATCTTTTTCATAAGCATTCAAACTCTTGTACTTGGATTCTCTGTGTGGGGAGTGTATGGAGACTTTATTCTTTGAGGTAGGACCTAGGGATTAATAATAAGAATGATTCATACTTAAAGAGTTGTCACAATATTGTGTGAAAACTACTCTTAATTGAGGAGGATATTCAAAAATATTATTTAAATTTTCAAATAAATTGGAGAAAAAACTAAAATACTACTCCATAAATAGAACCCCATCCCACCATAATGGGTAGACCCAAAAGGATATTCTCACCATCCAAAATCAAACCATACAGTCCAAAAGACAAATCCCCCATCATTAATACAACAGATCTCACATCTCGAAAGAGGAAGCTCCTCATCAAAATGTAAAGTTAAGGACTATGTACCCATTGGACCCCCTCCAAATGCCCTCCTTTTAAGATTTGGAGAGTGGTAAATTGGATTCAATATTAACTCACGTCATGTTTATTGCAAGATCCCTTTAATAAATATTTCTTCGTTCACTAATATCTACTACACATTAATGTTAAAGGAGAAAAATTAATGCACATAAAAATTATAATTTTTCATGTACTTTAATGACCAATATATTATGGGCAATTGGGCACATCCAATGAAAATAAAAAGTGCACTAGAAAGTGTTGTGTTGTGTGGTCACCCCTCAAACGGCTATCTTCGAATTCGAATTCCCAAACACCCTCACATCCTCGGGGGCGCCGCCGCTGCGCGTGCCCCGTGTCCCCCGACTCCGCGACATCCTCATGGTTCGTACTAACCATAAAGAAGGGGAATCCATAGGGGTCCACCCATCCAGCGGCCCGTACACGAGATCCCACTCATCGGACGTCTCACATTCGCCCCAATCATGGGGCTAACCGTCATCTCCACGTCAGCCACCTGATTCGTTATAATCTAATCGATTCCCGTAATCTCACCCAAGATACTGCATTAATTAATTATTAAACAATTAACAGCGGATCTCGTGTTCTAATCACCCCCCCCGGCGCAAGAGAACGAAGTCAAAGTTGAGTGGTGGAGAAGTAGAGACCAGGATGGGGGGCGGTTTGACCGGACGAATGCACCCCGGTGGGGCCCACGGCGGGCTCAGCTTCGTTAGTACGTGGTTCCCCGCCGCGTCCCTGGGCTGTCCGGATTGGTACCCAGCTGGCCCCGTCGAAGCGAGCCTATTTCTCCCGTCTGGTGGGCCCACGGCCTCCCCGCGGCGACCGCGCGGGACAGCTGTGGGAAGATACCCTTGTCGACGCCGAACCGCTCCAAGATAACCTCTCGGTACGTAGCGATGCACACATGTACGGCAGATGATACGGACACATCAGCCCCTCACATAGCGGTTTAAAAAACTCTATGGCTTTATCTTGAAAACTGTACTTGTCTCTGAGACTCTGTGACGCGTACGCTTATTTGTGCTGCGCGATTCGAACTGAACGAATGGCACATTGGCACCTCTTCGCATACCACCAATCTCCCCACGAAGGCGTCCCTCCAGGATTCGAATGTTAATTACGAAAAGCCCTCGCTATTAAGTGTTAATTTATTAATTAGGCGAAACCGCTATTTTCTCTCTCTTCCCTTTTTAGGATCCTGCTCTGCAGAGCGGCGGACTCCAGCAGAAGCCAGAGCAGCGGCAGTGGAGGGTGGGATTGGTAGTGCTGTCCACTGCGCTGGGAGTGGTCGCAGGTCTGATTGCAGAGAGAGGAGGACGACTGCTAGGGAGGGTGCGGGGCCGGGGGGAGGTCTCCCTTCTGCTGTTGGTCTGCTGGGTGGCGGTGCAGCCCCATTGCCTGGTTTTGGTGCGTTGGGCGGCGGCGGCGCTAGTGTCGCTCGTAGGGTTCTGCGCCGATGGGAGCGAGGAGGTGGCCGGCGGCGGCGGCCTTGGGCTTGCTGTGGGTGTTGGCGCTTGTGGGTGTCTGCTCGGCCGGAGATCCGGTCGTCTACTTCGACTGGGACGTTTCCTACATCACCGCCGCGCCGCTGGGCGTCAAGCAACAGGTGATGACTCTCGAGCGTTTTCTGCAGGTCTCTTCCGGTCCCGACTGTGTTCTTCCGTCTGTCCGCCGCACCGGCGGATACGCACGGGTAGTTGAACTGTGCCGCTGTTTGATGCAGTCTTCTTCTCATCTCTTTCTTTCTTCCAAAATTTTTTTCCCGGCTCAGACAATGCGTATTCGCCATTTTCTTTAGATCCGTTAGCTGTTGGATTTGAAGAAGAGGAGCAAGAACCGATGTTGGTTCTAGCAATGATGGAGTACTTCTCATTTCGCCTTTTGAGATCGGCCATCGGTTTCTACTTCTGTGGAGTTCATCTTGCCCTCACACCCACTTTTCTCCAGTATCTGTATGGGGACCAGACGATGGCGTATGCCATCAAATCTTCCCTTCCACTTGCTTTCCACCCCCCCCCCCCCCACCCTTTTTGAGTAGAAGGCTTGCTAGAAGTTTGATCATTTCTCTACCTTTGGCATTCTACTGGCATGCCTGTTTGTTGGCATGTCATGGGCACCAACCCCGCCGGGTCGCCTGTTTTACTCTGGCAGCACGATATTTGTTCAATTAGTTGGTCATATCTATCTGTTCTTCTTCGCATTAGCATCTATGTTGGTCTCTCGCTGCCCTTCTCACTTTGCTCGGCCGTTTGCAGGTGATAGCAATCAATGGCAAGTTCCCTGGACCCGTCGTCAACGTTACCACCAACTACAATCTGGTTGTGAATGTGCAAAATGATCTAGATGAGCCACTTCTCATAACATGGTGTGTATTGTATCTGATTGGGGCATTGTGTTCTGGCGTAATCACTTGTTCTTGAGGTGTTGTACCATCTTTGTTGCTTACCTCTGTTGTGGTTGAAATTTTCTTCCTTCCGGGACAGGGATGGGATTCAGCAGCGGAAGAATTGTTGGCAGGACGGTGTGCTAGGCACGAATTGTCCCATCCCTTCGGGTTGGAACTGGACTTATCAGTTCCAGGTGAAGGACCAGATCGGGAGCTTCTTCTACTTCCCTTCCATCAACTTCCAAAGGGCGGCTGGTGGTTACGGTGGAATCACTGTGAATAACAGGGATGTCATCGCAGTGCCCTTTGGGAAACCCGACGGAGACATCACCATTTTCATCGGGGACTGGTATAACAGAAATCACACGGTCAGTGGTGCTTGAGATGCTGTCTTTGTTCTCTGCAGAGTGTTGAACTGTTGGTGTGAGGAATGAACTCTGGAAGTGTGATTTTCTTGGACTGTTATGTAGGATCTAAGGAAGTCCCTCGATGATGGCAAGGACCTTGGGATGCCAGATGGCGTTCTGATTAATGGAAAGGGGCCTTACCGGTACAATGCAACACTTGTTCCAGACGGCCTCGAGTATGAAACTTTTGATGTCGAGCCAGGTAAGGGTCGCTGTATTCAATTACTTTTCATGCCACATTCTTTTTAATGATCCGACTTGCATGGCTCAAGATGTTCAAAACAGAGTCATCTCATCCATCTGGCTTAAGCCAGGGGGCTTAGGGCTGGTACTTGTGATAGATATTTTATTACATATAGCATATGTTCTTTGTGTGCAATGGTGCATGCGAGCTTCCTGGATGTCTGAATGTGGTTGTAACCATGATTTCTCTATCTACAAGATGCTTTTAGGAATTGAACATAAAATTCTCATAAAAGGTAGCATAACCATGATAGTATTCTTTTAAACACATAACCTATTTGTTATCAATAAGCATCCAATGCTTGTACACTAGGTTTCAGAAATACTTTTAACATTATTTTGTAGACTCAAAACATTATTATGGGAGCAGCTGCAACAGCAACATTTAATTTTGATCTATATAAAGAATACGAAAAAGAAAAAGGCAACTATTTCCTGGCCACTATTAGAAGTTTCTGATTTAGATATTGGGAATTTCTTTCCAATGGTGATTTGATCCGAAATCCATAGTGAACCATTATCCTTGATCCTTTATTTGACATGCACACTGCATGTGGCGGGTTCAATTGGAATTTTAGCTGCAACTTGGAATTGGTGTCCAGGGCTGAGTGGAAACTAATACGTGGAGTGCGTAGTTTATTTGATTTGGTCAAAGTATACAGCATAACAAACCTTGAATCAGCATTTTGGTTGGCCACTATTCGACCAAGAAAAACTAGTTCAATGCAAAGAGGATATGAAGTAAAAAATAGGGATATTTGCATATGAAACATTCTTGCAGTAAAGAATACAGATTTATCATTCCCACTTTTATGATTGCTCATATATCACGGAAAATGTGAATAATGTGCTTCCACACTTAAAATGGTCTAAAATGACCGTTCTGTGGTTGTTTATGTACATTGTCAGTATGGTGTTATGTGTGCAGGTACAAGTTCAATAGCCATAAATCTGCAATCTTCATTTTGACAATTGTTTATACACAAAAACACCTAAAATACCATACTGGCATTTTCTCTTTCAAGATTCAAAGTCCAAACTGGGTAAGAATATTATAGCTCGTGGAGAATTGGCTTCATGTGTGCTGTCATTTTCTCCGTTACACTGATATTACCCTATCTCCTGTTGTGGATAAAAATTGCATGATTTCGGCTGTCATAGCATATCCCATGTTTGCTTTCTTTTCCATGTATGCCCAGAAAATGTAAAAAGCATTATAGTGAGTTAACTTCGTTACTGCTTGATTTGATCCTTATTAATGGTGTATAACAATCCCAGAAAGTTTACTTTGGGGTTTCTAATACTAATCTCTGCTTTGTTGCTGTAAAAACTTTATTGAGTTTTAGTGATCATGCTGAGTGCTTTTGGTGTGCTACGAAATTTATTTCTAGCTAATGATTTCTCTCACTCAAACAGGTAAAACTTATCGGATCCGCGTGCATAACGTGGGTGTTGCTACTAGTTTGAATTTCAGAATACAGAACCATAACATGTTGCTTGTGGAGACGGAAGGATCATACACAGTGCAGCAGAATTATACCAACTTAGATATTCATGTGGGCCAATCTTATTCTTTCTTGGTGACCATGGATCAGAATGCCAGTAGTGATTACTACATTGTGGCAAGTCCAAGGCTTGTGAATGAGTCACTATGGCAGAGGGTTACAGGTGTTGCCGTACTGCACTACTCAAATTCCAAGGGCCAAGCATCTGGTCCACTACCAGATCCTCCTAACGATCAGTATGATAAAACATTTTCGATGAATCAGGCAAGATCTATCAGGTTAGTTGACAAAGCTAGTCTGTAAATGGGATGTAGTCTCTCTGCATTGCTCTTGATGAGGTTTTTCTTCTCATTACTCCTTTCTGTCTCTCTTTTTCTACTCATGATTACTTTTTTCTTTACTCCTTGCATTGATCCTTGCTATTTGTATGGACATCCTAATCTATGTGAAGTTGCAAGATCCTTGCATGTGTGAAGGGATGTTACAAATATCCACACATCATTAAAGATTTACATTTTCTGATGGGTCCCATGTGACAAGTTTCTGAGCAACTTGACACTTTCTCGTGAAGACCAAAATAAAATTAAGTAGGCTCTATAGAGTATTTTTGCCTTTGATGTATCTGTTATTTATTTATTTATTATTAATTGGTAATATCATCTAGCACCACTTCTTGAAAAAAGAAAGAATAATCTAGCACTTCTTAAAAAAAAAAAGAGAAATCTAGCACCACTCATTTTATGTCTTACTCCCCTGTGTAAAACATATTTTCTCAGGATGAATGTGAGTGCTGGTGCTGCCCGTCCCAATCCACAGGGATCCTTCAGATATGGATCAATCAATGTGACTCAAGTTTATGTTTTGAAGAATGAGCCACCAGTAGTAATCAATGGAAAGCGCCGGACTGCATTGAATGGAATCTCATACAGTCCACCTACAACACCAATACGTCTTGCTGACCAGTTTGACGAGAAAGGTGTATATACACTTGATTTTCCCACAAGGCCACTAGAAGGACCACCTCGAATTGGATCATCTGTAATCAATGGTTCATACAAGGGATTTATGGAAATCATATTTCAGAACAACGACACTACTGTGCAGAGCTATCACATGAATGGATATGCATTTTTTGTTGTTGGGTAATGACTATCATCACTTTTATAGACTTGCCTTCTTGTTGTTATTCTGTGCTAAAAAACTCAAGCTTTCAACAATTCCAGGATGGATTTCGAGAGTGGACGGAGAGTAGTCGAGGCACATACAACAAGTGGGATGGTGTTTCACGCTGCACCACACAGGTACTGGATGGAATTCATCTTCACTCCTGACATTCTTTTGCAGGACTTGCTTTCTCGTTCTCATCTTTTCTTTTATATGTTATTATGTTCTTATAGTTTCAAATAATAGTTGCTACTGACAGTTGTCAGATTCTTTGAGACTGTTTTTTCTATCCTTTGTTCACATGTTTTAGCCTTTCAAAATTCTATACAAATATTTTTGGTGGTTATCCTCTGTAGTTATTTGTTTACTCATAGTATGTGCTCTTTTGGGTGAATGGTCTAGTCAGGAATCAGCATCACTGCATTTGCAGTCTTGATCAGTGCACTTTTGGAAGAGCAAATTTTCTTGACCAAGTTTGCAGTAGCAGAAATAGTTCACTTTTTTATCTTCTAATTGTTGGAAGTTTCTATTCTTTTGGTTGTTGAATACTTGAATGTTTCTTGTTTCATAAATCTCTTCTCATGTTCGACAAGTTGTCCGTATGTTGTGTTGATTTCCTTCTTGTTATTATATTCTGTGAAGGGAGCTTTCTGATAAGGTGCGTGTTTGTGCAGAAAGGGTCATATGTGTTTAACAAATTGCAATTGGCTTTCTTATTAGGCTAGAAACTATGAAATTAGAAAAAAATTGTCTTAGCTGGATTTGTGTATAGCTTCTCCGACTTTCACAGTATGCTATTTTTTGGCAAAGCTTTCTCGTTCTGGTTTTGAGAAATATATGAACGTCCAGACACCTCAGGAGTAATCCTGTCACCATCTTTTCTTCTAATATTTTGTGGAACATTTTTTATTCGATCGTGGATTGTTACTGTAACGACCCAGAATCCGCATTACCAGTAACAACCAGTAACCCGAATTCTGACCCGCTAACCCACGAGACAAGCTCGGAAGGGTAGGAAGTAAGAGTCCGAGGAGACTATATGTAAGAAGATACACACCATGCAAAGCTGTAAAATTCCATTATATGAACATATCATATACAACTCAGAGTCTGAGCAAAGTACAGAGTACAGAAGTACAACAAAAAGTACTACTCACTGCAGCTAGGGAGCACCAACACCGGAGTGGTTAGACTCGCCTGGAACGGGAGTCGACGAAGACCCACCTGAAAGGGAAGGGAGTGAGTCTCAAGAAAGAGACCCAGTAGGGAAAAGTAACCCCACGGGCAACAGTCTAAAGTGCGGAAAGTAAAAACTGAAAGTAAGTACACGTCACACCACAACACAAAACTGTAAACCTCGCGACTCAGTAACACACACTCACACACACACAGCAAGTAGGACTCAGCTAGGGTCTGTGGCTCGGCGTCCCGTCACCACAGAGGCTCTCAACCCCAGCCACGTGTGCACACTACAGACGCTCTCTCTCGCGTCTGGTCCACGACCGGTTTTTCCCCTACGCTTGACCCTAGCGGTAGAGAAGGGGCTCCACGGAGACCGGCTCAAAACCACTACAAGGAGTACGCACAGGACAGAGTCGCACTCGGCGTCCTGGCTCACTAGCGGAGGATAACCACACACTAGTCGTCTAGACGGAGTCGCACCCACGCCTAGGTAACACAACAGAAACGGGTACACAGTAACGCAACGCGCGTACAACAGACGGAACACACTCAACGTCTGAAACCCCGTACAGTAAGTAAACACCTCGTGCCACAAACAACTTACTCAAATGCACAGGCGGAGTCACACTCTAAGCCTGGCCCACTTGTGCTATTAGGGCGGACACCACATGTCAATCGCCTCTAAGCACACAACTCAAGTCTGCTGGGAGATAGGATATAAACGGCCACATCGATTGCCGCCAACATGGGGTAAACGGCAACCCTCATGTCGTTAACAGGAACTAAACGGCAATCGACCTTGTCGTTTAACTCATTCCTGAAGATCTCAACGTCAACAGATGTGGACGTTGATATCTTCAGTCTCCCATACCCAGAACTGAACCGAATCAGTCCCAATGGGTAAAACCACTCAACCAAACTCCGACTGATGGAGGGAAACACTTCCTCTCATCAATCCACACTACTAGAATATCTAAACTAAACAGTCTAACACCTAGATTGTCTAATTTACCCAATTCCAGCATGATATACCCAAACCCTAAACCATAAATTGCATTCCAATTCACTTAATTGGGCATGCTAGTTTGCTGGGGAGGGTTATTGGGGTTAAGTCCCTACCTCAGAAAGCTTAAACAATCCCCAAACAGACACCAATCGCGCCGGATCTCCCCGAAGACTCCGCGCGAATCACGCCAAAACCTCGCGTTTCCCGCCCGATCACGCAACGCCACACGATCCAGGGGCTTCCCACGAGCTCAAATTACTCAACAGAAACTGCAGGAATTAAGAAAGCAAAGGTGGAGGGAAGGAGAGGAAAAGAGAAAGGTAGGTTCTGCTCTCGGGCTGCACTATTTCAACAGGACTGGTTAGTCGACGTCCACACCTCTGGTCGCCAACTGAACCGCCTACAGACTGACGTCCAGATCTCCTGTCGTTGAGTTCAAGCTCAGACGTCCACATCGCTGGACGCTGACTCTGACTCAACGGCAAGCTATGGCCGTCAACCTCACAGAACCACTACAGACCCACCAAGGATCCAATAAGAACCCTAGACCTTACAGTTACCCCCATGAAAGGGTATAATGCTTAAACAGTGCCTTGAGAGTGTATGTTACCGAGTCCAGGATGGTAAGTTGGATCCCCCACCCTATAAAAAATAGGGGAATATCCAAGCTACTCCAGACGGTAACTTAAACCCTCTTAGACCCGCCGCTGCATACCCATTTTCTGTGAACCACATGCCCCCTCCCTCTACTTTTCCCAGACCTACTACAATGGACGGCACTGTGCTGTGTATTTTACCAGCTTGTAATCCTTCAGATGATTTTCAAATAGTTGATGCAATCTCCCGTTATTTTCAAACAATTGAAGGAATCTCTCGTTGATTACCTTTTTGTCTCATTTACTAATGATGCCAAATCCTGTTATTTGACGTCTTGTCGTTTCATTCAGGATTTCACAATGCTTATCGTCTTTACAAGTGCTTCCACCCATGTCTATAGATATATGGTGCTTATTTATCCATTTTGTAGGTTTTCCCTGGAGCATGGACTGCAGTTTTGGTGTCACTGGACAACGTAGGCGTATGGAACGTGCGTGCAGAGAACCTCGACACATGGTACCTTGGCCAAGAAACTTATGTCCAAGTTGTCAACCCTGAAGCCACCAACAAGACAGAACTGGCTCCTCCAGATAATGTCCTCTACTGTGGTCTCCTTGAATCTAAACAAAAGTACGCACTGCACCCTCAACTTGGTTTTCTTCCTATAACATTAAACGTCCTTCCCAGGCTTCAGAAGGGCACTAAATCTTGGAAGCTGTTTATGCCATAACATTTCGTTGTTCTCTTTACTTTCTAGTTAATTGGGATTTCCTACGTTGGTATACAAGTAGAGTTGCTGATTTATGTGGTCACCTAAATTACCATCAATTCTCACCATATTTTATAAAAAAGTGTTTCTAGACACTCCCTAAACCTCATTTTTTTGTACCTTTTTCAGGCCTCAGACTGCTCACCATAGG
Source organism: Colocasia esculenta (assembly GCA_014218235.1). Classification (NCBI taxonomy): domain Eukaryota; kingdom Viridiplantae; phylum Streptophyta; class Magnoliopsida; order Alismatales; family Araceae; genus Colocasia; species Colocasia esculenta. Next base: position 10,189,347 of record CM024758.1, on the reverse strand, counting down.
GGGGCAGCAGCCACTCCAGCGTATGCAAGAGACAGCATCTTCACTTTGCTTCTGCTCGTCGCTGTCACTGCCATTTTCATCTAAGCACACCCCAGACACCAAGGTCGATGTGGTTGCGGACCTGACTTCTTTTTAGTTCCCTACCTTGTAGGTGGTCTTTAGGTGTGAAAGCAAACCCCTGTCAATACAAACTTTAACTTATGCTTTCTTTTTAGGCAAATTGTTCCTTTTGGGAGGCTCCCCATTTCCTATTGCCTTGTGGGAGTCTACCCCTCCCCCCTCATCCTTCCTTTTTCCCCAAAAATTCATGTACTTCGCTACATTGGAAGTTTGTAAGACAGCTTATACAGACTTTTTGCCGTGGTTTATGATTGGACTGCAGCTGTTGTTGGAGCAGGTAGGAGTTGACTCCTGGAGTTTTAAACACTAGAAAAGAGACTGGATAGGATAACCGTTCGTACAGTCATCTTCTGGTTGGTTTCAACTGAGAAAAGAATAACTTGTGTGTATATTAGGGTCATCACCACTATAATATGGACGTCAGCTCACAGATGGAGGTAAAATCTCGAGGATTTTTTAATTAAAAATATACTCTTTAGATCATAGTTATATAGTACGAACGTTGAACCGTGTGAAACGAACAAGTTTACAAAATATTTATATCAGAGATGAAAATATTGAGATAGATATGTGGTAAAATTAAAAAGATAAGATTAAGAATGAATATTTTTATGAAAATTTGGGTACAATTCTAATTGATAGTAAAATAAGAGAAAATAGATTCAGATAATTTAAACACATGCATCATCATCTTAATTTGATGACAATTAAAAGATGTGATTAAATCTTAATAAATGTTAGTTAAAAAATTTAGGTAGATCTAAACTAAAATTGGTGTGATATTATTAAGAAGACATTGACTTCTTAGTTTAAATACGAATATACCATTTGATATAAATCTTTGACAAAACATGATTCAAGAAACCTAACCCAATAATGGGTAGACAAAATTTGGTGTTTTATATAACAATAAAAGTTTTCTTACATACTGTTTGATTGTTCTTTTTCGCCACTATTTTAGAAAATAGGGATAATAATCTATTTTACCACGTCTGGTAATTACTTTCTTAAGTTTTAGAAAGACTTCTATCCTATTGAAAACTCTTTTTAAATAAAAATAGCTCTATCCTTTTTTAATGTGAGAGAGTGGTAGGCAAAGAAAATTGTCCACTATATCTTTCCTACCAGGGGAATAGAAATCAACTAGTTGGCACCACGCATCCCATCGCTGCTGATCTCTGCTGTGCCTCTCTCTTCCCTCTCCTCCCTTCTCCACACTCTCTTATCTCTCTCCCTCATCATTTTCCTCTCTCTCCTCTTCTCTCTCTCTCTCTCTCTCTCTCTCTCTATCTGCTCATAAAAATAGATTTATAAGAATGCTAACAGATTTTGCTATAAAATAAAAGGTGCGGCTAGTTAATAATAGTCATTTGACAGATAAGAAATTCTCTTATAAAAAATATTTTTTTAATTATTTTCGTCACTTTAATAATTGAAAAATAATATATATATATATATATATATATATGTTAAATAAATCTACACAAATTTTAAAAAATCATGACACTTCTATCACGTCAATTTTAAAATTTAAGTGAAAAACTAAGACACTATATAATTTTTTTAGATACAAATAGCTCAAAAAACAGTATTTCAAAACACCCCCATTAGCCATGCGGATTAATTCCCCTGCTGATTCCTCGGATGCCGTGTGTGGTAGGGCACCCGACACGCGTGTGGGCGCCCACGCGAGTGAAGCATCATGTCGACCGCATAAGTTGTTGGTATCTACGTTGGATTGGGTGGCCGCGGCCTCCGCGTTCGACACACTAGGGAACATGGTCACAGACTTTTGAGTAAAGACCATACGACGTAAACAAAAAGAGTGATGGAGGGGAAAAGAAAGTGATGAAGGCCAGCTCTCAGAAGACAGTTCAAGGCCCCCCATATTAACATATTTTATAATTAGTGAGGACTACTGCTGTTTGATGTTAAATCATGTAGTTATGTTTCATGCCAAGGTATATATTATTGTCTAAACATGCCTTTGATGGGGAGAACTCCGAAATGCCAAGATGCTTTATTTCTCATATATATTTCCCTTCACCTTCTCTTTTTTGTATAATTCGGAAGTTAGCATAATGGTAACTTGGTAAGAGATATATTGATGGATTCAACAATAATATTGTATTTAGGGTGGGGTTTCGAAATTTGAATTCAGTGACTTGACCTGATTTCAAATCGCTTCACATGGTGCTTTTGAGTTATTCATCATGTTTACTATGGTATCTCAGAGTCCTTAATTATATAGTTACATAGGTCCAAGGATATCATGTGAACACCTAGCTCTAACATCAGACATTGATATTGAGGCAAAAATAATTTGTCAGCTCTTGTGAGAAACTTTGCATTTGGTTTAATTGCTCTGATTCCTCTTGTGAACACTATAATGCGAGAGATTTAAAGTTCTAAAAACTTGTATTTCGTAGTTGATGAAGTCGTTCCAATCAACATAGGTTTTATTGGTCGACCTCGAGATCTAGGACTAAGACTTCGAATCTGTTGATGAGAGGGGGAATGAAGCTGCTAGAGTCTCTTGTAACAGTGGTTGGCGATGCCCATCCTGTAAGAAGCCAACCCAGGGAAGGGACCCCGGGGTCGACCCTCCCATCTTCAAATCAGCCCTTGCACTTAGAGAAAGGCTTAGTGCACTTTTTTATTGTACTTAAATGCAATAGGACTATACACTAAGCTCATGTGGCACCCCTCACATGGGGAGTGATAAAATGGCAACCTAATTATTGGGTGTCACATGGATTTAGTACTTAGTCATATTACACTTAAGTGCAATATGAAAGTGCACTAAGTCTTTCTCTTGCACTTATAGTATAGAGAGAGAGAGAGAGAGAGAGGGAGAAGGAGGAGAGAGAGAGAGAGAGAGAGAGAGAGAGAGAGAGAGAGATTATTGAGGTGTGCCAATATCTCTTATGGGGGTTGCCAATATCTCTTATGGGGGGATTCAGTATCTCTTGCTTTACCCATGATGATGGAGTCTCTTTTATACGGGGCCTTGAATTGTACCATTGAGTCCCTTCCCGTGGAGAGACCGGACATCTTCCCTAGTTCACTTAGCCTCTGGAGGAAAGTCATAGCTAGTGTCGATCTCTCTTGGCAACACATTGCAGGGGAAAGGCACGTCAAGCGCGGGCTGTGGTCTAGATCGTAGTTGGACGCACTTAGTTAGACGATAGTCTGGTTTTGCTCCTCTCTTCTTGGGTTGAGGACATCTAGTAGGATAGTTTTCCAAGGCCAAGGTGACCCATCAATAGTACAATAATTTAACATGTATTATTCCTCTTCTTTCCTTTGTGTTATGTAAGATTCTTTGCTTCTTTGTTTCTTTCTTTCTGTCACAGATCTTCATTTCATATAAATGTTGTCTTTGCACTTTTTTTTAAGTTCACTAATCAAACTTATTTTTGAATAATAACATATTACTAGTCCACATAAAAATGACAAGATTTGATACAAATATAAAAAAAATTGGTTTTTAATACCCTCATGAATATGGGTTATGTCAATATATCCATGCTTTAGCATATTATCAAAAAAATCATCCAAATCTCGTTAGGTTGCTTTTATATCCTTGGGGTTCTACCATCAAGGGAAATCGAATATTCAAGGTATCTACAATGGAAACGGTTAAACTGCCTCAAATACCTAAAATACCCTCCAAAGCTTGTCATCCACCTCTACAACATTCTTCAACACTTCATTGTCGTGCTCAACTCATTCCTCCACCATCTTTTTTTTTTTTTACAGTGAAATGAGAAGCCTTCATTCATACGAAAAAGGGTACACAGTTGGAGGAGGTCGATCTCCCCCAAGCAAGGGTGGCGCACGTCTCTGGACAGAGCCCGGTATAAGAAACTCATGGACCATCGGTCCTTACACAGATCAGAAAACCCTTCAACCCAATGTGACATGAGGGAGCTCAACGGACCCGAAGACGGTGATGACGCCGGAGACGGAAGTCAACACTGGTCTTGAGATCCACTAAGGGAGGAGGCAAAAGGGCGCAGCCAAAGGTGTAACATCCCATGTTACCTTTGACCAGTCGCCCTCTATCAAGGGTGGCGACACAGGGTATGTCGCCTTCTGAAGACGACATGTGGCTTGTCGCCTTCCAGTTGGGAAGGAGACTGGCCCTATGTCGCCTTCTCTCTTTGTTGCCACCGCATGCACCTTTGTCGTGTAGTTGTCTGAAGAGGGGTGACAGGTGTCAGCATCTGGCAGTAAGGACGACAGGTCCTATGTCCCTTCTGGTGTCAGGCCTGCATGGCTGACACGTGGCGATGTCGCAGGTCGACTTGACCGTTGAGCGGGGATAGCGACATGTCCTATGTCGCCTTCAGTTTACTGAAGGCGATGGGGCCCATGTCGCCTTCTCATGTTCAAAGGGTTAAGTGCTCAGGCCGAGAGCACAAGCCTCAGTTCGCCCCTTTGCTCTGTGCAAGCCTTATCTCCGGCGAACTGAAGCTTGGGAGCTCCGTGGAGGCTGGGAGGAGTTGTTTGACCATCTTGCAAGGTAGGTTGCTATTGGTTGTTGTTGGTTGGGTTGTTCTTGTTTGTTTGCCCTTGTGTCCCCCATTGCTTGATCCCCCTCTCACTGTCCTTCCTCTTCTTGGGATGCTTGGATGATGGTCTCCTAGGGAGAGGAGTGCCTGGTTTGTGGGAGGAGGCTCGTGGATCGTCGGAGCTCGGAGGTGGAGGGTTGCAAGCCTACGAGAAGGGCCTTTTAGGTTGGATCTTCATCTCGAAGTAGGGAACCCAAACCTTCCCCCTAGTTCCACATTGCTAGGATCCTCACCTCTTCCAAGCCTAGAACTTGCATGCTAGGTTGTTTTCATGCTTTGGTTATGGGTTTGTGTTTGTGTGGTGCTTTGCATGCAATGGTTGGGTTGGGGGTTTCTCCATGTTGAGTGAGATGCATGTGAGTGTAGGTTATTGTGCATGCTTGTTGGGGTTTCTAGAGGGTGGTTTGAGCTCTTTAGAACATGTTTAATAGCCTACATGTTCCCTCCCGCGGTTGTGATTGTAGTGTGGTTGAGCCCTGAAGAGGGAGCCTCGTGTGTTGCACCCTGTTAAGGCGACACCTTTGGTGTCGCCACCCAGATGGCGACACATCGATGCGTCGCCTTCAGGAACTCCTGAAGGCGACAGCATCTATGTCGCCACCTTGGTGGCGACATGGGGGCCGTCGCCTTCTGCCTGTTTTTCCCGTCCGGTTCCTGTGTCTGTTTCAGAGCACTAACTGATAGCGATAATGGCCTTGTCGCTATCAAATCAGTAGGGTTGCGCCGCCTTGGTTGTCGCCATCTTGATGGCGACACGGGGCCTGTCGCCTTCTCAGTCAGAGAAGGGCTTGGCACCTGCTCAGCGTCCTTGCTTCCGCTGCGACTCGGTTTTCTTGGCACCTGTGCTGTTTCCTAGTACAGTGCTACTTCTAGTCTCTCTCTTCGCTCGGTGCTAGGCACTTGAGGGCTTGTCCGCGAGACAGGTTGTTACCGTTACCTGGGACCCCCGTTTCCCGCGCGCTTGTGTCAGAGGGTGTTACTCCAGGCGGCGGGGTTTGCTCGAGTCGTTGACTTTGGTAGCAGTAGGGGAAAACGGTGGGACAACGACGTGGTCGTTTGTGGATCTCTCTTAGCTGAGACTGTATGCCGGTAGTGTGTGACTCGTACGGCGCAGTTCAGCTAGTCCATTCTCACTGCCTCACTCTACGTGGTTCCGGTACCACTAGAGGCATCAGCGTGGGACCGTAGTCCGGCCAGACTACGGCAGTTGTGGTTACTTGTGGTCCGCGTCTCACTCCGACGGGAGGTGTCAGACATGGACCGTTGGTCGAGGGTAAGACGCGTGGCGCCCTGACCAGCTGACTAGAGTAGTGTACTGTAGCTAGTGTACTTGCCCAAGCAGTTCGATGTCTGTTTTACAGCTGGGTTCTTGTGGTGCCTTAGTTTACACGTTTTCCGGTCCCGCCGAGTGGCTTAGACCGACGACTGTGTAGTTTTTTCACGCTTCCGCACTTTACTCTGTTTAGTAGATTAGACCTTACTGCTTTATTTTAATTATTGCACTAGTCTATATGCTTGTGGAACCAGTGGGAGATTGGTAGTCCCTACTGGGCTTCTTCGTGAAGCTCACTCCCTGTTTTGCAGGTGAGACTTCACAGCAGTTCCCTCCGCGGCGTAGCGAGGAGACGGGCCCGCAGTATCGGCGTCTCTAGCGGCAGTGTTTCCCCCTGTTCTGTACTTCACCCTCGGGGTATGCCCCTAAGGGACGTGTTATTCCTTTTCCGTTCTGCCTTGTGCTTTTACTACTTTGGGACTTGTACTAGACTTGCACGTTGTGTTAGACTTCTTCTTGCACTAGTTGATCCATTCTTAGTACAGTCGTTGTTATTTACTTTCCGTCACATATCTCGTTAGACCGATCTGTTAGCCCTCCCGGGTCCCCGGCTCCCACCAAGGATCCGACCGTCGACACCGCCGCCCACGGGTCCGGAGACCCGGAAGGGCTAACACCGGACAAGCCCTCAAGTGCCTAGCACCGGGCGAAGAGAGAGACTAGAAGTAGCAATGTACTAGGAAATAGCACAGGTGCCAAGAAAACCGAGTCGCAGCGGAAGCAAGACGCTGAGCAGGTTGCCAAGCCCTTCTCTAACTGAGAAGGCGACAGGCCCCGTGTCGCCATCAAGATGGCGACAACCAAGGCGGCACACCCTACTGATCTGATAGCGACAAGGCCATTGTCGCTATCAGGTTAGTGCTCCGGAACAGACACAGGAACCGGAACGGGAAAAATAGGCAGAGGCGACGGCCCCCATGTCGCCACCAAGGTGGCGACATAGATGCTGTCGCCTTCAGAAGTTCCTGAAGGCGACGCATCGATGTGTCGCCACCTGGGTGGCGACACCAAAGGTGTCGCCTTAACAGGGTGCAAACACACCGAGGCTCCCTTCTTCAGGGCCTCAACCACACTACAATCACAACCGCGGGGAGGGAAACATGTAGGCTATTAAACATGGTTCTAAAGAGCTCAAACCACCCTCTAGAAACCCCAACAAGCATGCACAATAACCTACACTCATGCATCTCACTCAACATGGAGAACCCTCAAAACCAAGCAACCATTGCATGCAAAGCACCACACAAACCACATCCATAACCAAAGCATGAAAACAACCTAGCATGCAAGTTCTAGGCTTGGAAGAGGTGAGGATCCTAGCAAGTGGAACGAGGGAGAAGGTTTGGGTTCCCTACTTCGAGATGAAGATCCAACCTAAAAGGCCCTTCTCGTAGGCTTGCAACCCTCCACCTCCGAGCTCCGACGATCCACGAGCCTCCTCCCACGAACCGGGCACTTCCTCTCCCTAGGAGACCATCATCCAAGCATCCCAAGAAGAGGAAGGACAGTGAGAGGGGGATCAAGCAATGGGGGACACAAGGGCAAACAAACAAGAACAACCCAACCAACAACAACCAATAGCAACCTACCTTGCAAGATGGTCAAACAACCTCCTCCCAAGCCTCCACGGAGCTCCCAAGCTTCAGTTCGCCAGAGATAAGGCTTGCACAGAGCAAAGGGGCGAACTGAGGCTTGTGCTCTCGGCCTGAGCACTTAACCCTTTGAACATGAGAAGGCGACATGGGCCCCGTCGCCTTCAGTAAACCTGAAGGCGACATAGGACATGTCGCTATCCCCTGCTCAACGGTCAAGTCGACCTGCGACATCGCCACGTGTCAGCCATGCAGGCCTGACACCAGAAGGCGACATAGGACCTGTCGCCTCCTTACTGCCAGATGCTGACACCTGTCATCCCTCTTCAGACAACTACACGACAAAGGTGCATGCGGCTGGCAGCAAAGAGAGAAGGCGACATAGGGCCAGTCGCCTTCCCAACTGGAAGGCGACAAGCCACATATCGTCTTCAGAAGGCAACATACCCTGTGTCGCCACCCTTGATGGAGGGCGACTGGTCAAGGTAACATGGGATGTTACAATCTAACCAACAAAAAATAATTTCGTCCTCGAAATTCAGGGCGAAACTAGGGAAACAAAAGTAAAACTGCGTACCTGTCACTCGAACAAGTAAGGAAACTGCTCCCGCATCTCGTCCTCACGCTCCCAAGTGGCCTCGCCACCAGCGCGGTGCTCCCAAATCACCTTGAAGAGTGGGATACTCCTCCTGCGAAGCTGCTGCACTCTGCGGTCCACCACGCTGACTGGGTACTCCGGCATGGACAAGTCGGGGGCGACCTCAAGCTGCGAGTAGTCGAGCACATGCGACGGGTCTGGCATGTACTTCCTCAGTTGCGAAACGTGGAAGACGTCATGAACACCTGCCAACTCAGACGGAAGGGCTAACCGGTAAGCGACCTCGCCCACACGCTCCAGGATGGAAAAAGGCCAACAAACCTTAGGCTGAGCTTGCCCTTCTTCCCAAACCTGAGAACGCCTTTGGTAGGCGAGATCCGAAGGAACACTCTGTCGCCAACCTCGAACTGAAGCGGTCTCCTGCGGATGTCGGCGTAGCTCTTCTGTTGCTCTGCACTGTCTGCAACCTCTGCCGGATCAGTCTCACTGTGTGCACACTGCTGAACTAACTCCGGACCCAGCAACTGCCTCTCATCAACCTCGTGCCAGTGCAACGGTGTCCTGCACGGCCGACCATACAGAGCCTCGTAGGGCGCCATCCCGATGCTGGAGTGAAAGCTATTATTATAAGAAAACTCCACCATGAGAAGGTGCGACTCCCACGTGCCGCCCCAGTCTAGGCAAACAGACTCGCAGTAGGAGCCGATGTCGCACAGAGCTGTCAGAAGGTATGTCAGTGAACGCCGACGGGGAGGTGACAGGAATATAGGCAACCCACGGCTGCCATAACTACCTGGAGGAGCTCGACATCGACGGGCTGCACATCACTGCCATGCTCCTTGGAATCTTAATGTGTGTGATGTGCTTTTGCCGCTAGGGAGGCCAGAGGTATGGCCACCTGTACGTCGGAGTTCCTCAACCTAGAGGACGACGGAAGCAACAATTTTGACCTTGCCAGAGACCAATATGAGCAACCAAATGACTCCCATCTAGAGGAGGAGGAGGAATGAAGGCTTATGTTAGCCCTTTTGGTACGGCAACAAGCTAACCTAGAGGGGGGGTGAATAGGTTTTCTAAAATCCGAAATAGAAACTTAAACACAGAAAATTATCACTAAAAGTTTGGTTAGTTGAGTGTGATAGAGAGTAGTAGTGCGGAAGCAAGTAAACAATCACACAAAGAACACAAGAAATTTATCCTGGTTCGGCCCTTCCCACATGGAAGTCCTACGTCCAGTCCCCAAGCAATCTCTTGGGATTTAACTAACCAAGGGTACAGTCCTCCTCAAGGACAATACAACACCCAGCACCCCAACTGGTCTTCTTCTCTTTCCCGGGCAAGAAGGCAGCCCACTTCTCTTACAGGTCAAGAAGCCAACCTCCTTGTACAAACCCCAGTGCAGTTCTACTAGACTTAAACCCCCAGCTAGGTTTTATACTGAGTACATTCCATCAGTTGGACAGAAATCTTTCTTAGAAAAGAAAAAACAAAACTGAGAGTTTTACAAGAATGGACTCTAACCCAAAAACTCTCAGCGAAGGACTCTCCCCAGGAATTACAATGACCACAGAGGGAGAGTGAAGAGAGGAAGGCTTGAAAGCTTCGAAAACTTCTGCTATAAAAGCTTCTCTTGATTGGGCTTGAGTTCTTCTCTCTTTCTTTGAGTGTATGTGGAGTTCAGGTTCCTCACATGATGTACACTCATTTAAAGATCTTCATGAAAGCTCTCCTTTTGTTCTTCAGCATTGCTTCATCTTTTATATGAGCAGACTTGAACAAATTCGTTGGAGTTCTAGCTGTTGCTCATCTTCTCTTTTTCTGATATTTTGTGGTCTACGAGGTCTGCAAGCATAGAAGAAAGTATTTAGATAAAAGTGTGTTTCTGTCAAAAAGGCCCATACCTCTATGTTTCCTACTGTCACTCAGAAGTAGTAGGTAAGCCCTTTTTGTCTGACAGGAGAGAAGAGATCCAGAGAGATAAAAAAGATCTTCTGTCAGAAAGATAGAAGATTACGCAAATGAAATATTTTAACTTTTCAATAGATGCCAAAATATTTTGGAATATAAGGAAATCAATGTTTAAGTTGAAATCTATGTTTGAGCAGAATCCATATTTAAGTGAAATTCATGTTTTCAAGCGAATCGATGTTTAAGTGAAATCTATGTTTGAACAGAATCCATGTTTAAGTGAAATCCATGTTTGAACAGAATCCATGTTTTCAAGCGAATCGATGTTTAAGTGAAATCGATGTTAGAATCGATATTTAAGTGAAATCGATGTTTGAACAAAATCGATATTTAAGTGAAATCGATATTTTCAAGCGAATCGATATTTAAGTGAAATCCATGTTTTCAAGCAAATCGATGTTTGAGTGAAATCCATATTTTCAAGCAAATCGATGTTTAAGTGAAATCTATGTTTCCAAGCAAATCGATGTTTAAGTGAAATCTATGTTTTCAAACAAATCGATGTGGCACTTTGTGAACTAAAACTGATGTATATTGAATAGACATCGATTTAGCTTTTTAGTGCAAATCACACAGCAATAATATCATAAATTTATATTTATTAGAAAAATATGATATTTATTTTATTAGAAAAATATGATATAAATACATTTAATATTTAATTAATCATAAGTTTTGTTATCACCAAAATATAAGGGTAAAATATAAGAGTGGTTCAACAATCTCTCCCTTTTTGGTGATGACAAAACTTATGAGAATTTTCTGACAAAAATACTTAAAGCATAGAAAATACAGAAAATTCACAGATTATGCATATTCTCCCCTTTTTTGTAAAAGGAAGGATCTTACCATGCATTCTCTCCCTTTTTTGTGAAAACTTCTTACCATTGATGGGTTCAACAATGATTGACATTTAATGAATAACTCTCCCTTAGTCTGTGCTCCCCCTGAATGAGAGACTCCACCTGAATGAGACTTGCAAATAATTGTTAGTAATAGTAATACTAAAATTTAAAAATAAATTAGTGACTACTCCCTCTTCAGATATGAGTTGGATGAAGAGCTGGCAATCACCAGTGTCTTGAGCATCATTTGTTCCTGATACTCTAAGGCTATCCTGCAAACAACTTATTCAGAAGTAGGTACCCAAATCTTTTGGGTCCTTGATGGTTAGATGCATAAAAAATCCTTTCGGAATCCATACTAGGTGCCTTTTTGTGCAGGTGTTTACTGTGTGTCTTAATTTATTGCAATGAGAACAACAATGAATATAATTTATTTTGTAGTTCCTATCGTCTTTGTAATGTCTGTTTAGAACACAATTTTTAGAAACTTTTTTCTTTTGATAGAGTTTGTTCATTACAGGGGCCTTTTTCTGAGGCATCTTGGTTTCTTTTACAAATTTTGGTAATAGATATTTTTCAAAAATTATGATTTGTTTACCTTTTTCAAGAGATTTGTATCCAAGACCTTATTTATTGTTTCCAGATTTTGATCCTTTTAAGCATAAAGCTAGATATGTTTTTCCTTAATTAATTTCCTAACTGATTCTTTTAAATAAAAATTTTCTTCAGTTAGATTTTTAATTTTTCTTGAAACTATAAATTTTCATTGTTGTTGCTTTTTAAGTTTTCATTCAAAAGATCATTATTGTCTTTACTTTCCTTTAATTATTTTTCTAATTGTTCCATTTCAGATTTAAGATCAGAATTGGTGTTATCTAAGCATGTAATGGTATTTTTCAGATTTTTTAATTCTTTACAACACATTTATGTTTTTCATGTAGTTCATTAAAGACTTCTTCTAAGTCTTCAGACTCTGACCCTGAATCTGTGCATGAATCAAAAGATGGGTCAGAATGTGCCTCATGTAGTCCTACCATGAGGGCTAGACTTACCTGGTCTTTTTCGGAATTTGAGCTTGGTGATTCTGAAGTTGTGGCCTCTTCATTATCCCAAGCAGCCGCCATGTCTTTTCTTTTGAATTTCTTGTGCTGCTTCTTGGATTTTTCTAGTTGACCAGTCTTCTTGAGTTTAGGACAGTCTGGTCTTAGATGTCCAGGTTTTCTGCATTCATAGCAGACTGGTTCTTTTTCCTTTTTCTCTTTCTTTTGAATTCTTCTTGATCCATTTTTCTTCTTCTTGAGAATTTTCTGAAGTTTGGATAGGACATCATCCACATCGTTGTCTTCAGAACCTGTATTTTTTGAACTAGAAGAAGAAGAAGAAGAGGTGGAAGGAGCATCTACAACTTTAAGAGCATTAGTGAGTTTTTCTTGGAAGAGCTTTCAGATAGTCGCTCCATATTGATTTCATGTGCCATGAGAGAGCCAATTAATTTATCAATGGAAAACTTGGTTAGATCATGGGCTTCTTCAATAGCTGTGACCTGGGGTCTATGAAAGAGTTAAAGACCTAAGTATCTTTCTGACAGTTTCTCATCAGAAAGATTTTTGCCAAGAGAACTTAGACCAACTACTATGCTCAAAAATCTATTATACATCTGAGTGATATTTTCGTTTGGAATCATTTAAAATTGCTCATATTACGAAACAAGAATATCTATCATAGTTTGTTTTACTTTATCTATTCCTTCATAAGTTACTTGCAGTTTATCCCATTTTCTTTAGCTGATTTACATGCAGATATTCTACTGAATTCTCTTTTGGATAAAACGCAACATAGATAGTTCTTTGCTTTAAAGTTTAAAGATAATTTACTTTTATCTGCTACTATAATAGCAGTAGTACCTTCAGCAGGAACAATAACATAATCACCTACCTCTATTACCTGCCACAGATCAAAGTCTATGCCTCGAATGAAACATTCCATTCTCATCTTCCAATATTGATAATCCTCTCCATTGAAGAATGGAGGTCTAGTGACTGATTGACCTTCAACAAATCCTTGAGCTGCCATGGATCTTCTCTAAGATCGTTGGATCTTCTTGATTGATCAGAGAACCTCGCTCTGATACCACTTGTTGCCCTTTTGGTACGACAGTAAGCTAACCTAGAGTGTAACGCCTCGACGTGGAATATCGGAGCGATATTACAGTTATTAAATAGTACAGAGCGAGAAATAAATGACAAACCATTGCACAATTGGAACAATATCAAATAAACTCCATTTCATTAATAATTCATCAAACTCCATTACATTCACTAATCAAAGCCAAAACTAGGGCCCAAAGTACTTTATTTAAATTCAACTAATACATCATGACTAACTGACTCTAACTATACTAACTAACTACTAATGCACGGGTTGCTGACACTGGTCACTCCTGAGCATCATCCTCAGTCCCTTCCTCGTGTGTGTGCTCATCGCCATCCGACTCACCTGAACATATGAAATAAATACGCAGAATGAGCGAATAACGCCCAGTAGAACTTAATATCTCATGAGAACAAGCATGTTTTAAATGATTAATGTCTTAAAGGTAGGATATCTAGAAAAATAGTCATGTATAGCAAGTAACGAGAGCAAGATAACAATAGCACTTGTATAGGGAAATAGCACAACAAGAATGATAATGGAATGACCATGTAACGATAATAGCATGTAACAATAGCACTTGTATAGTACTTGAATAGATTGCACTTGTATCGATAGCACTTGGATTGTCATAGATTAATCTTGATAGTATAATAGCACTGAGTGCATGCCGTACACACCCTTGATCATTTTAACTCCCATGGGCACTGGCACTTTTCGGGCGCTCTCCCCAGGACCAGATCGGGCCTATTGCGCTGGCATAAGTCATTTTCTTATCTTAGACAATCACACAATAACCAAGAAAGTACCAAGAATAGATGAGAGTAATAGACGAATAGATAAGAGTGTAGAGAGAACGTGAACAGATGAGAGTACCGAGATAGTAGCTAGATGAGATAAGGGTAAAATCATAAAACAACGTTAAACACCGATAGTAATAGTTGCACGGCACTAGGTCGGGTGCCGGCAGTCAAGTAGAAGTCACATCCATCCATTAGCCGTGCAATAAAACATGCTAGATGGTCCAGCGTGATCTCAAGATAAGAGAGAACTCACTAAGGCCGTTTGGATCGTACCGATCCCTAGAGGTGTAACGGGTTTTAAGGGTACAACCAGCTTGTTGGCTAAGAACGTGCGCCAAAGCCAAGAAGACCTACGGAGGCCTTGACAAGGAGTCTCTGGTCAGTCAGGAGTACTATTCCTAACGGAGATGTGGTCCATGCCAAGAGAGTGTGTATAAAATAAGTGTCCGTCGTGCCTCAAGTGCTCGAAGGCCGAGGGAAGCGATAACATTGTACAAAGCACGAATGAAACGAAGACAAGTGTCATTTAAACATTTGGAGAACTTTAAGTGAAATAGTTATACTTTGATTACTAGATACATTATTGAGTATAATAATAAGGTTTAATGGCAAACATGATTGTTTAGTGTGTGCAAGTGTAAATAAAACGTGGGCGCATGAAAGATTGTGCACTTGGCTTTTAAATTAATTAGATTTATATAATAATTGCCCATTATATTATTCAGATCGAATTATTCATAACAGTGTTTAATTGAGGCTAAACAATGATTAAATAGCAATTAGAGCAGGGGTATATAAACAAATTTAAGTTCTGGCCGCAATTCTTAAAACGCGACGGGGGTACCCGTCGCGATTCAAGTCGCGACGGGCGGTCTGGGCGCGACAGGCGAACCGACCGAGCTGGAGCGGTTCGGGAGAAGAACGCGACGGTGCGAGCCGTCGCGTTCATAACGTGACGGACCGGCCGACCGCGTCCCCTCTGAGATCGCGACGGGTCGGGCCGTCGCGATTTCAGAGGGGGGCCCGACCCAGAAAAGGGGATCTGCCTTTTTGGGTTTGGTCCTTCCCTCCCATGCGTGACACAGAGCACTTTAAAAATCGATATAAAATCACTCGATGACCCAAAAATCATGAAACTAATTTTAAACGAAAATAGACATGGAGATCTATCACTGTGCACGATTAATTAGAAAGCAGACATGTATGGGGCATGCTTTGATTAGGTTACTTTTCGGTGACCTAAGCATGAACAGTCATGATTCAACGGATTAATTGGCCATGATCACATGATAAAAATTAGGGCAAATAGGGGTGTATGAAAGCTATGATCATGTAGTATTTATGAGAATAATATCATAGCATGGAATCGAATACATGCATGGATTGAAAACAAACTTTAGGGTTCGCGTACAAGATAATGACAGGGATTGGACGAATAAATACTCCATCATGGAGCCACGAAAAATAGTGGAATCATGGGGCTTTCAAAAAGGGGTGCATGGACTGCTTAGGGTTAAAGTTTCACGATTTGTGCTTGAGAGATTGCCTACCTTTCTTTGTTGATAAGAAATCCTAGGTTTTTGATGAAGAATGAGATGAAATCCCCTTTGTCCAAGCTTCCTTCTCCTTACTCCTTCGTTCTTCAGCCTTCCCCTTCGTCTCCCAGGGTTCCAACAGCGTTCTAAGGGTTGAGAGGGCCGAATTAGGGTTGTATTGAGTTGCTATAGAGTTCTTCCTTCTAAAACTCTTTCCTTTCCTTAAATTCCGAATTTTTCATATTTATCTCCAACTTTCTCTCATTTGTCTACCTAATAGGGTTGGGAACAGATCTAATTTCGTGGGTAGAGGGTTAGGGTAAGTCTAGAACTCTTTTTAGGATAGATATGAGTCATTTAATGTTTATCTTAACCCTTTTCTTATTATTAATAATTAGGTACGAAATTAACTTAATTACTTCTCATCCCATGATGGCTCTTCTCATTTGAGCCAACAATTCATGTTAGGATCATTAGTAAAACACATTACTAATTTAGCTTAATGAGTAATAGTTTAATTTCCTTTTATTCCATTTATTCTTTCTTTATTCTAATTAAATATATTTATCTCATTTATTTAATTAATTTTTTTATTTTATTTGGATTAAAAATCAAGGTTGCTACATAGAGGGGGGGGGGGTGAATAGATTTTCTGAAATCTGAAATAGAAACTTAAACACAGAAAATTATCACTTGAAAGTTTGGTTAGTTGAGTGTGATAGATAGTAGCAGTGTGGAAGCAAGTAAACAATCACACAAAGAACACAGAAATTTATCCTGGTTCGGCCCTTCCCACATAGAAGTTCTACGTCTAGTCCCCAAGAAATCTCTTAGGATTTAACTAACCAAGGGTACAGTCTCCCTCAAGGACAATACAACACCCAGCACCAGCTGGTCTTCTTCTCTTTCCCGGGCAAGAAGACAACCCACTTCTCTTACAAGTCAAGAACCCAACCTCTTAGTACAAACCCCAGTGCGGTTCTGCTAGACTTAAACCCCCAGCTAGGTTCTACACTGAGTACAGTCCCTCAGCTGGACAGAAATCTTTCTTAGAAAAGAAAGAACAAAACTGAGAGTTTTACAAGAATGGACTCTAACCCAGAAACTCTCAGCGAAGGACTCTCCCCAAGAATTACAATGACCACAGAGGGAGAGTGAAGAGAGGAATGTTTGAAAGCTTCGAAAACTTCTGCTATGAAAAGCTTCTCTTGATTGAGCTTAAGCTCTTCTCTCTTTCTTTGAGTGTATGTGGAGTTCAGGTTCCTCACAGGATGTACACTCTTTTAAGATCTTCAGGAAAGCTCTCCTTTTGTTCTTCAGCATTACTTCATCTTTTATATGAGCAGACTTGAACAAATTCGTTGGAGTTCTAGTCGTTTCTCATCTTCTCTTTTTCTGATATTTTGTGGTCTACGAGGTCTGCAAGCATAGAAGAAAGTGTTTAGATAAAAGAATGTTTCTGTCAAAAAGGCTCATACCTCTATGTTTCCTACTGTCACCCAGAAGTGGTAGGTAAGCCCTTTTTGTCTGGCAGGAGAGAAGAGATTTAGAGAGATAAAAAAGATCTTCTGTCAAAAGAGAGAAGATTACGTAAATGAAATATATTTGACTTTTCACTAGATGTCAAAAGTATTTTGAAATATAAGGAAATCGATGTTTAAGTTGAAATCTATGTTTGAGCAGAATCCATGTTTAAGTGAAATTCATGTTTTCAAGCGAATCGATGTTTAAGTAAAATATATGTTTTCTAGTGAATCGATGTTAAGTGAAATCGATGTTAGAATCGATGTTTAAGTGAAATCGATGTTTTAACTGAATCGATATTTAAGTGAAATCGATGTTTTCAACCAAATCGATGTTTAAGTGAAATGAATGTTTTCAAGCAAATCGTTGTTTAAGTGAAATCCATGTTTTCAAACAAATCGATGTTTGAGTGAAATCTATATTTTCAAACAAATCGATGTGACATTTTGTGAACTGAAATCGATGTATATTGAATAGACATCGATTTAACTTTTTAATGTAAATCACATAACAATAATATCATAAATTTATATTTATTAGAAAAATATGATATTTAATTATTAAAAAAATATGATATTAAATATATTAAATATTTAATTAATCATAATTTTGTTATCACCAAAATATAAAGATAAAATATAAGAGTGATTCAACAGCTTCCTCCGCATGGACACCAAATTCACCGATGAGGAGGCTATCGGCGGTGACTTGGGCATGTTATTGGAGGGGGATGACAACAGCCGCACAGTTACACTTGGAAAGAAGTAGTTGAAGTGTCGAATCTACCTCAATGAGTACCCCTATAACCTGATGAACTCTACAGCTCCACACGTTGTTCCCTACGGCCCTTGACACGACAACAAGCTATGCACATACCTCCCCAGATGAATAGAGAAATGGAGGATGAGGAACAGGGAGATCACAGGAGCGAAAACTTAACCATCAATGGATTAATGCGGAAAGTAATCATCAAATCCGGTGAGTATTCAACAAATCGAGCAACTCCCAAGAGCTAGCTGTTCGGGGTTTCTAATGGAATAATTAGAGGTTTTGCAAGGGAGAAAACAATGGTGTACAGTGCTACCTATTGACTCGATCCATCTATCTATCTACCATGGAGTAGCAAGATGAGGCTGAGTACACAGTCCTCGTCTTCTCTTCTAACTTTCCTTAGCTGGATCATGATTCTATGCCGGCATTAGGGAGCACGACAGAAGGGGTACCCTGGGGGCAAAACGGTGTCTTGTTGCTGCTGCGACAGTGGCGGGGGCAATGCACTTGCCAATTGTTGTGCTGTCATGGGGAGAGGAGAGGCGACAAAGGGGGGATAGAAGGGAGAGAAGCGAACTCCATAGCAGTAGTAGGACGGAGCCCGTAACCAATAGCAACAATAGTGACAATATGACGAGGCAACAGAGAGAGAAGGACAAGGGAAATCCCGTTGACGAACCCAAGCTTCCTCCTGTTGGAGAGAGAGAGAAAGAGAGAGAGAGAGAGAGAGAGAGAGAGAGAGAAGTGGGAGTAGATTAGTTATTTGCCAATCTAACTTGACCTTAACCAAAGTCAAATTTATGGGAGTGATGGTAGAGGTATAAAAGTAACTTAACGACGTATTTGGATGATATTTTTGATAATATATTAAAATGAGAGATATATTTGACATAATTTATATTTACGAGAGTATTTATGTAAAAACAAGTTCTAAAATTTTATCATTTTTTTCTCCCTTGCCTCGTAATTTGCTATCCTCATAAGAACCGATCATATAAAGATGTGGTCCATTATATGACATGAGTGTATTATCACAAAACATAGTTATATAATAAATATTATTATATATTCTCTCTCTCACACTATCATTCATGGTTGTTAGCTTGGGAGACGTGAACATGCATGCCAAATATATATTTTTGGGAGATAATAGCAATAAACAATTAGCTGCCCACATTATCTAATTTGGAGCATGCGACGTATATATAAAGTAACCAACTTTCCTTTATGTAGTTATCTTTAATTCCCTTCCATGATTAATGCCTTGTTGTCATTATTCTTTGCTCATCATGCATGCATGACGTTGTAATTAGACGTGGACGTCGTTAATTTCCTCCTATACAAAAGTCTGTGAAATTTGAGGGAATTGTGACTTCTAAATTATACATCCTTGAAAGGCCGAGCTACTCCTCCTCAATCAAAGCAGTACGATCTATATATTATTCTCTTTCGAAGAAGCTTCCTCCTCCACTCCTTTTTCTTTGGAAAGAGCCCCCTGATCCATTTGCTTCCTACCCACGTTTCAATCTACATGAACATGTTAATGGTTTCTAATGCTATACCAATAATTCTTAAAAAAAAAAACACTATGATAGCATATCCTTGTCATTTTAGTGCCAACCATCATTCCCTTGCACGAACAAATTAATTTACCCCACTTCTATTTAAGTTACTAATTAGATGATATTATAACCTAGCTAATAGGTATCAATATACACGTCGTGTATCGGAGTTGTGTAAGAAGATCCCATTAAGTGTCAAAACCACATTACTAATCTTAAAATATTCTCAAGAATGCAAGGGCTTAAGACCTTTTGGTTCAATGTTCTCCTCAAGGTCCTTCAAATGTCAAAGATGCTTTTTATATTGAATCATCCCATCAAAGATCGAGCATATATATCACAGCCTTATCCTTATGTCAGCAATCGATATGACATGCGTGTATTATTCAAATAGCACGTCTGGTGGCTTCAATCATTGGGTTAGAATAAACATCATATATATCTTTATATATATATTTATTAAATGTATAAATTATGCATTAATTTCTTTTCTTTAGTGATTGAGTGGGGGACGTTGGGGATTAGGTTACCTTACACCGTACCGTTGTCATTAATTTGGAGAGTTGACTGAAATTGGATCCTGATAAGAAGTAGCAGGTAGAATGTACTCAATTTCTTGATAGAAAGTTTGGTTATAAATTAAATTAATTAAATTACTCTTTTGTTGATCTCATAACCGGATAGTTAATTAACCCGGCCAAACAATCCATAGATTGCTTATCCACTCTTTCCCGTACGTCTATATATGTAATTGAAGGAATAAAGACGTGTGATAATTTTAAAGAATATCTCAAATGAGGTGGATAAATTACAATTCTAATTTTTAACCCAAATTATTATTATTATTATAAAAAAATGTTAGTTTTTTAATTCAAATCTAAATTACTGAGCTCACGAGATAACACTAGTATCTAAAATATCACCAATAGAAATTATCTATCATCACAAATTATATATATATAAAAATTCTGCAATAGATAAAATTAGAGATGAGCAACTCATCCTATTATCACGATAAATATGTATGAAAAATACTAGTTGTACGATTGATCGCACAAATGACTTGTCTAAGTGCCTCAGTCGATCAATGGCTGGATTGACCGGAGAAATCATTTATTTGATCAACCGAGTAATTAGTATTTTTTGAAACTTACTAATTTTTATGCAAATGTATTTATTACAGTTGTGAGAGATTTTTATTAATCATATAAAAGATAGACATGAAAGATAGACGACACATTATATCCATCTAATGAGAACTCACACAAGTCTAATAAGTGTAATAAGTATGTTTGCACAAACACACTAAGTATTTTTTATTATTATCAAACCTATGTCAAAGATATATATATAATTATTTTAATTTTTTTGGCCAAATCCCTATAAAATTAGACTTATGGGTCATGTTAAATGTTGTTGACCCTCATTACAAAAATTGCTGGCTTCATCATGAGGTGCACTTCCCCCACTCATACCCCTTCCGACAGGGCAGCAGCTGTTAAGCTTTTATCTCCCACACCTGCTTATAAACAAAAAACAATAAAACGCCCGTACCACAAACCCCACCTCTGTCGGAACATACAGATGACCATGACAAGTATGCGAGAGTTGTCCTGTTTAAACTATTCACACTTGAATACATAGATACACTGTAGACGCCCAGCTCAGCTGGGCTGGCCGAGTGGAGCAACACCTAATCATCCCATCCGGTCCGGTGGAAGCAAATCCAATGGCAAAGATCGGAGCTTTTCCACTCCCCGAACTCGGGCTATGGAAAGCGCCCTCCTTTTCCTGGCCAGCGCTTGCTTTTTAATATTGGGTCTGCGCTGGGGTTGCAATCATGGCCACCAACTTTCTCTGACGAGTGCAAAAGCTTTGTCCCGGTCCTCCCGGACTCCGAAGCTGGAAAGAAGACCACGACGCTGTTGCAGCGCAGCGCCGGGCCGATCCCTCGCTGCAGTGCGCCCACATCCGGTTCTTCCTCTTCGCCCTTTTGTTTCCTACGTACAGTTTCTGGACTGAGGTTGCTGCTGGGTACGTACGAACAGGGTTTTGGGGGCTGTGGGGTGGCCTCTCACCTTCTTCTCGAGCAAGAACTGGAGGGGAAGGTAAGGAATGGCTGAACGGGAATTCGGACAATAACTGCGCCGTCTCCGGCGGGGTGGGGGGGTTTCTGCTGGTGGGGTTCGGTTTCATGACGGGGAGATGTCTGGTGAAAGGTCGGAGAGAAGTGTAGATGTTTTTCTCTCATTTCTTTTCATTATTTACTGTGCGGGGTGGGTTCGTGGTTCTGTGTTTTAAATCGCACGGCGAGGGGGGAGGGAGCTGTGGGCCGCCACTGGGAAGCCGACAAAACCTCTCCTTCCGGGCTTCTCGAGATCCCTTCCTCCCCACACCGGCAACGGCATCCACCCCACGAGCAAGACTCTCCCTTTCACACGCACAAGCGCCGCGCCGCGCTCCGCTCCTCTCCTCCGTCGCCTCTGCCAGTGCAGTGGGCGCTGCAGTTCCCCATTCCCGCAGTGAATCCCTCAGAATCCTCGACTCCGGCGTAAATGGCGGAAGGGAAAGAGGGGGAGTGGCCTGGAAGAGGGTTGAAGTTTTGTTGAAGAACCCAGCACTCGCTTGCTTCCCCGAGGAAAGCCCTGAAGACCCAAGAAGAGAATGGTGGTTGTAGAAGTAGAAAGACACCATTTTTTCTGCTCAAGGCCCTAGCAAGAAGAGAAGGGGAGGATAGCAGGAAGGGGGGAGAGATCTCTCGAGATGCTGCAGAAGTTTGCGCTAGCGGTCAAGACCAAGACCATCGAGTTCTTCGCTGAGGAGGATGAGGAGGAGGAAGACCAGCGGGTGGGCATCGATCTCGACTCGGCCGAGGAGGTAATCACCGGCCAGCGCGTCCTTGTCATCAAGCCTGACAACCCCAGCAGCGTGAACGGCTCCAAGAAGCTCCCCGCCGCCGTCCCTGCGGCGCCTGTAACGGCCCAGCAGCTCCACCAGCTCCATCATGGCCTTGTTTCCTCCATCTTTGCCGCCGTCTCCTCGTTCCACGCCGCCTACCTCAATCTCCAGGTCGCCCACGAGCCCTTGAACGCTGACGGCGTCGTGGCCGCCGACCGTGCTGCCGTCTCCCAACTCCAGCGCCTCTCGGACCTCAGGCGGGGCTACCACCATCTGCTGAAGGAACCCAACAGCGCTGCCGCACAAGGGTTGAACCTCTCCTCCCATGTGGAGGCGCAGGTGCAGGAGAACCAGAGCATGCTCCGCAAATTCGAGACCGTCTTCAACCGCCTGCAGGCTGATATCGACAGGAAGGATGCCGAGGTGTGTGCTCTGAAGGAGCAGCTGAGGGAAGTGGAGGCTTCGACTTTTGACCTGGAACGGAAGATGGGCAGTTTGTGCACTTCTGCTAGTATAGAAGAGGGCGAGAGGTTTCTGCTGTCAATTGGGGTTTTTGATGCCATTCTGAAGGAGGCCTACAGTGCAGCCCACAGGTTCACCAAGGTTCTGATAAATCTTCTGAAGAGGTCTGGGTGGGACTTGGGGGCAGCGGCGAATTCCATCTACCCAGGAACAGAATTCATGAAGAGTGCGCACCATGGGTATGCCCTCTTGTCATATATCTCCTTGGGGATGTTAGGTGGCTTTGGTTCGGATAGTTTCAGGCTGGAGAACGATGAAACTGCACCTAGCATCGATTTTTTGGGCATTGGGAGAAGGGAATTCTTCAGGCAATTTGTAGAACAGTGTTCGATCGATCCCATGGAGCTGTTGAATGCAGAACCTGAGAGCGACTTTGCTCGATATTGTGAGAGCAAGTACCATTTGCTTATTCACCCAGGCATTGAATCCTCTCTTTTAGGGGAACACAGTATTAGAGATACTATGCTGGGTTCATGGCAGCCATCAAGTCCACTTTATGAGCCGTTTGTGAGCATGAGCAACTTTGTGTGGATGCTTCACAAGTTAGCACTGGCTTTTGATAGGTCAGTTGAGATTTTCCAAGTGCAGCAGGGGGCGGATTTCTCTATGGTTTACATGGAGAATGTGGCCATGAAGACGACATTATCAGATTTGTGCATCAGGAGAACAAGGCCCAAGGTTGGTTTCACAGTGTTTCCAGGATTTCGGCTTGGAGCAGCAGTAATTCAGTGTAAGGTGTATTTAAATTACACAAACTGTTCATCATGATTCCCACATTCAAATTTCTTTTGATCATGTAAATGTAAAACTGGGGAGATTCCCTTTTGCTTACAGTCTCATAGCAGAAAATGAGCTGGCATTAACCAGATTGTATTAATCAGATTATAGAGTATATATTTCTATATGATCAAATGCATTTTATTTATATTTCCATTTTTATATTCATTCCATATGTTTCCTTTTTTCGTGTTATCCTGGCGTGACCTGGTCATGATGTCCCTTTCAGAGTTAGGAACTAAAAAGATGCCTTTTTGGTTACAAATCTGTCAAAGGAAAACGAAACGGAGGGTGGGTTTAGTGACAGTGACTATGACAAACACCTTAACGTGAAATCTTCTGGTGTTCCTGCTTTGTTTGGGCTTATGGTTGTTATGCAGAATTCACATCCTCTGGGACATTTTCAAGTTTCCAAGAAAAGAAAACATCAATTTGTCATGATGTAATTCACCCTATATTGATATCATCCTGTTGAATATTTGAACCTTGTCTTCGTTGAAATTTCTAGACATTGTGTGGCATAAGACTGGAGTTCAACTGTGTCAGTATTTGGATTGGGACACCGCGTGCTTGCTGCTTTTAATGCATCTGATTATCTTGCGCAGCTTTCACCAGCAAGTCACCAAGGGTTAACCAACACTTTGGTTTGCACAAATGGATTCAGTTAGGGATTTAAATGATTGCACAAGCTAGATGTGTAAAGATATTAACAACCCTATAATTATAAACACACTGCCTTTTTTCTTTTGGGTTTATCCTCTAATTTTCTGGAACATACATTGTAACACAATATATCCTTGTGCACTGGGGTAATGTTTGAATTGGTACAAGTATATCGTGGAAAACTGACAATATACTGGTATAAAAAATTGGCAGTGCACATTTTACACTGGCCATGCAAAAGTGAAGTGAAGATGGAATCATATATGTGATGGATCAATTTTGCTCATGAGCTGTGGGCAAGAACCTTTTTGCTGAGGCATCAAATTGTACAGATTGAATAACTCATTGCCGAAAGGCCCGAAACTATCTTTATCCTGAGTTGAACTTATAAAGGTGGAGAGAGAGAGAGAGTATGCAATTGCTGACTACTCATTCTATATATGTCCTCATGATCTGGCTAGTGTCTTATTGTTCACAGCTAGCAGTAGATTGATGACTCTTTCGCAGAAAGCCACCAAGTAATTTCTGTGGATTCCAAGGTGGATAGATACATGACTTTTTGTAGAGAACTAGTATGTAATTTCTCTGTCCTAACTTTTTAGGGGGGAGAGAGAGAGTGAGAGAGAGAGAGAGAGAGAGCCAATGCAGCAGATATGCAATTGCTGACTACACATTTTATGTATCTACTCATGATCTGGCTATTGTTTTATTGTTCACAGATAGCAGTACATTGATAACACTTTTGCAGAAAGTGACTAAGTAATTTCTGTGGATTCCAAGGTGGATAGAAGCATGACTTTTTGTAGAGAACTCGCATGTAATTTCACTGTCCAAACTTTTTACAGCTGAGATGACCCTCCCTGAAGTCAAATATGCAGCTACTGCATATCTGTAGAAGTCTACAGGTGAAAATTTCTTACTTGATAATCCTGACGACACATTTTTTCTGCCACGCCTGAAGTTTGTTCCTTGTCATCATTGAGAATGCGTATTCTACTTTATAGTCCTCGTAATATTTTGTGGTTTGTTTTTAGTGCTTGTACTTGACTATTTAGCCCCAAATCCAAGAAACTTTTTTTTTTTTTGGCTGACGAGAAACCCAGCGTCGTGGCTTAGGGCTCAGTGCTCAACACCAGGAGGTCAAGGGTTCAAACCTTGCCATATTTGTGGTATTTTACATGTATTGCACTTTTTCCGGGTGGGGAGGAGTATGTTATGAGAGGCACCAGGTAAACCCTGTCCCACGGGAGAACCCACCATCTATTCTTTGGATAGGAGATGAGTTACCAATTCTTCCACTTCCCTCCCCCCCAAATCCACAAATCCAAGAAACTTAACTTTGCTTACGAGCAGATCCTTTTCAGGGACTAAAAACTAACTGCAAAAGTTATGAAACAATCCCTATCTATTTCCAAGGAAAGTTAAAGTTTCTTGCAATTAGTTTTTAATCCTCATAGCTGGACTGTTTAGCATGGTTTGCTGAACCGCACCAGTACATAACAGTACCTAGACAATTCTGGTACCGGTATGGTCTGGTACATGCACTGTTTATTTCCTTTTCAATAAATTTTTATCATATTTTAGATCTTGTTTGGGCCGAACTGGTGCGGTAATGCGGTATGCTACAGTTCGTACGGTCCCATAGGATTCCGGTTCTGTCCAGTTTGGCAATACCGCCAACCTTGGTATTTAGCCCTGATCTGTAAAAAACTTAAGAGATGGGGACATTTCCATAAATTTTTCAGTTACCTTTTAGTCCCTGAAAGGACCTGCTTGTCAGCAAAGTCACGTTTCTCGGCTAAATAGTCAAGTTAGAAAGACTAAAAGCTAGTTGAAAAATATTGCAGGGACTATAAACTAAAAACTGTAGTTTCTAACCTCTTGGAATATGGAATGAAGTTGATTGGCAGGTCTAGAAGAGACAGTTTCACTGCTTTCCAACTGTTAAGGGCATTAATTCAAACTATGGGATCACCACTGAACACTTTTATGTGCCTGGTTGTTGATTCTACAGTGATTTTGTAGCAGTATGGAATTCTTCACCTACCGCCACAATTTGTTTAGCACTACAAGAAGCTCTTTACTTCTTTTTTCTCATTTGTTAATGGCCACAAGTCACTACCATCAATATTTAGAACTTCTCTATTTACACAGTTCTTTAATTCCTTATGAACCTGACAACCTGAGAATTGAAGCTGAGACCTTTCAACCTGGTGCTTAAGGAGGGCCTAACCACTGAGCCACTTCTTGAGTACTGTCTTTGGAACTTGATTGTCCATCATGTTTCACATGCTGGTACATTGAAATATAAGATCCATAAGAAGCTCTATATCACAGCTCTTTCCAAGAAAACATTCCTATTGGCTGACAAGTACGGTACTTGTCAGGGGCTATCAGCCAATAGGATTGCTTTCTTGCAATCCATCTCTGCTTTATTGCAAGACCCTTCTTGCAATAAGCATTTCTCCTGTTTCCACACCAGGCAAGTCTGTCAGCTGGCTGATTGCTTTCATACATTTTGTGCAAGTGATTGTGCATTGTGTGAAATCACCAAGGACAACAAAGTAGAAGTATGCCAGCAAAGTTTTGATGGGGGCTTCTAACAGGAAAGCAAGCAGCTATGCTGATGTCGACGACATCAACCAGAGACACCCCCCCTTCCTTTTTTCAGTGACTATGCTGTGATCCGTTTCCATCATGATTCAATTATATGTGATTAGATTAGATTACCTGTTCCGTTATCAAGCCCAAATAACCTAATTTCATCCCATCTCCTGGTGTGTATGTTGTAACATTTTCCTGGTATCTTCTACTAGCCCAATATCTTCATATGTTTTTCTCCCCTTGCAGTGCAGCATTACTCAAAAAGATCTACCATGATTGCGGAATGTAGTAATCCATCCTTCCACTTGCTCTAGTGGAGAGACGGGGATTTCGGAGTGCTGTCTAAAAAGATTTGCTCGATTCTGCAGTGACCGGTGTGATCAAAGAAAACCTGAAACGAAGATTCTCTGGTATCCTGCTGTTGTATATGGCCAGATGGCTACTGCAGCATCTATGCCTAGATCAGCTTAGCTTTACTTATTAGTTGTTTTGATGATTTCCATTTTGGTTTGTGCACACTGTCATATTTTCTTCTCCCTGTTAATGAATAGTCCGGATCATGGGTGTCTGTCAATCGTAGGGAGAAGTAATCTTCTCAGACTTTTGGTCATCTGCAGAGATATCAGTCAGGCACTAACAGATGCCATGTCGCTGCCATGGACTAGTTGGTGATGTACTAAAATGTGAATGCAATAGAGGAAAAGTGCCTGCTTTTTTCTTTTCTTTCCTTTCCTTTTTTCTTGCGAAAGGTTTTATGGGTCGACTTTACCAGCTGTGTTTTTTCCTTCAAGATAGTTGTATCTTTGAGCAAAATTTCCAATCTTCTTCAGTAAGAGAGCTTTGTGGCAATTCCACCTCTGGATCTCTCACAGTGGAGAACAAATCCTCTACAGATCATGTCGCTCGTACAATTTAAAGAGATGAGATTTGAACTCATGAAAACAAAAGGCTGTATGGTCTGTTCAATCTGACTGTTCTCTATTAGCCAGAACACACTTTTTAGAGATGGGATCTGGTTTGGTTCTAATGGGTTCGGCAGACTCATATCTTTGTAACTGATCTGGAGATGATTTCAGACCCGGGCATTGGTCAATTCTTCTGCATTAAGAACGAAGAACAAAATTTGGTTTTATGTTAAACATCCCGGTCTTTATAATTGTAAGCCTTCCAAAACTTCTACAGACAAGAAAATGGTATCTCAGCCTTGAAAAATACTTATGGTAAGGCGAAATGCTTCATGGGTAGAAAGTTGTGTTGGTTTTTCTATTTTGGAATTCAAGCATTTCTCCATGTGTGGTTGTGTGTGTGTACGTTTTGTCCCATATTGGATATCTAAGAAAGTTGAAAGGTCTTAAATATGAGGTCTTTTTTTACATACTTAGATATGTTTAAGGGAACTTACATGCACGCGCGGGCCGAGCCCAAACTAGGTGGTTCTGGGGGGCCCGAGCCGGAAACCCATGCCGCGAGTGGTTGTCGGATCTAGGGAGGATTTTGCCAGCGAGCCTCTGCATCGTAGGGCGGCGGCAATATATTCTCTAAAGATAGTCGGCACGCCGGCGCTTCAACCAGATAAACATTTCTGATCTCTGTGAACGTATCATCTATCTATTGCATAAATCCCTGCTTCGGTTTCTTACAAGTTGTCCGTCCAAGACATCTCATTGGTTCGACGTTTGGGTCTCACGTGCCAGTAAGATAGGGGACCATGTGTCCGACCAATGAGATGCGACGTTGGACGACTTTTTTTTTTTCTCATTTAATGGGTAGAAAGTGTTTCTAAGATCAATCTTGCAATGATGATGATGTGGATGACAAGAAAATAATGCTATCCGTTGAGGAGAGAAGCACCTATTTTTGGTAGGGGTGGCAATGGGCTGGGCCTGGACCGGGCCTGTGCTAGCCCGGGCCCAGCCCGGTCTTTGTTCATTCAGCCCAAGTCCGGCCCGGCCCGAGACGAGGCCCGATTTTTTGAAGTTCGACCTGGCCCGGAAAAATAAGGTA
Source organism: Colocasia esculenta (assembly GCA_014218235.1). NCBI lineage: Eukaryota > Viridiplantae > Streptophyta > Magnoliopsida > Alismatales > Araceae > Colocasia > Colocasia esculenta. The sequence continues at coordinate 10,160,500 of CM024758.1, read as the reverse complement.
AGGCCCGGCCCGGCCAGATTTTATTTTTTAAATATAGTTTTACTAGTTTTATAATAAATTTAATGTTTATTAATCAAAATAGTATAAAATAAATATTAGACTAATCTGGATAAACTTATTTCTAGTTGTTACAAATATAAAATAAATGTTAAGTCGTTAAATATAGTTTCACAACACAATTTTCAATTCAAAAATTTAGAATATTAGAATTATCACTGTGTTTTTTTTTTTTTTAAATACCGAGCCGACCGGGCCGGGCCGAGCCAAGCCCGGCCCAATCTCACTCCGGGCGGGCTGGGCGGGCTCAAAATTAAAAAAATATTAAAACATTCAGCAAAGCCCGTGTAAAATCGGGCCGGGCCACCGAGCCATCGGACCGGCCCGGCCCAATTGACACCCCTAATTTTGGTCAATAAAATTACTTTCTTATATTTGTTGCATTATTATTGTAAAATTAATCTGTTGGATCGAATGATAACTGAATCACCCTGGAGGGGGGTGGAAAAGGAGATTTTCAAAAACTGAGTTTAAAATAATTACTACTAAAAGCAAAGACCTTTGGCTAGTGGTTGGAGTTATGTGCAGAAAAAAAATGTAATAGTGGAAGTAATCACACATAATAAGAACATAAGAAATTTTATCTTGGTTCGAACCTCTTCTCTAATAGAAGTCTTACACATAGTTTTTAAGAAATCACTTGAGATTTTCACTAATCTAAACTTGGTTACAAACATCAAATCCCACTTGGTCTTCCCTCATTGAAGGGTATTACAACTACTTGTCAAAACAAGTCTTCCTTTATCTCAAAAGGGTGTTAACATGTTTGCCCAAGTAAGTCTTCTCTTTAGTGAGAGGCATGCAAACATAGGATACAACCCACTGTGAATTTTTCAAGTAGATGTTCTTATAAGATAAGTGCTATAAAAAATGAGTGCGCGGTCTTATAAGATAAGCGCGTGCACACACACACGCGCACACACGCATGAACACACACACGCACATCAAATCCCACTTGATCTTCCCTCACTGAAGGGTATTCTTCCTCAAAAGCGCACACACACACACAAACAACGCTTTTGAGAAGAAGGTATGACAAAGGCATGACAATTGAAGTGCAGAAGATTTTGTGCAACAATATGATCTCTTTGTCTATCTTTGTTATCTCTATCAAGATTGGCCGTACCATGCAAATTGACTGTGCCACATTCTTCGTAGTACGATATTAGTACTGTACTGATCGGTCGACTGAAAATGTCAAGTAAGTTGATCGATTTTTGCCTATCTATGAAGATCAAATAAATCATGTGATCTGAACATTATCCTGACTGAAATCGGTCAATCGATAAAAAGAAATCGGTCGATTGATTTTCATCTCTCTTTAAAGATCAAATAAACCATGAGATCTGGACGTTACTCTAACAGAAATCGGCCTACTGATAAAAAGAAACCGGTCAGCCAATTTTAGACTTTGAACTATTGGATGTCTGGGATGCTCATTAGAAAAATTGGTTGATCGATAAGAGGAAATCGGTCGACCGATTTTTCCGTATTGTGTCGACCGTGTCGGCGCTCGCAAATGCCCAGGCATAGTACAACATGACAAACTCTAATCTCTATCTCTCTTTCTTCTTATAGACTTCGACTCCTATTTATATTCTTCTTCTTCTTCTTCTAGCCGTTTAAAAGTTGACTATTTGAATATAGATATTTCTGAGAGAGACGAAGCTTTGTGTGTGACGTCTTTAGAGTTTTGTGTGTAACGATTATTTTCTTGCCATACTTGGTTTCTTTGCATACCACTGTATTCAATTGCATTAAATACCCTGCATGTAAAAAATAAAACACTAAAAGATTCTTCTTTCAGAGGATATCTTGGATTAGTAAAATATATTTTATTCATTGGACAAAAGAAAAACTTATACAAGTTTGTCTAAAGTCTTTTTATTGTGGCAGATGTACGTTACTATTAATGTGAAAACTGCAGTGCGTTAAATGGAGTAGACAACTAGCATGGAAGATGTCTTATTATATGTTCGCCTCTATTTTACTGCAGTTGCTTTTCAGAACACCAGATTCAAAAGAGATTTTTTTAGACTATTTTACAATATTATGATCAAGATTCTGAAATGACAAATAAAATATTCATAGAATGTATTATTTAAAAACTATATAAACGCATAGAATATGTTATCATGCGCTAGAACCTATTTGTTAAAGAACATTGTCAAGATGTGATAAACAAATAAGAGATAATGTTACTTTGATCAGTGATATTTAAAACTAATATATATTATCGATACTAAAATATTTACAAAATATTAAGTAAACATCAACTAGTACAATAATACAAATAAAATAGTAAACTTGACTATGGTTCGACTATAGTAGAAAATCATATTATTAGTTGAATTTGTATAATTACTTGAGGTTTGACTCTTGTGAACTTCTTTCGTCAATCGAAGTGAACATCAACTGTCAAGATAATACATCAGTCAAAGTGGACTTTGACTCATGAAACAAGTCAATACAGTCGGAGTTTGACTTCAAGTTACATTTTAAGTCTTCTTCAGTTGAAGTTAGACTTCGACTGTTGAGGAGGTTTATACTATGGTCGAGTTCGGACTTCGACTCTTGAGATGACTTAGACTTTAGAATAAATAATATACAGTCGATCTCAGACTTAGCCGAACTTTATTTAATTCCTTTGTATGCCATTCAGAGTTATATATATGTATATAATGTTCATAGAAATACTTCCTTTTGTCAGAAAATATTTATTTTTGTTATTGCCAGAACATGAATATAGATATATAGAAGTTGTCAAAGCTTGAATTTACTTTGTCATCGTCAAAACAATAGAAATAAGTAGAACGTTGATTATAATGTAGAAACATAAATTAAATTCCTAATCATATATGCTCTCACATGTTCTCAATATAATCTTCCAATAAATATTTTTCCTCAATCTTTAACTTATGGACTGTCATTCTTTCGTTCTCCAAAACTCTGCAAATGATCTTGAAAATCTAAAAAATAGATGCGTGAATTACTTTTTACTTTGTTAGTCAGTGAAGTGGTAAATGTAGAGATTGAACCGAGTTGAAATATGTGGCAACGATGGATCCTCTTGTCATTCGATGTGTGTCTTACCGTATTTAAATTTATATATTTTTACACAAACATGATGTAGTATGATATGATGTGATGGAATTGCTCTTGGTCAATCTAGTTATTTTATTGTAAGACCTTTCTTGCAATAAATATTTCTCATCTCTTAATATTTTTTAGCAATTATACTTTCTAAGATAAAAATAGTTTCAAGCACTACTTAAGTAGAGGAGTAATTAATATTGGTTTACATTTAGAAGGTGCATAACAAATATTGACATGACGGAACATTCCTCGATAATTGTTCAACATGAGATGATAGGGTTTAAAGTAAAATTATAAAAAGAAGTGTACCCCGTCAATCAAATTAAAATGTGACAAAGAAGTTAAGTGGATTTCACCAACGGGCAACAGATGTAAAATTTAATATAATTATAAATTTCTACCACCACATAGGAAAACCATAGTTTTCCCGTGCCGCCCAAACCGGCGCGGCACGGGCGTACCATACCGTGCCTGGGCGCCAGCCGACCATCGTGGTCTATCCGAGCGACCCGTCGCAAGACACGGCGGGTCGCCCGCGCGGTCCAAGCCCTTTTTTTGTTTTTCTTTTAACTTACTCTCTCACGTTCGATGTATTTAAGAGGTCTAAATGATGTCTAATTAAGATGAAACTTTAAACATAAGTTAATTAAGAGATGATAAAAATTATAGTATTTTAGTTTAATTTTTTAAATAAATTTTTCGTCAAATAAAATTATCTCAAAAATTATTAGATCGACTTAATCTCAACATCTAAGGATCTAAATGGTGTCTAATTAAGATGAAATTTCAAAGATAAGCTAATTAAGAGACGATACAAATTATAATAATTTTAGTTTAATTTTTTAAATTAATTTTTTGTCAAATAAGAACTGTCTCAAAAATCATTAGCTCGACTTAATCTCGACATCTATGCATCAATAACTCATAATATTTATATTTTTAGAATCAATATATTTTTCTAGTAATTATGATGACTTTAAATTTGACTTTATTTTCGAAACCAAGTATCACTCCGTTGAAGTGCACAGAGGGTTCGCTGTACCGCGACAAATTCTGTGTGCACTTAAGAGGTCTTGATGTCTAATTGAGATGAAATTTCAAACATAAACTAATGAAGAGATGATACAAATTATAGTAATTTTAGTTTAATTTTTTAAATTAATTTTTTGTCAAGTAAAAACTGTCCCAAAATTATTAGGTCGACTTAATCTCGACATCTATGCATCAATAACTCATGATATTTATATTTTTAGAATCAATACATTTTTATAATAATTATGATAACTTCAGATTTGACTTTATTTTCGAAACCAAATATCGTTCCGTTGAAGTGCACAGGGTTCACTGTACCGCGACAAATTCTATATGTGCACTTAAGGGGTCTAAATAATGTCTAATTGAGATAAAATTCAAACATAAACTAATTAAGAGATAATACAAATTATAGTCATTTTATTTTAATGTTTTAAATTAATTTTTTGTCAACTAAAAATTATCTTAAAAATTATTAGGTCGACTTAATATCAACATCTATGCATCAATAACTCATGATATTTATATTTTTAGAATTAATACATTTTTCTAGTAATTATGATGACTTCAAATTTGACTTTATTTTTGGAACCGCATGTCGTCCTGTTGATTTTTTTAGTGTCATATAATATTTTATTATACATTTTAAGACGTTATAGTTTTGTTTTTGTTTTCGAATTCTTAGTTTTGATCTAATGAAATACATTGCTCATATCATGAACAACTTTCATGAAGAGTCTAAAGATTAGATCACCATCATTCAGGTTGTAGAGAGGCTGCACTCATTGCTAATTTTTGGATCGCGATATGAGAGAGAAGGTCAAGAATAATCCACTATATCTTTAAGTACAGATATTCATTTGATGTGATTTTAGTTGGAACTCATAGAGAAAGTCGTGGGGAACACCTTTCATGAAGAAGTTTCGAAGAGATATACCCTCATTTGAGATGTGGAAGGTATGATAATTATGTATATGTAAATCATGATATGAGAGAGAATGTGAAGAATAATCTACTATAACTTTTGACATTGATCACAAATTGAGATGATTCCACTTTGAAGATGATGTTGAAAAAGAATAAAACAACTTTGATGAAGATCTCATGAGCATATCACTACAAGAAAAATCAGAAATAGAGACCAAAATATTCGGTCTCTATTCGGTCCCTAAACATCCCAGAGACCGAATAGTCACCGAATTTGTCGGTGAAGAATTTCTGGTCACAAATCTGTGACCGACAGAATTCGGTCCCTATTCGGTCACTAAATAGGGACCGAATAGAGACCGAATCAGTTAGGTCCCTATTTAACACCGTCGGATATGTGTTAAACGAATACGGATTTGCTTAATCGGATAAGGAGGGAGGATCAGATCCGTTTACAACCCTAAATTTGAGTGTGCGCGCGCGCTCGTAAGGGTCCTCTGTGCATTTCGATCGATAAAAACACAGACAATTAAAGTATGAGTTCGCTGTGTGTGTGTGGACTTGAGAACTCAGACCATTAAATTATTAATTATTTAAAATTTTGAGAAAGGTCCATATTTTCCTCCATATTCTCTAATGGAACAAAAAAAGACCTTTTTATTTTATTGTTTTAGATATATATATATACATAATGATTAATTAACTAATAATTAATTATATAATTAGATATTTATATTTATTTAAATATTATTAGATATATATGACTAAATATATACCATACTTGAATATATCTATAACATACATAACATAATTATTTACATATATTAGAATATATATTTATATATGTTTGTTAGTATAAATGCTACATTGAAATATACGACGGAGAGGGTGTTGTGCATGCATGTATTAAGTATTTATAATAGTTGTTGACCTAAGTTAGATAAAATCTAATACCAAATTTAAGTATATATTTTTAAATATCAATAATAATTATCAATTTTTGATAATATCTTTTAGATGGATGAAATATATATTGAGCATATTTTAAGTTTAAATTACATACTAATATAGTTAATTTTTTATTTCTATAGTATTTTAATTATTATTGAAATATAAACGTGCATGTTTAAAAGTAAATAAAAATTATGCCACATGCAAGTGCATGTGCCGATAATATTGATTTGGTATCATGATATTACCAACGTCTGACAACATCGAAGATAAACTTTTGGAGATGGGAAGAAGATCAGGTGCATCTAGCTAGATTGGATAGATAATCAAATTGCATGAAAAAAGTGGTGACGTCGCAGTGCGCATAGAAGGAAAACTTCCTACCACAAGTGGATCGAAAGCTAGGCCGCTTCGTCGGTTCTTATCGCCAAAAAATGGAACATCTTGAACCATGTGTCGCAAATATGTCACTGTGATGATGTTAGACATGTATTGTGAAGTAAAGGGTAAAATCAGAATAAGAAAAGTCAAATAAACAAATTTATACAGGTGAGTTCTCAGGAAGTGAGAATTTCTCATGTATATATTGAACAATTAGATATTGAGTTTCAAATACTCATATGTACACTATGTGAAACCAGATGTCTAGAAATTTTTAACATGTACTTTAGGTGCAATGCCACACCAAACTATTCACACTCCCATGGCACAAGTACTTTTAGGTGCTCCTCCCAGGACCAGGTCAGGGCCCTTTTATTGGGTCATTCTAGCATTGTAAATTCATGAGAGATCTAGAGATCCCAAGTTCTAGACATTACAAGTGAATTTTCAAGAACATGAGACAAGCAAATCGACTAATTACATGAATACATTATAAATCACTTTTCAGAAGAAGGAGTAGCTTAATAATTATTTCAAGTAAATCTAGAATTAATTAGTATATAATAGTTCATGTAAAAGTTATTTCAAGAAAGAATTCTAATTAACATGGTGTGTCGACTTGGAACATGGGTGTGCCGACCTAAGTCACTGGAAACAGGAGTTTGGTTGACTTGAATACAGGGTGTGTCAACCTGAATACCTAGAAGAGAGTGTTGACACTTTGAAGGATAGTGTCAACTCTCTGCAAGGTATATGTCGATAATATGAAGGATAGGTCGACGTCACTATAAGAGATAATTAAATAGGTCAACACTACTGGATAGATAGTGTTGACACTACTGGATAGATAGTGTTGACAATACTTGACAGATAGCTAGGTCAACACTAGTGGGCAGATAGTGTTGACACTACTGCACAGATAGATTAACACTACTAGACATATAGGTCACACTACTGGACAGATAGTGCTGACACTACTGGACAGATATCGATAGTGTTGACACTACCACTGCTTCCAGAACACAGTCAGAAGAAAAGAAGAAGAAGAATCCTTCACAAAAACACTTGCCTAAGACATGAGTGTTAGCTAAGACACGTACACAAGAGACCAAAAAGTATACCTAATGATTTTTATGGCACGTAAATCAAGGGGGAAATATTCAAGATCCTAACCAAAGATGGAGACACGAAGGAAAGAAGATACAGAAATATATCCTACATGATGATCACATAATTCCAGAAATCATATAGTAGTCTTTAAAAATGAAACTTCAGATGGAACATTTGTTTTTGATTTATATTAACTGAAGTTCTTGACTTATAAACTAGAATAAGGATCAAGAAAAAAATTTATTATCTTAAAGGTAATGTGAAAGTACCTATCTTATGCACCTTATTTCCTTCTTCATTATTTCCAGAAAATCAAGTTAGCCCTTTTTCCTTCTGCGAAAACTCCTCCCTTCCTGGTGTTTCTTCCTCTCCCAATACTTCCGCCGCCAACCCCTTTATATATGTACTCTTATATATATATATATAATATATATATATATATATATAATATATATATATATATATATATATATATATATACTTGCACATGTATATAAGCACTTCCACACTCTCCCACGTAGCTATCTATCTTCCTTCTAACACCTCACACACTCCCATGTGACACTAACAAGCACAAACTTACACGTATATATGTGCATGCAGGAAGTTTATCCATTTCTTTGACATTATTTTATCATTTCTTTTAATACACACACATATATATATATACTAATAATATATACTCTTTTACACATACCTATCACTACCTACACATGTTCACATTTGGATGCATGTTAAACCTTGTGTAAATAAATTACGAAAAATAGAGACCAATTTAGAGACCGATTATATTCGGTCCCTATTCGGTCCCTATTTTGGGACCGAATAGGGACCGAAAATTTCGGTCTCAAATATTGAGACCGATTATCTTCGGTCCCTATTCAGTCCCTATTTTGGGACCGAATAGGCACTGTATGCAATCGGTCTCAAAATATTGGGACCGATTATATGCGGTCCCCATTCGGTCCCAAAATAGGGACCAAATATAGTCGGTCTCAATATTTGAGACCGAAAATTTCGGTCCCTATTTTGGGACCGAATAGGGACCGAAAATTTCGGTCTCAAATATTGAGACCGATTATCTTCGGTCCCTATTCAGTCCCTATTTTGGGACCGAATAGGCACTGTATGCAATCGGTCTCAAAATATTGGGACCGATTATATGCGGTCCCTATTCGGTCCCAAAATAGGGACCAAATAGCGGTCTCAATATTTTGAGACTGAAAATTTCGGTCCCTATTTTGGACCGAATAGGGACCTTATGCAATCGGTCCAAAATATTGAGATCGATTATATTCGGTCCCTATTCAGTCCATATTTTGGGACCGAATAGAGACCGAAATTTTTAGTCACTATTCGTCCCTATTTTAGGACCGAATAGTGACCGAAATTTTCGGTCTCTAATATTTGAGACCGATTATTTCGGTCCCTATTCGGTCCCTGGGACCGAATTGTTGAACCACTCCTATATTTTACCCTTTTATTTTGGTGATAACAAAATATATGTTTAATTAATTATTATTAAAAATATTTAATATCATGTTTTTCTTAATAAATATAATTTATGTGATTAATTGAATATTAAATATATTTAATACCATGATTTTCTAATAATAATTAAATATCATGATTTTCTAATAAATATAAATTTATGACTTTATTGCCATGTGATTTGCACTAAAACGATAAATCGATGTACATTCAATATACATCGATTTCAGTTCAAATTGCCATAACGATTCGCTCTCATAAGGATTCGCTCTCATAACGATTCCTTTGTAACTCTCATAAGGATTCGCTCTCATAACGATTCGCTCTCATAAGGATTCGATAAGTGACTCTCATAAGGATTCCTTTGTAACTCACACAGACTCCTTTGTAACTCATAAGGATTCCTTTGTACTCACACAGACTCCTTTGTAACTCATAAGGATTCCTTTGTACTCACACAGACTCCTTTGTAACTCATAAGATTCCTTTGTAACTCACACAGACTCCTTTGTACTCATAAGGATTCCTTTGTAACTCACACAGACTTCTCATAAGGATTCCTTTGTAACTCACACAGACTTCTCATAACGATTCCTTTGTAACTTACACAGACTTCTCATAAGGATTCCTTTGTAACTCACACAGACCTCTCACATGGATTCCTTTGTAACTCTCATAAGGATTTGATAAGTGAAACATGGATTCCTTTGTAAAATATGGATTTCACATGGATTTCACTTAAACATAGATTTCTTTTATATTCCAAAATATTTTTTGGCATCTAGTGAAAAAGTCAAATATTCTTGATTTGCGTAATCCTCTATCTTTCTGATAGGAGATCTTTTTGCTTATCTCTCTAGATCTTTTCTTTCCTGCCAACAAAAAGGGATTACTTACTACGTCTGGGTGGCAACAGGAAACATAGAGGTATGAGTCTTTTTGACAGAAACACTCTTTTATCTAAACACTTTTTTCTATGCTTGCAGACCTCGTAGACCACAAATTATTAGAAGAAAGAGAAGATGAGCAGCGGCTAGAACTCCAACGGATTTATTCAAATTGCTCATATAAAAGATGAAGCAAGGCTGAAGAAGAAAAAAGAGCTTTCCTGAAGATCTTTTGAATGAGTGTACAACTAGTGAGGAATCTGAACTCTAAATACACTCAAAGAAAAAGAGAGAAAGAGCCTGAGCCCAAGAAGAAGTGTTCAAGCATCTGAAGCACTGAAGCATTCAAGCTCCTTCTCCTCTCTTCACTCTCTCTGTGTGCATCTTTGTAATCTGGGGAGAGAGTCTTTTTGCTGAGAGTTCTTTTAGTTGGTTTTCATTTGTTCCAACTCTCAGCTTTGTTCTTTCTTTTCTAAGAAAGACTTTTGTCCAACTGTAGGACTGTATACAGTGTGTAACCTAGCTGGGGTTTAAGTCTAGCAGAACCACACTGGGGTTTGTACCAGGAGGTTTGCTTCTGAGCCTGCAAAAGAAGTGGGCTGCCTTCTTGCCCGGGAAAGAGAAGAAGACCAGCTGGGGTGCTGGGTGTTGTAGTGTCCTTAAGGGGGACTGTACCCTTGGTTAGTGAAATCCCAAGAGGTTGCTTGGGGACTGGACGTAGGACTTCCATGTGGGAAGGGCCGAACCAGGATAAATTCCTTGTGTCCTTTGTGTGATTGTTTATTTGCTTCCGCACTGATACTCTTTATCACACTAAACTAACCAAACCTTCAAGTGTTAATTTCTGTGTTTAAGTTTCTATTTCAGATTTCAGAGAAACATATTCACCCCCCCTCTAGGTTAGCTTGCTGCCGTACCAAAAGGGCCAACAAGTGGTATCAGAGCGAGGTTCTCTGATCTATCAAGAAGATCTAACGATCTTAGAGAAGATCCATGGCAGCTCAAGGATATGTTGAAGTCAATCAGTCACCAGACCTCCATTCTTTGATGGAGAGGACTACCAATATTGGAAGATGAGAATGGAATGCTTCATTCGAGGCACATACTTTGATCTGTGGCAGGTAATAGAGGTAGGTGATTTTGTTGTTGTTCCTGTTCCAGGCGCTACTGCTATTACAATAGTTGATAAAAATAAACTATCTTTAAACTTTAAAGTTAAGAACTATTTATGTTGTGCTTTATCCAAAAAAGAATTTAGTAGAGTATCTGCATATAATCTGCTAAAGAAATATGGGATAAACTGCAGATAACTTATGAAGGAACAGATAAAGTAAAACAAACTAGAATAGATATTCTTGTCTCACAATATGAGCAATTTAAAATGTTTCAAATGAAAATATCACTCAAATGTATAATAAATTTTCAAGTATAGTAGTTGGTCTAAGCTCTCTTGGTAAAAATCTTTCTGACTGTTAGAAAAATACTTAGGTCCTTAACTATTTCATGGACACCTAAAGTAACTGCTATTGAAGAGGCACATGATTTAACCAAATTGTCAATTGATAATTTAATAGGTTCTCTCATGGCACATGAAATAAATATGGAGCGATTGTCTGAAAGCTCATCTAAGAAGAAATGCACTAATGCTCTTAAGGTTGTAGCTGCTCCTTCCACTTCTTCTTCTAGTTCCAAAATGCAGATTCTGAAGACAGTGACGTAGATGAAGTACTGTCCAAGCTTCAGAAAATTCTCAAGAAGAAGAAAAATGGATCAAGAAGGATTCAAAAGAAAGAGAGAAAAGAAAAAGAACCAGTCTGCTATGAATGCAGAAAACCTGGACATCTAAGACCAGATTGTCCTAAACTAAAGAAGACTGGTCAACCAGAAAAGTCCAAAAGAAGCACAAGAAATTCAAAAGAAAAGCCATGGCGGCTGCTTGGGAAAATGAAGAGGCCACAAGCTCAGAATCGGAGAAAGAGCAGGTAAGTCTAGCCCTCATGGTAGGACTATATGAGGTACATTATGACGCATCTTTTAGCTCTTGCACCGATTCAGGATCAGAATCTGAAGACTTAGAAGAAGTCTTTATGAACTATATGAAAAACATAAAAATGTTGTAAAAGAATTAAGAGTATGAAAAACAACACTATTTGCTTAGAAAACACCAATTCTGATCTTAAATCCGAATTGGAGCAACTAGAAAAACAATTAAAGGACAATAAAGATAATATTTATCTTTTGAATGAAGATTTAAAAAATAAGGACAATGAAAAATTAGAGTTAGAAGAAAATTTAAAACTCTAACTGAAGAAAATCTTTATTTAAAGGAATCTGTTAGAAAATTAACTAAAGGGAAAACATCTTTAGCCCTATGTTTAAAAGGATCAAAATCTGGAAATAATAAACAAGGTCTTGGATACATACCTCTGGAAAAAGGAAAACAAGCAATAATTCCAGGAAAATATCCATTACCAAATTTGTAAAAGAAACCAAGTTGCCTCAGAAAATGGCCCCTGTAAAAGAAAATGTTTTAAAAAATTATGTCCTAAACAGACATCATAAAATAATAAGAACTGCAAAATAGATTATATTCATTATTGTTCTCATTGTAATAAATTAGGACACACAGTAACACCTGCACAACAAGGCACTTAGTTTGGATTCCTAAAGGTTATTTTCATGCATCTAACCATCAAGGACCCAAAAAGATTTGGGTACCTACCTCTGAGTAATGTATTTGCAGGTTAGCCTTGGAGCATCAAAAACCAAGAATGCTCAAGGCAGGAGTGACTGCAGATTCTTCATTCAAATTACATCTGAAGAAAGAGTAGTCACAAAAATGAATTAGTCTTTATTACTAACAATTATTTGCAAGTTTCATTCAGGTGGAGTCTCTCATTCAGGGGGAGCACAGACTAAGGGGGAGTTATTCATTTATGTCAATTATTGTTGAACCCCTCAATGGTAAGAATTTCTTTCACAAAGGGGAGAGAATGCAATGGTAAGAACCTTCCTTTTTGGTTTGTGACAACAAGGGGAGAGTATGCATGGTATGCATTATCTGTGAATTTTCTGTATTTTCTATATTTTACGTATTTTTGTCAGAAATTTCTCATAAATTTTGTCATCACCAAAAAGGGGGAGATTGTTGAACCACTCATATATTTTACCTTTTTATTTTGGTGATAACAAAATATATGTTTAATTAATTATTATTAAAAATATTTAATATCATGTTTTTCTTAATAAATATAAATTTATGTGATTAATTGAATATTAAATATATTTAATACCATGATTTTCTAATAATAATTAAATATCATGATTTTCTAATAAATATAAATTTATGACTTTATTGCCATGTGATTTGCACTAAAACGAAATCGATGTACATTCAATATACATCGATTTCAGTTCAAACTGCCATAACGATTCGCTCTCATAATGATTCGCTCTCATAACGATTCCTTTGTAACTCTCATAAGGATTCGCTCTCATAACGATTCGCTCTCATAAGGATTCGATAAGTGACTCTCATAAGGATTCCTTTGTAACTCCACAGACTCCTTTGTAACTCATAGGATTCCTTTGTACTCACACAGACTCCTTTGTAACTCATAAGGATTCCTTTGTAACTCACACAGACTCCTTTGTAACTCATAAGGATTCCTTTGTAACTCACACAAACTTCTCATAAGGATTCATTTGTACTCACACAGACTTCTCATAACGATTCCTTTGTAACTTACACAGACTTCTCATAAGGATTCCTTTGTAACTCACACAGACCTCTCACATGGATTCCTTTGTAACTCTCATAAGGATTTGATAAGTGAAACATGGATTCCTTTGTAAAATATGGATTTCAACATGGATTTCACTTAACATAGATTTCCTTTATATTCCAAAATATTTTTTGACATCTAGTGAAAAAGTCAAATATTCTTGATTTGCGTAATCCTCTATCTTTCTGACAGGAGATCTTTTTGCTTATCTCTCTAGATCTTTTTTCCTTCCTGCCAACAAAAGGGATTACTTACTACTTCTGGGTGGCAACAGGAAACATAGAGGTATGAGCCTTTTTGACAGAAACACTCTTTTATCTAAATGCTTTTTTCTATACTTGCAGACCTCGTAGACCACAAATTATTAGAAGAAAGAGAAGATGAGCAACGGCTAGAACTCCAACGATTTATTCAAATTGCTCATATAAAAGATGAAGCAAGGCTGAAGAAGAAAAAGAGCTTTCCTGAAGATCTTTTGAATGAGTGTACAACCAGTGAGGAATCTGAACTCCAAATACACTCAAAGAAAAAGAGAGAAAGAGCCTGAGCCAAGAAGAAGTGTTCAAGCATCTGAAGCACTGAAGCATTCAAGCTCCTTCTCCTCTCTTCACTCTCTCTTTGTGCATCTTTGTAATCTGGGGAGAGTCTTTTTGCTGAGAGTTCTTTTAGTTGGTTTTCATTTGTTCCAACTCTCAGCTTTGTTCTTTCTTTTCTAAGAAAGACTTTTGTCCAACTGTAGGACTGTATACAGTGTGTAACCTAGCTGGGGGTTAAGTCTAGCAGAACCACACTGGGGTTTGTACCAGGAGGTTTGCTTCTGAGCCTGCAAAAGAAGTGAGCTGCCTTCTTGCCCGGAAAGAGAAGAAGACCAGCTGGGGTGCTGGGTGTTGTAGTCCTTAAGGGGGACTGTACCCTTGGTTAGTGAAATCCCAAGAGGTTGCTTGGGGACTGGACGTAGGACTTCCATGTGGAAAGGGCCGAACCAGGATAAATTCCTTGTGTCCTTTTGTGATTGTTTATTTGCTTCCGCACTGATACTCTTTATCACACTAAACTAACCAAACCTTCAAGTGTTAATTTCTGTGTTTAAGTTTCTATTTCAGATTTCAGAAAAACCTATTCACCCCCCCTCTAGGTTAGCTTGCTGCCGTACCAAAGGGCCAACACGAATAGGGGCCGAAATAATCGGTCTCTAATCGGTCTCTATAAGCATTTTTTCTTGTAGTGTATATAAGCCTCTTTTTAGGCTGTAGAAGGCGTGATATCTCTGATAGATCTGGAGGATATGAGAGAGAATGGGAGAGAGAAAGGATACATTTATGAGAAGAGATGGAAGTCTATCTTAAGTTTGGATGGAGAGTCTTCTTTTGAAATTTGCTCATTTTAAATATTAACCAAATCACAAAATTAAAAAAAACAATCAAACAAGCCATTTTCTACCGTATCTCAGGGTACGGTACGGTACGGTACGTACCGTCCCACGGAGAATGCAGTACGGTCGATCCGAATGGTACGACGAACCTTGAGGAAAACACGAGAACCACATTGTATATAGAGATATTGTTGGTTCCCAATGGTAAAGAAGCCAAGTTTAGATGTTCATGGAAGACCTCAGCTGAACTTATTCACCCCCTTGTCTCTTTCTCTCAATACACTTAGCTCCCCTTGTTTTCTTTCTCCATACCGACATCTAACTTGAGCGTTGGAGAATCAATCCTGGAACCCTTTCTCTAGCCTAGCTTCTTGCAAGTCGAATTAGTGTCCACATTGATCATTGGCAACTTCAACTTCCCTCTTCACTAGTAAGATCCGGGCTCCTCATCTCGAATATCTAGAGTCAATTCACAATGATTTTTGTGAGTTCTCCATAAATATTCAAATATTTTATCTTTCTTATATTTCTCACATTAAAGACTATTTTCTCCACTAACTTAACACACAAACACATCAACGTAACATCTATTCAGCATGGGCCTTCTAATTATGTCCATGCATTTGAGCCTTTTTCGGACATCCACCAGGGACCATGATTCCGACATTAAGATAGTTCTTGAACTTTTGACATCTTCTTAGTGTACATAGAGGACTATCACTGACACTAATAAGTCACTCTCCTTAAATAGCAAACAAATTATTCTAAGAGACTAAGTAATACAAGTTATATAAAGGACCTACTTCAAAGGAAAAAAAATTAAATTTCTTAACTTACGATATAAATAGCCAAGTCATAGTCACAACTAGAGTCTTTGCGTCGTTCCTGATGGAGGAAGCAGACGGTGCTCATCCTTACTAACAAACGGTGTCGAACTATATATGCTCATCAACATTTTTGCCCTTAACAGAACCCTAAAGTTCATCTTTATATGAATCAATTTTAAGATTACCTAATGTATGAGGGACTGGGCCTCCAAATGGCCCAATAGGTAGAGTATTACCTAATGTATAAGAGTTTGCCAGCAATAGAACAAAGCAAAGCCTCATGGTAAAATTTAACAGGAAGCCCAGACAGTTCTATCCATATGCAAGCACTATAGAAGAAGAATCTTCATCAACATTAAAATCTAGGGACCATTTGAAGAACCTAATTAAGATTTCCTTATGAATATATAAGAATCCTTCAAGAAGAGCTGAAGAGAATCCCCACGTACTGAGAAAAACTTGATAAGAGGATGCCTGGAATCTAATGCGCTAAGGATGAAGTCGCCCTTTGAACTTAATTAAAACGCTATGAAGATGTATTGATCGGATGTTAGGAAACGACGGCCGACCTTGAGGAGTTCCAGCAATGATCGCAGAGGCCAAAGGAGACACTTATCTACGAAGCTCCTCGGAAGAGAAGAAGGCAGAGTGCACTGCAACATGCACTGGCTTAATTAAGAGACAAAACACCAAGACAGACTTGAGCGGAGGATCTACAGGTTGAAGAGGAGGTGCATCAGGAGGAGAAGGGGGGAGGGTAGATGGCCCCTCCCCCAAGGATGGCCATGGCTTAGAGTTCCAATTTCATTTAGACAGCCCTGAACCTAGTGTTACTCTAATACACATGCTGTGGCAAAAAGAAATGCTAGTTACTCGGACGCCCGAGTAACCAGTATGAGGTGGAATGGCCGCGCAGTTGATTTGATTGGTCGGCCGCGTGGGTCCCACACCACTGTCCGCGGGGCCTACACCGTGCCGACCAATCAAGTCGGCCGCGCGGCCATTCCACGTCGGCTAATTATTCGGACGTCCGAATAACTAGTATTTCTCTGCGGCAAATGACTAAGTTGCCTATGGTTATAACTATGAGAAAAATTCTTATAAAGTGTCTTGGTGCTAAGTACAAGGCTTTGTGGTGGGGCCAAGGTGGGCTTCTTACCTGCCCTATGTATGGCGCTGAGCATTCTTAGTATTTCTGTATAACTATATATGGGTATAGATTATGCTGCCCTTCCATTTGAAAGCCTTTGTTTACTCATTGTTAAAATGTGGAGTCTAAACTTTCTAATGTGCAGGTTCGCGCAGAAAGAGAATTCTTATTCTTTTCGATATTTAGATATGTGAGACGTTAATCTCGTGATATAAAAAGAGAACAAATCCTCATTATATACTTAATTTTCCATGAAATTTTAATACAATTATGGATATAAAAAGACACATTGTCTCTAACTACGTAAAAGGTCTTTGTGTTCTTATACTAGTGATTTTCTTTCTCCGATCTATTTTCTCATCGGAGAAAAAATAGATGACATACCTGTGGAAATGGAAAATTTCAAAATCTTTTAAAAGTTTCTCTTATTTATCATGTTTTCTCATTTTCTCATGGATGCATGAATGCGTATTGCCAATCCAAGTCCCGTCGGGTGCTACACGAGCAATGATGACGTGAGATGAATCGGCAATTCGCGCAGCGCGGACGTGCCAGTCACCGAAGTGACAACCAATGGTTTGCCTCCGAGAGTCGGAGGGCTTTAAGTCTATTGTGCGCGCCGTTTGACTTCGTCAAACGAAAGTGAGTGGTCGGGTCCTGGACCAAAATCCCGTCGTTGCCTGAGCGCAACGGCGTTAATTACATCTCTTTTAGAAAGAGAAAACCCTTGATTAATCGCCAGATTAGAAAGCCTCATGACTAAAACGGGACATCCGACAAAGGGTGCGAGACATAATTTAAAAGAAATGATTCGAAGTGCTAAGGGACGGGACGAATGCCTATCCGAACCCATTAGACCTTCCGCTCAACCCATTATCGAAGTTCTCGTCGCCTATTTGTTCATTTGTCTCTTTTGTTGTGAAAACAAGTTCAGTTCGGCCTTTTAGGTCTATTTGAGAGAGAGAATTTTGGAAAGGTGATCTTTTGTTCGTTTGCCGAAGATAGGCACAATTTGGTCTTTTATGTACTTAGAAAAGCTTGGTTTGAGCCTTTTGACATCATGATGTAGTCTTTTATTGCTTAAGAAAATGAGCCAATTTGATCTCTTGCTCTTTTGGAAAGCAAAGGATGACCTTTTGATTGACTTGAAAATAATTCAAATTAGCCCTTTGTCCTTTTGCAAATATGAGATGGTCTTTTGCTCTCTTAAAAGAAGGTTTGATTTGACCCTTCGATCTTTTGTAAACCACAAGGTTATTTTTTTTTGTTGTCATTTAGAAAGAGTTGAACTTGGTCATTTGTTGAAAAATCATTTCAATTTGATTTCTTTTCTTGTTGCAAAACATGTGATGGTCATTTATTTGTTTAGAAAGGTTTGGTTTGATTTTTTTTATGCATAATGATGCAATCTTTTACCATTTAGGAAAATGGGCCAATTTGATTTCTTGCTCTTTTGGAAAACGTGGAATGTCCTTTTGCTCTTTGCTTGAAAAGGGTTCAATTTGCCTTTGCGGTTCTTTTTAATCATTAAAACGACTTTAATTCGCTATTCCGGTCTTTTGAGCATTTGAAACGGAGTTCTATTCGTTCGGCGGAGCTCGACGGCTCAACGCACTTCGCAGACGTCCTCGAATCGGCGCAGCTTACGAGATAAGGCGAATCGGCGCAGCCGGGCAGCAGAGACTGAGTCGGCGCAGCCCTGCTGAAGTCATAGACATCATTGAATCGGCGCTCGTTTGCAACGTTACCGATTCAATTGGAAGCTAATAACCTCTCTTAAGGGTTTTGCGCCAACTCAACCTCCGCGGGGAAAATTTGGCAGCATTTCCCCTTATCGTGGTGATAGAGGGGAAAGCGCGATGCCCATCCACCCCAAGCGGAGATGGCACCAAAAGAGAGAGTGTACGTCGTAAAACGACGTAACTCTAACGGCCCATGACCTCGATCCCCCAGGCATGCCTACGGAGATTCGGGCAATGTTATGGCCAAGCAACCCACGGGACGATGAATCACATGTAAACCCGCCCGTCCGGACACGGACATTATATTGTCCGATCCGAGGATGTGGATGGGTCTAATATTGTGTCTTTTGACTGTTTATCAGCCGATGTCACGTGGAGCAATGGTTTTGCTCACGTGATTTCGGCCAACGTGATGGCCAGGACGCCGAATCGGCGCAGCTCTGCTCTGGTCTTACAAGACTGCCAGAACCAGAGCCAGGCCGAATCGGCGCAGCCAACCAGCTGTGCAAAGGGGGTGACAACGCCTCTCTCCAAGAACGCCCTTGCTCATGGCCGGGGTGATTTTGGATATTGAGATGGTGTTGCAACCCATTGCTAGATGGGCTAAACAAAGGGATTTAGGCATTATTTGCCCAACCCCCTTTGAGTGGCGAAATGGGGCTCTTGAAGGGCTTTTGATGCTAACCCGAAATGCACATCAACGAGACTGAAAACCGCAATGGGATAGTCTATTGAGAAGGGGGGGAGAATCAGATTCGATGCTCTCTTTTGAATGGGCTTTTGGAAATGGCGCTTAAGCAAGAGGATGTGAGCATTGTTTGCTCAATCCCCTTGGCCATGGCCATGGGTGCACATTGGACACAATGGGGGTCTCTTAGGGGGCCGCTAAGGCAGTGGAAAACTGATTTTTTGCAGGTCCTAAACAGTAGAAAACGTGGCCTATTTGGAGGAGGGAATGGTATGCCATGCATGCATTAAATGGAGCATGAAGTCTCATGCTCCCATGACCTCATTTATTGAGGTATGGGAGGCTTTTTGACCTCATATGGGGTGTTAGGAGGGAGAGAGATATACCTCTATAGAGAGGCCATCCCATCCCATAACCCCATAGTGAGAGAGGAGATGCATAGAAAACCCAAAGAAAATGGGAAAGCATACATTAATGCACAAGAGCATGATCTATTCCATTAAGAAATGCAAGAGAGTACAAAGCTTGCAAAGCCAGGAGAAAAGGAGGGGGAGAAAACCAACGTGGAGCTCTCTTGCTCTCTTGCTCTCTTGCTCTCTTGCTCTCTTGATGTGACAAGACAAGAAGCCCCCCCCCCAAAGAAGGACTCCTCTCTCTCTTGCTTTCTCTTCTCACCTTTCTCTTCTCTCTCTTCTTTCTTCTTCACGGGTGGAAGAGACTCTTCTTGGGCAGAAACGCAGGGCCTTCCTTGCTCCTTGCTGCTTGCCTCTTTGAAATCCAGAAAAACCCTCTTTTCATGCAAGAACCAGCCCCCTCCAAGCCCTCCTGCGTATCCCCTTTGGCTTGCCCCTTGCCCAAGCCTTCTAGAAGGGAGGAGAAGCTCAGAAAAAACCCATTCTGTTCCTGCGCAGCAGAGATGGCAGACTTGCCTTTTTTCCATTTGTGGCACTCCCTTTTGGGAGGTGTCACAAATGCTTACTCTCACCCCCCCTATTTTATGGGATGAGATGAGGGTGGATTTCAGATGGGCCTCGGTGGCCTTTGAATGGGCCTTTTGGCTCTCTTGCGCACAGCCCATGAGGGCTAAAAAACCGCGCTAGCGGCTTGGGTAATGGGCCGATGGTTTGGGCCCATTATAAAAATGGGGTGCCCACAAATGCCCCCCACCCGTGGGTGGTGCGAAGAGGCACGCAGAGCGACATCCGCGGGTGAATTTCAGTCCTTTGTCTATTGACACTAGCGCCGACAGGTGTTTGACTTGTTGCCGGGCTAATGGTCAAGTGGTCTATTCGTAGCCTTTTGCTTCTTTTTTTTGGTGATGTGATTCGCGGATGACGGCTGCACGTTGCTCCGTACGGGTGATTTGGAGATGGCTTCCCCTATTTCCATTTCTCTTGGGCCGCTGGGGCTTGGGCTCGCTCGGGCAATTTGGAGTGTGGCCCGTTAGTCTCGCCGAATCGGCGCAGAGTCGAATTGGCGCAGGTCGCGCATGGTGAGCTGGCGCGTGGCGGGCTGGCGCAGCCTGGGTCTTGGACCGCGGGCCGCCTGGGAAGCGAAGCGAACCGGCGGTTCGCGGCTCCCAAGGCCGCCTCCTCCTTTTCAAATCGCCCTCGAAGGGCGCGGCGCGCTGCCGCCTCTTTCTCTTCCTCTCTTCTTTTTCGCTTCGTCTCTTCGTCTCTCTTCTTTCTGTCTCCTCTCTCCTGGTCTGCTTCGGTTCGACTCTCCTCTCCTTCTCTCGGCAGCAGGACGAGGTGCAGCGCGACGGCGAGGCGGTGGTCGCGGCACGGCGGGCAGCGGCGACGGCGAGGCGCGACGGCGAGGGCTCTCTCTTGGGTCCTTTGGCCCTGGGGCGGTGGTCCTAGGGTTCCGCAGCGGCGAAGGCGAGGTGCGTCCGCGAGGGTCGGCGGCAGCGCTAGGGCGCGGCGGTGGCTCGCTCTGACCGCGGCGAGGAGTGCGGCGGCGACTGCGGACTCCGCCGACGACGACGACCCAGAGCGGTTGTGTCTCGGCGGCCCGCGGCGGAGGTGAACTGAGCGCGGCGGCCGGCAAGCAGATCGGCGGGTTCCCTGGGGCACAGAGCGTGCGCGGCGGCGTCCCGGCGGTAGGGCACCGGCGATGGTTTCGGAGACCCCTCCCCCTTTTGTTCCTTTTGTGTTGTCTGTTTGTAAGGCCGTTGGTGGGGCGTCGGCGCGGCAATGGGCCGAAGTCGGCCGGCCATGTGCGGCTCTTTTTCTTTTTTTTGGTGCTCTGGGGGCGGCGGTGCCGAGGGTGCTCCGGCTGCACCGAGGGTCTTCACGGCCGGGAACCGGGAGACACAGAGGGCATGGCAGGGCTTGCATGCCCTTTTTTTTGTGTTGCATGGGTGAACAGGGCTGAGAGAGGCGCCTGGGGTTTGGGCAGATAGAGGGAATGTGCCTGGGCCATAGGGCCTTTTGTACCGAACGCCCACATGTGTGTCCGGGTTCGTTGGATCTCCCCCCCTTAAACAAAGCAATGGGGAGATCAGGTAGGTCCTAGGGCTTCCAACCGCTAGGGGGGACCGCGGGGGAATATCCCCGGCCCGAGGTTTCGCCTTTTCGTCTCTTTGTTCGTGGGGCCCACTCCGAGTCGGCTGGGCTTCCACCAGTGCGGTCCTTGTCCGCCCGTTACCGCCCCGAATGGCGGGTCTAGTTAGGGCTAGCTTCTACCCCGCACGCTGCGAGAGAGTAGCAGCGACCGTAGCTAGTTTTAGCGGGGCCCGAGCCCCTTAGGAGACGGAGAGGACGCGTCAGGTCCCAGGTCCTTTCTTTTTACTTCTGTTGGCGGGGGCCCATTTAGTTTGGCGGGTTCCCGTTGGTCCGCCATCTCTTGCATATCGCTTTAAATGGCGGGTCTTTTTTGACTGCAGCCAGGCACTGGGCCGCTTCACTCCCCATCGGCTTGTCCTCGGGGTAACAGTGGTTCCCGGAGACCTTTTAGACATGCTTGCATGTCCCTGTTTTGGGGCCGTCTCGCCTTAGTGCGTGGACGAGTACCCGCTGAAACCTCCACTTGTCCGTATGACAAGGGGAGATGCTGCCGAAATTTTGTCGGATTTGAGTGTTTACTTAGCCCCCTGATGTGGCTTTAATTTCCTTTGCAGGAACCATGGCTCCCAAATCCTCTTCTCGTGGCAAGAGTCCTCAGCAAGACGTGCCGCTCCTTTCATGGGCGGATTTTCGCGGCTGACTCCCGGCTACGATATGGTTGC
The DNA here is from genome assembly GCA_014218235.1 of Colocasia esculenta. Classification (NCBI taxonomy): domain Eukaryota; kingdom Viridiplantae; phylum Streptophyta; class Magnoliopsida; order Alismatales; family Araceae; genus Colocasia; species Colocasia esculenta. The sequence goes on along the minus strand of CM024758.1, from coordinate 10,137,775 downwards.
CGTATTGGCTGACTCTTCAGACGACGAGGTCGACACAACGGACGTGTCGAGGCTCGATGTTAGCGCAGCACCGCCCACCTTCGCCCGTGATGAGACTACCGGGTGGATTACCCGAAAGACAAGCATCTACTGCGGTTTCTCCATTCATATGCTCCGGGGGCAAGAAGGACTCTTTTCTGACCCAGGAGGTGGAGGCGGCTATTTTGATTGGAAGGGACAGTTTGGCTGCTTGCGTCCCCCGTGCCGAACCTCTTTATCGAATCGGCGGGCAGCGGTGTCGTGCTCCAGTTCTGGGCTTGGAGATTTGATCCCAGTGAACAACAAGCTGACCCGTGCTCCCACCTTCGTCCCTGCAAGGTGGGACAACTCATCCGGCCGCGTTCACAAGGAGCGGTCGTCATTTGGACTATTCCTCTGCCCAACACAGTGGGGGTACAGAGATGAGCATTTTCTTTTGGACTGTCTAGCCATCTGATTCAAGCACCAGTTGGCAGCGGGCTGGTTGGAGATTTGCGGGCGACAGATGCCCATCACTTTCGCACTTTTGCAGTGGAAGCAGCTGATTTCGTACTTCACAACTATGCACCTCTTCTGATGACCGCCGGGGTCTACCACAGTGTCTTCGCGGCCCGGTACCGGTATCATTTGTCCAGAGGTCTCTGTTGCGGCCTTGCAGAGGTCTTCGTCCCCGAGTACAATACATTCTATACTGCTGAAGGGGAGACGTCTCTCGATCTCTGGAGCCTGCATCAGTTATCTGGCCTACCAATCGACAGAGAACCCTACGAGGAGGTGTGTCTTCCGGACATCATCAAAGATAGGACCGGCAGGGGGCAAGAATATGCATGGGGTACTCGTACAGGTACCTCATGAAAGTTTACCGCCAGCTCAGCCTCGCTCGCAATACCGGCCGCTCCAGAGATAAGAGGGAGAGAAGCAATGTCAGTTTGCATATGTGGCTGGCCTACTTCTTCTCCCATGAGCGGCGCTATGAGGATTTTGTTAGCGCCGGCGGGATCGCCGCGAAGAAGAACCCTGGTCGCCAGAAGGTGACCATCCCGGACTCTCTGCTGAAGGGCCGTCTCTTTGGTCCGAACCCTGTTGGAGCCGACCCGCACACCCATTGTGCGGCGTATTTGGCTTATTGGATCTGTTCGTTTGCTTTGCCCGTGGGCGATGATTCCCTCCTCCGCCCGATGTTATCTACCCAGCCTGTCAAATGGCTTGGGGTATCAAGCTGTCTTTGTGCCCTGCGGCACTTTGTCTGATCTATCGGTCTCTTGGCGACCTGTGTCGCCGTTCAGCCCCGAGGCAGCATCGGGTGATTGGGCCCTGGCATTTCCTGAGTGTCTGGGCATGCGGTCTTTTCCCAGAGTTTGCCCCTAGATCTCTTCAATCGGCCCGGCTTTTTCCGAGAATGTTGGAATTTGCCAGTGTAGAGCCGCGTCCTCTTTCAAAGCATTGTTTGAGATTCGGGGTAAACTGACAAGCATCCCGACTGATTCTCCGGGCACCATCTACTTCTGGCACCTGGCCAGCCACAGCAGTCCACTGGCCAATCGCTATCGGGAATGCCGCGACGACGTAATTGAAGATTTTGTGCACCCGACAAGCCGCCAAAGATTGACTAGGTCTGTGCTGGAGCCGGAGCTGAGAGATTGGGCTTTATCCATCCGGCCCAGCGTGTTGACGTTCCGACGAGGGAGCGTCGCCTATTTTGAACCTTACTACCCTTTCAGATTTGCCCGAATTTCGGGTATGATCAGCATATCCCGCCGTCATCGGCCAATTTTATTTGACTAGCCGGGCGGTGGGAGGAGGGCCGCTTCTGGACCAGGCTCGCAAGTGGTGGGATTTCTTCCACCGATTTGACTCATGCACCTTCCGGTGCCTATGCCTGGCCGCACACCACGGGTTACACCTGAATACATCAAGTGGTGGAATGCCCGAACCAGCTTTTACAGAGAGTACAAGACAGATTGCTGGGATGCTGCTGAGCGTAAACTTCTACAACTGCAACCACAGCCTGTTCTTGACATTGATTCGGAGCATCTGCTGCGCTTGAAGTCTGGCGACCGGAGAGCTGTCGACCGATATTTGAAGGCGAGAGAGGCCGCCAAGAAGCAGAATCCTCCTCCCACTTTGGTCTTGTCCAAGGCAGAAGAAGACACCTTCCCCGCAACCCTTGAGCACCTTTGCAACATCAGCTCAGATCGGCTGGCCGTCGCGCAGCCGTGGCCTATTGAGGAGGAGGCTCCTACTATTGTATTGCAACGCGGGGAGGTGGACAAAGAATACCCATACCGGGCCTTATCGGTACGGGAAGATTCAAATCGAGACCACTATGCCTACACTTCTTGGCTGTTTGTGCTGCTACACATCCACAACCTGACCGTGGAGGCAGATTATGAGTCAATTCTGGCACATGAGCTCCATGTGTCTTTTTCAGTATGCAGATGGCTGGGGCATGGACTACCTGAGCCTCTACTATTTCCGTCCTCCGTTGGTCAGGCGGACTTAGCCATCTTCGCAGAGGATTGCTGCTACATAAATGACGTATGCTGGCTGATCCAAGAGGCGGCATCCCGGCCAAACAGAGCGTACACACCTTTTGGCCTCTCAGTCGCTTTATACAGCATAGCAGGTCTGTTTCTTCTTCTGGGAGAATGTTACTTGTGGCACTTCTTTTACTTTTCTATTACTTTATGCTTCTTTTTTTTACTCTCTTCCGCTCTTCTCCTTTTCAGACCCCTCCGCAAAGACCGGCGGCGGAGATATCATGGACTCATCATGAAGTGAAGAGGCCGTCATATTTGCCGAAGAGAAAATCCTTTATAAGCCTTTGACCGAGAAGTTGTCAGCTAAAGATCGAGCATAGCCAGCAGTATAGCAAGAGCCAGAGGGCCTCTAAGAGGAAGAGGGAGGATCCCCCTCGCCATCAATCTCCGCTGAGGTCCCTCGATCCCCTCGTTCGAAGAATTCTGCAACCAGCGCGAAGACGCTGCCCGTACAGGTGCTTAATGGCGTCTCTTTGCTTGTATGTCTATTCCAGTCTTGGGGTTGCCTGCTGACTTTGTCTATTTTGCCGATGATCACAGATGACATACCATCAACAGTTGATACCCCAGCTGCGGAGCAAAGCCAGTCGACGCCAGCCGTCGCACCATCTGACGCACCTTCTCCCCTACCAGCAGGTGAGGATTGCAGCATGGCTTCATTTGTACACCACTTCTAAGATGCGTCCTTTGGGTTCTCTTCCTTTTGATGTTTACTTGTCAATCTTTTGCCAGACATGGCTGTGGACTCTCCCGTCGTTCGCCGTAGATGAACGTCCGATCAAGAAAGTCGTAGCTCGAGAGTGAGGAAACCTCCCGTCCCTCTCAGGATGAGTCAGCGGGCCGCGGTAGGGCAGCCTTGTTAAAGATCCGCCAAGGCGGTCGAGCTATTGCATTGGAGGAGCTACAGAAGCCCGTCGCCATTTCTTCGAAATCTTCAGGCGTCGAAACATTCTACAGCTCCCCCTCGTCAAGCGGAAGCTTGTCCGATGATGGGAGCCTCTTTAGGGTGCGGAAGAGAGAGAGAATCCCCGCTCTTGATGGAATCGCAGGGGATTCCTCGCAGTGGGGAGAAGTCTCCTGTGGTCACTTCAAGGCCGGAGGCCACCATTTCTCCAGAGCATGTGCTCGTGAGTGTTTATACCCATGCCTTAGAGCGTAGGCTTCTGTTGGCGAAAGGCTTAAGGCGTTTGTTTCTAATTTTCCTCTTTCTCTTTGCAGGATTTCGAGGGAGTCCAAGACACCAACACCCCCGAGTCTTCGCCGACAGTTGGCGTCGACTTATCAGATATCGGGGAACCCACATTAGATCCATTATCAGCTGACGAAGTGCAGGGCGCGGCTAAGGAACCCGTCCCTGAGGTCGAAGTGAGTCCGCCATTGGCTCCTTCTAGTGACAGCACGAGTATCCCCCAGGTGCCGACTACCCAACTTGTCAAGGATATTTCTGGCAAGGAGGTAGTTATTTCTGAAGCAGCAGCAACTCCTGCTACCTCCGGTGGGGCTCTTAACGTCTCTTCAGCCGGGGCTAGCCTCTCTCAGCGGGGCTCGCCTCATGCTCTACCGTGGTGGACGCCAGCCTATGGGCAGAGGTGGACGCCCAGGTAGAATTTCAGGTTCCGGCTGTTGGACCATCCGGAGACTTTTGCTCTTCAGACGCCATGGTCACGGACAGTTGTCCTCTTTGCGCACGCTGGTGCGCCAGAACCCTGCCATCCCCTACGAGAGGGTGAAAGCCGCCGCCGACCAAATGACAGGGTTCTAGTCATCATGGGTTGCTCATTGGATGATTGGGCAAACAGAGTCACCCTGTTGCTCAAACTCTTAAGCGCCGCGACTACCTTCAACGTGAATTGTCCGATCAAATGAATGCTTTGGAAATTCAACAGTCGGACTGTAAAGCGGTGTTGAACCATTAGCCGACGACCTGGAGCATCGCCGGTCTCTTATCAAAGGATTATGATGAGGTCAACGGCTTTAGACTCCAAGATACATCTTTTGGAAGCTGAATTGCCTGCCGCCAAGGCCAGACGAGGCACCCTTGCCGACTTGAAAGCTGAACAGGAGCTGGCCATTGCGGTGGATGAAGACCGATTGACTTTGGCGAAGCAACATTGTCGGAGGTCCATCCGGAAGGCGAGCCTGAAAGAGAGAATATCCTCCCCTCATGTGGTTATCTTGTCGCTTGAGGACTATTCCAGGACTTGCCATGAGGCGTGGGCCCGTTCCATTCCTATGCTTTTTTATATCCCCCTTTTTTTATTCCTGAGGCCTTGCCTCTATGCTTATGTAGCTCTATTTCACTACTAATGAAAGGCATTTATTTTGGACACAGATGCTCCTTCTTGATGCCTTGCTATGGTGTGCACATCTTTATTTGTCGCCCCCTTTTTTTTTTGTTCACATTATCGAGCTGAGCGCCCTTCCGGTTTTCGCCCACCCCCCCCTCTTGCTTTTGCCTACACGCCCTTTCGGGTTTTCGTGTAGCGGGGTACCCTATTCTGCCCATGGCGCCTTTTCAGGTTTTCACCACGGCCGGGTTTTAGTTCTTTTTACCCTCACTTGACAGGTGGTTCAAGTGAGTCCAACGAGGCATCTCTATTTTTAGCCTCTCTTTTTTTAGGTGACGGGATCCTTTGCCGTCTATCGGCCGTTAACTCGACAGGGACTTTTGCTGTCAGAAGTAACGGCCGTCCATTTCACCGTCGGGTGACGGCTTTCAATTTCACTTTTCACCGTTGGTATGACAGGACTTTTGCTGTCATAAATAACGGCCTTCTATTTTACCGTCGGGATGACGGCCTTCTATCTACCGTCGAAGTGACGGCCTTCTACTATGCTTTTCACCGTTGGTATGACAGAGACTTTTTTGCTGTCATAAATAACGGCCTTCTATTTTACCGTCGGAGTGACGACCTTCTATTCTACCGTCGGGTGACGGCCTTCTATTCTACCGTCAGAGTGACGGCCTTCTATTCTACCGTCGGAGTGACGGCCTTCTATTTGACTTTTCACCGTTGTATGACAGGGACTTTTGCTGTCATAAATAACGGCCTTCTATTTTACCGTCGGAGTGACGGCCTTCTATTTGACTTTTCACCGTTGTATGACAGGACTTTTGCTGTCATAATAACGGCCTTCTATTTTACCGTCGGAGTGACGGCCTTCTATTCTGCTTTCACCGTTGGTATGACAGGACTTTTGCTGTCATAAATAACGGCCTTCTATTTTAACTTTTACCGTCCGGGTGACGGCCTTCTATTTGACTTTTACCGTTCGGGCGACGGCCTTCTATTTGACTTTTAACGTCAGAGGCGCCTTCTATTTGCTTTTACCGTCAGGACGACGGCCTTCTTTTGACTTTTACCGTCAGGGAGACGGCCTTCTATTTGACTTTTACCGTCAGGGCGACGGCCTTCTATTTGACTTTTACCGTCAGGAGACGACCTTCTATTTGACTTTTACCGTCAGGGCGACGGCCTTCTATTTGACTTTTATACCGTCAGGGCGACGGCCTTCTATTTGACTTTTACCGTCAGGGCGACGCCTTCTATTTGACTTTTTTGTATCTGCTGACTTTGATGTTTGTCTTCACCCCTTTTTTTTTTTACTTTCTCATTATCGAGTTGGCGCCCTTTCGGTTTTCACCCATCCGACCCCCTCTTTTGCTTTTGCCTACGCGCCCTTTCGGGTTTTCACGTAGCGGGGTACCCGATTTTGCCCATGGCGCCCTTTGCGGGTTTTCACCATAGCCGGGTTTTGGTCCTTTTTGCCCTTGCCCAGTGGACAAGTCTGACGAGGCATCTCTATTTTAGCCCATCTTCTTTTTCCCTTTTTTTTTTAATAAGGCGGGGATGGTGGCGTAGTCTGCCAACGTCTTAGCCAACGTCGGCCGCTCGAGCTTGTTGACGCTTTTCTCTTTGCAATCCGATTGCCGATGTGGCTTCGTGCTGCTTCGACGTGCTGCCGGTGGGACTTGATCGTCTGAATGACGCCAATCTCTAGATTCGTCTCTGTCGTCTGCTTTCGTCTGACTTCGGCGCCAACCGTACAGGTTCCCTGCCCCCAAAAGATGGTAGGGGTGAGGCCAGTTGGATAGCAATTGCTTATGCATGCTAAAGCACAAAGTTCTCATTTAAGTCTTTTATTACTCTTTTCATATACATGTCTCCCCCTTTTTTTTTATTCAAGGAAACATGCACTTCTTGTCTTTTAGGAATCTTTTCATGCGAGGAAAGGCACGGAAAACTCGAACTATCCTTCACATAACTCATTAAAAAGCATGATGCCAATTATAGATGGGGGGGGACTCTTTTCATTGTCCACCCCTAAATCAGCGAAGGTCTCATAATTTTGTTGGGACATTCGTCGCCTCAGAGCCATGGTCCGGCTAGCGGTATGGCTGCCTCCTTTCTATTTTTGCCATGCATTGCATGCCATTTTTTGAATTTTCCTTTTTTTTGGCTCTTCGTCATTGGTGACTAGTGTCCCGAGGGTTTGAGAGCTTAATGTTTTATTTTTTTTCTGTTTGTTTTATTTATTTTTTTTTTGTTTTTTTTTTGCTATTTGTCCTTGTCTATTTTTTTTATACTTATGGGGGAGTAGAGGGTAGAGACTCCCTGCTTTGCGATGCAACAGTTCTTTTTTGGCAGCCGAAATTCTTCATTCGTTGAACAAGTCGATCAGATCCACTTCTTGTTCAGCCTCTTGTTGCTCACGACTCTGACCATTGAAGTCTGGACGGCAGGCGTGATACAGCTTCAGATGTCTTCCATTGAGGGGTGGGAATTGTATTTCACCCCGATGGTTGACCAGGACGTAGGCGCCGCCTTCATAGACTCTTTGCACCACGTATGGCCCAGTCAATTCACGTTCAACTTCCCTTTTGGGTTGCCGGCCATGACTTCTCGTTTCTTGACCATACCGGTCCCCTTTCTTGAACTCGCGACCCCTGACTAGCTTGTCGAGGCACTTGCTATGCGGGCCTGATACACTTGAATGTTCTGTGGGCTCGTAATCTTTTCCCTTCCAAATCGGAGAGTTCTTCGAGCCTCCTTTCGATATTGGTTTGATTCTCAGGAGCTAGTCCATGCTGCATGGCCACCCTGAGAGATGGTACTTCCAACTCTACCGGGACCCGGCTTCTGAACCGTACACCAGGGAGAAAGGTGAGCAGCCTGTTGGTGTTTTGTAGACGGTCCGGTAGGCCCATAAGGCTTCATACATCCGGTCCTCCCAATCTCTTTTGTTGGCACCGACCGTCTTGACAATATGTGCACAATGTCTTATTAAAAGCTTCCGCCAGGCCGTTGGCTTGCGGATTGTAGGGAGTGGAAGTCCTCCAGTCTATTCTGTATTTTGCGGCCATTCTGAACACCTTCTGATTCTTGAAGTGTGTCCCATTGTCTGATATGATTCGGTCCGGACTGCCGAATCTGAAGATGATGTTCCGCTGAATGAAGCGTGCCACCAACTCCCCTGTTACTTCTCTTAATGCCACGGCCTCGACGGTGACAACCAGGATGTATTTACACCCCGATGAAGAGGGTGGCAAAGGGCCCCACGACGTCTGTTCCCATTGTGCAAACGGCCAACTTGGAATGGTCGATGCAGATGTATGGGAGGTCTCCTTGGATGACCGCATGCTCTTGACATTTCTGACATGTCTTGGCAAAATTGCCACAATCTTCAAACATGGTTGGCCAATAGTAGCCGAGCTTTTTGATTTCTATTTTCCTTCGGCCCGGCCTGATGGGCGCCAGCGATCCCAGCGTGCACCTCTTTCATGACCTTCCCGGCCTCTTCAGGTGACAGGCACCTTAGCAAGATCTTTTTCTTGGAGTCTGCCATGATTCTGAACAGAACTCCGCCTCTTAATTCATATGAGTCCTTTATTCGAACAACTTGATCCTTTCTTCTCTTTGCGAAGGGCAATCGCTGGTGTTCGAACCATTGCAGCAAAGTCTCTTCCAGTCTTTTTGCATGATCTCTTCAGCCGCAGATACTTCTTCTTGGCCATCTCTTCATTTTCAGACTCTTCTTCTATCATTGCTGGGGACTTGCCGCCGGTTCATGACAATGATTTCTACCTTCTCATTTGGTGGCCCGCCAAAGAGCTAGCCAATTTTGCCAGGGCGTCAGCTTGTGCATTCCTGCTTCTGCCCACATGCTCTATTTCTATTCGATAGAATTTTGACAATAGTCTTTTCACCTTTTTATAGTAAGGCAGCAACTCTGGCTTTTTAACGTCAAACTCATCCTGTACTTGCTTGACGATTAGCATTGAGTCGCCGAAGACTTGCAGTACCTTTATGTTCATGAAAAGGGCCACTTGCAAGCCGATAATCAAGGCCTCATATTCGGCCTCATTGTTTGTGCATGGCTTGCTAATCGAGCAGGAGGTGTGTGTAACCTCTCCTTCTGGCGATTTCAGGACGATACCTGCTCCCGCTCTGACTCTTGCTTTGCCATGTGCCGATGCTTCTATTCTCGAGGCCCCATCGATACAGTTGCCAGGTGGCTGTTTGCAACTGGTTCACTTCGAGGGCTCATCTTCTGGTAGCTCTGTAACGAGCGGAGAATCTTCTGGTACAGGGTGAGCTGCAAAGAAGTCAGCTACTGCCTGCCCCTTGATTGCTTTTTGGGGGATGTATTTGATGTCAAATTCCATCAAAATGACAGCCCATTTGCCTATTCTCCCCTTCAACGCTGGTTGAGAGAGTATATGTTTGACGGGGTCGGCCCTGGAGATCAACCTAACCTCGTGCGACAGCATGTAATGTCTCATCTTCTTGGCTGCAAACACCAAGGCTAGGCATACTCTCTCAATTGGAGAATATCTCTCTTCTGCCCCCACTAACCTTCGGCTGAGGTAGTAGAGGGCTTGTTCTTTTCCCTCATCATTCTCTTGCGCCAACATAGCTCCCAAGGAGTGTTCCGTGGTTGCTATATACAGGATGAGAGGACGGCCTTTTACTGGGGCACCCAACACTGGTGGAGTATTCAGTACATTTTTAGTTGGTCCAGGGCGTGCTGACACTCCTGGTTCCATTGGAAAGGAACATCTTTTCCCATTAATTTGTGGAAGGGGTGACATCGCCCAGACAAATTTGAGACGAACCTGCGAATGTAGGCCAGCCGTCCTTGTATGACCTGAGCTCAGTCAGATTCTTTGGCGGCGGCAGCTCTTGGATTGCCTTGATCTTGACAGGGTCTATTTCTATTCCCCTGTATCGGACAATGAAGCCCAGAAACTTGCCGCTGGATACCCCGAAGGCGCACTTCATCGGGTTTCATTTCAGCTCATACCGCCTTAGCCTTTCGAAGACGACTCTGAGGTCGGCCAAATGGTCCTTTCTATTTTTGGTTTTGACCACCAGGTCGTCAATGTAGCACTCCACTTTTTTATAGAGCAGCTCATCAAAGATTTTTGTCATTGCCCTCTGGTAGTTGCCCCCGCATTCCGGAGTCCGAAGGGCATTCTTTTGTAGTGGAAGATCCCTTTAGGTGACCTGAAGCGGTGTGCACCCTGTCCTGTTCGGCAATCCAAATTTGTTGTAGCCGGATGATCCGTCCATGAATGATAAGGCTTCATGTCCGGTGGTCGCGTCTATCATCACCTCAGTGATGGCACCGGAAAATCATCTTTTGGACAAGCCTTGTTCAGATCTCGGAAGTCTACACAATCCTGATCTGTCCATTCTTCTTTTTGACCGGGACGATGTTTGCCAACCAGGTGGTGTACTGGTTCTCTTCAACAAGTCCACATCTATTAACTTGTCAACTTCAGCGCATACTTTGTTGATCAATTTCGGTCTCATCCTTCTAGGAGCTTGCTTGACCGGTTCGATTTTCGGGTCATTTGCCAGGGTATGCTGTGCCACATCGGGCTGAGTCCTGGCATCTCTTTATAAGTCCAGGCGAAGCAATCCCGGAACTCTTTTAACAACATGATATATGTTGCTTCTCTTCTTCTGGGATGAGGGTGCTTAGGAAGGTTGGCCTGTAGTCACTTCCGTGCCAAGGTTTACTTCCACTAGCTCATCTATGGTGGCTTGGCCACCGTCTTCAAGCTCTTCTGGTGCTGGTTGGAGGTCTACGAAGCCCTCTTCATCAGCTTCTGCTTCTAGCACCTCCACACATTCTTTTTGCTGAGCCTCAGTCGGCATATTCTTTCCGGGTTCTTTGGTTTGTTGGACCCCTTGACTCGGATTCAAAGGAATATGTTATTGCTTCCTGCTCCCTTATCTCTTCTGAGATTGCAGAGCCTAACAGTGCTGCTTCATTGTGTCTATTTTCTCTAGCTGTCAGGAGTACTTGGGTAGCAAGAGACTCCACGGAGTGCAGGTGGGGAACGCTGCTGCCCCCTGGGGAGGTTTGTCATTTGCATTAATAGTCATTTCTACATTCTTCTTTCTTCAGGTAGTCATCATAACCACCCCTGAAGGTTTTTTTTCTGTTTGATTGGCTATGCCGATCGTGCCAACGGTATAGCTTTCCTCCAGTGGCCAGCCGAGCCCTGGGTGCTGGGTGATTTTCAACAGGTCCCTGTCCATGTTCGGCGGTACCACAGCTTTCTCTGAACATCTCCCTCTGACTAAGCTGTTGTCGAGAGGAATTTGTTGACTTTTGGCCAGTCTAGTGCACTGTATTGGACATTTCTAGGGAATCCTATGATTGGACCAAGGGATTCCCAGTTTTCTTCAGGGATTTTGCAATCATCATCCCTCCTCATTGGTTGCTCTTCAGCCGCGTAGAAGACTGTGAGCGACCTCCTGGGTGAGCTATCACCATGGTCTTCAACGCTCTTACTATTTGACAATCTATTTCGGCGGCCGGCTTGGTAAGGCCCTCTGGGACCAGAATGAATTCTGACTCCTTTTCATCTATTTGTGGAGTAGAGTCACGCCTGCAATCTGGGGCGTCACACGATTGCACCTCCAGCTCTTCTGTTGATGTGGGCTGCTCAGCAGTGGTCCCTGGCGGTGGTGGCGGGAACCACTCATCATCAGGGATGACTTCTATTGCTTTACCCTCTTGAGGGCTCTGGTTTCTGAGTGTTCCGGTGGAAACCACTCGTAAGCATTAATGCTTTCTTTTCTGTCGCCCTTCTGGGGGATTTGACTTTTTGAGTGTTCCTGATACAGATCAGCATCAATGAGGTGACACTCATATACCTCAAAAGGGTGGGCATCGGCAAAAACCCTTTGCTCCTGCCCTTCTTTTACGTATTTGATGCACTGATGCAAAGTTGATGGGATGACTCCGTTTTGATGGAGCCAGGGCCGACCCAGCAAAGCCTTGTAGGATGTGCTTGCGTTGATCACGTGGAATTGCACCTTTGTTTAAGTCCCCCAGGATCAGTCGAGTTCTACGACTCCCGGAGGCACTTCGAACTTTTGGTTGACCCGGCTATTCTCACATCGTGCACCGAGGCTAGATGCACGTTAAGTGATCTTTCTGTAGATCTTGTATGGTAGGATTTTTACCGCTGCTCCAGGATCCACCAGGATTCTGCTTAGGGTTTGTCCATTCAACTGCCCCCTCATATACAGGTCTGTTAGAGTGGCCACAGGGAGGAGCATGTCCTCCGGGGTGAATGTGATAGACGCCGAGTTGATGGCGGCAGCCTCCACCTGAACTTCAGCAACAAGTCTCATATTGCGCTGGAGTCTGCAGGGCTGCGATCAACGCTTTTCTAGTCTCTTCACTTAACGACAGATTTCCCAAACACTGACCTGTGTGAATCTTCTTTAGTAGCTTGATGATTCGATCTTTCTGCCCCGACATCATCTAGCTTTGACTTTCCTTTGTCATTTTCACTATTCTTGGCCTGAGGTTGGTGACCGGGCTGTTTTTCCTCCACATCGGTCTTCTTTTGCAATGTTGGGGGTTTGGGGAGTGCCCTGGTCCTCTCTCTCTGCTGCCAGAAACTCAGCAAAGGACGGGACTGTGCCCCCAGTCTGTTCATTGGGATAGAACCCCGGAGGAGGTGGAATTTCTGCCCTTCGAACTTCAGGCTCCGGGATCTTATAAGAGGGTTCACCCCGGAAGATGATATTTTGATTGGCCGTGGAAGCTCGTCCCCATTTCCTTCCGGACCTCGTTGTGAATTCTTGACCCGAAGCCCCGACCTGATTGACATCATTCGGGGAAGGGTAGAATTCCTCTTCTTCATAGTGCTCCCCCAAATTTAGCAGGGAGGAGATAGTATTGCATGAGGGGGTTGTCACCACCTTCTTTTTCTTGGATCTTCTCTTCTTCTTCTTTTTCTTCATCGGCTCTTGCCCCCAGAATAGATCTTCTTGAGGTTGAGGGGTCTCTTGCTCGGCGGGTGCCTCCAGGGTCAACTTCTCGAGTTCTTCCCACGGGACAAACTCTTGCAACTGAACAGGGTATCTGTTCGGTTGCTCATATTCGTCTATTCATCAATTAGCGCCTGAAGACGCTCGAGTGAAGGGCTGCCCCCTCTATATAATGAAGAGGCGTTTGACGCCTTCTGTTGCCGGGATTCCTCTGATGACGATCCGGGGCTCTATTGGGTGCCCACCGGGGTGACCACTGGTGGCCGGCTGGGGTGTCACACCTCGGATGTGCACTTTCGGAGCCGGCTTCTTTTCGGGCTTCTTCTTTGCTTTAGTGGGCACCTTTTGCCACTCCTCCTGCTCCCTGCTTGGGGCGAGGATAGATTCTTGTAGGTGTTCTCCGTGCTGGCCTCGGAGATCTCTTCCGGTAGCTGTTGATATATAGAGATCATGTTAGCTCCAGCTTGTCGGCAGGCAACTCATGTGGCTGCGGAGGATCGACCCTGTAATCCCCACTGCAGTTCTCCTTTCTTGATCAGAGACTCTGCGATGTCTTTGAATACATAGCAGTCCTCTAGGGGGTGCCCCAGGATCTGGTGATACAGACAGTACCGGGGTCGTCTTTCTTGACAGCTTGATCTGGTCTCTTCTTGTGTTGGAGGGTGATCTTGTTATACTGATCCCCAATCAAATAGCACCTTAGTCTTTTCCTAGGGAAGGAGTACGGCTTCTTCATTTTGTCTTGGAAAGGGATGACCTTTCTCTTTGGTTCAGCTTTGTTGCTGGAGGTTCCGACTGCCGCCCGCCTCGCGCCTCCGTTTTGCTGTTCAAATGTCTTGAGTCCACTGTATGGACCTCCTTCCCTGCAGGCTTCTTGTCGGCTGGCTTGGTCTTTTGACTGGCGACGAGTTGGTGGGGTACTTGACCAGAAGGCCTCTATTTCCGCTACCATGTTGTTCAGCCTATCAAATGACCGGATCTCTACTCCGATCATCCTTTCAAGCAGCTCTCTTTTCAAATTCTGCTTGCAGATCTGACTGCATCTTCTTGGTGAGGAGGACGCTTGCATCTCATGCTGAGTTCCTCCACCTTTGGATATAGTCCAGTGCGGACTCATCATTTCTTTTGCCTAGTTTGCATAGAGCTCGGCAACTGTCACCTCCCTCTCGGCAATAGAACCTCTCTCTGAATTTCTTTTGCATGTCGGTCCAATCAGAGATGGATCCCGCTGGCAGACTGGAATACCATTCGAATGCCAAGCCCGTTAGAGAGGAGCCGAAGAACTTCAACAAGTAAGATTCATCGCTGTCAGATCACCATCACATTAATATAGTATGCGATGTGCTCTTTTGGCGCCCTCGCCCATTGAATTTATCAACTTGGAGGTTTAGTAATGCCCGGGGCAATCTCTTCACGGCATGATATGCAGGGTAAGCACCCTATATGCATCAAAAGCCATTTGCTCTCCGTCACCCGTTCAGCGAGCTTCATGTCAATTAGCTGTTCTACCATGAGCGTTTGATAGTGGCTGGGTCCACTTGCTGAGGATAGAAGTGGGCCGGCTGATTGCTCGGGTGTCGATAGTAGCCACCGGTGGCACCGGGGGTAGCTCTTGATTTTCAAATTGCTGCTCGGGCATGTGAGCAGGCAAAGACTGTTGTTGTTGCTGCAAGAATACGGCTGCAAGAGTTGGTATCGAGCCTGTGTGCGGCTGTTGAGTCGTAGCCACAGGGGATTGTTGTGGCTGTTCATTTGCCATCCGCACAGCAGCACGCCGGCTGAAGCTTCGATTGACCCTACGGTCCCTTGGGGGGTCTCTCCTGAGCCTCACCGCTCGGGATACATGTCCCTCGTCTCTTTACCCTTGATCTGGCGTTGAGATCTGCGATCTCAGCTTGATATTGCTGCAACAATTCCATGACAGCTGGATCTATGGGTGCAGCAAGAGGGGTCTGTTGCAAAATGCCCCCAGAGTAGCGTCTGGCGGCGGTGGTGGCGGAGGGATATCATCATTGCCCCCACTGCCCTGGGCGGTGACCACGTTGGCACTGGACCGCTGTCATTTGTGTTGTTGCGCATCTTCGAGCCCATAGGCGGCCGCTAAGGCTGCTGCCGCCGCTCTTCCCTGGTGATGGCACCAGGTCTTTCCGCCAATTCCATCAATTCTTCATTTTCAACAGGCAATGCCCCATATCGGCCCCATATGCCGGCCATGTGGCAGGAGAAGACTTTAAGGTTCCCATGCCGATCTCTTTCAACCCTCCGGGCAGGAAGTCAATCTTTCAAAAACTGATATCCGGGTTTGGCTTCCCCAGGCTGCTCATGCCATGTCCGCAAGGAACGTCATTTTCACCTGAACTGCTCTCACTCTTCAGTCTGTTGGATCTTTTATGGCTCTTGGTGGTCTCGACCTCTGCAGAGGAGAGGTGGCGAGGCCAGGTATGTGGTCACGTGACCTATGGATCTCTTCTCGACGGCAGTGGCGCGCAGCCATAACAGCAGTGCCGGTCGACCTCCCCGAACAGCCGGGATATGAGCAGACCGACGCAGCTCCATTCTCTTGTCATGAAGCGGCATAAGCACATGCCCCACCTTGTTGGACTCTTGCTTTGAAGCCTCTAGGTGGCCTCTGGCGGTTTGGGATTCCCGCTGCAATTGCTCCTTTTGGTGTCTTTTCTTCTCTTGGCTCAGTTTCTTCTATTATGCTCTTTTGGATCCTTTTAGGCCTCCAAACTTGTTTGAACTTGGCTGGTTTGGGGGCCATCTTGCCCTTAAAGGTGTTTAGCCATTTCTCTTTTCCCTGCCAGGCTTGGAATGGTTCTTTACGGGCACTCCGTTGTGACCCGTTCTGGTATAGCTTCAGTTCTCTTCTCTTGCAGATGGATCCTTAGGTCTCCAATCCGCACGCTTTTCCCCGAGGCAGATACACGCGCTCGTCGGGTGACAATATTTTCAGCTTCTATTATCTGTTAGGACATTCATTGATTTTCATTCCTTTGCTTTTGATGTGGTTCCCATGCCCCACGTGATGAACGTGCAGCTCAGCTTCTTGGCGACCTGCTTGACTTCAGCTTCCGGTGCCACTTTAACTTTGCTTTTGCTTCTGCTTCAGCTTCTGGGTGGAGGATGTCGACGAATGCGACCCCCAAGAATTGGGGAATTCCACGACCGGCGGGAAGCTCCCGAAGCGAGTTTGGCACGGCGAGATAGCCGTACCGGGCATGATCTTGACGACAGGGGTCCGAAGCGTACTCCCGCCATCAGTCTGTTAGTACCTGTTAGTCATTCAAAGTGACAATTAGTACTGAGTATGAAGGCCATGAGACTTTCTATTCTGGCGAAGAGATAAGGGAAGTTTGGTCCCACCGGGCGTGCCACGCTGTGGAAATGGAAAATTTCAAAATCTTTTAAAAGTTCTCTTTATTTATCATGTTTTCTCATTTTCTCATGGATGCATGAATGCGTATTGCCATCCAAGTCCCGTCGGGTGCTACACGAGCAATGATGACGTGAGATGAATCGCAATTCGCGCAGCGCGGCGTGCCAGTCACCGAAGTGACAACCAATGGTTTGCCTCCGAGAGTCGGAGGGCTTTAATCTATTGTGCGCGCGTTTGACTTCGTCAAACGAAAGTGAGTGGTCGGGTCCTGGACCATCCCGTCGTTGCCGAGCGCAACGGCGTTAATTACATCTCTTTTAGAAAGAGAAAACCCTTGATTAATCGCCAGATTAGAAAGCCTCATGACCTTAAAACGGGACATCCGACAAAGGGTGCGAGACATAATTTAAAAGAAATGATTCGAAGTGCTAAGGGACGGGACGAATGCCTATCCGAACCCATTAGACCTTCCGCTCAACCCATTATCGAAGTTCTCGTCGCCTATTTGTTCATTTGTCTCTTTGGTTGGTGAAACTTCTTTCGGCCTTTTAGGTCTATTTGAGAGAGAGATTTTTGGAAAGGTGATCTTTTGTTCGTTTGCCGAAGATAGGCACAATTTGGTCTTTTATGTACTTAGAAAAGCTTGGTTTGAGCCTTTTGGACATCATGATGTAGTCTTTTATTGCTTAAGAAAATGAGCCAATTGATCTCTTGCTCTTTTGGAAAGCAAAGGATGACCTTTTGATTGACTGAAAATAATTCAAATTAGCCTTTGTCCTTTTGCAAATATGAATGGTCTTTTGCTCTCTTAAAAGAAGGTTTGATTTGACCCTTCGATCTTTTGTAAACCACAAGGTTATTTTTTTTTGTTGTCATTTAGAAAGAGTTGAACTTGGTCATTTGTTGAAAAATCATTTAATTTGATTCTTTTCTTGTTGCAAAACATGTGATGGTCATTTATTTGTTTAGAAGGTTTGGTTTGATTTTTTTTATGCATAATGATGCAATCTTTTACCATTTAGGAAAATGGGCCAATTTGATTTCTTGCTCTTTTGGAAAACGTGGAATGTCCTTTGCTCTTTGCTTGAAAAGGTTCAATTTGCCTTTGCGGTTCTTTTTAATCATTAAACGACCTTTAATTCGCTATCCGTTCTTTTGAGCATTTGAAACGGAGTTCTATTCGTTCGGCGGAGCTCGACGACTCAACGCACTTCGCAGACGCCTCGAATCGCGCAGCTTACGAGATAAGGCGAATCGGCGCAGCCGGGCAGCAGAGACTGAGTCGGCGCAGCCCTGCTGAAGTCATAGACAATCATTGACTCGGCGCTCGTTTGCAACGTTAACCGATTCAATTGAAGCTAATCCCTCTCTTAAGGGTTTTGCGCCAACTCAACCTCCGCGGGGAAAATTTGGCAGCATTTCCCTTTATCGTGGTGAAGAGGGGAAAGCGCGATGCCCATCCACCCAAGCGGAGATGGCACCAAGAGAGAGTGTACGTCGTAAAACGACGTAACTCTAACGGCCCATGACCTCGATCCCCCAGGCATGCCTACGGAGATCGGGCAATGTTATGGCCCACACCCACGGGACGATGAATCACATGTACCCACCCGTCCGGACACGGACATTATATTGTCCGATCCGAGGATGTGGATGGGTCTAATATTGTGTCTTTTGACTGTTTATCGCCGATGTCACGTGGAGCAATGGTTTTGCTCACGTGATTTCGGCCAACGTGAGGGCCAGGACGCCGAATCGGCGCAGCTCTGCTCTGGTCTTACAAGACTGCCAGAACCAGAGCCAGGCCGAATCGGCACAGCCACCAGCTGTGCAAAGGGGGTGACAACGCCTCTCTCCAAGAACGCCCTTGCTCATGCCGGGGTGATTTTGGATATTGAGATGGTGTTGCAACCCATTGCTAGATGGGCTAAACAAAGAGATTTAGGCATTATTTGCCCACCCCCTTTGAGTGGCGAAATGGGGCTCTTGAAGGGCTTTTGATGCTAACCCGAAATGCACATCAACGAGACTGAAAACCGCAATGGATAGTCTATTGGAAGGGGGGAGAATCAGATTCGATGCTCTCTTTTGAATGGCTTTTGGAAATGGCGCTTAAGCAAGAGGATGTGAGCATTGTTTGCTCAATCCCCTTGGCCATGGCCATGGGTGCACATTGGACACAATGAGGGTCTCTTATGGGGGCGGCTAAGGCAGTGGAAAACTGATTTTTTGCAGGTCCTAACAGTAAAAACGTGGCCTATTTGGAGGAGGAATGGTATGCCATGCATGCATAAATGGAGCATAAGTCCCATGCTCCCATGACCTCATTTATTGAGGTATGGGAGGCTTTTTGACCTCATATGGGGTGTTAGGAGGGAGAGAGATATACCTCTATAGAGAGGCCATCCCATCCCATAACCCCATAGTGAAGAGAGGAGATGGCATAGAAACTCAAAGAAAATGGGGGAAAGCATACATTAAATGCACAAGAGCATGATCTATTCCATTAAGAAATGCAAGAGAGTACAAAGCTTGCAAACGGAGAAAAGGAGGGGGAGAAAACCAACGTGGAGCCCTCTTGCTCTCTTGCTCTCTTGCTCTCTTGCTCTCTTGATGTGACAAGACAGAAGCCCCCCCCCCCCCCAAGAGACGCCTCTCTCTCTTGCTTTCTCTTCTCACCTTTCTCTTCTCTCTTCTTTCTTCTTCACGGGTGGAAGAGACTCTTCTTGGGCAGAAACGCAGGGCCTTCCTTGCTGCTTGCTGCTTGCCTCTTTGAAATCCAGAAAACCCCCTTTTCATGCAGAACCAGCCCCCTCCAAGCCCTCCTGCGTATCCCCTTTGGCTTGCCCCTTGCCCACGCCTTCTAGAAGGGAGGAGAAGCCCAGAAAAACCCAATTCTGGTTCCTGCGCAGCAGAGATGGCAGACTTACCTTTTTTCCATTTGTGGCACTCTCTTTTGGGAAGTGTCACAAATGCTACTTACTCTCACCCCCCCACTTTATGGGATGAGATGAGGGTGGATTTCAGATGGCCTCGGTGGCCTTTGAATGGGCCTTTTGGCTCTCTTGCGCACAGCCCATGAGGGCTAAAAAACCGGCGCTAGCGGCTTGGGTAATGGGCCGATGGTTTGGGCCCATTAATAAAATGGGTGCCCACAATACCCTACACATTGGCTGAATTGCATGCATGGTTTGACCCATGAACTATTACCCCTTAATTATTTTCTTTGCAATCCATGGGCATTGATGACGCACAACAGTACTCTATGTCGATTGCCTTCTGTTGGAATAACACACACCACTATAATATATATATATATATATATATATATAATTGAAGCTGAAACTCACAACATGCTTTAGAGATGTTAACGGACTCGAGCAGAGCCGAAGTAGATGAACAGAGTTGATTCACTAATCAAATCCACCCTCCAATATGCAGGGTTTTGGTGACGGCCCTCTTAAACTATAGTTAAACTACTCGCTATCGTCACAATCGAGTAAAAGAAGATTAAGAGAGAGAAGACATAAGAAAGATAAGAGAGAAGGCCACAATACTCTCTGAAGCATCTTACAAGACTCTTTTCTTCCTCTTCTCTCTTTTCCTTTTCTTTACTTCTCACAACCCTTTATCCCACACACACCACACGCACCCCCACCACCGTATGAACCCCCACCCCATCCTTTATAAAGAGAAACCAAGCTTAGATTAGGATGGGTTAAAGGGAGAGGGGGTGAGGATAAACTTTGGGGTGGGGTGGCGGAGTGGGTGTGGTGGTGGAGAGAAATATATAAAAAATAAGGGGTAAATTATATTACTCGGCATTTAACTGAGTTGGAATATTCGACCCAGACATATAAAGAGGGTCCCACCTAATCGTGCCCAAACATAAAGAGGATAAAATCACATGTTTAAGAGGGAAAACTGGAAGAAAAGTTGAGAGGCGGGGGTGTGGATGTGGCAACCTACCACCTCTTCCATCCTCAATCCAAACAGGTGCCTCGCTGGGGGCTGCGCTGGCAGCCCATTGTGGACGCCGCACTGGCGGCCCCAAAAGGGCAGCATGGCCCATTAACCTGGCGGCCCAAAAGGGCACACCATGGCCCATTAACACCTTTTAAAGATTTTTTAGCCTTCGTGATGCACAACATTAATGTTTTATATCGAGATAGATTAGAAATAGAGTGAAGATATCTTCAATTTATTCTTGATCTATTCTAATATCAAACGGCCCCAGGGAATCCCTCTGAAAAGAGAAGATGATTTGCTTTCAAGGGCCTTGTACTGATGGAAATCTAGTTCAATGTTGCGTACTGTAGCTTGCAACTAATCCAGATACCATCTGTTTCATGCTCAAACCAGTAGTTAATTAAAAGTCTATTTAGAAAACATGGTGCTGTGTGTGTGTGTGTGTGTGAACTAACGATGTCCAGAGATGCAATTTATAGTAGTTACTTCACATACCCAAGTCACATTTGGAGACTACCTATTAAATCCCAGTCATTCCATTCCGAAAGCAACTTGTAGAAAATAAAAGGATATGGTGATGCATGCTTAAATAGCTTCATGTATACCAGGTAGGAAAACTATTCTTGAAACAGAAGACATGAATTGGGTCTTGTTCGACAAGTAAAATAGTTGAAAAGTGCACAATATATATATATGTCAATATGAGATGATGTGCATCTATGACTGATCTTAAATGTTTTAACCATGTCAGCTGTAGGTTTAACATTAATCTTCTGTGTCGGTCCCTAAATTCTTATCATCCACTTTTACTATTTAATTAGATATTTAGACACCTTAGCTAGGCACTGTTCAGAATTCAAATTCCCATCAGCCTGACTACTGCTCCTTTGTCTGTTTACGACTAGTCTTGCCCTGTCAAATCTTATATGGGCTGATGCCACTTGTTAGGAGAGGAATGAGTCATCTAGAAAACAAGAGAGAAGCTCAAATTTTCTTTTAGAAAAAAGAAATACGTATAACTTCTTATTTACTACAGGGTAGTAAAAAACCTTCCAACGTTTCATTACCATAAGAAAATTTACACTAATGATACATATGGTGTTAAATGATGGTTGGCCTGATCGATAAATTGGACCAAACAACCCAACTACTAGTACAGTGCGGTATTGATTTGCTACGGACTAGTATGCTTCATTTTTATTAAGAGTGCTTAAACTTTGAGAAGAAGATGGTAACCTTCCTTTTATTGGGATCCGCATCGATCTCGCTCTCCTCACCAAAAGCGACTTTGGTTCCATGGACTTTGTGCTTGACCCCTCCTCCGACATGAGCTTGTGCCATAATAGACCGCCACCGTAAGGACCCTCTCTGAGTAGACGGCCCTCGTTGCCACCGCTCCTAGGATTGACTCCAATAGATCTCATGCATATGCCAACGCAACATCGATGGTAGAGAGGAGGTGACGACGTTTCTTCCTCCCTCATATGCAAAAGGGGATCCAAGATCGAGACCAGGTAGACCAGGTTGGGGCGGGGGCTACACCCCCCCCCCCCCCCCCCCCCTTCTTTGTGTGTGTGTACGTGCCTAGGCACTAGAAGAGGGGAACAAGGAGTAGGTTGGGATGGAGCAAGAATGGGGGGTTGTGGGCTGGGTGGTGGGCATGGGCAGGAGAGAGGCATTGGAGCTGCAGCACATCAGGGCTAGGGCAAGGTTCTCAAGCGGACCGATCGTTCCACAGACTGGTTGGTCTATCATAGGTGGACCTACATGGGGTCATAGGATTCCATTGGATTTTCAAACTTCTATTAAAGACTTAAAATTTTTCATTTAGTTAACTTTGATTGAAATTTTTTCCAAATAGAGTGACCCCACTTGACTACAAACAATGTTTATGGGTGCACCAAAATCTTTGGAGTAATTTCACACAATTTTCCTATATATACTGAATCAGTACGGTTTGGTACGGTGAACCTTGTTGGCCCTACGACGGCAAGCTACAGTCACCTAGAGGGGGGGGTGAATAAGTGGAAACAAAAATCTGAAACCAAATCAAACGCTTTGAACTTTGGTTAGTGAAACAAAATCATGTGCAATGAAAGATTAAGAGAGCGGAAGCTATCATACACAAGAACACAAAAATTTATCCTGATTTGGTACTTTCCTAATGAAAGACCTACGTCCAATCCCCATACAAATCTTGAGATTTCATTAGTCAGGGTACAATCTCTCCAAAATATACAACACCCAGTCCCTACTGATCTTCTTTTCTTTTCCGGGCAAGAAGACAACCCACTTCTTTTACAAGTTCAGAAGTAAACCTATTGGAACAGATTTCATTAGCATGGTTCTTCCCTTAACACAAAGGGAACACTGGTACAGATCTCAGCTGGTCACAATATCTAACACAAGCTAGTCTTCCCTTCTACGCAAGGGGAACGCTTGCACAACAAACATTCTCTTCAAATAAAAAGGAACAACCCAGCTCTTCTTTAGATAAGAAAGAGCAAGTTGTGGAGGTCAAGTTTTAGAAATGGGAACTTGGATACTTGATCTCCAACAACAACCTGAGAGCTAAGAGGTTTACAAGATGAACACAAGACTCTCAGGCTTCTCTCTCACAGATTTACAAATACATAGATAGAGAGAGAGAGAGAGAGAGACAAAGGAGGATAAGGCTTGATCGCTTGAATGCTTTCAGAAGATTTCTCTTGGGCGCTTTCACTTGCTTGATCATGTGTCTGTATGTGTTGTCTTCTTCTCTTCAAAACCTTCGACTCTTTATAGCAGCTAAAGAAGAGGACCGTTGATAGATAGCTGTTGGAGCCCCTTGGAACCGATGCTTCCTCTTCTTCTTCTGCTGCTTCTACTTTCTTTGTGTCTAACGATTATTTTAGAGTAGAATAGAGTCTTCATAGATTTGTGTTTTTTTTTCAAGGTTGTACGTAGTAGGTGTCTACAAGCATTAAATGCAATAAGAGGATAGTAAGAAAGAGATACATAACATGTCAGTTGAACTATACATCTTTTACCTTTAATTCATGTCTTGTTGACAGCTAGTTATACTAGGTAAGTGTCTTTCTTTGTTACATGAAAGAAGGAGTCTTTTGATTCCTCATTTTTTACTGACATCCTTCTTAACTATCCTGATAAGATAGAAAGCACACAATATGAATAACTTAAAGATTTGAAAAGGACATTTGAATTGTCATTAGGCGCTAAAAACATTTGAACATTAATCGATGCAGACAAGAGTAAGTCATCAATAATCAATGCACAATTTAAGTGAAAAGATATTTTGTTCATCAATTGATGTATTCGAAATCATATAAACAACAATCGTTATATAAATAACATCAATCGAAATGATATTAAAGTTATTTGGTCACCAATCAGAAGATATAGTTTTTATAACACTAATCGGAACAATATTTGGTCACAAATCAGAAGAAATAAATATTTGTTCACCAATCGCAACGTCTAACCACTAATCGGAACAACATTTGGTCACCAATCGGAAAAAATAAACGTTTGTTCATCAAACAGAAGGAGATTGAATTTTTGTTCACCAATCGCAATAAACATCAATTAGAAGAAAAACTTGGTCACCATCGAAAGAAAATAGTAATCGGTATCAAATTTAGTCACCACTCGTTAGGCGCTTTCTTCATTAATCGGAACAGGAAACACGCACTACAAGAAAAAGCGGGTTTATCGACGGACTGAATCCGTCGGAAATCCGTCGGTATTCCGTCGGAAAAGGCGCCTTCCGACCGCTTTCCGTCCAACACTCGTCGGAAACTTTCCGTCGGAAATAATTGGTCAGAAATTTCCGACGGATGAAAAATCCGTCGGAATTCGGTCGAAACCTCCGACAGATTTGATCCGTCGGTAAACGAGTCAGTATTTGCCGACCGAATTACCGACGGTCTTTAACCGTCGGTAATGTATATTTTCCGACGAATACATATCCGTCGGCCAATCCGTCAGTATTTCCCGACGGACTTGCCGACGGTATTTTGCCGTCGGTAATTTATCTGTTCCGACGGATAGTATCCGTCGGCCAATCCGTCAGTATTTTCCGACGGCATTACCGACGGTTTGTTTCCGTCGGAAAGTATAAATTACCGACGGAAACCTATCCGTCGGAAAATCCGTCGGAAAATATTAAATAAACAAATAAAAATAAATTGCTACAATGTCAAACCTGCTACAATATTCATAAATTTAACAAATACTAACAATCAACATAAAATCATAAGATACAATAAATATAAATCATATAGCATAATGAATACAAAAATCAACATAGATCTGCTGGATCGTCTGCTGTCCCTGCCTCGTCATCGTCTGGAGCTGGATCCTATATTAAAACAAATTAAAATGAGAAACATTAATAATAAATAAAAAAAATACAGTATTTTCAAAAATGAAATTTTAAACATGTGATTATTTCTCAAACTTAATATAATATTTTTAGATCCATCATTTTCTTGGGTGTTTTTAGATCCGTCCTTTGAATGCCCAACCCAATTCGGGGATCCAATTGGATTCCGTCAGTTTCTACACGTCACTTTAACCACCTGGTCGTGTCGGAGAAAACGGCACGTCGATCCGATCCCTATTTGGGATTTTGGACCCCCGGGTTGTGTGTTTTAACTTTTTATATATACTTGGGTGTTTTTAAATCCGTCCTTTGAATGCCCAACCCAATCCGGAGATCCAAATTGGATTCCGTCAGTTCCCACACGTCACTTTACCCACCCGGTCGTGTCGGAGAAAATGGCACGCCGATCCGATCCCTATTTGGGATTTTGGACCCCCGGGTTGCGTGTTTTGACCATTTATATATGCTTGGCCGTGTTTTTAGATCCGTCCTTTGAATGCCCAACCCAATCCGGGGATCCAAATTGGATTCCGTCAGTTTCTACACGTCACTTTAACCCACCCGGTCGTGTCGGAGAAAACGACACGTCGATCCGATCCCTATTTGGGATTTTGGACCCCCGGGTTGTGTGTTTTGACGCTTTATATATACTTGGGTGTTTTTAGATCCGTCCTTTGAATGCCCAACCCAATCCGGGGATCCAAATTGGATTCCGTCAGTTTCTACACGTCACTTTAACCCACCCGGTCGTGTCGGAGAAAACGGCACGTCGATCCGATCCCTATTTGGGATTTTGGACCCCCGGGTTGTGTGTTTTGACGCTTTATATATACTTGGGTGTTTTTAGATCCGTCCTTTGAATGCCCAACCCAATCCGGGGATCCAAATTGGATTCCGTCAGTTCCCACACTTCACTTTAACCCACCGGTCGTGTCGGAGAAAACGGCACGCCGATCCGATCCCTATTTGGGATTTTGGACCCCCGGGTTGCGTGTTTTGACCATTTATATATGCTGGGGGTGTTTTTAGATCCGTCCTTTGAATGCCCAACCCAATCCGGGGATCCAATTGGATTCCGTCAGTTTCTACACGTCACTTTAACCCACCCGGTCGTGTCGGAGAAAACGACACGTCGATCCGATCCCTATTTGTGATTTTGGACCCCCGGTTGTGTGTTTTAACTTTTTATATACTTTGGTGTTTTTAGATCCGTCCTTTGAATGCCCAACTCAATCCGGGGATCCAAATTGGATTCCGTCAGTTTCTACACGTCACTTTAACCCACCCGGTCGTGTCGGAGAAAACGGCACGTCGATCCGATCCCTATTTGGAATTTTGGACCCCCGGGTTGTGTGTTTTGACGCTTTATATATACTTTGTGTTTTTAGATCCGTCCTTTGAATGTCCAACCCAATCCGGGGATCCAAATTAGATTCCGTCAGTTCCCACACGTCACTTTAACCCACCCGGTCGTGTCGGAGAAAACGGCACGCCGATCCGATCCCTATTTGGGATTTTGGACCCCCGGGTTAACTTGACACGTATTACCAAACCTTCACCAATTGAAATCTAATTTTGACTTGTGACTAGTTAAAGAGAAAATATTTATTACAATAAATATTTTCATGATAATTATGAGAGAAAAAATATAATTAAATATATTTATGAGATTTATGATAAATATGAATTTTTATTATTACGAAAATAAAAAATAAAATATAAGAGTGACTCAACAATGTCAGTTAAATTTCTTGTATCCAAAAATATATCTACATATACAAATCTAAAGTAGATGCATCCACAATTTTATTTATAACAAGGATGTATACAAACCCAAGATCTAGGAGATATGTAGTACCGAACCCTCACAAATGAAGATTCTCTGCGTCTACTCGACTCCATCCTTTGGCAAAGTGGTTAGTCATCAATTCAAACTCATGTAAGAATGGGACAAATTGCCTCCTGTATATATGTACTTCCTATACTTCCATAGGTCACTGACGGAGGCCCCCCTTCTTTCTTCACAACCAAGTTAAGATCTACAAATCTGTACAAAGTGATAAGACGCTAGACAAGAAAGATATGTGCATGCAACTCCAATTTGATAAGTTGCTTATGTTGATGATGGAAGAAGAGAAAGTTGGTCTGTTTGTTTGTAGGTAAAACCCCATTAGGAAACGGTTTTTCAAGGAAAATATTTTTTTTAGACCATTTGGTACTATGGAAAAATAAAATCTGAAAAATTATATCACATAAATCTTAGATTTTGGCATCCGCGGTAAAGTTGCGGACGCCATTTTCCAACCCAGTTGCTGTCGCTACAGTGACATGTTTTAGGCACTATTCATGTAAGTTGTATTTTTATTTTTTTTCCACTCAATTAAATAGTCTTTGTCAAATTTATTATTTTTTATTAGTTAATTAATTTTTATTTTTTTATTAAAATATATGTAGAATACTATTCATTCAAATTGTGTTTTTTATTTATTTCTCCTACTTTAAATTGTCTTTGTCAAAGTTACTTATTTTTCATTAGTTATCTAAATTTTTTTATTTTTTTTTAAATATAAAAAATAAAATAAAATAAAAATTTGATGAATAGTATAGTACACAAAGAGTATATGACTCTCTCTCATTTGAGTAGATCATAAGATCTCATATCCCTCCATACAATTTTATATTTACCTGACACCAAATAGATAATTACGTTTTCATTTTTAGGTAAAAGTTATTATGTGGAAAACTATTTCCCTATTAAACTATTTTACATACAACCAAATGGACCCTTATAGCCTCTGTTTGGTAATGAATTGGAATGAGGATAACTTCAATTCATGATTAAAATTATTCAACGTTAACTCATTTTTTTTTGTTTCACCATGATTTAATCCACTTTAATCAAAGTGAGTTAACCCACTTTTTCTTGAGTGTTTTGGCAAGATAAAGTGAGTTAACCCTCTTACTTACATAATACCCAAATTACCCTTGTACCATGCACTTCTCATTCTTTAACATACTATTTTTACGAGAGAATATATTATTTAGATCTTAAAAATCGTATTGAGGTATTTGTGTTATAATGCCACCAAAAAATGTTCTTTATTTTTTTAATTTAAAAAATTGTAATAAATGACGACTTCTTCTTTGAAAAAGTAGAATGTATAAAATTTATTAAAATATGGAAGAAACATACTCTACATGTAGCAAATCTGAATTTTTAATATATCAAAAATGATATTAAAATAAAATAAAATGAGAAATTAATTGAATAAATATAATAAATAGAATTAAATTAGAATTAAGAGGGAATAAATTGAATAAAAGGGAATTAAACTAAAACCCATTAAGCTAAATTAGGAAATGAGTTGTATAAATGGTCCAAACATGAATTAATGGGCAAAAAGCCAGAGCCCATCTTTGGATGGGAGTTAATTAAGCTAAATTCGTACCTTAGTTAATGATAAATAGAAAAAGGTTAGGATAACTACCAATTAACTTATAATTATCCTAAGAAGGAGTCCTCATCCCATCCTAACCCCTTAGCCACGAAATTAGACCTCTTATCTATCCTATTAGGTGGATAAATGCAAGAAAATAGGGAGATAAATGAAGAAATTCGGAGTTTGAAGGGAGAGAAGAGTTGTAAAAAGGGTAGGACTCTTAAACTAGCTAATACACCCCCAATTCGTCCCTACCAACCCTTAGTTCGTTGCTGGAGCTTTGGAGGACGAGGAGAGGAGCTGTGGACTAGAGGAGCAAGGAGAAGGAGCTTGGAGAAAGAAGGGATTTCATCATCTTCCTCGTCTTAAACCTTAGGATTCATTACAACGTGAAAAGGTAGGCAATCTCTCAAGCTAAATCTAATTAAACTTGACCCTAGGTAGATCTTGATCCCCTCTATCAAAGCCCCATGTTTGCCCCAATTATCGTTGTGCCATGAAGGAGTATTTCATGCTCCAATCCCTGTACTATACATGTCCCCAAACTCACTTGTTTGCATTCAATCCATGAATACACCTGATCCCATGCCTTGCAAATTTTATTATAAATACTACATGATGTTAGGAATCGAATGATCCTATTTCTCCCAATTTCCAGCATGTATCCCATGCAAATTAAATCGATTTCCATGACTGTGCATGTTTTAGGTCACCGAAATGTAACCTCATAAAAGCATGATGATACCATGCCTATTTTCTAATTACTCATTCATGTTGGTACATCTACATGTCTATTTTCGTTTAAAACTAGTTTCATGATTTTTGGACATGCATGCGATTTTCTATTGAATTTTGAATGGCCCTGTGTCAAGCCTTGGTTGCATGGACCGCAACCAAGGTAACATGAGCCATCTTCCAGAGCTCGGGCCGAGGCTCTGAGAACGCAACGATCCGATAGGTCGCATTCTCAACCCCATCACGACAAGGTCTCACGTCGTGTTCTGAACGCGACAGGACCCTACGTCACGACCTTCTCGGCAGATCGGCCCGACCTGGAAGTGCCGCCTCGGCACGTCGCGACAATCACCTCGTCGTCGCGTCGGCATCTCGGCTCGCACAAAGAACGCGTCGGCTAGCTCTATCGTGACCTGAACGCGACGACAGCCGACGTCGCGACCTGACAATTGATTCCAGAGACCCTAATTTCCACTCCAACCTTGTTATACATGCCATTTATTCATTATTTAACTCCTGAATTATACTGTTGTGAACAGTGACAACATATTATTGATAAATAGGTAATATATACATGATCCTTATTAAATAAAAGTTATGTGCACGATTATTCTTTCTCTCATGATTATCTTACACATGCACACACTAAACATTAATATTTGCCATGAGACCTTATTAAATTACTCAATAAAATATATGGTAATTAAGTATAATTATTCACTTAATTTCTCAATTGTTTTAATAACACTTGTCTTCATTTTATTCGCGTGGTTCGTATACCGTTATCGCGTCCCTCTACCTTCGAGGACGCAAGGTATGACAGACAACTTGGTTCTTTACACACTTCTTTCTTAGCTTGGACCACCTCTCCGTTGAGAATACTCCTGACCGGACTAGGGACTCCTTGTCAAGGTCTCCGTAAGTCTCCTTGGCTTTGGCGAACGTCCATTGCCGACGAGTTGTTGTACCCTTAAAACCCTTTACACCCTAGGGATCAGCATGATCCAACGGCCTTAGTGTGTTTCCTTCTTACCTTGGGATCACGCCGGACTTTTGGTTTATGTTATTGGCACGGCTAGTGGGCGGTGGTGACTTCTACCAGACTGCCGGCACATGACTTAGTGTTGTGCAACTGTTACTATTGCTTGTTTATCGTTGTTTTTACGAATATGTCCCTATCTCATCTACTATCTCTATCCTCTCATCTGTTTACATTCTCTCTATACTCTCGTCTATTCGTCAATTACTCTCATCTTTTCTTGGTACTCTATTTGGCCATACAATTGATTGTCTAAGATAAGAAATATAACTTATGCCAGACAATAGGGCCCAATCTGGTCCTGGGACGAGCGCCCGAAAAGTGCTATTTGCCCATGGGAGTTAAAATGATCAGGATGTTGACATACATCCAGTGCCATTATACTATCAAGATTTAATATGTGACAATCAGTTCAAGTGCAATCGTTACAAGTGCTATCATTACTAGTGTACCGTTGTGCAAATTTACAAGCTATATCGTTACATGGCTAATCCGTTATCATACTTGTTGTGCTATTTTCCATGTACAAGTGCTATCATTCTCTTGTCATCGTTAGTTTACTCTGCATGACTATTCTTTCTAGTTATCCTGCCTTATAAGACATTAATCACTTAAAGCATGTCTGTTTATATGAGATATTAAGTCCTACTGGGCGTTTATCGCTCATCCTGTGCTATTTATTTCATGTGTTTCAGGTGAGTTTGATGGAGATTACCACACTCACGAGGAACGGAATGAGGAGCAGGAGTGACCATACATTTCGGCAACCCGTGCTTTTTAGTTAGTTAGTTAGACATGAGTTAGTCAATATGTAATAGTTTTGGATTTGAATAAAATACTATGGGCCCTATTTTTGGCTCTGATTAGTGAATGTAATAGTGTTTGAGGTATTATTAATGAAGTTAGATTTATTTGGTATTATTTCCAACTGTGCAATGATTTGATGTTTATTTGTCACTCGATACTATTTATATAACTGTAATACCGCTCTGATATTCTGCGTCGGGACGTTACACTACATATCAACTGAAATATTCATTAACTTATGTTTCTTATTGTATACTTATTTTTAGGATATCAATTAAAAATTAACATCAAAAGAAAGTCATTTCTCAACATGAATATATAGACAAACCTGCAAACATGAATATCACAGGTGTCAATACAAGCCTGCAAACATGTCTTCGCTTGACTTGTGTCAGAGGGGAGAATGGGGGAGATGACAGAGATGGGTTAGAGTGATAGGACAACAATGTGCAGAGGCACACATGACTCGTACAAGAAAAGATAAAACGAGTTGGTTAAGAGTGGGCTAACTATATCCCAAGGGTGTTGGTGGGTTAGAAAAGTCTAGGTTAACTCAGAGTTAGCTAGATCTAGGGTTACAATCGGATCGGGTTCGGAACCAGAAATATAGTTTCCGATTCTGATAACCAAAATATAATTTCGATTCTGATAAAATCAGAATGGTTAATTCTTATTCCGATAGCTTATCGAAATATCTGATACCGATTCCGATAAACTATCAGTATCATTTTTCAATTTCGAAATTGATAATTTTTATTGAAATCGACTTGAAATTTTAGAATTTTCGGATTTCGTTTACACCTCTACCCAGATCTAACCATGTTCATTCTGAGTTAAATTTTTTTTTTTTACCAAACTGTATTTTGAGTTAACTTTGAATTAATTTTGAGTTAACATTAAATTAACCCATTACTAAAGTGAGTCTTACTTCCTATTTAAGATTGGTTGTGCACATCTCACCAATTTCCCCCTTTTTTTGTGTGGTATTCACCGATTGTTCTCTTCTTTCTCTAGTAGAGTCTTCTTATTCTCTCAATGTAAAAATATTTATTATTTTTATTATTTTAATGTTAAAAATAACAAATAATAATTTAAGAAAGAGTGGGCCGAGCCAAAGGCCATGCATAGGTAATTGTGTATTTCATGGTTGGCTTGTTCGGACCAACTAGAGTCATAGAAGCCGGACCCAATTCCTTATTCCAACAATCCACAGTTACTTATTCATAAGAGAATCACTTTTTATCCGATCAGGTGAATAAAAAAATTATCCGACCAACATGAAATTGACCGAGATATAAACCCCACGCCTAACTTTACACCCATCCGATTGGGATATAGCATTCTCCTTCTTATATGAAGGCGGTCTTTCTTTTAAATATCAATTGTTGTGAGAGGAGGATAGATTTAAACAAAGGATCAGTCAAGCCTGTATCTAAAGATTTTCCAGTCATATCAATTTTTTGTACTTTGACCAAAAGAGTAAAAGGACAAAGAAGCCACCATAACTAGTCACCCCCATACATCACTAAAGACTAAAGAGCAGCGGGGCAAACAAGGATAAGGAGAAGACCACACAGGTTTGCCATTTGCCAAGTCACTCACAACTGGAGTCCTTACTCACTTTCTCAATCCTTGATAGGCTATTATAATGTCATGTCATCTGGTTATCTAAGAGTTGATGTAAATTATTAAAGGGGTGAGGTGAAGCAAATACATCATTCTTGTTGCAGTACTCTCTAGAGTGCAACATGTATTGGTCACTTCAGATTCCAACAATCCAAAATTGTCCATTTCCAATCACCAAAAGGATTAACACAATGGACATTTAACTTTCACTTATCCTAATCAACAAAGGAGGAGGGTTTAATGCAAGGATGTCTATATCTAATTGAGTACTTCCATAGAGAATTTATGTCTTACGTTGTTAAAGTCTTTCACGTATATATGTATTTTAATGATTTAATTCAAAGTTCTTTTATTATATATGTTACTTTAAAAAATTATGTCTTTAAGACTGAAAAATTATGCAGAAAAAAATCTTGAAATATTAGAAAAGATTGCATTGACTAAAAGAGAGTAAGTAAAAAAAAAATGCCATCGTAACCGATCATCCCGATCCACGATTGAAAAGCATTGGGACAACTAAGTACGAGAGAGACGACCACCCCAATCTACTCGAATCTCTCCGACCGGAGTCACCGCTCAATTTCCCTACACACACCTGTTCAAATCGCTGAGTTGTAGAATCTATTCAGGCCTCCCAACTCACCTTTCTCCCTCTTTGGCTCTCTCTCATATAAAAAGAGAGGCTTCCTCCAGTAATATCAATTTTAAATATATTTTAGAAGGGAAAGTTTTGTTGCAAACCGCCACGTTAGCAGTTTGCAACAAAACTCAACTCCCCGTTGGGGGAGTTGATGTCATTGGGGGTGGATTGGGGGTGGACACACCCCTAGGGTTGTGCCCACCTCTAATGGGGGCTTAGTTTGCAACTAATTTACAAACTATGTTTGCACTGAGCGATGCTCATTTTAGAAAGTCTATTGATATACCTTACGTTCGCCGCACTGCGCCACATTTTTTACGCTTAATAAAATCTAATTCCATTCACTACAGCAAAATAGAAAAATTAGGTGTCAAAATGGAAAATTAGTCTTCAAAAAAAAAAGACTCCAAAATAAAAAAAGAAGGTGACACATTATGACTTAATAAATTGCATAAAACGAATTAAAGAACTTCGGTAAATGTATTTAAAACTGATATTAGTACACTGAAGTTTAAGCTTTTGTCGTGTAAAAAAGAACGGCGTACCGGCCACCAGCCCTCCATTTCTTCTTGTCCCCCTCTCCCTCTTCCAGTTTGTTCCCATCCCATCCTTTTTCCTCCTTTCCTCCCCCACTGGCCACTGCTACCTGCTGCTGCTCCTCCTCTGGGTCCCCATGATCCAGTCGCGTGCAGGCCTCTTCCTCCTCCTCCTCGATCGGTTTCTCCTTTCCCAGTTCCTTCCTCTCTTCTCTTCCATCGCCAGCAGGGGGGGAGCGAGGTGACTGTGGCCTTCTGCGTCTTGCAGTGCCTGCGGTCTTCACCCATCAGGTATCCTGCAGCAGCAGCGGCCGCAGCCCAGTGGAAGAGATCGGTGGAAAACGCAGAGATAGAGGAACATCGATCACTGCAGAAGGGGACAGGGTTTAGAAGGGGATAAGGAAATAGATAAGTACCGTTGGAGGACAAGGTGCATGTTCTTCTTCGGGTCCTTCCTAGCCATGTCTGTCTGCAAACCATGGCTCTTCTGCTTCTGCTGATCTATCGCCAACACCGGCAGGTCACCTGCAACCTCTAGTGCTCTCCTCCCTCGTATTCTCCGCGGTCTCTCATGAAGAAGCTCCGGGGCTTCAGACTGAGCAAGCGCCTGGTTCGCGTCTGGAGATGGGTCCGCCGGTGCCGGCGGCTCAAGCTCGGCGCATACGTCACCCTCTCGCACACGGCGACCCCCTCGTCGTCCTCTCGGTCTCCTCCCTTCTATAGCCAGCACCACCGCAACAAGACGGCGACGGGGACGGCGACTGCGGTGACAGCCAAGATTGCAGACTGGGGTCGCTCCCTCACCCGCCGCTTGGCGCCTTCTTCGGCCGTCTGCTCCCGCCGCGGAGGCCGGGCGGGGGGAGAGGACGACGGCCATCTCCTCCCTTGCCACCACGACAAGGACAAGAGAGGCCTCCATCGCCGACACCGCAAGCAGCAGCAGCAGGGCGGGGAGGAGGAGGAGGATGTGGACTGGTGGAAGCCGCCGCCGAAGGGGCACCTGGCTGTGTACGTGGGGGCGCGGGGTGTGGAGCCGCCGCGCCGGGTGCTGGTCCCGGTGGTCTACTTCAACCACCCGCTGTTCGGGGAGCTGCTGCGGGAGGCGGAGGAGGAGTTCGGCTTCCACCACCCCGGCGGCATCACCATCCCCTGCCCTGTCGCCGACTTCGAGAGCGTCCGCCGCCGCGTCGCCGCCGCATCCACCGCCGGGGTCTGCTCTCGCCGCGGCGGCAAGGCTGCTGGCCAGCGATGTTGACCGTTGACGCAGCCCACGTGGCCTCCAACTGCATGTCCTGCTATGACGATGACGACAAACGACCGTTTAGTCTCCTCCTCCTCAGAGTACTACATAAATAGTAGATAGACAGGGATCGTTCTTGGAATCATATATTTTGTCATGGGCCTTTATGTAATAGTCTCTCCCTCTTCTTCCAGGTGAGATGAATCAGCTTTGCTTGCTCTCTCTATTTTATTATTATTTTATATTTACTTCTGATCAGATCGTGAGGGGCTCTTTTTTCTTGCAAAGCAGAGTTTTTCATGTACATTTTTCCTCATTCTCTTACGTTTTTATGGGGGCAATCTGTAGAGGTGTTTCCTGGTATACTACCTATTAAAAATAGCATCTTTTTTCGGCACTGCATGGTTTTGTTTAATATATGTATAATATCTAAATCAACTTGGGTAGCACGTAATGGAGTTCCTCTCGTAGTTTAGTTAATACTGTTAATGTATAATAAATTAGGAGTAGAGATCTTATCAGTACATGGATAAAAAGGACTTCATTAAAATTGAGAGGAAATTTGTGGGACTTATTATATTTTATGAAAAAAATTTAAGTTGAGTCGTTGAAAATATTTTGAGAAAAAAACTTTTCTACAAAATGTTTTCTTAATATTGATGGGATCCCCACTTGTATAAACTAAACAAGTGGAGGAGATGAAAGTTAAATGGAGACAAAAGAAACAACGTCATGCGGTCTCGGAATCTGTATTAATTAATATATACCACGTTACAAGCATCCAAATCAAGTTCGTCGTCCAGTCATACGTACATAACTGATATGGGATAGTAAGATTAGGAGATCTTTACATATAAGTTGCCATTAAGTAAAAATTCTAGATAATTACAAAAGTCAAAATTGTTTTGCGATCCAACATTAATGAAAGATCTGCGTTCTTTTTCTGATTTGCGAGTAAAATTCAACTTAAGCTCCAATGTGAAAAGATGAAATTTTAGAATAAAAAGTTGCATGTTTTTTTCTTTTGTTTTTTGGAGACAGAAAACTTTGTGATACAGTGAGAGGTGAAAATCTTAAGAGAACCCAAATTTAAACAGGCACTCCCTTGGACTGAAGCTGATAAAGCCATGGACGTTTAAACAGGGAGAGGAGCAATGACTAACAATGGTGGGGATCCAACACACATGCATGGCTAGCTAGATAGCTTCCTTTTTAGCTCAGAAAATGGTGGTGCCGCTAATAAAGCCTTTATTCTCCTCGGCCATTAGCAAAACAAGAACAAACATTCCCAGGTGGAGATGTTTGGAAGGATGGCTGGGTGGGTGCTGGCCGTGGTGGTGCTGGTGATGGCGACAGTGGGCGTGGGCGCGAAGCTAAGCTAGCAGAATCGAGAGCAGCCCCGGCCGCGGGGTGCTTCTGTTCATGATGTGGTGGGTCGAATCTGGAAAGGGGCCTCGTCACCCCGACATGCCCCCGGTCTCCATACCTTCGCTCACGTCTCTCTCCCAGATCTGTCGTATGAATCCACATTCTTCACGGATATGGGTGTCTTCTACTTCTGGCTGCTCTTTGCTCTCTCTCTCTCCCCTGGTGGGGCGTCTGTGGCCGTGTGGGACAAGGCCAAGCTGTAGACGTACGCCATGCATGTTCAGATATATGCGTTCTTTCTTTAGGGTACTAAAGACCTTTTCTTCTCTCTCTCTCTCTCTCTCTCTCTCTCAAAGCAAAGAAAGATTGGTGTGGGAACATCTCAACCTTCCTTCCTTGCACAGGAGTCTGTTCTATGGGAGGGCTAACGAGTACACCACAAGAAACAAGGAAATGGGAGCAGGCTGTCTAAGGTGGGGGATATATGGGTGGGATTCGGGCTATCTTCACCGACGATATGAATGTACGTACGTACGTATGTCGGAGAGTTTTCTACACAGAAACTAGTGTCAAGTTGAAGTGAAGCGCATGTAGTTTAAGGGATGGTTCAGTTGGTTTAAGGTTCCAAGTACACCAAGATTGAGAAACCTGCGATTTAAATTTCAGAGAGTCGGGGTTGGTTAATTTGAAGAAAGTGAGAGATATGGACTCATCACTGTAGGGTTCTGGATTGGAACAGATCCCAAATGGTGGTGAGAGTTATGGTTGGTAGTGTGAGATTGTTCTATATCGGTTATTAATTTGAGAATGAGTTTGCATAGTGTTGACTTTATCTCTTTAATGTTTAAATTTTGAGGATGACTATATACTTCTAATTTGGTTTCAAGAGTGGATTTCATTTGATTAAATGTAGATCCTATGTCATCCCATTAAAATTCACATGATCTATGTCTTTTGTGGGGGCGCCATCATGTGCGGAGGCGTGTGAGATTGTCTCATATTAACTGATTTGAGAATGAACTTGTTCTTATATAGTGTTGTCTTTGTCCTATCAATGTCTAAATTTTGATAGTGACTTTATATTTTCAACAAACAATAGAGGGCATTGAGATGAATAAGACAACTAATGTGTCGACATGGAAGGGTGGAGTGGAGACGACGCTGACTAACCATAGCTGAGAGGAAGGCAGCAAGGCTAAAGTGAGAGGATGATAGAGGTGGATGCAGAATGATTAGGTAGGGCAGGTGGATGATGGTGGTGCTAAGGGAGAGTGCAAGGTGGTGGAATCGATGGTGAATGGTAAATGGGCAGCGAAGGTGGCGATAGAGTGTGTAGTAGGGTGGTGAGGCGATGGTAAAGGGCATATGGAGTGTCAGAGACGATGGTGAAATGCAAGGAGGTAACGAAGATATAGGAAGAAGGTGCAGAGGGCACAAAGGTGGTGGCAAAGGGCAACAACAGGCAAGGATGCCAGTCGCAAGTCAGCTCTACATGAGAGCAAAGGGAAGAAAGGAGGAGAGGAGGGAAAAGAAAAGGACAAGGGAAGAGGGAAATGAAGGGGAGGGGATGGGGGGGGGGGGTCCCTTGGTATCGGGATAGACTGAGAATAGAGTGAGAATATCCTCAAAATTTTGAGGATATCCTCAATTTATTCTCGATGTATCTTATTAATACCAATTGGCTAAGGTGGTGTTCCCCCCACCCTTCACTCCATTCCCCAAGGGTGGTGATGGTTTCGTATGACGTTTTACCGAAAGAGCAGTGAAGATCCCATCAAAAGACTGGCAACAAAGCCTCGATACTAGCCAAGATGAAAGGTGCCACTGCTAGGAGGGCTTCCTAGTAGGGTACGCACCTAGAACAAAGCATAGATTTGTGTGT
The DNA here is from genome assembly GCA_014218235.1 of Colocasia esculenta. Lineage (NCBI taxonomy): Eukaryota > Viridiplantae > Streptophyta > Magnoliopsida > Alismatales > Araceae > Colocasia > Colocasia esculenta. Next base: position 10,099,871 of record CM024758.1, on the reverse strand, counting down.
TTGTTGTTTATTTTGTCTAGGTCAAACTATCATCATTATTTTTGCGAGCTCTATCGCATCTCCAGCAACCACATATCTTGATTCTGTTAGGGGCCATTTGATATTAAGATAGACTGAGAATAAATTGAAATATCTTTAAACATGACCTTAGACTTGAGATCGCCTCCCTTTGGGGTTTTAAAGTAGATGGTTGAGCTCAAGTTCTAGAGCTATTCCACACACTACATCGGTGTGTGCATCATCCGAGCTATCCCTCCTTATTTGCTATGTGATCATTGAGCAACCATTCTCTTCAGAGGGGGATTTGGCCTTGTAATTTATGTTGCATCTCCTTTAACCAGTCAATCAGTGTCTGTAACATTTAGTAGCGTTGTTGATCTTTTCATGTTGGTGGATATGATCCATTGTCAAGTTAGGCCCCTACATTGGTTTGTTTTTGCTTTTTTAGGTCTGCCATTGTTCTTTGTATTATAGCATTTTCATTTTGCCTTTTATCCCTCGTGCATTATGTAATTATTGTCGACGATAGATTAATAGAAGTATCTTTTTTATTGTAAAAAAAAGAGAAAGAGAGAGGTTTGGACTCAGATTGAAAATAAGCAAGTATAGATCAATTCATCAATCCAATGTACTTAGGTTTATCCATCACATCCCAATAAATTTCCATTTATCGAAAAGCGAAGAAAAATCAGATTGAGAAAACAAAATCCTATTTATATATACATCTATTTTATATGTCTGCAGTGGATGGAAGTACATCAATCATCAGTGGAAAACAACATCAATCAGTGTAGAGTTCACCAATCGGAGTATTTGTAAGCCAATTGAAAGGGAAAGAGAATATCTATTCACTAATCGAAAGGAAATTAGTTTTTTGTTCACTAATCGGAATGTTATTGAACCATTGTTCAGTAATCGGAATATTTGAACACCAATCGATATGTTACAGAGTAAGTGTTCATTAATCGGAAGGAAGATTAATTACTAATCGGAACATTTAGTCAGTAATCGATTGTTCACTTAAGCATTAATCGGTACAAAGCTTTCTTCACTAACCAATAAAAGGCTTAAACCCAATCGATGGGAATAATAGGCTTCTTCAGTAATCAATGAAAAGTATTTCTTCACTAATCGGTATGGTACTTGTTCTCCAATCGATATATGGTTTCTTCTCTAATCGATAAGAACTTATTCACTAATCGGTAAGAACCTTCTTCTATAATCGATGTGATATTTAGTCTTCAATCGATATCTCATGAATGGTAATTGATAAAATATTTAGTATTTATCTTTAGTTGATAAAAATCAGATTATTTCTTGAAATAAGATTAAATATATTCCTAATTTGCATGCACAACTATTTAATATAATATAAGCAAAAATTTTGAAAATAACAACATTTACATACATAAACTCTCTAAGTCTCATAAGAGTTGGGGTACATATGTGACACGAGTATATCCCGGTAGGTCGGTTCGACTTGGCCGACCTCATCAAGGACACATGCCGACCTCCTTCTTATGAAAAGGGAGAGTTGGCTATCCGACAAGTCATGTCGGAGATATTCGACCAACTTCACGTCTCGGGCCATCTTATGCTCGGCTGTGAACTCTTTCGTCTCAGACGTAGCTGACGTGGGCTCGGCATGATCACTAGTTCCCCAAGGCGTAGACCAGATCGGCGACAAGATAGGAGCTCGGTAGAGGGCGATCTCTTGGTTTGGACAAGGCCGGCCTGGTGTCCGGCGTGCTCGCGCGTGCCCCGAATCGTCCCTCACGTGGCAGACGAGGCAAATAAGGCAGGGTCCAACGGTTACGGGACCGATAACTGTGGCTATTAAGACCACGATCGCGATGACCTGGCAGGGCGGTGGTGACGTCCAATCCGATGATCATCACGGAAAACCCAACGAGATTGGCGGGGTCGTCCAACTCATACACAGGTGTCCTAACTATATAAGAGGCAAACACTCCACAGGCGTAGGAACGCTGTTCTACCCCTGGCTAGGCCATTCTGCTCGGCTAGCGACTGACAAAGCGTCAGAGTGTCTCCCCACCGAGGCCTCTTGGTGGGCTTTGCAGGTCAGTTCGGGAGCTCGGAACCAGTGCCACACGTCGGCCGAGCACGCCTCAGACGGGATTCATCGGCTTGGTCGTCTTGGCTCACTCTTCGGCGAGAAGCACCTCAGAGGTCACCTCGGCCTGAGCTGACCTATGTTACACTTACAATAACAATATGTCACAACAACATGATTGTAATGTCAAAAGAGAAATATACAGAGTTCTTCTTGTTTTAACACTCCACGCACTCCTTTATGAATATTCTATTTCTTGATCACCTGAAAGAGAGTAGGAAGAATGAGTAGTTTTGCCCAATAGGTTTCACTCTTCTGTTACAAAGATAAAAGGACTTTGTAACAAGAAAGAAATGAACTTGCAAATCATGTGACAATTTGAACGGCAACAACAATGTCAAAACACAAGGATAGAAGTTTAGAGAGTACATAATTAAAAGTCATACTTAAAGAGAATTGTCCTTCACTAGTTCACATGCATCAAGCAGTTTCATTTAATTCATAATAAGATTTGTGGAAATGTCAACCAATCGAACATATAATGGTGTCATGCCAAAACACTCAGTAATCCATTATCGTTCTATACGACTCGTAAACAAATTCGAGTGCTCCTCCTAGACTGGATCAACCCTATTTGAACATACATTTATTCAAGAGAGTCCGAAGACCCAAGAGTATGTCATCTCATTTCCATATCCACCAAATTCTCCAGTGAAGTTTCTTTGGCAATTATCAGGTAAAGTGATGTATATATATCACAATAGGGTTGTGATTTCAAGAAAAGTATCATGTCAAATGAAAAGAGTAGGAATGTCATTATGCATAGTAAGGTTGCTACCAAAGTTGCCTTAAAGAGAATGTTCAACTAGTAAACTAAGCTAACCAGCTCGGCTGCCAACAAGAAGTTTAGAAGATAGGTATTGCATAGGAAGAATCTCAGGTTCTGGATAAAAAATAATCATAGAAGGGTTCTGTCGACAAACTAGATCTGTTTGTCAATAGAATGAGGGTATATCGACAAATGGGGTCTATTTGTTGATAGACGAAGGGTATTTGTCGACAAATTGAGTTTGTTTGTCGTCAGACAAAGGGTATCTGTTGACACACTAGGACTGTATGTCAACTTTTTAAGAGCACATGTCGACATCTTGGTCTGCTTGCTTTGGTTTCTAAGTGTCGTCTTGAGTCCAAGGTCTTTTTACATAACAAGGTTCGAACTCTACCATAAAACATTAATACTTAAGAAAGAGGAGGAAGGAGTGAAAGATTCCTACCTGCAAGCAAGTTAGCATCTTTCTCTTCCTCTTCGAATAGCAAAAAGGTGCTGCTGGCCACAACACAAGCAGAAGTATAGATGCCCAAAGCATGCATATATGACCGGACGTGAAAGTTTATAAATATGGATGTGGAATATGTGCATGAATCCCATGTGGATTTACACATGTAAGGTGAATATTTCCCCTTATCTTATCCAACCCGATATTTAGCCATGCTAGAGAAAGTTTTACCCCATGGTAACACGTATAACAACACGTGGTAGATACTTTCCGTAGGCTGTAAGTTTCTTAGCCAATTTACCATAAATAAGTTATGTAAATCAAGTGTAATTCGCCCAAGCTCTTTGATCTTCCAGTTTTGTATCCGAACAATGTCCAACTGATCGAGATGAAATTTCAAATGTATACTAATTAGATGGTGTTCCAAATTATGACGATTTTAGTTGAATTTCTCAAATTAAAATTTCATTGGGTAGAAATTGACCCAAAAATTAATAAATTAGGTTAATCTCCACTTCTGGGTGTCAATGACCCTAACTATTTATATCTTTGGGGTCAAGCACATTTTCTGATAATTATGATATGTTCAGTTTCATTCTTATTTCCGAGATCTTATGTCATTTTATTGGGTACACTAGATTGAGAATATATAATACGTATGTGCAATATATGAAATTGAGGTGTTATATTATCCTTGTTATTTGCGTCACATCTATTAACTTTTAAGAATATTTGTATGACTTAGTGTACAAGTCTGGTAAAGCGTGATCCATCAAAGAACATAATGGGAGGAACCCCACTTGATGATTTATCGTGAGAAAACCACCCTTCGTCTAATTTCTTACATGTTAAAACCACTTGATGATTTATCACTGTTAAAACCTAATTAAAACCATGCTCATCCCTTCTCTCTTATGAAATTGTTTCTGATCCTGTGATCTTTCTAATGGAAAAATGAAAAATCGCATGAGATGGAACAAGTACTGGACGTCAAGTTTTGCACTCCACTAATCCATGTGCAAGTCGCACATTAACTTGCATGCATAAATTAATATTGTTTGATTGAGATAGATATCATAATTAATTGGTTCATCGAATCAGTGGCATCATGCATGTGTGGAGCACAAGACCAGTGATGTCAGTATCATATATATGTACGTCTTTCTGGTCGGCTTAACCTGTTGAGGTCGCCTACCGTGGACGATATCTTCCCATTGTCTCCTTCCTACATTCGAATATCTTAATGTACGTAACATGAACACGACACGAGCAGCTGTGATCTTACCAGACATCCTTGCAATTTGCCACCAAGATTTTTGGAACTTAGGTATTTAGTACTACATCGATTTTTAAGTTGAGATTCTTATTACTTAAGACTCTAGATCTCTATAAATCTCGATATTACGATTTTATGATTTAATATAATATCAGAGCATAGAGTTGGGTCTAACTTCACTCATTTTCACCCCCACCTAATCAATTTTGACGATCCAACTTAGTCGTGAGAGAAAGTGTTGAAACTTAGGTACGTATTTAAGTAGTGTCTGGAAAGTAAGAAGAAAAAAATAATTTTGAATTCCCATCATTAAAATCTTACTTTTTCTTACTCTATTTTTTAAATAAAAAAGTGAAAAGTAAATTTTCAAAAAATAAATTTTGAGAGAGAGGAGATAGAGGGAGGAAAAAAAGGTACGTATTTATCACACCTTTATTATTTTTGAGCTTCAAAAACTAGGAAGATGAAGTTTTTAGAGAGATTTTCAATTTTATAATGATGAAAATCTCAATAAATGTTGCCAAACATTGTCAATGTCACATTGATTTCTAAATTGAGGTTTCTGTTGCTCATGGGATCATGAACAGAGCGATTTCATGATTTCAATAAAGATCGATGCATGCATACAGTACTGGAATTTAATTAACTTCGCCCCACTGTTTTCTCCTGCGATGGAATGTCCCCCCCTGCAAGGTCACTCTCTGAAGAACCACCTACCAACTTGGGCACCAGATTGTCTACACAAAAGAAGCATCTCTCAGTGGTGCATGCACTAACAAAAGCACCCTCCGCACCCGTACAGGCACTGTTTGTTTGGTGTCTTTGTAGTACTAGCTACTAGCTTAATTTTACACCCTTGGTTAGGTCGTCCGGCGAGTGGTTTATTTGATTAGACTAATGAACGCCATCAATTTCTAATTCAAGTACGTATGTGATTGCAGGAAAAATTATAACTTTAAGAATATGTTACAAAGATTGGCCCTGTATGGCACTACAAAAATATTCTCTTTTGTAGAATATAATGTCTGTTTTTTTTTTCTCAATCTCTAAGTCGTGTCAAATTTCTTGTCTGTTTTTGTTTTTGAGGTATTAGTTGTATTCCTTTAAAATACTCACTGCAAGTAATAGTCTCACATCAAGTGATGGTCAAAATCTGAATACATTTATAGTGGAACCCTCTATATTTTAAGGTTTTTGAGTTGATTTGTCTACTTATCTAATATAAACTTCAATATCCCAAAGTTTATTGTGATCCACATGATATACATAATTAAACACATGAGATGGCATGTGATTAATGGTGTCACATCAAGTAGTGATCGAGTGGTGATAAAAAAATATAGGTGTGCTTAATTATAATAATTGGCATCAGGTGAGTGCTAAGTTTTGAGTTGGATGAAATAATACAATAAATCTAATTTTCCTTCCTAGTGATCAATTCCCTCTCACAGTAACCAAGGAACACTAAAGAACCAGTGATGATATGAGGTGTATCCAATTGGGATCCACCTGAATCTTTTTTAGACTCGTTTGACACCATTCAAGGGTTCAACTTGAGGGCCCTCTCCTTCCTTTCCAGACCCGTCACATGCAAATTGCTGGAACACAACTCTCTCTCTCTCTCTCTCTCTCTCTCTCTCTGTGCAGGGACCAGTCTCATCCTCTGAACTCTCCACATCACTTTTCAACTCTTTCCTTGCCATCCACATATACACCCAGGAATTGGGTGGGGGAATCCTCGCAGCTGCATGCCTTCCTCTTCAAAGGGCACTCAAAATAATGTCCTCATAAGAGGTGAAGTTTCACCTTCAAATTCTCCTTTTTCCATCCGACCGAGCTAGAGGTGTTCTTTTCCACGCAGCCGGCAGTCACCTTTTCCTCTCTCCCCCATCTCGTGCTTTAATTAGCTTTTTGTTCCCACCACCTCTCTCTAGATCTCCTTTGTTGTGTGCTTTTTAATAATACAGGACGACGACGTACGCCATGCAGCTTCTATTACTTTGGTTAGAAGAACACAGAGGGGGCCCTTGGGCAAAAAGAAGAAAACCCATGGTTCCCAAAGGGATCACGCCTCCAAGATCGCAGATACTCTACTCCCTCTCATCTCCTCGGAGAACAAAAATCTCCTCATCTCTTCTTCTATTATGGGAGGAAGTTGGGACGGGGGGCTTGTTTTGACGTTGGCCCGCCTGCTAGATATGTCTGAGCTCTACTTGGTTGGTGATGGCGACAAGATCACATATCCTCTTTAGTGGAGATTAATTGGATTCTTTAGACCATGGTACACTGCGCCATGTCTGTAGAGAGATGTGAATCATGTCGTCCTCTAGCTCGTTTCTACTGATAAACCACGGACCATGCACACCACGTACTTCAAATTTGACTCTTATTGAAAAGATGCAAGTTCGAGTTAGATTGTACTATTGTAGTTCTTATGTCGGTCAAAAAATGTAGGCGATCGATATGCATCTATGATTCGATAGCTCCTCTTTGGAGTAGAAGACGGGATCCATTTTATGGATGCTATATGATTTTTTAATTAGTTTATATAAGATTGACAAAATTTAAGATAAGACATATCATGATTGGATAAGACACCTAATGTCTTATTCTAATTATTTGTCATCCACAAGTACACTAATTACATAGAGATATTGTCTAAGTAGCATCGACTTTACATGAATAATGTTATGTAAAATATAAAGCATGCATCCTCACCAATATATGCATAAATAATATTTTAAAAGAAGATTTCAAAACTTAATTATGTGGTACAGTACCCATGAGCAACTATAGATATTGGAGAAGATATTGTCCCTTTAGCACCTTGTTTAATTTGAGATTATCTTCGAAGTAATTAATTAGCAACAGAGTACTACGTTTGCAAGGATTTTTTTGGGAAATTTGAATTAATTGAAACTATATATAAAACTTATAGAATACATTACCAGACTTTTATCTCGAATAGACTAAAATTATTATAATTTTTTTCCTTCGGACTTTTCAAAACAGGCTTTATCTTATCCCAATAAATAAATCCCTTATATATAGGCGCCCCTAGATATTGAGTTAGAGTTGGTCTCTGTTCTATTCTATGACTCATGAAGTCCGTTTGTATAGTAGCTAGCTTTCCGTCTTTTTTGAGGATAAATATAACTTTGTCATGACAATTGGATGGAACACTTCAACAGCAATAAGCAAGTGATGCATGATTTCTCAACTTCTACTTAGGCACCCATGTCAAAGTTTACGAGTCATGTGTGCAAGTCAATGTAAGAAATTTATTTATATTATGGCCTTTTTGTACGAAAATTCATTCTTGTTCTTCCACTCTTCTGTCTTGACTTAATTACTTCTATGACATGTGTCTAAAACTCATCATTGTGCATATAGTCAATGACGTACGGACCCAAGTTTTTTATTTAATGGGTGCATTTTTATATTCATATTTTTAATTTAGTGGGGTCTCAAATGATAAAAATTAACATTTTTAATAAGAAATTTTCAATCCAGTGAAATCTTAGAACCACTATGAACTGCATCCGCCACTGCATGTAATGGTGCCTGTGTGAGGACATCCATGATAAAGACGGATCCACTATATGATCATTTCTCTTAATACTTGAAACAAGTGCAAGCAGTCCTGTCCACAACTGCTCAACAGATGCTTTCCTTGATTATTTACCAATTAAGAGTTAAAATAATTAGGGTTTGGGTAACATAAACACTCTTGGAGATTTATGTGTAGCTCCCTTTTGCACAACCTCTAGCAAGCTATGGCAAGTTGGACTTGCATACCCAACAAGCTGATGTTAGGAGGGGGAGTAGTCGATCGAAAATGTTTTATTCTAGTTAGTTGATGAGACTATTTCAGCTCATGTTATAATTGATGTACATTGGAAGTGACAGAATATAGATCACATCTTGTGTAAACCCTGACCCTAAACTCCTTAAAGGATGTATACTATGTTGTCCCAGTTTTGGTACATAGAATAATTCACCCGGTAGGACAACGTCCATGGTTCTCTTTCGTGCATTGTTCTAGCCCATTAGATTTGCAATGTCCAAACTACATAACCTTTTGCTATTTCTTTTTATTTTTCTTTATCTTTTTCCTTCATATGTGGCATCATCGGTTCTTGGGACATGGCATCTAGACACTATCCATACTCCCCTGCCAATTGCTCCAAATTCTTTTGAACTTTAACTCAATAAGTATAGAGAAATGCTAAGTGCTTGAGGCGTCTGGATATGAAATACCTAGAGCTAGACACAAATGTACGTGGTGCTACTTGACTAGTGGAAAGCGTTCGAATTCCCACACCACAAACTGTAACCTTATAACTTAAAAATGGATGGTATCATTCACTTGTTTGAAAAGAAACCAGTGCGTCAGTGATTTAACATATTGTTACCTTCCAACTAGTCCGGCCTTGCGAAGCTTCTCCAAGAGTCCATCATAATACAGTCCGTCCAAAGTGGGCTTTGTGGCAAATCGATCTTATGGCGAGGGACGAGGCTAAATTAGAAAAAGGCATGGTGATGAGACATGCAAAATAGCGTCGAGGATGCGCTGAATCTGAGAACCTTTTCTCCTTTCGGTCCATGTGATCAGGTTAGTGCAATCCCATCAACGAAAAAGATAAAAAGGAAATAACGCAGTCATGCAAGATCTACCACTACAGGAAGTAACACAATCATGCAAGATCACGGCATGGTTGATGACGGATAAGAGAAGAACCTCAACTACTATATATACACACTGTCTATATATAGTTCACCATGAATACTTCTAAATGTGCTACATAGAGCTAACGCATGTGCTTGGGTGAAGTGTACAGGCACTAACAAAGCATACATATATAGCTTTAGCTAGCTATGCACACTTGCATTAGATTTGCTGTTCCCTACTTACTCCTAGCCATTGGGGCAACCTTGCAGTCTACTCCTAGCTAGTCCCATGTTCCTTTTGTATCCTAGTTAGAGCTGTAAATGGATATCCACATTCCCATCTTTTGATCAATTGTAATTTAGATAATGGATACGGAACTCCACTAAGTAGCATGGGTTTTCTTTAAAAATAACATAGTTTAGTGAATAGCATACTTGAAATTTTAATTCACAGAATAGCACATTTTGACCGTCAACGGCCGCGTCCGTACATGTACCGGCGCGGCCATTTAAAAAAATATATAAAATAGTGAAAAAGACCTGCAGTGGCGGATTTCCTTAACGCAAGGACGATTTCCTTCCTGGTAAGTAAATGTTTGATTTTTTGATACTTAAATTAATGATTTAATTTTATATCTAAATATATTTAATTAAGATAAAATTTAAAATAAATTAATTAGAAGGTGATAAATTTTATGATGATTTTAGTTGATTTTTTAAAATAAAATTTTATCAAGTGAAAATGCCTTAAAAAATTAATAATCAATTAATCTCAATATCCATACTTCGGTAATTCTCGATGTTCATATTTTAGAATCAAACATATGTGGAAATAGATTTATTAAAAATAAATAAATAAATCACAAATCTTTTTTTTTAAATTCTCTTATAATGTTTTCTCATGTTCTCATGGATGCGTATTGCTAATCCAAATCCCGTCGAATGCTACGCGAGCGATAATGACGAGAGTGAATCGGCATTTATATAGCGCAGGCGTGCCAGCCACCGAAGTGCAATAAGTGTTCTGCCTCCGAGAGCGGAAGACTTTAGGTCTATTGTGCGCACCGTTTGACTTCGTCAAACGAAAGTGAGTGTGGGTCCTGGACAAAGATCTCGTCGTTGCCTGAGCGCAACGACGTTAATTACATCTCTTTTAGAAAGAGAAAACCCTTGATTAATCGTCAGATAGAAGGTCTTATGGCCTAAGTCGGGACATCCGATAAAAGATGCAGAATGAAACCACAAGAATGCAGTAAATTTGAAAGAGGTTAGATGTGTGTTGTGTGCCATTCATGTTTTAAGGTCAATTTTGCATGTGTTCATTTATTTGTTCTCTTAATATACACAATTTTTTCTATTTGGGTAATGCAAGAAATTTGACATGTGTTTTTGTACATTGTTCTTTTCATGATTTGAAGTCATTTGGTCATTTGAATGCTCAAGCATCATCATGCACAACCCATTTGATTCGGAAGACAAAGCGATTCGACAGGCAAACGATACGGCAAGGGGAACCGGCAACCAAAACCCATCTGCAGGGGCGAATCGGCAAGGCCCAATCTGCAAGGGTGAACCGGCAGGGGTACTATTCAAGTGATACGGCAAGGGCCCTGCCGGATCGGTCCTGCCGCATCAGCCCAATTTTAGGCAAGTGATACGGCAGCCCCCATTTATGCATAATTCTCGAAATCCGGGAGAATTGAGCGTGCAATCAGGAGGATAGATTTTAACCCATATAGACAAACTCATGAACTCAAACGGGGTCTGGGTATTGATTACCCGACACTTGATTTCAAAGCCGTGCGGAAAAATGATACGGCAAGACTTCCGGGACTTGATTCTCGAAACCGCGAAGGGTCTGGGCCTCAGATTTGGGGGACAAAAACTCTTGGGATTGAGAAACAATCCATGAAGTCGGACCGGGCCCAGACACCAGCAATCCGACCCTTCAGTTCAAAGGCGTGCGGAAAAGCGTACGGCAAGCTTTTGGGGACGGTTTCAGAATCGTTGAAGGGGCTAAGCCTAAAATTTGGGGGACAGAACCTTTGGGATATGAGGAACAAGTCCATGAACTCGATCAGACCCAGACAATGGCAATCCGACAACTCATGTTCAAAGCCGTGCGGAAAGCGATACGGAGCTTTTGAGGATCGGTTCTCAGAATCCGTGAGGGGCTGAGCTCCAAATTTGGGGGACAGAACCCTTGGGATATGATGAATAAGTCCATGAACTCGGATCAGGCCAGACAATGGCAATCTGACCTCATGTTCAAGCCGTGCTGAAAAAGCGATACGGCAAGCTTGGGGACTCGGTTCTCAGAATCCGTGAAAGGGCTGAGCCTCAGATTGGGGGACAGGACCCTTGGGATATGAGAACAAGTCCATGAACTCGGATCAGGCCCAGATAATGGCAATCCGACACCTCATGTTCAAAGCCGTGCTGAAAAAGCGATACACAAGCTTTTGGGACTCGGTTCTCAGAATCTGTGAAGGGGCTGAGCCTCAGATTTTGGGGAACACGGACCTTGGGATATGAGGAACAAGTCCATGAACTCAGATCAGGCCCAGATAATGGCAATCCGACACCTCATGTTCAAAGCCGCGCGGAAAAAGCGATACGGCAGGATTTCGGGGCTTGGTTCTTAAAATCCGTGAAGGAGCTGAGCCTCAAATTTTGGGGACAGAACCCTTCGGATATGAAGAACAAACCCATGAACTCGGATCGAGCCCAGATGCCGGAAGTCCGGTACTTCCTGCTCAAAGCCGTGCGAGAAATCGATACGGCAGGACTTTCGGGGCTTGGTTCTCGAAATCCGTGAAGGGGCTGAGCCTCAGATTTGGGGGACAGCATCCCTCGGATGTGAAGAACGAACCCATGAACTCGGATCAAGCCCAGATGTCGGCAGTCCGATACTTCCTGTTCAAAGCCATGCGAGAAATCGATACGGCAGGACTTCCGGGGCTTGGTTCTCGAAATCCGCGATGGGGCTGAGCCTCAGATTTGGGGGAAAACATCCCTCGGATGTGAAGAACGAACCCATGAACTCGGATCGAGCCCATATGTTGGCAGTCGATACTTCCTGTTCAAAGCCGTGCGAGAAATCGATACGGCAGGACTTCCGGGGCTTGGTTCTCGAAATCCGCGAAGGGGCTGAGCCTCAAATTTGGGGGACAGTCTCCTTCGGATATGAAGAACGAACCCATGAACTCGGATCGAGCCCAGATGTCGGCAGTCCGATACTTCCTGTTCAAAGCCGTCGCGAGGAAATCGATTAGGCAGGACTTCCAGGGCTTGGTTCTCGAAATCCGTGAAGGGGTGAGCCTCAGATATTTAGGGACAGCATCCTTCGGATATGAAGAACGAACCCATGAACTCGGACGAGCCGATCCAGGGCGCAGTCGGTACTTCCTGTTCCAAGCCGTGCGAGAAATCGATACGGCAGGACTTGA